>OY856409.1:984300855-985500855 GCA_963693085.1 Alisma plantago-aquatica
CAACGACCAATCCTGAAAGACCACTCTTTCGTCTGACGGGTGCCTAACCTCTCTCGGGGGCGGGACACTGCGAGGTGGTTAGTTTATCTGGGGCGGATGCCTCCTAAAGAGTAACAGAGGTGTACGAAGGTAGGCTCAAGCCGTCGATTCTGCTCATGAGCGTAATGGTATAATCCTGCTTGACTGTGAGACTGACTGGTCGAACAGAGACGAAAGTCGGCCATAGTGATCCAGGAGTCCCGTGTGGAAGGGCTCTCGCTCAACGAATCAAAGGTACGCTGGGGATAACAGACGGATGACTCCCAGGAGCTCTTATCGATGGAGTCGTTTGGCACCTCGATGTCGACTCATCACATCCTGGGGTTGAAGAAGGTCCCAAGGGTTTGGTTGTTCGTCGATGAAAGTGGTACGTGAGTTGGGTTTAGAACGTCGTGAGATAGTTCAATTCCTATCTACCGTTGGTGTTAAAGGGATAACTGCGAGGAGCCAACCCTAGTACGAGAGGAATGGGTTGGGACAACCTCTTGTGTACCGGTTTTTATGCCAATAGCAGCGCCAGGAAGCTAAGTTGGTATGGAAGAACTGCTGTGCCACGAGAAATCCTTCTCTATACAAGTTCTTGTATACGGTTTTTGAACAGAACTTCGATAGGCGAGAGGTGTAAGCACCACGAGGTGTGAAGCGATCTCGTACTAACGTTTGCCTGGTTGAAATGCATTGATTTTGGCTTTTTAAAACAATGGAAGAACCAACCTGGGGGAGGGGAAGTACAACAACATTGGGGCTTCGATGGGGGTCTATAGGACGGGGTGGGGGGAGGAGCGAAGCGGAGGGTGGAAGGGGAACAAGCGGGGTAGAGGAATTGGTCGATGCATCGGGATCATGACCCGAAGATGGCAGGTTCGAATCCTGCCCCCGCCTTTTCACATCAGAGACTGGAAAGAGTCTATTTTTTCAATGCGGCCGGAGTGAGTGCCTCCCGTGGCCAGTTGAGGCGTGAGCGAATAGTTCTTCTTACTTCCATTTGGGAATCGAATACACTCCGATATGTTGGCTTAGCTTATGCTCCTCTTGATGCTCCGACCTCTTGCGGGCGAAGGAAGTCACAGGGACTGGTCCCCATTAAATGGTCCCCGAGGGGGATAGCAGAATGAACTGAACACTTTGACCGCAAAGACATAGGGAAGCACTCTCTCACTCAGGAAGACCCTCCGATGGAATAGCGAAAGCAAAGTGGAACGAAGTAGTATGTTTCACAGCAGATGTCATTCGAAATTCCCATAGGTAGTAGGGCTCAATCCTTGCTGGATCAAGAAATCGAATACTTGAACAACTATTTCATTCACTCACTTCAGGGAGGTGTAGTTCTTCGGTGCCTTACCGTTGACTGCGCTGTCCCTTGCTTCGCTCGTCTGCTTCTTCGTTTGCCGGATTTGTTGATGAGAAGGGATGTTATTGAGAAATTGATGCTACCTCAATGACCGATATCGTACAAGTACCGTGAGGGAAATTCAGTTACTAAACAGGCTCATGAACTGATGTTCCTCATCCGAGGCCTGGAAGAGGCTGGTATGAAACTTCCAGAGAAGTTGAAAGTCGATCATTGAAAAATTTCCTCGGTCATGGGATGACTTCATCCCTGAAACACCGAAAAGGAGCGACGCATGATTGACATTGTTATTGAGGAGGAACATGGGAAACAAATGTTGTTCCAGTGGAATATCTACCAAGCACAAATGGAATCGGAGAACAAAGAACAAAAAGGCAAAAAGAACATGAGTGTGAATGCCAGTCTCAGAACCTCAGTCTTCCCATCAGTCAGTGGGTGCAAGAGTCCTCTTTTCACACTGAATCCACTGTTGAAGCCAAACAATGGAAGAAAAGGGAGGTGCATGTAATGAGCCTGACACCTGCTCATTTGATTTGCTGCCCCAAAAATTCATTTTTCTTATCCTTTTGTCCTATGATTCATATCATAAAAGAAGTGGATTCAATGAACTTACTTCGCTTCACACCTCGTCATAGCCCTGAACACTCATAGTTCTAGTTAGAGAAAGGGCTATGATTCCAGACTTGCCTACTGCTACCCGGGAGTCCTTCCTCGTGAGATAGAAGAAGGTATACTATCCGTCTCTAACAAGGTTCATTCCTGCGATGCTGCTCTTATTTTTCTTTCTCAAGGAGGGACCGAAGAAATCGACTGGGGAAAGGCGACACACCTACTCTGGCTATTTCTTCAACTCGGTAGCCTATTGATTCTATGAATATTTGATCGCCCGCTTCCCAGCCCGCTTAGAGAATGCCTGGGAGGGGCAGATAGGAGAGGGTTGAAGGATGCACCGCCTACTATAACTGGTTATATATAACCATAAGACTGAATTACCTGAGAGGCATGTGCCCATAAGAAATCCTAAAGCCACCCATTAATAGTAATGGAACTTTGTGCAAAGTTTCCTCCTGCAAAAGATGTATGACCAAATCATAACTGCAATAACCCAACATAATTAGAGGTTATATATATGACACTATCATAACAATATATAGTAGGAACATATGGACACATATTAACATATATTCTTTAGTATATATGATTGTATATATATACTAGTTATGATAGTATATTGAACCAATATACAATCATATATTTAACTTATAGAAGGTACTTTATACTAATCTTAATAGTATTATCCATATTCGAAAGAAAGGGTCTGGCCCCAGTAGCGAGCACGACTCTAAGAGCCCAACCAATGGCTAAGGCCAGCCCCCCTGCGCAGCCAAACTAGCATAATGCAAGGGAGAAGGCCCGAATTCCTAGAGGGAAAGCAATTTTACAAAGGAAGGTTGGAAAAAGGCAACTTAAACCCAACATAAGGCTGAGCTGATAGAAGACACCGAGCAAGGGAAAAAAGATCAATACCGGGCAGATACATTGATAAAAGTGTTTCATCTATGGTCTAGTGTTATCCTTTCTCAGTAGAAAAGAAGAGATTAACCCTTTTTTTCTTCGAACCCTTTGAGGCTGCTCGTGTGTATACCAGCTCAAACCTGGGGCAGGCAATGGACCCCCACAGTCAAAGAGAAAAGCAAGGTTACTCGAGCTAAACCTCGAATGTGGAAAGAGCTAACTGGATATCGGCATACTCCAAGACTGAGAAAAACATGGGAGCTAAAGGAATCGAACCTTTACATTTATCGATTCTCCCCCCAAAGGATAAAGATATGATCGTCTATGTAGTTTTATCTATTTCTATATTTCTCAATAAGTGCGTATAGTAGTTTTATCTCTTTCTCTATAAGTTCAATTCAATGGTATATGTACTTGAATATTGTACTAAGTTCTTCAACAGTGGCCAGACCTACACTTCTGAATGGTGTAGAGATTGGGATATGCCGACCCTCAACCATGAGCAAATCCAAGAACTGTGATGTTACCAGGGAGAAAATAGAAGTCGTGATCGGGGAAGAAAATGGGGACAGAGCACTTGGACTTGATGGATTTCATGTGCACTTCTTCAAAGCGACTTGGTCCATCATTGGGGATGAAGTCACCAAGGCCATTCCTAATTTCTTCCAAAGTGGCAGACTGCTACGTGAAGTCAATAAAGCATTCATTGCACTTATCCCAAAGAGTCAAGATGCTTTTAATATCAAAGATTGGCGACCCATCTCTCTCTGTAACTGCTTGTATCAAATTCTCCCTCAAATCCTTGCTAATCGCCTCCAAGCTATTCTCCCCAGCCTGACCAGTCTGAATCCCATTTTGTTAAGGGGAGGCGAATCACAGATGCAATTTTTCTTGCAAACCAACTCATGAGTGACTTTAAGAAGAATGCTCGCCCAAAGTTTTGTCTAAAGGCAGATATCAATAAAGCGTACAACTCAATAAATAGAAGATACATTATACAGATGATGCAAAGGATGAATTTCCCTCCTTGTTGGATACAATGGATCGATGAATGCATGTGTTCGGCCTCATTCCAGGTGTTGATCAATGGAGAACTGACAGAACAAGACAAATTAGATCCATTTCACGTAGGACTGGAGCTGATTCTAGTAAGTCTTGTACTATTGAGCTGTTCAGGAACTATTTCTACAGTCAGCTGTCGGGCTAAGTCTTTCACTTTGGGTTCTAATGTTGGTCAGTATCACGATGATGTTATAAGGTTGTTGTTGGATTCAAGAAAAGACAAGGTATTGGGTTTACCAAGATAGAGTTGAGTGATTTACAGAGTGTGTGAGCAGCACAGTGGCATGTTGGAGAACCAATGTTTGATCACCATTGGTGCCATCCTATGACTCACCATGAGATGGGTCATGAGGGTGAGGTGTGAGTGTCTTTGGTTTGACACTTGAACCTCTGGTTAAACTTGGAAAGGGACCGGACGAAGTTCCCTGGGGTCATCAGTTTTGTCTGGTGACCTGCCAAACTGGTTTTGTTTTGGGCCCCCCCCACGGAAGAAGAAAAAAGGGCTATAGGTGGGCCATTTGCTATTGCCAGGAGGGTTGCTCACCGTTTTGACGGCTTGGCTTCTCCCTCACTCCCATGTTGTGTTCGGACTCCCGACGGAGTCTTCCTACCATACCAGGATGCCTACAGACGTCCCGCTTCGCCAAAAGCAAGACGAGGCTCGTAGACGTAGATAAGGCTCATTCCATGCTTGACTGACGAGCTCGTGGGGGAAGGCCTCGCCCTACTAAAAGTAATTCTCCTGCACTCAACTCTCTATCTACTAAACGAGCGTCCAAGCGAATTGAGCGAGTGAAGCCTTCCTCCTGGGGCTTCCCCCTTCCGTTATAACCCCCTACGGTTGGGGAGTTTGGAGGATTAATTGATTGGATACCCAAGAACCATAATCTTTCAAAGACACAGCTTCTACGACGATAGGCATAAAGGCATGATTAGTTCCACAAATCTCACTACACTGACCATACTAAACTCCTTCTCATTGTACCAAAATGGAGGTTTGATTTAAACGACCAGGTACATCATCACATTTGACACCTAAGGAAGGTACAACCCAACTATGAGTTACATCAGCAGATGTTACAATCATACATATATGACTTTTGGCTGGTACAACCACTCTATTGTCCACTTCTAATAAACGTGATTGACCCAATTCTAGATCATCTTCTGGAATCATATAACTGTAAAAAATGAGGGAGTTTTCATCAGAACTGTCATAGTCTGAATATTCATAAGTCCAATACCATTGATGCCCCACTGCTTTTATAGTAATGGCTGGATCTACTACTACCTCGTCCATTGAGTATAAGAGAGCAAATGATGGGAGGGCAATGAACATCAAGATGATACTTGCAAATATGGTCCAAATAATCTCTATAGTAGTTCCATGAACAATCCGTTGCGGGATTGGGTTTTTTTGCTCGTGGAAATGCCATAAAGCGCGAAGCAACATCCGTGATACGAAAACCAAAATCAGAATGAGGAAGAAAAAGATATCATGATGTAAGTCATTTATTCCTTGCAGGAGAGGTGTTGCTGCATCTTGAGATCCTAATTGCCATGGTTCCACAACATCACAAGGAGCGATTGTGAGGAATATCCATTCTAGAACTAGAACAATCATTGGGTTCATCTTCTTCTACCTTTGACGCCCTGCCCCTCGACGGAAAAGTCGTGAAAATCATATGGAGACTTGTAGAAAGCATGCGTGGGTTTTTCCCACAAGACGTCTGATGGGAGGGAGAATGGTATGTAATGCGCATGATTTTCGAGGGAGCAGAGAGGTACACTGAACACCCACCCAATCTCGAACAGACAAACTTTCCACCTCTATTCCTGGATTGAACGGCAAGGGGGACGATGCACGTCTCAGATCGATGGAGCTTGACTAAGGGTTGGGATTCACGTTCACGATTCGAGACTTCATATGATGTTTCACGCGCGCACGATTGATTCCACATATTTGAGATTTGTTGATCATACGATTCGTTTCATATCCTGCTCTTTCTGACTCAACTCGTGCCTTTCTTACTGCTATAACATCTACTCCTGAGCCTCTTCGTTTTGCGGATTCCCTCATTCATCCTGAGTGGAAGAAAGCCATTTATTAAATATAAGCAAGCACTTGAACGAAATTTGACTTGTTTGTTACGCTACCCGAAGGAAAGAAAGCCGTGGGATCTAGTTGGGTGTCAAAGTTTGAATTCAAGCCCACTTCCAATGGAGGCATAGAGAGATACAAGGCACGTCTAATTGCTACAGGGTTTACCCTTTTTGACTTTACACAGAAGGGTGGCATTGTAACCAGGTCTCACTCCAGCAGTGGCCAAGATGAGTTAGAGTTGTACTCTCTATTGCCGCGGACAAGGATTGGTCATTGTTTCAGCGTCGATGTCAAGAACGCCTTCTTGCATAGAGATAGATAGTCGAAGAGTCAGTCTACCCATAGCGTAGTACCACCTCCTGGTCTATTGAAACCTTTTGCCCCGTATGCAAATTGAAGAAAGCAATCTATGGACCCCAATATCCAGAGCGTGGTTTGACAAGTTCAACATAGCTGTTACAGTCCTCGAGAAGCAAGGCTGACTACTCAATGTTCGTCAAGAAGAGAGCTCAAGGAACTACAATGCTCCTTGGTGTATGTTGATGACATTGTTCTCACTGGGGATGATCCAGAATCGAAGAGGTATCTAAAAAAAAGTCAATCCAACTACTCGATACAACAATCTTTTGGACCGCATTCTTAGGCACCGCGATGCAATCATATAACATCTCAACTGGGCATGTATCTTTTTAGGTTTTCATAGTTTTGCCTTGTATATTCATAATGTTACCATGATTAGGAGCCCCTCAAGATATGTTTTCAGATACCGCTATACAATTACACCCCTTGCTCAATGGGTACAAAACACTCATGCTTTAGAACCGAGTACAACAACTCCTGGTGCAACAACAAGCACTAGCTTAACTTGGGGAGGCGGTGAATTAGTAGACAGGAAAGAGGGAAGGAAGTCAGTTTCATTTGCTAAATAAGAGAAAGGCAATGCAATTGACTTGCTTACTTGTTAGAGTAAGGCTTCGATTCTTTCAATCAGAAGGTCTTCCTGCTTTAGTCAATCAATGCAGAGGTACCTCTTTAGTAGCACTACTCTTCCTATAGGGCTTAGGTTAGGGCTTCTTTAGCACATAGCTAGTTTGAAGCGGGACTGGGGAATTTTCAAGCTATGGGTCTTCCAACATCATTCCTTTCAGGGAAAGATCATTGTCTAGTTATAGTGTAGGAGAGGAAGCTTAGCGAATGAGCGGGAGAGTTCCTAGAAGTCAAACTTTTTCATAAGTTGCTCCGATAAGAGAAAGAACCTATATTATTAATATATCTTGTACGTCTATCTAATCCATCCCGCTTGGTGATCGATAAGATGTATCCTAAAGGACTTGATTCTACCCTCTTATGTCTGCGGCACTGTAGCTCCCTCTCATTGCCCTTTGCTATCGCCTAGCTTCAGACTCGACTAAGACTTCTTTCAATTGCTTACCCTCGGGAAGATCATCCTTTAGAAGTAGAAGTGGAATGGAGGAATGATAGCAAGAAAGGATAAGATTAATAGTTGAGATAAGAGCGGTCAGAATTTACAATGACAAGAACAATCAACTATTGACTTCCTTAAGAACGTTAATAAAAAAACAGAGTGCCGTTATAATAGTGGAAAGAAAGACTTTGCCGCCGCTATTAAGAGGAGAAGCGAAAGTCGCCAAACTCCTTTACACGGGATTCTTCTAGCTTCAATCGAGAAAGGAACCTTGACCAAATTCAAAACTTGACATCCATCAGAGCGGTAGGCATGGAAAAGATCCTTGGGTTGAGACAGACGGGGGCATCCACAGCCCAGTGAGATCCTATCGGTCGTTAAGGACCTATTCCAACCAGTCAATCAAAGATAGACGGGCATGCTATTTGATCAGTATTTCCCGTATAGAAAGAATGCCAGAATTCATCTTATAGCTTATAGATGACCATCTTGCTTTTTTTCTTTTTTTCTTTTTTGGTGTTGCGTAGAAGACAACTTTCACTTGAAAACCATACTCTTCTCCTATCACTGAGACTCCTGTAAGGCACTAGCGCATGCAGTGGAGATGAAAAAGAGGTTCTCTCTCTAGTTGAGAAGTTAACTGCTTTCCTGACCTATTCCTGCAATTGTGCTTAGTCCAAGCTACACCCGCCCCTTTGACTTATGGCATCATCAACTTTCAACCTAAGTGATTTCATAACCCTTTCGAAAGACCTCTCTTTCGGGATCAGTTCCGTCCCTAGATGTAGTAGTCAATCAACGGGACATTCAAAGAAGCTACGCACCTTCACTGAATGTTAATGAAAGCAAGCCCTTCCATCCTAATCTCATCTACTGAAAAGGGGGCCTAAGTAGCACCTTCTTTTTGGGACACATAGGCTATTACAAACGCATCATTAAAGACTTTGCGAAGCGCGTAACCCCAGAATAGAATCATTGCAGAAGAAAGGTATGAAGGTTGGGGACCGGAACAAGATTAATCCTTAAAGCATGTGGATGAGGCTATCCGGTTTCTGGATTGGAATAAGGATTTCATACTTCAATCTTAGGAAAAGGAGAGAGGAGACACTAAGATTGCTGATTCACTCTTCCCTCTGATCCCCGCCTATTCATCAGCGAAAAGATCTGGTTCGGAAGTCCCTATCAGCTAATGAAGAGAGGGGCGATTTGACGACGATGTATTCGAATGATGTTAACAATGTTTTGGAAGAGTGGAACAGGTGGACATGTCGGTGTGGATGCTACTGCCCGCAATCAGTCTTTGGCAGGGATATGGGGTTGGGGATGTCAATTAATTCCTACTTTCCTGTGATGCATGTCAACGAACTGGTAAAGAAAGGATATCGTTGAAAGGAGTGGCGGCTAAGCTGGGAATTGACTCTCACTTATGCTGTAGAAGCCATCTGAAATGTTAATAGAATTTTTTATAGGTAAAGACAGACAAAAGATATAGGAAAAGAGATCATCTATCACCTGACATGTGACTGCTAGCCCCAGAAACCCAAAAAAATCATTGGGAGTGGAAGAGAAAGCAGCAGGGACTGACCTCCATCCTTCCAGTCGCTTACCTACCTCGAGGAGCGACTCTTTTTCTGGTCTTTAGCTGAGGGAAAGAAGGTCTTATGGCCTGCTCAAGAACCTTTTTATGGCAGTGGAGAAGTGGACGAGGATCGCAGAAATATTCTCACTATGGTGATTCAGTGAAGAGGGCATGCCGCTTAGTGATTATTGTTGAGATCCTCTTTTCATCTGGGAAGACCTCCACGATATGCGAATGTAGCTACTTATGAGTATGTTCCCACTCCTTTCTACCACTACTGAGCATCAAACTGTATCTATGTCTGAGGCTGAGTACACTAAGTTCCTTCAGTATCAAGCAGCAAGTAATCTGTTCCTACTACATCATTCGCCCTACCTTTCTTTCGGATAGGAAGTGTTCGAGTTAGGCTAGAAACCTACTCCTAACAAGGAGCGAGCATAGATTTGTTCTTCTGTAGAAGGAGGATCATCGGCTGAAGTTCAGTTGCAAGCAAGAGAACGGATGCACAAATGTGAGTTGTTGTTGTAGTTTGACCGTCACAGTCTGTCCTCAAGGCAATAGAGGCATCCATTCCTGCTGTTGGTAATAGAGAGTCTAGTACGACTGAGATAGACTTTCTGTAACATCCCTGACCTGGGTTATGAGTTAACCCTAGGTGTTTTGCCTAAATATGTAATTAAATCCTTGTGATTAACTCTGAGCATGTAATTAAGCTTCTCAGAAACGTATATTTCAGTATTTGCTCCTTTTTATTTAAAGTTGTAGCATTGGTTTGATATACAGGGACCTATGTGCAATTTACCCAGTTGAAAGGGTTAGCTTGCAATTTGCACATGATGAGATGTTCCTCTGATGTTAAGACATCATGAGAATCTCTTTGGCAAAGTTTGAGGGATTTCCCAAGCTAGAGCACCAAGGTGCAGCTGTGGAAGCAATCCCAGGGCTTGAAACCCTAATTTGGGGTAAAATGCAATTTACCCAAATAATGGGATGCAATTTGTAAAGAATGTCATCTAAAGTATCTTTTCAGACTTTTGCCATCATTTAGATAAGAAATGATGAGGAATTCACCTCAATTGAGTTATCAAGTTAAGAAATAGGCTTTGTGATTGAATAATCAGGGTATATGTGCAATATCCCTTTAAGTATGAACTTTATTACTAGATTGTTCTTCCTTGCCTTCTTTTCTATAACTTAAGAGAAGTATTGTCCTTAGAATAAAGAGGAAGGGACGAGCAAGTAATAAAGGAAGGACTTAGTTGGAATTAAGGGAAACTTATGAACTAATGTTGAAAATCCTACTCCATGTATATTAGCCATCCTTCCTTTAGTTGCAAGGGAACTTAACCTTCGTTCCCTTTACTGTTTCATTTCACCAAAGACGACCAAGGACTGCCTTGGAGCTAAGGAGGACGAACAAGGGGTGCAAGCCGTCTCTTTTCATCCTTCCTTGGAGTTTTCACCTTGGCCAACCTGTGGGGACTCAAGGACGCCATTAGAGCTTGGAGCTTGAAAGCTTGGAGCTCAAGAAGAAAGCTTTAGGCGGGTTTTATAACTCTAAACCTATGCTTTACTATGTGCATCTTTGTATGCGATTTAATGATAGCTCCTAGTATTTCCCTACTTTTCCCTGCTAATTTGCAAGCAAACCCGTGAGATACCTGTACTGTTCTTGAGCTAGAAGATGAAGGCGTGATTTCCAAGAAAAACCCACCGCTTTTCTTTTCCCTAAACGGTCCTAACAGTTTGCTCTCACGACCTCAAGACCGTGAGAGAGCCTCGCGGTCTCGAGACCGTGAGAGGGCTCGCGGTCTCAAGACCGATTGGCCTTGTTGACCGAGCGCGGACCGTATAAGAAACCTGTTCCTAATTATATAGGCTACATACCCTCAAAATTTGGGAGACTAACTCCAAAGGAATCGGGAGATATGACCTTTTTAAGTCACAACTTTAAATGAATTAATTGCTGATTTTCAAACGGTCTGAAATTGCCTTTTTGGGCAAAAGGTCTCAAGACCGTGAAAGGTCGTTGACTAAGCGTTGACCCCATGAGATTACTGTTCAAAATTATGTTAATTAACAACTCACCAAGTTTGATGGTCTAATTCCAAACGGGCTAAGAGTTGAAGGGTGAATACTAGGGCTAAACCTAGATAAAATCAGTACTGAAATTATGGTGACCTAATTAGGGTTTTTAGGGTTGATTGATCTAAACGGTCTCAAGACCATGTGGGGTCCACCCACATGACCTCAAGACCGTGAGGACAATCACCCAAAACCATTTGAAGGTCTAGGGTTGAGTAATTTGACCAAATAAACACCCAATTGCAAATAAGTTATCAAGTTAATCAAAATTCGGATTCTGTGACCAATCATGGTTCAACCTCTATCAAATCACCTTTGATTTTGATGAAATCTTGGGCAAACGGTCTCAAGACCATGTGGGGTCCACCCACATGATCTCAAGACCGTTTGGGCCAAGTTTGGGCCCAATTGGAGCTCAATTGAAGGGTTCAACCTTGTGTTGATACACCTTGTTGAGTGTTGATGGGTGAACATTGATAGACCTTAATTGAATCGATTTCAATCCTAATTGGTCAACAATTGAGGGTCAATTGAATGACCATTTGGTTAAGCATAACCTTAATTAACTCAATCCATAGGTGGTCAACAGTTATTGGACCTTTTGAAGGCTTCAACATCAGTTGACATCATCGTTTGATTTGTTGAACCTTTGTTGAAGGGCCTTGTGGTTGAGACCATGAGAGGCTCACGACCTCAGGACCGTGAGGTGGCTCACGACCTCAGGACCGTGAGGTGGCTCACGACCTCAGGACCGTGAGGTGGCTCACGACCTCAGGACCGTGAGGTGGCTCACGACCTCAGGACCGTGAGGTGGCTCACGACCTCAGGACCGTGAGGTGGCTCACGACCTCAAGATCGTGAGGGGGCTCACGACCTCAAGATCGTGAGGGGGCTCACGACCTCAAGACCGTGAGGTGACTCACGATCTCAAGCCCATGAGGAGGCTCATGGTCTTGGAGCTAGAAAGGGGCTCATGGACTTGAAGGGTCAAAGTGAGCAATCGGTCAACACTTTCAACCGATCTTGATTCAATTAATGATTAATGATTGGAATTAATCAATGTGACTCATGGTTGACCACATTCAATCATGTGATGGTTCAATGTTGCTCAAATCAAACACTAATGATAATCTAAGATAGTAAGGAGTTATTTGACTAAGGTTTTTGATTATGATGATGATCAATGGGGTGAAATTACCAAGATACCCCTGAAGGGTCAATTGAGTTATACCTTGCTCAATTCAAACCCTAATTACATGAGAATGATGTTTTTAGTTATAATGACTCTATCTAACCTGATCTAGTCTAATGTTATCATCAACCATTAGTATGATGAAAGAGAGAGTACTCTAGAGAGAGAAAGTACCCTAGAGAGAGAAAGTAACTCTAATCACTTAATGGTGATGCTTTTGGCTATGATAGCCTATGATGACTCAACCCAACCTGTTTTAGAGTGATGTTGACATCACCTAACCTTATGATGAGAGAGAAAGTACTTCTAGAGAGAGAAAGTACTTCTAGAGAGAGAAAGTACCCCTTTTAAATGGAAACTCAATTGAAGCATCCCCAATACACAGAAATGAGCATAATTAGGGTATGATCCACCTGTGTGAGATCATAGAAACCCTAATTATGATAAATGATGAACCTTTAACTAATCCAAGAGCATCAATGAAGGTGTTACTCAAACATGATGATGTTATGAGTTTAATTCACCTTGATGTGAATAGTAAACCCTAATTCAAGGGTGATGACATGTAATGTGAATAGTAAACCCTAATTCAAGGGTAATGGCATGCTTTTGAGCAATAAACTCTTTTTGAGTAGAATTAAAGATTTAACTCTTATGACAAGAGTAGGAAGTACATTCCTTATTGTTGTATTACCTTTATCAGATGTATTAATCATGCAGGTTCTGATACGAAGGTAATCATATCCAGGTATGGATGTTGATGCTATATTCATTGAAGGCATGTTATAGCCTTATGAATAAGTAATGTAATCTGATGCCTTGCCAGTGGCATCCTATACTGATAATGGGCTGTGAGAGCCATGAATACCATCAAGGTCATGCTTTAGAGATGACTTGTGATGAGGATAATGAGAAATGATGATTGATATGAGTTAGGCTTGTTACATTTAGTATTCTTCTTTTATAGCTGCTATGCTACTGTTATTGTTTGAAGAACAATGTATGCTGTTAAAGAATACTGAATGTACCTAACTAATCAAGTATAATGTAGAGCCCTGATCATAGATCCATCATTGTCAGAAATTAAGTGATGGTGAAACAGGTTTTCCTTAGGGAACTCCTGGAGCACATACTTTTGAGTATGTGGGGTACATGGATGTGTAGAACCTTACATCCTAGTGTAGGAAAGTGATGTAGATGTGGAATCCATCCATCCTTCACTATAGTTCCATACCGTATCAGTGGTAGGTAAACATGAAACCTCCTGATGACGAAGAAAGCACAGATATCCGTATCAGTGGTAGGTAAATATGAAACCTCCTGATGACGAAGAGAGTACAGAACGCCACTGTGACTCTAGAATAGCGAAGGACCAGTTTACCCTGGTGAACTATAGTAGTAGAGACACAAGATGTCCTACAAGTGATCCTCTTACTGACTGAGGAAGATGAAGGTCATGAGAATCCGGCTCTCTTAATGACCTATGTATGATACTGATGCGGCTTCTCAGCGATCAGTTGGAGTATGAGTGGTAAGCCTCATCTCCACAGGGCATAATGTTGTTTGTAAAACATAATCAACCATGTAGTATAACTTGTTAGAGATGACTCCAAGTTAGTTGATTGATGTTACATTGCTATAATGTTGATATTCTCCATATCTCCTAAATTGTAGAGATCTTGTTATAACTTCAACTGTTATAGAATGCTTTGAAGGCTTTACTGTTTAGAATAATCTTTGATGTTATAATAAAGCTTCTGGCGAAGAGTTATAACTCTCGCTGGGACAATTATGTATAATTGTCTCACCCCGTAGACTTCAACTTTTTAGGTGGACGTCGGAGACGAAGAAACCAGCCTACAAGTGATCAGACTCAGCAGCAGCACCAGGGGCAGCAGTAATCTCAGGTGCAGATTTGTCCTGCCATGTGGTGTAGTTAGAGTCAGTCCTATGTGTCCTCTGTACTCTCAGGTCTTGGAGTCTTGTGTTATGTGATCTTGAGATTTTGTATCTTGATGTATATAATTACTCGAGAAGTAATTATCCTGAGATGTAAACAGTTACCTCTCTTTATGAAAGGAGTTTTTATGGATACAAGTTCTTATCTCGAAAAGTTTTATTTTCCCGTGATTTTTTTTTTTTGTCTTCCGCTGATTACCGATTCGTTTCCGTTAAGTTTTAATCGTGTTTATGTCATGGTTTGGAGATCAGACCCCACACTTTCAAAGAAGGGTTTCATTTGAAGTAGGAACTAGGGCTTAGAACTGCTGTGTTGGAAGGGAAAATCTTTTCGATATTGAACTTTGAGGGATAAATGTACTTGATAAGCAAGTAAGTAACTAAGCCAGGGTTTTGGGTCCACTTGTCTTTAAAGACCTAAGAGGACTTTTGGGTCTTGGGGGAGAAAGTTCTTTTTTCATCAACATGTGATTTTTTTTGAAGTAGAAAGTCCTTCGAACGAACCCATGTGCCATCCTCCATCTCTTTCTTCGATGGGAAGAATAGCCATCAGTTTACAATCATTCCTCTTACCTCTTAAGGTAGCGAGTTCAGAGTTCACTACTCGGTAATGAAAATGAAATCAATGGAATTTTGGGTTACGATGCTTCTTTTGGTACAACCCTTAGATAGGTTGGGGAGAAAGATGACATGAGGAACAAAGTAGCTCGAACGTAAGGGAGAGGTACAAATCGAGCTAAGCGAGAGGTCATGTGTGTTGCTTTTTTTCTTGTCTAACGTTGATCTTTTTCGCCAGTTCTGGCTAACCCCATTCCAGTCTATTAGGCAAGGTCTGTTCGATTGAGCTTCTATTAGTCATCTTAGACGGCAAGCAACTGAACTGTTTTTGATAGATGATAGATCTCAAGGGAAAAGGACTCATTCCGGGCATGACTCGGAAGATGAAGAGGGGGCAGGCACTTTAGGCCAGTCCTATGGGTACCTCATTTCCCTATAGTCGAGCAGTTCGGTTGGCCTGTGATGAAGAAGAACGACGATGATGACAATTCCTCTAGTCACGGAGCTTAGCCATAGGTGACACTCTGATCCCGATGCCTGAAGGTGAGATAAGAAATCGTCCTTCAACCATGGCATGGATGTCTTTGAATTTTAAGAAGTCCTCCCTTGTGGCTCGGCCACTCGATTTTCTTAATGGAGCTTTCCCTTCTCTATAACTAGAAAGCGCTTTAGCTTCGCTTCGGGCCTCCATTCTTGTTCTTCTGTGTGTGACCCAACCCATAGCCAATTCAAACGGAGAGAAGAAGGACAGGCTACTGCCTTGGCTAAAAGCAGCCATTTAGATTAACTACTTCCCCACCTCCCAAAACTCCACTGATTAAACTCAAGCAAGAACTATCCCTCAGCTCCACTCCCTTAATGGAATTCAAGGAGGAGAATAGAAATCCATCGACAGCCTATCTTTATATTTCGACTGACCTTCGGACTCTCCCTCTACTCTCACTTTCCATTTCATTCACTAAGTCGTTCCCTCATCTCTTTCACTCTCGGCTTCTAAAAGTAGACTTGTGAACAGCCAAAGAAGACTTAAAACTCTCAGTCTCATGTTCTCAAAAATCAAGCCAGGACCTAGTAGTGCACTCATTACCTTCTAGCCAAACCAAAGAAATTTCTTGATTTATTTAATTGGAATAGAATCCCATTGCCCCTTGCTACCATGAACATGAAAGAAGAGTTCACAGCTACCTCCTCTAACTCATCCTAAAAGCAATACCAGAACCTCATTCTATTTCTCCTTTTCGATCTGGGGGAGATAAATGAGAGTCGAAAGAGAAAAGAGTAGTTATGAATCTAAGAGCATGCCGACAGTGTCATTCTTATTCTTCACTCAGACTTCTTTCTATTCGCTGTTCGAGAATGCCCTTACTCCACCAAGACCGGATAATAGAACAGCTGCGGAGGCAGAGGATTCACTAGAAAAGGTAGGAAGAGTTGATAGATTATGCCCTTTGCCCTGAGCCTTCTTTCCTTTCTGACCTTCTTCTCGTTCGCCTTATTCACTGTCTTCTTTGTTGATTTATTCTTCTCTGCCTTCTCTTTCTTTGTTACCCCCAGATTGTTCTTGTAGAGAGTAGGTTGTTTGACCTCTGTGGGTGAATCAATAATCCCTGTAGTGGAATCACTCACAGGTGACTGGGCAGGTTTCTCATGGAATTTGATATTGGAATATGGGAATCTCTCATTTTTCTTAGCCATCTCTCATAGTAGCTATTTCATATTTGACAATAATCTCATCATACCCAACAAAGTGAAAATATTGAGCTCCTTATACAGGAGCGTCTCTGGCTGAATATTTGATATACCGTGAATGACATACTGAAAGAATTTATGATGATCCATCCAAGCAGGCACAAGCTTATCGTCAAATGTATCTTCTATTAATATTAAGAAGACCCCCTGGTCATGTATCTAGGAGATGTTTTTTATTTGCATTCACACCTTTTAGAAAGAGAAATTCTCTTCTCGTTTAGGTGAAGGAAGTATGACCGCTTTACCAATAGTTGCAATCTGGGGATGTTTCAGCTTATATTCCTACCCCTGTGATTTCCATTACAGATGGACAAAGATTTTGATCCGCCGATTTATTCAATGTTGGGATACGACCTGCTATCCAAGTGGGTCTTTCTATTTCCAGAGTAGGATCTGCAAATTAAAGCCATGAAACATGTAGCTGGCAAACTCCAATTGGAACGGGATCAATTTGCAGAGTCTGAAGCTTTTGCGCAATTTGCTTCTGATCTTGATAAAGCTACTCAGAATCAATTGGCAAGAGGTCAACGATTACACGAGTTGCTCAAACAATCCCAATCCCTCTGCAGGTCGATGAACAAAGACTGACTATTTATACCGGAATGAATGGATATCTTGATTCGTTAGAAATTGGACAGATAAAGAAATTTCTTGTTCAGTTACGTACTTACTCCAACTCCAAAAAGAATAAGCCTCAGTTCCATGAAATTAGATCTTCTACAAAAACACCAAGAGGCAGATTTGGAAGGAAGCTATTCAAGAACAGATGGAACTATTCCTACTTCAGGAACAAACATCAATTTCTCATTATTATCCTATCACTCATGTTTTGATTTTTGGATTTCTTCTTAGTCAAATAAAAGAATGATCCTTTTGTCTCTGAAACAAAAAAGAGATGGAAATCAATAATGCTTTGACTATTGGGATCACTTTCATAGTAGGGGCCATGCACAATCAACACAAAAAATCAGATTCTCGAACACCGTGTGTGAGCGACCCCCACTGAGAAATAGGGGATTCATTCTCTCCCTTAGAGTCGGGGAGCATGAGGTGCGGTAGTGTTTCGAATATAATTGGTAATTATTGAATAACCTTTATGAAGAATTGTCAAAAGAAGAAGGCCTTTCCCTGTCTTTGAACTACTTACGAATCCCATTCATTAAGTGGCCCAGATGGATGGAGGACTAGAGAAGTCGGATGCCCGGTATTTCATTCAAGCTTGATGCTTGTTCGGAAAGTCCTATCTTTCCACTCCTCTAGCCCTCTCTTTTGCCGGTTCAAGAAATGGAAGGCCTTTGCTGCTATTTTGAGGCCTTACCTCAATGGCAGAGGGATCTTGCTCGTTCGTTGCCGATCCGGTCATCTATCTCATAATCATCAACATCTTTCTTCGGGACAAGAATGGTTATATACCTATATATAGAAACAACGTATAGAAAAAGGGTTTATAAACATAATTCATAAGTTATGATAGTGTCATATAAGTTATATCATATTCAAGTTGTTAAAGTATATATAACAATATATAAATATGCCTATATATTATTATGATATTTAACTACGTATATTCATATGACAATCTCAAATCACAATATATTGTTATGACAATAAAGAATATTTATTGAAGGGACTCATAGATTTGGCTGGTTTTTTTCAAGATTAGTATATGATATAGTATAATAAATTGAATAGTGACCATAATAGTATTATCATAAATATACATAGTTAAAACTGGTTATATATAACCATAAATATCAGTATATGATTTCAGTATACATATATTCTATAGTATACATATTTCATATGACAGTCATATACTAAAATCCTACTTTGTTGACTCCTTTTATGCAATTATGAACTATCTTTGCCTTCCTTTCTCGATTCCAATGCAACTGATACTTCTTGAGCTGAAGTAACAAACTATGCGAGCCTCTCGATGAAGCCAATAGAAATCCTATCCAAATACAAAAAATAAAAGGCAGTTTCATTATGGTAGTATACCAGCCGCCAATTCTTGAACTTCCTGTTCCAATCGGAGCATATAGATCCGTAAATGGATTTGTATGTATAGCCACTTCAGTTGTGTGAGTCCTTTCTGGAATGGAAAAAAAGTATCTTTTTCCTAGGAACATGGTCAACCAGAAATTCTGATGTTCGTGATTCATCATGTTAAGAGAGGGGTGGTTTTTTGTCCAAAAAGTTAAAGATCAAGAATACCTAGTAAACTATACAAAGCTATACATAATACTAGAACTTTATTCCATATCTATTTTTGAAGATTGTCATATGCACTTTAAAGAATATACGTAGATGTTATAAAGTTCTATATATATGTTAAGAAAGTTTCGCATATAAATAGTAATGGAACTTTATAAAGTTGCAGAAGACTGTTTGTTGTATATTTAACCCTAATGACCGGAGGCATATATATAGCCATGTGCGTCCCTAATCCTATTCCTAGTAAGACGCAAACACAATCCACAAGCCCGAGCACGAGCCCGGCCAGGATTCCTAGCGTGTGCGTGCGTTGTGATGTGGTAATCCCACCCACCAAGGAGGTGAGCATACCTCCTCCTAGGACTCCTTTGGACACTAGTGCCCCATGTGATCCTACATATGAGGACCACAAAAGTTCTAGGAGTGAGCAATATGGGATAAAACTTCTTTGCCATTTGCACTAGAAACAGTACAACATTCTCACATGTACTTGCTGCACTACATTGGGCTTAACCCATGCTAAATAAATGATTTGCTACAGTAACGACGCTACAGTAATTACGTGCTACAATAATTACGTGACGCTACAGTAACTGCCTGTAACAGTAATCATCATTTATCTAACAGTAACATTTAGTGAGTGGTTGGGGAGAGATCATCGTCGCGTTCTCTATAATAACCGATTCCTAAGCATATAGGACATGTATGATTCTCAAGTTTACTTCAGTTGATAAATAGGTCATTATTTATCATGAAGCCCCTGTCTTTCTAATTATTTCATTTATTTTCTATCTCCTAAAGTATAGAGTTGAATGCCTTATAAATTTGACCATGTATTAAATTTCTTGTAAATGAAAAATGTCAACACCTATAATCATGTTTCTAGCATTGGTTATTTGGATTATCATCTCAATAAAATTAATAATGTGTATCTTTTCATATAACTAATATTTTCCAATATTTCAAGCCATTCGAATGAAAAATGAGGGTATTCCATGAATATATTGCCGAATCGAGATATCTAAAAATTAATGATTTAGATTGACATCAAAATGATTCATGGAGCCAAGTTGAGGGACGCATTTGTAAATATAATATCAAATGAGGAGAATACTTATATTTTGACTAGGGAATTCAATTGAGGACTAATTTGTATCAAAAACCATGAAGTTTAATTTAATCAATTGATTGGGATTTTGGAATGAAAGACAACATTGTAAATAAGCTCAAGTTATGAAGGAAAAAAATTAAGTATTATAGCTCAAAATATATAGTCCTCAAATTTTAGTATGTTACATTTGATGTATGAGTATTTCAAATTAGGAAGCTATGAACATTGCGTATACTTATCTTTACTTATTGATATTCGTGCATGTTTAGTTTGAATATAAATAAAGCTATAACGTTAAAACTGTTCAGAAATTGGAATTCAAAGTAAAATATAAAACATATCCAAACCATCTGTCCAAATCCGATTCGTGATCAGGCTTTGTCGCGTACGTTTGTCCCTAATTGCATGTTAGGACATATCCCACTTGTAGATAGAACATGTTCATATTAGCAAAAACATTCTTTCGAACCAATATTAGCAAAAACTTAAACCACATAGTTGTCTAGTCAAGCTTTTCACTCTACAACCATATATATGGCATGTCTAATGTCATTGTATGATGCATTCAAGGGGGGAGAATATGTAATTGTTATCTAAATGGCATCCTTAGCAATGTCCCTTGTAAATGCATTACCAAATGTATAGGATTCTAGTAATAATGAAACACCTTCCATCATCTGGTTGATGTTTTATAAATTGAATAGATGAGTCTACTAACCTAACTATTAAAATAAAACTAATAAAAATGTCAAAAACCATATTATTGAAAGATATGATCCAATTATTAAAAGAAACATTTTATCTTACGTTGGTAAGAGGAAACACTATATTGGTCCAAAAAATGAAAGACCGTGTCAAACACTGTCAATTTAGCATACTAACTAGATAATTTGGACATTTTTAGTAATGGTATGTGGTATATGATAGGAAACGAGTATAAGATAGGGAATACTTATATTCTTGTTAAAATGAAAGAAGACCTGATAGATGGCAACACTAATAGCATGGGTTCATCTACTCTGCTATAAGAAAACCATTTTACATAGCATGTTTGTCATTACTTGTGCAACGAACTTGTGCTCTTATATTTCATATTTACTCAAGAAATGTACTATATTGGGGGGGGGTCAGTAGTTATTTGAAGATCTCCAAAATCTTATTCTAGGATTTAATTATATTTAAATATTGATAACATGAATGAAGACATCTTATTGAATTTACGATATGTGTTAGCGTTGTATGGAACAATAGAAGTACCAATGTATTAAAATTCATGACATACATCTGGACAAGGTGAGTGATGGAATTATAAGCAAGTAAAAATGTATTATAGCCCACAAAGATGAGGTTTGTGCTTCGAAAAAAGGTTGAGAAAGGGTGGACAATAGAATTGGACATGATCACTTAAACTAACCAAACTATGGGGTTTTGTTCAATTTTAGAAAGGACAAAAATTTGGATATGTTCTAAAATATTCCAAATCATTAATAATGGTTTGGTTTGAGGGTGCAATTTAACTGGACTAAACTAGACCAATGGTACACACATATATTTTCATGATGTAAAATATTAATAAAACATTATGATATGGTAGTATATGAACTACATAGTGATCATATTCTATAATATGACAAAAACTGGAAACAAATCATTCAAGATACAAAAATTCAGAATGCTATCTACTTCTTGTTGTTAGTTAGAATACGTAATATATAGTTTCTACTTATATTTATATGCCCCATTGGTAAACAATACTTATTTGAACTTACTTGTTCAATGTTAGATGGACCAGTTAAAATGATCATGGTGTTCTTGTACAGGAAATCTCCCCTTAAATCTTTATGTTTTCTTAGATAGCATGAATTTGTGCTTTGATTGGTTTCTAAAAAAATGTATTATAATCAAATACATTGCCTTAATTAATGAATGACATGTGTGATAGCTCAATTGTGGGTCTCAAGACTCCATGAGTGGAGAGTCTAAGATTTCTGGTTATAGTTAGGATACATTAAGGGATGCCTGAAAGCTCATATTGTTTCATTGTTTTTATGGAAAGGTTGAAAAAACATGTATGTAACTAAATTAATTGTTGTATGTTATTTTTTTGATGAAACTGCACTAATTCATGAAACTACAAGTAGTTTGAATTGTAAGAATGCATTAAATAAGTGCATTTGAATCTAATAGATTTTCATAACTATAAATTAAAATAGAGTGTTACAATTGTAATTTTATCCAATCTACACTTGTTAATGGTGTTGTCTAGTTGGATTGAGTGAGTGTACAAAAATGTAACAAGTTCTAGTGATTGGGTTCGATTTTCCAAATGGACAGTGATGCTAAAGATATTGTTTGTCAAATGATCATAATAATACTAGTAAAATGAAGGAGTGAAAGTAGAATAGTTTGGGACCAAAAGATCCTCCTTGTATGGAAATATATGACTAATGTACAACTTGTCACGAAATACATGAGTGAATTTTGGGTAGAAAATATTGTGGGTGTCAATAATTTGTATTTGAAATAAATATGTACTTAAGATGGATGTGTGAGAATATCAGGAAAGACCGTTGAGGAACAATTATATTAGGAAAGTGGGTGCAACTTTTTGTTGAAAATATGCACAAGGGATAACATATGCAACATAGAGTGAGTAATGCATCAACTAGAGGTAATACAAGCACCATCCATAATAATAAGAAGGCAAAGAGGCATGTTTGATCTTAACTTAAGGATATGTTATAAGGAGAGAAACATAAATTGTACATCTTCATAAGAATATTACCCATGTTAATGTTTTATAAAGAATAAGGATCAATGTGGTCAAAACCAACATTGTTGGAAATGAGGCTAGATGATGCTAATTAGTTTTGATTTAATAGTTTGAAATCAAAACAAACTACCAAGGAAAATTGCAAATTGGTTTCTTTTTTACTTGGTAACGATTCTATTAAGTTTAGGAGTTTCAAACCAATATGTGAGGTTTGCTTTGTAATTATAGTGGTAAACCAAACCAAAAAAAAGTATATGCCCACCCCTAGGATGAATATATCAATATAATTTTTCCTAGTCCCCATTATAGGTTATCTAAAACAAAATTAAATTAGATGAAATGATATTGTCACATGCAAAAAATATCATACCATTTTCCTCAAGATATTGTTAACAATGAAAAAATCTAAAATGATCTACATTGAAAAACAAAATTTGAGTTCTCCATCTCAAGGAAAATGGAAATATATATGGACTAGTTTAGGTCTTATTATATGCAAAAATTGACCTATTAGTAAAGGGTAATATCACCATTTAATTTGTGCCTGCAAGATAACGCGTAGGATGTACCCTTTTAATAGCATTTGTTAGGATTAACATTTTTGCATGTTCTAGAAAGCTAACTTGTTGGATTAAAGAAAATATAATGCTATTGCAAAGCTACAAAAGTATTCTAATGTGTCATAAAGTACACATAATAAGTGGATTTTAAATTATACTCTTGGAGTTTGTTTGAATATGAATAGATTGTCTGTTGTACAAGAACTAACACATCATAAAATATAAAAATTAATCTAAAAACTTCATATGGTATTTATATGGTGAATGTGTGCCTATTTTAGAGGTAGCTATTATACCTTATAATGGGACATGTTCTAGGACTAATGCCACTTGTACTTGCTGAAGATGCATCTCACGGGGTCCTTATCACAGACCATGAGGAGTATCTTCTTGATGATATCTAAAATATTTACTTTGTTTCTTGAAGTATTGGCATGGAGATCCTATCATATTTCCCATATCCACCATGTATAATTGTGACATTAGAAACTTGTTTGATGCCATCCATGATGACCTATTTTATGTTGGATTCCTAGAATCTAGTGTTGTGGTACATGTTTGGGGTTAGTTCTTAGACCTAAGGGACGCTCTAAAGTTGAGCCATCATAGTCTTATGATTCTTGTAATTTCTAGGTTTGGAGCAATACCATAAGCATGTAACATTCCAGAAAACTCCAAAGTATGCTAGCTAGTGGCTGATCCTTATTGCCATTTGAATCATATATCTTGGGCCTAAAACTACTCTATTTTAGTAAGTGTTCCCCTAGTGAATGTACTCTCAGTCCATGTGTTCAATTATTGAAGATAATATTGTAAACCACATGGAAATTAAAAAGAAATTTTAGAATAACATTATACATAAACATTTAAATAAATATCTTCCTAGAGGAACGAATAAACTGGTCTACTAATCCTTATTTAATGGGAAAGTTCAATGATTTAAAGTTAAAAATAGTGATGTACATGATAGAATAATTATGTTCCTATTTATGATATATTGTATGCATCGTAAGAGAAATATTCATGCATTAGTAAGTACCCCAAATATATCGAAGGTAGAGTGATGGAAATGATGATGTTTTGCTTCACAAACATCTCCATGCTTATGAACTTTATGTGTGGTTGCATCAGAAGCTACCTGAGTTGCCTTGAACTTATCTGAAATATTTTCAATCACTGAAGAGAGACCAGTAAGATCAAATAAAGTTTGTTTAACCTCAGTCCAATCAAATAACAATATGTCTATAGGTATTGGGTGTGGATACCATCATGTCATGCCCCTAGAAAGGTGAGTGGATCTTCTTTTGAAGCTTTTACCCTAGCATGAGATATAATTTCAAAGAGGACATTGTGAACAACATCATGACAGAACATGAATATTGGGTGGATACTGGAGTGCATTGCATGGCACCAAAAGCATCAAGGTTTACAAAAAAATTAGCCTATATTTTATGAAGTCGTTTAATCCTATATGGTCATGAGTAGATACAACTTCAGCATCTCACTTCCAAAATAGATCAAGTAGAGGTCTTGATTTCCTTTAGTTGCCTATTCTTCTTACTTTATCTCTATAGATGTCAAATAGGGTTTCTGAAATACATGTTCTCTAGCATATTAGGGAAATTAATTGACCAAGCCATATTATCATGTATAATATGGCTCCATAATGCACCACTTGGGTTTGGATTCTTGGATTCCCCTAACATCAAATTCGTTACCTAGACAAAAGACCCAAGTATGATAAACTATATTTGTTTATTTTGTTCTTAAAACATATTATTTAAGTAAGACACATATTTCACTCCTATTTATCCTTTTTGGGGGTCTTTATAGGCTCATTACAAAGTTGTACATCCATCATATAATCTATTTTTCATTTCATACAATAAAACCATCCACAGTTGTAGGTCTTAGATTTTAATTTTTAGGATCATCCAAAATCTTGCACTTGAAATTATTTTATGTTACAAAGGTAGTATGTTCATTTTTCATATGCAGTATTGTTCATCTTCCTACTAGAAATTACTAACAAAATAAAACAAGATGATTAGTAACTTCATGATGTAAGTTTTTTGGTTCACTTCAGTCAATCAAAAGAGAATTTCTCAATACCCCATTAAGGTTAGAATAAATTTGTAATCATTCCTAAAAAGTCTATAAACCAAACTCCTAACCAAAAATGAACAAAAATTGTAACATCTCATTAGAATATACATCATACAAATTTCCATCTCCCATCTGTCTGAGCACAGACGTGTAGGACTTGTGACTAGTTTTTCCATGAGAAGTAATCACACTCTGGGGAGGTGTTGATCTTTGTGCCCATTCGAACCTCCCACTGGTTCTTCTTTGCCTCATCCACTACCGGGATCATCCATGACTGTGAGTGGGTTAGGCACATTTGTCTTTGGGAACCATTTGATGGCTAAAATTTCACTTCTGCAATGATCTTTCTTCTTTGACTCTAGCCTCAGTGATTAGGACTTTGATGGCATTGGTGGAGTAGGGCGAAGAGGCTCCTTGAAGCATTTCTTTGGTTGGCTCTCTAACTAGGGACTCATGTCGCCTACTTAGGTTGTTTTTGGTCTTCCGAGTTGTGAGGATTCCCTCCCTTTTTGTCTTCTTTCCTTTCTTTCATTTGTACTCATTTGTTTTTCCCTTATTTGTTGTTTTGGAATGGGCTGAAGAACCTTCTTTGTCATTGTTCATTGATGTTATCTCCATCTCATTGATCATATCTCCTTCTTTAGAGGAGATGGAAAAATTTTGGGTCCCCCCCTCAATTTTCATCAAGTATTGAGGCTTACCCCCAACACCTCTTTTTGGAATGAAATGTAGGGTGTGGTCCAATGGTGACGTGTTAAATGAAGAAGATTAGGGGTGTACATTTGTATTATTGTTTTAGTTTAATACAAAAGTATGGGGCTTCTTCTAGACAAATGAAAAGCATGAATGGGAAGGGATTCTATCTAAATAATGGTTCGTGCGCAAAACCCCGTAATCCAAACTAAAGTGTTAAACTTTTACCCAATCTCTTCTCTATAACTTTGATGCATCTACACTAAGATTATGAGTTGTATTAGTTCATGATGTAGATGCCATATGAATTTTTATTCTATAATATCATCTATTTTACCATGACTAAAGTTGCAACTATAAATGTTAAAATAGTTCACGAGAAACACATTTTGTTTCCTTTTTCATAAAATATCAATAAAAAATCATGCTAAATAAGGAACCAACATCTTCATTCATCAACCAGCATTAACATTCAACTTAGACAAACATATTTCTTAATTAAAATCCATCAAACAAAATCAATTCTAAGTTTTGATAGACAACTTAGTTATATTAGATTATGTGTAGACGAGAAACAAATTAGTTGCGAACCACCCACTAGTGGGATGGCATTAAACCTAAAAGCATCATAAACATCCAACATGATAATAATGTAAAGCCTCAATGAGTAGATAGTTCCCCTCCAACTAAGTATCATGTATAAGTAGTAGATTGGGCATATTGACCATGAAATAAACCAACATGTATCATTTCAATGATGTAAATATAATTCTAACATGAAATATTTTTTCACAATAATCTGACTAAACAAAAATATTGTTGTTTAGAGAAAAATGTGTAGAAAATTATTCTCCACAAGTATATCTATAAGTCGATCAAAACCTACTAACACTTAAAACCTACAATTGTAGACATTTAAATAAAATATAACAAAGTTTGAGCCTAAAGTACATAAATCTCAATGATATGATAACTATTCTTGTGACACCCAACCATCTTTATGAAGAACATACTGGCAAACCATAAAGCAAAAAACCACATATGACATGGCTACCAAACCTAACCTCGACATGATTAAAAGTAAATAAGAGTCCCATCACAAGAAATAAATTAGAATTTACTTGTGGTCAAATATTATTGTTTAGATTTATTAAAATATAAACATGAGAGTATTTAGGGTTAGGATCACTCACGAGATTATCTAGTGGTCCTACTAGATAGGGTTAGGATCACTCACGAGAGAATGTTTCATAAATCTAGTGGTCTAACATTCAATTTTAGATCCATGTTCTAGAAATCATTCACATGATACTATTAGTTCTAGAAGGAAGTTCATTTCATTTTGCTGGTAGACCTCACACAAAAATCATGGTGCTCATGTCACATAAATAGATCCATTCATCACTTCTCATTTTACTGAATCATTTTACTCGGCCTAAAGATATTTAAATCGTCACTTTTACTTTTGTGTATCATCATGTAAAATATGTTGCATTGGATCTTTGGTTCAACAATCAAAATATTCATTTGACTCCTAAAAAACAATACACCATTCTTTAGGCAAGACAACATATTTTTCCTCCCCATTCTCATATGTTGTCTCATAAATCATGACCACATGACCATTTTTCATACATTCATCATTACATGTCATCACAAACACATACTTCCCATTTCTCACTAATTAAACCCATTTTCACTTTATAACGAACGCTGAACGCTAATAACAATCTTCATTGCAACTACAATTATAGTATGGTCTCCATATTTTACTTCTAAAATTTCAAATTTCAAGCTTACTATAAAATAAATGACATGTCTCATTTGAATTCTATCAAAATGGAGCACTGTCAATATAGAAGTATTTTAAGAACACCATTACAATCCAAGACATTCCTGTCAATTCCATTCATCCACCTTTAATATCATCCTTTTATTGAGCTAGTTTATATTTTGCAATTTTGTTACATTATTTTTTATTGGATAATACTATACATCATTGTTATATGATTCATTATAGCACATTTGGTGTTAGGTCTCATATCCATACATTTGTTTCCTTATTTGATTCATCACATTTGACACAATATTGATCCACATATTCATCTCTTTCTCATTTCATTTAATTCACTATGTTATTTTCAAATTGAAATTCCCTTGTATCTTCAATTTAAGTGTAACTTGTAAACTAAGTTAAGTCCATTATTACTATAAAAGGAGTATTTCATACTTATTTAGGCTCATTTCAATTATTTGAAATCAATAATCATCATTTCCAAATTGATTTACTTTTGTCTGCTTCTTCTCTCACAATTAGGTATACATATTCCATGAAATTTTACATCCAATAAAAACAATATCACTAGAACATGTATATACAAAACTAAAATAGGCAAAGTACATTTTTGCTTGCATCTTATATATATTTTCTTTAAGATCTTCATTCTTTTTCAACTAAAGAAAAAGAAGTAATGTTTATGTGACTTTTCAGATGACCTTTAAGATACACCTTCAGAGTGATATTTAGGTTATGAAATCTATATTAATTTCATACCTTCAAACTAAGTAATATCATCTAACTACAAGTATGTATTTACTTAATGTGATGTTATGCAATGATAAGGATCCTAATCTGAATTTCAGATGAATTGGAGTTGAAGTTTTTTGTGTTTATCTAGCTTCATTGCATGATCATCATTTAATAATCTTGTATTCACCATTTCATATTAATTTATACGTCTAAAATGTATTTTATCGCATTCCAAACAATGAGAAAATGCATATCCTTGATTAAACACTCAAATCACCAATATTCAAACATACATCGTCTACTTTTCCTTCATTGATTGATTAATCCAACTCTAACCTTCATCGATAAATTCCTCCCTAAGACCAAAAATTATATATAATAATTGTAAAACACTTATAATCATGAAGTATTTAGTAAGAAATATTGTAGACCACTTCCAATTCACATTGTTTCAATTTGTAACCATCTTACTCATATATGGAACATTTTGTTGTTATTAATATAAAAATTAGATGAATCATTCATTAATAATTCTTAAAGGATTAAACTTATAATAAAAAAATTCACAAAATTATCATTCATAGAGGAATTAACCTGAACATATAGTATATTATTACCACAACACATTTTTGACTGATTACCTATCAACCTAAAGATACAAGAAATTTAGTCATTGATCTTTACTCTTTTAAGATTAAATATTTTACATCTTTAAATGTCTTAAAAGGTACTTTACCATTCACATAAAGTTTCAAGAACCTCAAAAAAAGTAGCTTAAGGCCTAAATTTTCCAGAAATCTTATCAACTCTTAAGGTTTCAACTTCTTTTTTCTTTTCCACTCAAGAACACTAGAAATGAAGACAAATAAATAGAGAGAGTGAAATGGAGTTCATTTCAAATCCTTTTTCTTAAAATTAAATCATCCCTGACTATCATACATAAGAGATAATAATATACAAATAACCTTCTCTAAAGAGGATTGCCTTATTTAATTTCATCACTTATAGGAAGGTAGAACCCCAGAATATCTTCTGTAACTCCAATCACCCTCAAACCATTATTATCCCTCTCTCTAGGAATTCTAGATATATAGAGTGTAGAATGGAGTTTGATAAGTTCTTATGTTATTAGGGTTTCATATATTACATTTTAAGTATTGAACATTTCTTGTGAGCTCATATACTTCTCGCAATTTTACAAATTTTTTGGTCTGATGAGAAAATCTTCAGTTGAATACTGCATCTTTTGACTTTTTCACACTACATTCACTTGATAAATTTAGCAAAACTACATTTAACATAATATAGAAATTATGGTAGGGTGATTTTTTTCTAAAAAAGTCTGCTAATTATGCTACATTTGTAGTATTCGTTCATTAGCTTTTTATTTAAAATTTTGAATTTCAACCATCAAACAAGACCATTACTATGTGATTATCATTTTTTCCCAAATTCACTAAAATCAAACTGGATAAAATATTCAGCAAAACTGTATTATATTCATGGTTTTACCAAAATTTAAATGCACCTATTCAGATTTAGCAAAATGCACCCCAAAACCCTGATTTCAGCCCAACTAGTATTTTCATTTGCAAAACCTAACTTGACTATCAAAGAGGGGTTAACACACTTAATAAGTTTAAAATATTTGGATTTGATTGTTATTACTCAAACAAGATTAAACAATGACTAAACTGCTACAACATTAATTTAACAAAGTAAACCCTAGATAGTTAGCTACATTGAAACCATTTGATTACAAATTCTTCCTTCTTTGAAGGATTTTATCCACCAAAATTATAGAGAATGATGTAATTATATCATTGAATCTTTCATACTTCTCTTAGTTTGTCTTACTTGTATTGCATTTATGTTTATCTTTCTTAATCATTATATCATCTTATTGTCTCATAGATCTTCTACCGTGACATTATAGAAGTACTAGTATTAGATGACTTTTTTGTTTCATATCATCAACATATGCATATCAATATTGACTGTATTATCTCAAAATATATTTCAATACATCATTTTAACATTCTTTACATTATCATATTTTTAATGTCCATCATGTATACAGTTATTATATCCCCTTGCTTTGCTATTTTCAATATATTCTATTTTATTTTATTCAATCCAGGTATTAAACTTGTGACATAAATCTTTTTTGGATCATCAAATTTTTATATGGGATAATATCCCTTATATTTTGTTCCTAAATGGCACATACTATTCATGTGATAAACAAAAATCTTTGTTATCTTGAATTTTATCTCTTGTTCTCTAACATTGTTAGTTATGCATGAGAATTGACGGTCACGGTTCCACATCCTCAAACTCGTATCTTAAAAGATATATTCATGTAGTGGAGGATGATTAGATGTTAAAATTTTATTTCAATAGAATGGATAGATTTTATGCATTTTGTAGTCTCCTTGTTCGATAAATGAAGTGGTCTATTGATTCCCTAAAAAACATTTAAGGGAGATTGAGTGTTGTGCTAGGTTTATTTATTGCAAAATGTTTAAATTTTAGATATCTATGTAATTAATAGACAATGTTGTGCGAGATATAGACAAGAGAGAAAATTTATTAATTTTTTGGGTGAATATTCATAATGTTATTAATAGGTGTCTAGGTACCAAATACTCCCATTGAACTTGAAGAACTTGAAAGATACTCTTGATAATGTTAATGTAATTTTAAGATTTAATCAGCCCACAAAATCTTTGTTATTAAATCACATTGTTAATTATATTTTGTTTTAGTTGAATTGCATTGGTTCTCTGTGGATGAGGACTAGCTTTCATTATTAATCAAATAGTATACTACATGTGATGAAATTATTCCAGGTGATGAGGACTAGCTTTCATTTAAGTAAAATTGACAAGAACTCCTTGCTGATATCACTGCTTGTTTCCAAAGTTTACAACATAATTGCATTGCTCCACAATTTCATCAAATGATGGTAATAAAGAAGAATAATTCCATGCTCCTCCACATTATTTGCACATAATAGTAACAACATTGACTTGTTCTGATGATAGATGAATTATCTTCTAAGTATGCCTTCCAATTACATTGTTAGGAGATCAATAGATCAACACTTCTCTTCCCTCATTATTTAGAGGTTGAACTTTTAAATATATGAGCTCATTATAAGTCACATTGAAAATTACTCAAGAATGTGTATTCCATAATATATAGGTCTTCTTGGGATTTTTTTCCATCAAAGAGCCACTTAAGGATGAATTTACCATTTAATGTGTGTTTAATGACAAAAAATTCTAGAATATTATTATCAGTAGACACTTCTCTAGCACCTGGTGTGGGAACAAACAAAGGAGATCTAAATATCTTCCATGAATTATACAAGGTCTCCCTATCCTTTTGGGCGGAGCAAGTCAAATGTACACCTAAAAAACTAGGTACTAAATCCTCGAGCACCTACAGATCCACCCATTTAAGTTAAATTTTAGTGATAACAATTTTCATCCATTGAAAATCACCTAAATCCATACTTGATTTTTTTTTTGAGGGTTTACATGTGACCCAAGGGAACCCATGGGTGTGGGTGACCCAATTAACTAAAATTGATATAATTTGATATTAGACATCCTAATATTACAAGTGCATGTGGTTGTTTACTTAATATAAAAAATAAAAGAGTAAAATTGTTGAAATTTATTGTAAAATATTAACTTGTGCTAACTTTTTTTTTGGCAATATATTTACCCTATTCCAAATAAAAAAGTTAGCACAATTTAATGTTTTACAATAAATTTCAACTATTTTACTCTTTTATTTTTTATTTTAAGTAAACAACCACATGTACTTGTAATATTAGGATGTCTAATATCAAATAATAAAATTAAGTGTTGATTTTTATGATATATTATCTATGAAAACTGTATTTTTTCTCATTTTACATCTAATTTTATATTTATATGTAATTTATAAAATCAATTTCATATTAATAAGTCAATATCTAATCCATTTGTTTGATGTCAAACATAATAGTTGGTTTCTTTGCATAATATTTGACATCAAAAACATAGTAATGAACTATTTTAATTTTAATTTTTAATATTAGAATGATTAGCTGCAACTTATTATTAACCAAACATGTTTTATATCAGGTACCTATTGGTCACCCACAAACCATTGGGTCATGTTTGGGGGCCTTTTGTTCCAATTGTTTAAAATATGGTTCTTTTTTACCCACACAGATGAGACCCAAAAATATAAGCCAAACCCAACACGCCCACACATTTGACAGGTCTAGTCAAATGTTTCCTTAAATTTGTAGTCTTTTTCGGGGGTAGTATTTGGCCAAAAAGTCCTTGAGTAAATTATCCCTAGTTCGAAATTTTTTGGCGGGGAATGTCAACAACTTATTGTTGGTGCTATCTTGCATAATGAAAGGAAATAAAAGTAGGAACACTCTATGAGTAGGAACACCATGATCTCAATGGTCCAAGGTACTACAACAACTTAACAATGTGGGGGTTTGAATCTTCAAGGGATGATTCTCTACGGCTCTGATTGGTTTTTTGTAATTGGTCCGGACATGAAGTGGAGTTCCTCAAGTAGTTTTTCATGATTTGTTTAAAGTAAGTTTTGGAACTTGAGTTTCGTGACTTCCGGTGAGTTCTAGAGTTACATACAAAACATAGTTCTTGAGCTCCCTCTTAAAAAGAGTAGAAAATGAGTTCCAGAGCAACTTACAACATTTCTTATACAGTTATATTCTTCATTCGTCATAAGTCACACATGTATAATATTTATGCCTAAAAATATTAGCGATGTGGATATAGTTTGTTGCTAAAGTTATAACATAATATGACAAAATATCATACATTATAATCGCACTATGTAAAATATTTACACTATGACCACCATTATCAGTGTGATTTACAAAATAAAAAATACAAACATCAAGAAGAAATACATTGCACCATGTGAAAACAACGTGATTTACCCAACATATTTTTATTCTTCACTTTAAACAGTGTGATGTGAAAAATGATATTAACTATAGCAATGCATGAATAATATAATAAAATTTCCTACAAAAATAATGTAAAAAATTATATTCTACATTTTGTTAAAACAATGATGACCAAAACTTATATTTACAAGCACATGAAATGTAGAAATTATTACAATATTTTGTACATACAAAGTGAAAAAAATATTGTGATGTAATTTAAATCATAATATTCTAATTAAGATTATAATTGTACCATAATAAAATAGTTTTAAATAAGAAACATTTGTACCATAACCACTTGTTGAAGTTATTATGATTTAAAAATATTACGATTTTTTCATGGATATGATTTTTTTTTATATTTTTCCATCTTTATTTATATTGCATAATATTTTTTTAATAATTTCCATATTTACACTTACAACAAACCAATCATATGGAAGTGAATGGAACTCAAATTCCGATAACTGAACTAGAGTTCCCAAAAAATGAGTTCCATGGAACTTATGACTTACACCAAACTAATAGGAGCCTAAGACATTTTCCACTTCTCCAACAATGCATGACAATTTCCACTTCTTCGACAATGGCATATGAGAAGTCTTTGCTTGACAACACCTCTCCCTATCCAAATAAGAGACCAAGTTCAAAATTATGAGACAGATTGTGGATGACACACTCTTTAAATTAAACTTGAGTCTAATTGGAATCTTGTAAAAGAATTAATTTGCATTTTAGCCAATCAAGATCTTAATATTCATGTGGATAACTTCCTTGATCATTGCAACACAGGAATGACCAATGGGAATATTGATGATGATATGTAACTCTTACCCTTCATGCTACAAGATCGGGCTAAAAAATGGATACAAGGAATGGAGAAAGGGACTGTCTAGACCTAGAATGCCTTACTAAAGTTCTTTTATAGAATTTCTTTCCTCCCAGCTATTTGAGTGATATTCGTAATAAGATCTCTATGTTTGAGAAATCTTGGAGAGACATTGGCTTATGTATGGAAGAGGTTCGGGGAGATACTAGATGGTTTCCACACCATGATGCAAGAGTGGACACATCCAAACACATTCTACAAATATTTATCCCATAATTTATCCCATGATTCAAACTCTAATTGATGTAACATTGGTGGAATATTTTTGACAAAAGATTCAAGTGAGGTTAGGAAATTGATCGATATCATTTTCATGAACCAGTCTTCAAGGGGAATGGATAATGGATGTAGCAATAATGATACAAAGGCAAATTTTGCTTTAAAGGAAAAGCTACAAAATCTAAAACACAATTGGATGCTCAGTGAAATTTGATTTGAATAGGTGATGTTGTGTGACTTCTACAATAGTGCACACCTAAATGTGAATTGTTATGACACTACAACATTATTCAACAAGGAGTTCAATAATTTTGTTGGGTAGCACTCTCAAAATAATCCTTTCTCTAGTTTATACAATCCAGAGTGGAGACCACTCAAAACATCAATAGGAGGGACACGAACGAGTCATATTCACTATCACAAGACCACAACTACAACCAAATAAGACTAATTACCTTGAGGGGATTCTCTTAAAGTTCATGAATGAAGCTTGTAATCTTATGCACATCCAAGATACCTAAATTAATTACTTGAGCACCATCTAGGTACCTACCTTTAGATATTGTAATGACCCCTCCCCCTGTTATCCTCGATTAAGGTGGATCGAGAGGGTAAGGGCCATTATCATAATACAAGATTTATGGTTTAGCAATTAACCAAGAATAATTAATAAATTTCATTGAATCGAAAGAGTTTAGTAATTAGATAAACTCTCCAATAAGGAGTTACATGATATGAGAAACAATTGTTTGCAATTGGAAATAAAACTATCTATCTATATCCTCCAAGATTACATTTAATCTTTTCTTTTGGTGTCATCTTCTCTAGAAGACCATATTGTAGAATATGAATAGTTTAACCCAAAAAACCATGAAACAAAAACATGTTCCGTATAACAAGTTATACTTGTATGTGGGGGAACAAAATGTTCACATCTATGTGTAATAACATATTCAATCATAGTAAAAAAATGTGATTACAAAATTGAACATGCATCTTCTTTCCAACTTCTCAACTTAATCTTTGTAGTACACTCCCTCTCTAGAGTACTCATGTGGGGTTCCCTCTCTCTAGGGTCTAGTCCCTGCAGGGGATTTCTCATAACCTCATGTTCTTGGGCTTGGTATGTTATGGCCTTCCTTTCCCGACTAGGCCTCATAATGGCCATCCTATCCTTGCATGGCCTCATAATGACCATCCTATCCCGACTTGGTCTTATTGATGATTATCCTATCACAACTTGATCATTCGTCACCATAATGACATTTCATACATGCCACATTTATTATTTAAATCTACTAGAAATAGTTGAGCGAGTTATACTTATACAATGTGATACTCATAGAGGATTTAAGATTGTAGGAATTAAACAAACAACCAACAGTCCATTCGCAAACAATGTGAGAAAGCCTCAAAAAATCACGAAAGTCATTTAAGATGAGTAGTCATAGGCATAACCACATAGCATTCTCAGAAGAGATCAAAAGTCCAATATATGAGCAGATTGAGATCAAGCAAGAAATCCCCATGAAATTTGTGCAAAACAACCAAGTATTACTATTTTGTTCAAAATCTATCATCAATACTAACTCAGGTTCCATGTTAGGGTTTTGGGGTCAACTTAGGGTTTTGGCTTCTCAAACCCTAATTATCACTTTTTATGCCTTTTAACTCACAAACCCTAATTTTGATGTTATATGCATTATGATTGTCAAATTAATTCAAAGATTCCCCTTTTATTCAAAAAGACCCAACTTTATCCATTAATGTTATTTAGGCATATTTTGATCAATACACTGAAGAAATTAGGGATTTTATACATTTAGCACATTAAAAATAACAAATTTAGGTGCTTTTAGAATTAGAGATAGAATTAGGTCTTAGAACTATTTTTCTTGCATTCCTTGAATTTTTCAGATCAACTTTCATATCTAATTTACCTTCATTAGGCATTCCTAAAATTGACTAGCATTTTTACAAAATTAATTGATATCTATCCACTCACAAGCAGCCACCTACACCGTGAGCCAGGGTCCCGACCTTGCCAACTCAGCTGGCTAAGGCATTGGGCTCATGCCACCATGTAGTCTATGCTTGCATGGACATCACTTTAGTCAGGAGAGAAAAGAAGGGAAAAGGACCAAGAAGTTCTTACATGATCCAATGATGAGAAAGGGGTAAAGGGATAAAATCCCTAGATACCTTCTTCAACCTCTTCTCCTCCTCTCACACAAGTAGGTGGTCAACTCACTGGTTGACTTCTTGATCTAGGCCTCCTATGCGGCAAGTAAGGAGGCTGTCACCTTCACCTTGCTCTGACGAACTCAACTTGTGCTTCAATTGCCCAAGAGGTGGCTTGAGTCGTTGGGACGAAGAGAGTGTATCTTTGACAAGATAGTAGGGAGAGTTAGAGGTGATGGAAGGCATGGGCAGAGGAATTAGAGGCAAATGCACATTCAGGGAGTAGAGTGCAATCTTGTGAACATGTTGGGATTTTACAGAGGGATCATACCCCTATACATAGTCTTGGGTTGGGTATCATCATCTTGCAATTTGGGAAAAACTTATAGAGTTATCCACACTAGGAAAAACCTAGGGTAGGTAGGTTCACATTGATCTCATGAAGCCAATGGAAAGATTTCCCATTTTTCCCATGTATTATGTTATGAAAAAATCGATTAGGAAATCATGCCTTAACTACTCCAACTTTCCTTGTTCTTCGTGAGCTAGAAGATGATCGTTTCATCATTGGATCAAAATCCAAAGGTCAATGATGCATGCGACAAAATAAGTGTCCGCTGGTAATCTTGTCTAAATAGGAGATATGTGTGACATTTAATGTACATTCGTATTTATTCATTCACTTTAAAATTTATAGAAAAATCTATATATCTCTCTCTCCTGTTATCCTTTTAATCCCAAATTTTGATGGGATGTTTTTAATAACTATATCCAAGTGTGGGAGAGATCGGAGAGAAATACCCAAATTAAAGGTATTTTTCTTAATCTTGAAGTCTCTCTCTTTATTTTATCATTTAAGGCATTGGATCAATTCTTTTCTCTTTCTACCTTTATCCCTATCTTTTATTTTGATTACTTTTCTCATTAGGTACCATGTGAAAAAGAAACCAAACCATTTGTGGCCTTCAACATCACTTTCTAGAAAATTCCACTTGTATATTATTATTTACCCATTACCTTTTGCATTTGACTTCATATTTGATCATCTTTCTTCCTTTTTCCCTATATTCATTATTGGTATAATGAAAACAATAAAAATCACAAAAAATATTGCAAACGGAAATTTTCAAATTAAATCCATACTTTTAAACCAAGGCACACCAAATTTCTAATACATCCTTATTATTCAAGTAATCACATTTCAATTATGTATGCGAAAAACCTTGTTGTAACATCCTTTCCCTCTTCTAGGAATTTTGTCCTCAAAATTTGGCTAATCTTACAAATAGATCAGGATGAGACTTTTCCATGTTAATATTTAGCTCCCACGAGGCTTCGTTCTCACCATGGTCCATCCAAAGAACCTTTACTACCTCTATCTTACTATTCATGAGCTCTTTGGCCTTGGTATCCAATATCCTCACATGTGCTTAGGGTATTTCAACCTCCCTTGGAGTTCAATAAGCTCAATGTTCAATGTATGGCTAAGATCCTTCATATAGTCACTTCACATTTGACACATCGAACACATAGTGCATCATGCTATACTGTGATGATAAAGCTAAATGATAGGCAACCTCACCAATCTGTTCCAAAATCTCTAATGGACCCACGTATCGGGGACTGAGTTTTCCTCTATTCTTATTTATTTCTCAGAGGGGTCGAATTTTTAGAAACACATGGTCATCTACAGTAAAATGAAAATATGTCTGCTTTGCACCAGCTTATGACATTTGTCAATCCTGGGCTCTCTTCAGCCTCTATTTGATCCAAGAGACCTCATCAACATATAATAGTATTTCCTCTGACCTCAGTAAAGTCCTCTCACCGGCATCATCCCAGTGAAGCGGTAACTGATACAGCCTCCCATATAGAGCTTCATATAATAGCCATCTAATACTGGCTTGGTAATTGTTATTATAGACTAACTCAGTTAAGGGCTAGTATTGTTCCCATGATCCACCCCAATCGATTACACATGCTCTCAATAGGTCTTCTAAAGTCTGAATCATTCATTTGACTATCCATTAGTCTGGGAGTGATAAGTTGTACTAAATTTTAACCTCATACTAATTTCTTCTTGAACTTGTTTTCATAACTTTAAAGTAAACTTAGGGTCATAAACACCATGTAAATGAGCTATCTCTATGTAAAGTTGAGCTAAGTCTAACACATTGGTAGGGACTTTTAGGGCAAGGAAATGTGTTGACTTGGTTAGGTGGTCCACCACAACCCATATCACATCATGACCTTTTTTTGTCTTTGGAATACCCACCATAAAATCGATAGCGATATGGACCCATTTCCACTCAAGAATCTCAATGAATTGCAATAACCCACTGGATCGTTGGTGTTCATCGTTCACCATCTGATACATGAGACAACTGGCCACATATGAAGCTATGTCTCTCTTCATTCCGGACCACCAAATGTATCACTGTAGGTCTTTAAGCATCTTGGTGGTGTCGGGGCGCACTGTATACTATAACCCATGACCCTATTACAAGATATGAGTCTTTAAGGGTGAATCCTCAGGAACCCAAATATGACTTTTATATCGGATTCCACCATTCACACAAACCGAGAGGTGTGTTTGAGGGCTTTCCATCAAACCCTTCATCTTTTCTAACTTTGGGTTGGCTAATTGGGCTGCTACAAGTTTAGAGAATATGTTAGGCTTGATTTGGATATTGGCAAGACTAATCCTATCTACCAATTTTTGTAGTACCCATTTAGTAAAGTCTTCCAGTCTCTTCCACTTTCTAACTAAACCAACTACACAACTACGACATTTCCTACTGAGGGGTTTGACAACCACATTGGCCTTGCTAGGATTGTAGGATATGGTGAAGTCAAAATCTTTCAGGCATCCATCTAATGTCTCTATCAGAAGTTTAAGTCCTTCTGAGTCAATAGGTACTTCAGGGTTTTATGGTTGGTGTGGATGTCAAAGGTAGCCCATACATATAATGTCACCATATCTTCAAGGCATAGATAATAGATGTAAGTTCCATATCATGGGTCGAATAATTAACTCATTGGGCTTGAGATTTCTAGAAGAAAAGATGACACATGCTTTTTATACTCTAGCATGTATCCTAAGACCATCTTTGATGTGTTTGTGAAGATGATGAAGCCTTAATTATCTAAGGGTATAGACAAGACGGGGGTGGAGGTAACCTTTTCCTTCAACTCCTAAAAACATGCCTAACAAAGAATGAACAAAATGAACTTCTCATCCTTTCGAGTAAGCTTGGTCAAGGGAAAAGCAACCTTCGAGAAATCCTTGCTGAATTGTTAGTAATACCCAACAAATCCCAAGAAGCTACAAATCATAGATGCATTCTTCAAGGTTGGCCATTGTCTAACGGCCACTTCCTTGGCAAGGTCCATCGAATTGGTTCCTCTAGATATACTATGCCCAAGGAACAAAACTTTCTATATCCAAAACTTGCACTTTGAGAATTTCCCATAAAACATCTACTTTCTCATGATATCAAGGACCTTGACTTGGTGTTCACAGTGTTGTTCTAGGTCAATGGAGTAAACCAGGATGTCTTCTATCAATACTATGACAAAGATATCAAGGAAGGGCCATAAAACACTATTGATGAGGTTCATGAACACACTTGGTGCATTGGATAACCGAAAGACATATGCAAAAACTCATAATGGAGATAGAGGGTATGAAAAGTAGTTTTTGGCATATCCTTACTCTTTACTCACAACTGGAGGGTAACCATATATCAAGTTAATCTTCAAATAGACTCAAGAAGTTGTGAGTTGGTGAAACATGTTATCTATGCATGGTAGATGGTATTTGTTCTTAATTGTAGCCTAATTTATCAATATATAGTCTATGTACATGCGGCATGATCCATCCTTTTTCTTGACAAAGTAGTCTGGTACCACCCATCGAGAAGTACTAGGTTGGATGAAGCCTTTTTATAATAGTTCCTAAAGTTGCTTTTTAAACTCAAGAAACTCGACAGGATCCATCCTGTAAGGTGCCCTAGAAATTAGGTTTGTCCCAGGACCTAGCTCTATTTAGAAGACCACTTCTATCTCCAAAGGTATGCCTATCAAATTGTCTGAGAACACATCAGCATAGTCCTTGACTACCTCTATTCCTTTAAGGGTCTCACCTTTAGATCCAGCTTGGTAACTACAGTTAGGAACACTAGACAATCTTTGGCTACAATCTATTATGCTTCCATGAATGACACATACAGGCTAGTGGTAGCATCCTTCCTAGTTATAATGGTAAATGGTGCATGACCTGGTCTCTCTATTCTTATTTTCTTTTCCTTAGAGTCTATTTTTTCATTATATTTATAAATCCGATCCATTCCTATAATGACATCAAAATCATTCATATCAAGCAATATAAAATCAATAGGGAGTTCATTGTTCATATATTTAACAGGTATGACCAGTGTCGTTAAGAGGGGTGAAAAGATTCAGCCACTAGGGGTAGTGAATTCTAAGACATCATAAGTCCTTGAAGTCCAAACAAAGCATAGTTGTGAGATTTCTCAAAATGAAAGTATTAGTAGAACTAGAGTCAAACAAATCTTTATCATTATGGCCCATTATATCAAGTATTCCTACTTCATATTTATGCCAGTCAAACTATGCATGTTACAATAAAGTTAGAAAATAGTATGCTAAGGATGGTTACCTTGTATAAGCTTGTTGGTGTTAGCCTGAGCTTCTTCATTATCAATGGCAAAGAATCGATCTTGTCTTCACTCTCTTACAGGTAGTGTTGTTGTCTAAGGTGTTGCAACCATTGGTTGGGCCTCTACTGGGCCCAGACCACAGGGATCGGGGAGAGGAAAATTGGCTATGAGATGTCCCTCCTGCTGACAATAAAAACAAACCCTCTTCTTGAAGAGAACTTCCAAGGTGCTTCCTCCCACAGGTGCGACAGACACAACTACAATATTCATGGTGGGGCTTTCCCTTTTCTCCATTCCTTCCCTTACCATTTTTATGAAATTGCACATTTTTGTTGTCATTTCATGGGGTAGAAGTGCCTTCAGTGAACCCTAAATATCCTTTAGGCTAGTTCTATGTAGGCATGATCGTCTTCTCCATGTATAGGGAGAAATTAAGGGACTTGGTGAATCTTATGGGTTTTCTTACCATCACATGAGGCTTGATCATAGGGTGCATGAGATATAAAAATGTTCTACTTGGAGATCCTCAGTCAACATATTTCAAAACATTCTAGGTGGAGGAACTTCCTAGTAGAATCCACAACTGACATATTGCTTGGTAAAGGAACATGAATTTCCTTTCCTTATCCTTCTTGGAGGAGGTGGGTATGAATCTCCTAGAGAAGATAGTATGAAAGTTTGTCCATGTCATTGGTTCCTCATTTAGATCTCATCCCATGATATGATTTTCCCACCATATAATTATTTCTCCTTTAAGAGGATGGGCAAAAAAAAGACCTTTTCTGTTCAACTGCACCTCTAGAATGTGGAAGACATTTTCTATTAGAAGGAGCCAAGATTCCACCTTGTGAACCACCTCTATCTTATCTTCACCCCAAAATGTTTCTATGTTCTACTAGACGAAATCCAAAATGGTGGCTCCAAGGCAAGGGTAGATAGGTAGAGGTTCACCATTCTCATCTCTGGTAGCATCTTTGAGTGCAAGGGAATTGATAGCCTCAGTGAGATTCTTCTATTTCTTCATCCAGAGGGCATCGGGGGTGTGAACCACTACTTGACCAACTGTCAGAGTGGAGCCACCTGCATGGTCAGGGGTGATTATGGGCTCATCCTCCATCATCGGCTCACCTTTGGAGTTAGATCCATCCTTAGGGTTTGTCATGTCAAAGGGTACAACCTCATGCTTAGGGCCTTTCTCAAAAAAGGCCTCACCTTTCCTATTCCTCTTCTTGGAGGACTCACCCTTCATGAAACTCCTCTTCTTATCTGAGGAAAACCTCTTCTTGTAAGAAGGCCTCCCTTCTGGTTACTCCCTGGGGGTGTTTCTGGGGATGGCAGTAGTCTTGGTACAGGCCATGTTGGTTCACATAAATAACTTTATGACTCAGTTCCATATTTAGGGCATCCTAAGCATCATAAAATTACGCCCATCACATCTTGTTTATATATATATATTATTTGGAGAAGGATGCCTTAATCCCTAATATGTTAACCTATTCCTTCATAACCCTAAACTCAGAAGAGTACAAAAAGCAGTTATCAGGTCCCAAGGGTTTTGGTATGTGAAGCAAGTGGTAGAGAAGGGATAAATTAGATGAGAAGAAATCCTAGAGGTATGCTATTTCAAATAAAATCATATGACTTTTGCAAGGTAGGTGCAAGAGTCCAGGAGTTCTCATAGGCCGACTAGCAATGCAGAGGAAATGTTTTTTAGCCCTTCGATCATAGTCCCTTCTAGACACCATTGTCTTTAGAAATTACTCTAATAATTCCCATGGGCTCTACAAATCTCATAAAATTTAATAATTATTAAAGGTTAAATGGTAAACCAAGATCTGATACAAAATGTAACAACCCCCTCCCCATGTTATCCCCAATTAAGGTTGGTAGAGAGGGCAAGGGTCATTACCATAATACAACATCGATGGTTTAACAATTAATGAAGAATAATTAATAAATTTCACTAAATAGAAATGAGTTTGGTAACAAGATAAACTCTTCAATAAGGAGTTACATGATATGGGAAACTATTGTTTACACTAGGAAATAGAAGTATCTATCTATATCCTCCAGGATTACATTAAATCTTTTCTTTTGGTGTCATATTCTTTGGAAGTCCATATTGCAAAATATCATAAGTTTAACCTAAAATGTCATGAAACAAAAACACATTCAGTATTACAAGTTATAATTGTATGTGGGCAAAACAAAATATTCACATCTATGTGTAACAATATATTTAACCATAGCAATAAATATGATTACAAAATTGAACATACATTTTTCTTTCTAACTTCTAAACTAAATCTTTGTGGTAGACTCCTCTCTGAAGTACTCATGTGGGGTTCCCTCTCTCTAGGGTCTAGTACTTGTAATGGACTTCTCATAACCTCCCATATTTGTTATGGCCTTCCTTTCCTAGAAAGGCCTCATAATGGCCATCCAATCCCACCTTGGCCTCATAGTGACCATCCTATTCTAGCTTGGTCTTATTGATGATCATCCCATCTCTGCTTGATCATTTGTCACTGTAGCGACATTTCATATATCTAACATGTATCACTTAAATCCACTAGAGATAGTTGAGAAAGTTCTACTTACATAATGTGATACTCATTGAGGATTTAAAGATTGCAAGAACTAAATAAACAACCAACACTCCATTCACAATCAATGCAAGAAAGCCTATGAAAACCATGGAAATCATTTAAGTTGATTAGTCATAGGTGTAACCACATACCTTTCTCAAAACAGATCAAAAGTGTAAGATATGAGCATATTGAGATCAAGCAAACAACCACCCTGACATTAGTGGATAACACCCAATATTACCATTTTCTCCAAAACCTATCATCAAGACTGACTTGGGTTCCAAGTTAGTGTTTTGGGTTCAACTTAGGATTTCATTAGGGTTTTGGTTTCCCAAACCCAATTATCACTTTTAATGCCTTTTTAAATCACAAATGCTAATTTTGATGTTATATGCATTATTACTCTCAAATAAGGTCAACGATGTCTTTTTATCCAAAAAGACCCAACTTTATCCATTAAAGTAATTTAGGCATATTTTTATCCACTTAAGAAATTAGGGTTTTTATTCATTTAACACATTAAAGATAGCAACTTTAGTAACTTTTAGAATTAGAGACAGAATTAGGTATTGGAACTATTTTTATTGAATTCCTTGCATTTTTTAATGAACTTTCATATATTATATATCTTCATTGGACATTTCTATGATTTACTAGCATTTTTACAATATTAATTGATTTCTAGCCACTCACAAGCCACCACCTAGGCAGTGAGTATGGGTCCCAACCTTGCTAACTGGGTTGGGCCTAGCGAATGGGCTCACCCCACCTAGCAGTCCGCCCTTGCATGGAAATCGCTTAGCTAGGCGATAAAATAAGTGAAAAGGACCAAGAAGTCCTTACCTGTTTTGAAGAGGAGACGGGGGTTAATGGGTAAAATGCCTAGATGCCTTCTTCAACTTATGCTCCTCCTCTTGCGTGAGCAAGTGGTCAACTCATTAGTTGACTTTGCAATCAAGGCCTCTTGCACAACAAGTAAGAAGGTGGTCACCTTTGCCTTGTTCTGACGAACTTAATGTGGGCTTCAATTTTCCAAGAGGTAGTCGGAGTCGATGGAACAAATAGAGGGTATATCCAGAGAGATAGTGGGGGAGTTAGAGGTGAAGGAAGGAATTGGTAGAGAAATTAGAGGTAGAGATGCGTTGGAGGAGTCGATTGCAATCTTTGTGAATGCTTGGGGATTTTCTAGAGGGATCATACCCACTTCATATAGTCTTGGATTGTGTATCGTCGACTCTTTGAATTGTGCAAAACTTCTAGAGTTCTCCATGCTAGGAAAAACCTAGGGAAGCAAGGTTTGCATTGATCTCACAAAACCAACCATAAAGATTTCAAGTCTTGCTCATTTATTGAGTTGCAAGAAGATTGATCAGGAAATCATGCCTTAATTGCTCCAACTTTCCCAATTCATTGCAACCTAGTAGATGGTCTTTTGATCATCGAATCCTGATCCATGGGTCAGTGATGCCTGTGAAAAAAGTGTTCGTGGGTAATCTTTTCCAAATAGGAAATGTGTGTGACATTACTTATACATTCCTATTTATTCACTCACTTTAGGATTTCTAGAAAAATCCATATCTCTCTCTCCTTTTATACTTTTAATCTAAATTTTTGAATGAAAGTTTTTAATAACTTTATCTTCATGTGGGATAGATTAGAGACCAAAATACCTAACTTATAGATATTGTTCTTACACCAAGTCTCTCTCTTTATTTTATTATTTATGGCATTCATCAATTCTTTTCTCTTTCTTCCTTTTTCAATATCTTTTATTTTGATTACTTTTCTCATTAGGAACCATGTGAAAATGAAATAAACCCATTAATGGCCTTCAACACCACTTTCTAGAAAATTCCACATAATTCTACATGTATATTATTAATGACCCATTACCTCTTGTCATTCACCTAATGTTGGATATTCTTTCTTCATTTTCCCTATATTCATTATTGGACTAATCAAATCAGTAAAAGCCACAAAAACTATTGCAAAGGGAAATTTGCAAATTAAATGAGGGAACAACATGTTTCTAATACATTCTTCTTATTCAAATAATTGCATTCCAATTATGTATTTGAAAAATGATGTTATAACATATATTGTGGTCCATAAAAGTAAGAGAGGGGCCATTTTTGGCAATAACAAGGTGAACCAAGAGAGCACATTAATTCTATTTATGTCAACTAAGTTGACAAGGAGGGTCAACCCAACCCAAGAAGGTGATGTTAGAGGACACGTTCAACAATGTTTTTCCAAATCACATTAATCCTTTGCTTGATAAATGTAATAGGAATACCACATAGATAAGTTTGATAAGAAATATGCTTCCCTTTATGTTCCACCTCACCTAAGTAGTAAAATGGTGCGCTCCACTACACACCTACTCTAATACTGAAATACTAAGAAGATATGGAAGTTACTAAGAAGATATGGAAGTTGAGGCTACTCTAAATTTTCCTTTCTCAAGGAGTCCAGTTGATGATGTAGTGAAGGATGAGCTTCAAGATATAATGTTTGCATCTGATGCGAGCATCATCATATTATTAAACAATCCTCCCAAGCAGTATTATCCACAAGCCTTCTATATCTCTGGTGAAATAGGTAAGATTTATTTCCCTACTATGTTATGCCATCAAGGTTCTACCTTGAGTGTAGTGATATTATCAATTTCACATCATTTTCTTTTAGATGCATCCAGGAAAATGGAAGTAAGTATTCATATGGTTGATCATTCAAAGGAATGCTAAATGGTTGTTGTTGGTAATGTGATAATAAAAGTTGCAAGTTATTATATGGTTGCTGACTTTTTGATCATGGATATAAAGGTAAATCTCTAGGATACTTCATTATAGGATTCCCACTCTTGAAAAGAATCAAGGTGTTGATTCATTTTGACCAAAGTGAACTCAAGATGAAGCTTTTTGAGGAAGTACTCATGTATTCATTAAAGCTTCTGGATGCATGTGGTCGAACACTTGATATGAAAGTGAGTGGTGAAGAAGGTGACCTCCAATATGAACCTATAGATGGACACGTCATTCAAGACCAACCAAAGAAGAAGCAAGACTTTGTGTGACCGAGGTACATTAAAGCTAAGCACTCATGGGAGACAACCCATATTTTACATTTTATATAGATTTTTGTAGTTTGTTTTAGTTTAAGATTGTCCCATCTTTCATTAACATACATATGTAAGAACTCACTTTCAATCCATTCATGACAAGTTCCTCTTTGTGGTTTAGTTCTAACAAACAATCTATGTGACCTGAAAATCAAAAGTGCCAAAATGCAAAAGTCATGGATGAAAGACAACCCACACAGTGTGCACAAGTCCATAATTGAGAAGATAGAATTTTGCAGCTTCAGAGTGTGATGTTCCCAAGTGACAACATTACATGCACAAACATCATCAACAAATCCATTTTGACTCAGGAGATGCATGTTGTGCTTATCTAGTAGCATGCCATGCACCATAGTGGATGACAAACTCAAAGTACATAGCATTGTGTTCAACATTCATCTTTGAGGCACATGTGTAGGGAAGTGTTTTTGCTTAGTCATGCCCTTGAATACTTTTTTTTATGATGTTAAGAACGATGTGAGTTCATCAAAATAAAAAGGGATAAACTAACAACTCAAATTCACATTAGGCCCAACGTCGAACTTTTCCCCCCTTCCCAAGAGTAGAGCATTTCCACCAACCAAAAGCTTCCCAGATGACTATCATTTGAAGCATCAATGCTTCCACGAGTGGCATTGCAAGCCTCCTCCTTGACTTGTGTAAAGAGGAGGGTGAATAAAAATACAAAACACCACCAAATAGAGGATCAAGGAGCCTCTACTGATAGACAATGTTGGAACATGTGTGCCCTCTCAGAGGTCATGCAAATGTCAATGTGAGAATCCCTCAACCTCTCCCCACCCATTTTCTACCACTCTCACCTTTCATAAATCCACCACATCAAACTTCACCACCCTCGACCATGCAATGAAGGTCATGTGTACCATTCTACATATCATAATAAAGTGAAGGAAATGAAATTCATAGGGATGGTGCACGTAGTCAAGCCATGGTGCACAATGTGCACCAACCCAAGATAGTCACACTATCTCATTCCAAGCTCTTTAAAATTCTCATTTCCACTTGTAACATGGTGAGGAGCATAGCAAGAAGCAAGAGGCAAGAGGCCCAACATAGAGCCTTCCCACCTCCTGGTACTTTATTTGGAGAACAAGGTGGAGAAGGAAGGTAGTGAAGAAGAAATAACAAGACCCTTATGCTACCAACCCATTCGCTATTCCATTCAAGGATGATCTGGAGCATTTGCATAAGCTCTTCGCTCATTGTATCTATTCCAATGGGTTCACCTATGAGGAGACACTATTGGATTTCGACTAGACCATCAAGGTCTCCATGTTCAATGTGGTCTCTAAGAGTAACACATAGACTTACCATGTTCTTTTTCTCAAGTTTTTTATGACTTCATGTGATCAAGAGAATCAAGGGAGATACTTTTTTAATTATAGATGGATAATATGGGATTTCTATTGTGGATTGAGAAATTTAAAAAAGAAATGGGTTACAATGAGAGTGCTTGATCTCAACTCCACTCAATTTTTATTACCAAATGTTTTGGTATGATATAACAATGATGTGGCCTACATGACATGGAAACCCAAATCCATAAGTGTTGCTATTTGCATCCTCCACCACATTTTTTCAAAATAAATTTTGGAAGGAAGGAGAATAGGGTGTGGTGTGTTGTGGGGACATTTATTTTCTAGGTGCATAGTGCACAAGAAAAGTATTACCGTGTGACACTTTGTGATGGAAAAGTTGATGAGGGTTACAACCTGCAACAGGTCATGGGGGACTTACTTGTTGGGGGGATGATTTGGAAGCTTGATAAGAAGATTGGGATAACCCCTAGACCACCTTTTTTTTGGGTACATGTCTTCTAGTGGAATCCAATATTTTAAGGTACGATGTAGGGAACTACACATACTATGTTGATATACACAAGCATCCATACGACTCTCTCTCCTTCCTTGTCCAACTAGTCTGACCTGTGTAACAAGTGGAGGCTACAAAAGAAGTAGTTGAATGTAGATTGCACCATACCTTCTTCAGTAGCCCTTGAACTATTGACACCACCCTCCATTGGTACGGTCCACTTTTGACTAGGAGTAGATGTACAACTTCATGTCCACCTTCTTCCAATAGTCAGTGAGTATGGACCACCAGGATGAAGAGATCTAAAATCTATACATCAAATAGGAAGATATGTCTACAGTCCTTAGTTGGATGGATTCATGGCACGTCATCCAACAACACTACCCCAATGCATATGCCCTTACATGTGGCCGACTACAAGACATCCTATACCAGGATCCATTGGCCAAGATAGTGACATAGTTCATTTGATCCTCACACTCCACATTTAGTGTCCAATTGTTCCTAGGACAAGCTTATTCTTATAGTGTGGACACTAAAATGAATGAGCATGGGGTGTGTTGGCAATTAGACTAATCTTTCAGTTAAATGTTACTTGTTTTGTTGTCTTTCTTTCTCATGTATCACCATATTTTCCTGCCCAACTTTTTATGTTGCACCATTTGTCCTACTCCTAGTTTTCATCATCTATAAACTATTTCTTCTTAGATTTTTTTATCTTTAGATTTACAGTAAGCATGTTTATTTCTTGTTCTTATGATTGAGATATTGCAAGTTTATTATATCTGAAGTGTGTGGAAGTTAAATTTTTAATAAAACCATCTCCTAAAATGGAAAAAAGATTATATGGTTGAATTAGTTCATCATCTTATTACATTTCATAAGATATACATTTGTCCTTCACATTGTTGAGATAATGATAAGATAAGTATGTTGAAATATTAAAATCAATTAAATTGAACTTGTCAAATTGAATTTTTTGTGTTCTTGTGCTTTATTCTTTCTCTTTTAAGGAATTCTAGAGGTAATATTATTCATCCTACCCTCCTCATGTAGACAAAAACCACACACAAAAAACGATATACATCTTCATGCTACAACAGAATACCCACCACCTCTCCCAAAAAAAGGAAATCCTAGATGGATCACTAGTATCTATTTATCTATCAAAACTAAAATACATGAATGATGAAAAAGAATTTGCTTCTACAAATTAACTTGATTTGTATTTTTCTCTCCTAAGATAAGGAGTCATCCCACTCCTTTATCTTTTTGACTCAACTTATCTCAAGAACTACATTACAAAACTTAGGTAAATAGATTGAGAAACTAATCTTAACATCAAACCCTAACTATTTTTCATGTACATAAGGGAAAAGACTATAAATTTCCCACTTCGTATGCTAATCTAGCTTGAAATGCCGATCTGGTGACAAAGGTTAGGTGCTTTGTCAAAATTGTAGATTTAAAATTGTAAATCTTTAAAATATGGAGAAGTCAAAATAACAGTCCACTTGATATCTCAACCTTGACTGAAATATCATTCTATCTTGATGGTTGGGTACTTTGAGCTAGAATGAAAAAGGGTTAAAATGTTCCCCATATTTTCATGCTAGAATTCTTTTATATGAAAGTAGGATGGTGAACATGAGATAAGATAAATCTTTCCTAGATAGGATTATTGTGGTTGTTATTTGGTGGTTATCCATATATAAAAATGGATTCTTGAGGTGTGGGGTCTTGGTTGTCTAACTCACTTGAAAGAACCACACTTTAAACAATAGGGTTTTTCATTCAAGTCAGCAATCCACTGAAAAACAAAATAAATTAGTTGGTTTTATTTTGAATAAAGTTGAAATCTTAAAGAAGGGTATGACACCCCTGTCACCCAATTCACACCCAAACCTTGGGATAAGTGGCATTAGATAAATCTTCATTGCTACCCAAGATCAAACTTGCATTTCTTCATTAACAATTTGTTAGTTGATTTTATTTTCAGTTACATTGTTTGAATGTGTCTAATTATTTCCAAAACTCTTTTTTGGATTTTATGGATAGAGGATAAGAAATGTGTTAATCATGGTATAGTTTGATGGATGTCGTTTGACTATTTTTTACACTGCGATATTGTACACTAATTGACTTAAATTCAATACATTAGCTACAAATTAGCTTGAAATTTCTTAAATAGGTTAAATAGGCTCTTTTTTTTTGGAGAAGGTAATATATTTCTGAAGACCAAATTGCAAGTATAGGGAAAAAACAAAATCCCATATACACAGTGGGTTTAAGCTACAAAACCCCACTTTCTCAAAGTAAACATGTTCACTCCCCGCCCAATCTGAGGTTTGGTTTTAAACAACCAACTCAGATTCTATACAAAAGACTCGAAAACAACAAGAACATCATTTGCGTCCTTTCCATGCACTCTAGCGTTACGTTCCTTCAAAATAACAAAGAAAATAGTAGAGAAGATAATGCCAGCAAGAGCCCTGAGGTTACCACCCCTATCCATTTTCTCCAAAAAACAAAAAAGGACTTCATCAATGTTCGTAGGTGGAAGCCCCCCCCCCAACCCATCTTCAAAAAGGTGCAGGTCAACATGTACTTGGAAAAGTTGCATTCAAAGAAGAGATGGTTATGCAATTCAAGCAGCACCTTGCACAAAACAAAAGTGTTGTCAACCATTAAACCCCATTTATGCAGCTTATCAAACGTGGGTAGTCTCCTCATGATGCATCTATAGTCTCAACAACTCCATTTTGGGGTGTGGAAGGTGTTCTAAAGGAGAGGGTCCCAAGGGACCTGAGGAGTGTAATGAGAAACCCACTGCCAAGGAGGCCAATGGTCAGCGGACAACTTCCAACAGCCCAAAACATCAGACTCATAGTTGTCATTATTGCAAGGCCAAACGGTAAACATTCTTCTCCCCATGCTAGAGCATTTTGGAGGGCAAACACTCAGATCAACACCATATCTAAGGGTCATCCAGGCATTCCACAATGAAGATGTAGCGGTAAGGAACCTATCAATCCTCTTAGAAGTAGCAACCCAAACCATGTCAAGAGGATCACAGACACTCAACCCCTTCCTGAAAACTTGTTGCAATGATGGACCAAGAAACACCATGATATTTTCCGCCCCACACAAAGTTCACACAAATAGACTAGATATTTGGAAGAGCAAACTCCGGTATGTCATCCTAATCACACCAAAATCTGATCTTACCCAGAAGGACATATCTAAGAAGAACAAGCCTTCCTACCATAGATGATCTCATGCACGTCCACCAGTTCATGCAATCACAGAGATTATCAAGACAAGGAGCAAAATCACTCCCTTTCCTTTTACCTCTTGTAATCGGAATGCCTAAATATCTCATGGGAAAATAGCCTTCCACAAGCTGAATCACCTCTCTTAATCTACCTCTTCTCATGTCACAAGACCTAGAGAAGAAAACCTTGGATTTTATGTCACTCAAGAAAAGTCCAGTCAGCTTGCCAAAGAGTAGCATGAGCTTGTGAAAACCTATAAGCACCCTCACATTGGCCGCTAGGAAAAACAAGACGTCATCCATGAATATCAAGTGAGATGACACCTTGACACCAGCCGCACGGAAGGTCTTTATAGTGTTGTGAACCACCACTTGTTGAACAAGGTTAGAGAGAGACTCCATCACTAAAGAGAACAGAAGGGGTGAAAGAGGGTCTCCCTATCGAAGCCCATTGGAGGTAGAAAACATGCCATAAGGCACCCCATTGACAAGAACAGAAAAAGATGTAGTCTCAACACACTACTTGAGGATGTCAATCTATCTTGGAGCAAAATCCATCACCTCCATGATGGACCATAAAGCAGGCCATCTAACATTGTCATAAGCTTTCGCCAGATCAAGCTTGATGCATGCTTTACGAGAGGTGGCATTGTTTTTAAAGGCCAGGAGAAATTTTGAAGCTAGTAGGGTAGCGTCAGAAATGGAGCGGCCAGCCGCAAAGGCTGCTTGAGCAGGCGAGATGATTAATGGAAGAATCTTTTTCAACCTGTTGGCCAAGATTTTGGCAATGACTTTGTACAACACATTGCAACAAGCTATGGGTCTCAGGTTCGCCAGGGAAGAGAAGTGGTTCTGCTTTGGGATCAGCCTTAAGAAGGAATTATTATCAACCCTCACCATACATCCACCCACGAAGAACCACCGAACAACACAACATAGATCATCTTTAATAATTTCCAAAAATACATGAAAAAACATGGCATCAAAGCCATCAGGTCTAAGAGCTTTTCCAGACCCAATAGAGAACAAACCCTCTTTAATTTCATTTTTAGAAAAAGGTAGCAGCAAGTTTTGATTCATCTCCATAGTCACCTTTCTCGGGGGAAAAGCTACATCACCAGCAAGGTCAAACGAACCTCCATTATAGAGATTAGAGAAGAAATTGACGGCTTCAGTCCCAACCTCCTCCACGTTGTTGGCAATAGACCCATCCACTTTCAACAAGGAATGTATCAGGTCTTTCACATTGTTCTTTTTGATGGCTACATGGTAAACACGGTGTTGCGGTCCCCATCTTTAATCTAGGAGATTCTACTATGCTAATCATCTTGGAATTGGAAATCAGTGTCGGAATATCAGACAAAGATTTTTCCCAAGCTTTAAGAGCTATTTTCCATGGATGTCATTACTCCATTCCTTCTTAACTAGGGTGGTAAAAGAAGGATATTCAAGCCAATCATTGTGGAAATGGAAAGGTCTTAGTTTTGAAGTAGAAACAAAAAGCTTGATGAGAAGACAGGCATGATCACTGTTTGGGTAACACCCCAAATTAATGGGAACATCAGGGAAAATATCAAGACAACTTGATTAGCCAGCCCTCTATCAAGGTAGGACGCAATACGTCTATGAGTAGACTACTTGTTTTTCCAAGTAACAAGCCCACCATTCGTATTGATCTCGATCAGACCCACAACATCAATAGCATTGTTGAAATGGTCCAAACAAGAGTCTAGAATAGGCAAACCACCAAACTTCTCATTAGTTTTCAAAATGTGATTGAAATCACCTATGAACAACTACGTCAATTCCTGTTGATTGGATTCTTTAAGAACTTCCCATAATCTTCTTCTATACATCTTAGACGAGTGACCACAGATAGAGGAGATGACTGTGTGACCCATCCCTGATTAATGCAACTAGCAGTGATCATTTGCTCCATTGTAAAAATAATTTGAACATCCCTGCAGGATCCAACCAATGGCGATCCGTCCTCCCTCAATAGAACTAAGGTTGGAGTCACTATTCCAACCATTGGGGAACATGGTCATGATTTTGTCCCAGACATCCTTTCTAATTCTAGTTTCTCGACATATAATGAGCGTCACTTTGGTCTCTTGGATTACTTTCCTCAATCTAGCATGTTTCCAGGCATGTGATGCCCCCCTTACATTCCAAGTGAGGAGGCACATTATCCCTTTCTTCCTTGACCACCCTTGGATGGGGTGTCTCCTCTTCTAGTTGACCTGGTAGACGCCTACGTGTCAGCAGTGTGTCCTCCACATTCTTCAAAAACTTCCTCTGTGTCCATGTCCTGCAGGACATCAAACAGGTTCTGAGATTGGTCATCTGTCCCTGTTGGGTTATCAATCTTTCGTGGAGGAGATGATACTCTCCTACCATTTGTGATAGGTGAGAAACCTATAGAACCCTCCAGCCCACCATTCTCTGACTGTGGCACAACATCAACCACCTCTTGGGCAACCTGGAGGCCTTCAACTTTGCCACCATTTATCTAATGAATGGCCTCCCTGACAGCAGTAGCAACCACACCCACATTGGCAACAACTTCATCATGACCCGCGGTTGTGCTACGGATAGAACATAACATCCTAGAGTGTCTCCTCCTACGGGCCAGGGATTGACTTCCGGTTGGGGGAGCATTTTGAGGCAGAGGCATTCACCAGGACAACCTCCATATTTGTGATCGAAAATCACATACCTACTGCACCTATCAAGAAGGGCGTCATAGCGCACCCGGATCTCAATGTCAAAACCATCTGGTAGCTTCACCATTACCACATGTGGTGGTGTCATGTCTGTAGCAATGTCCACACAAATCCGGGAAGCACCTAAGGAAGGACCAGAGATATGGAAATCATACGCTCTCAGTTTTCCAATGGCATAGCCCACACAAGCAATAGCCCTCTTTGACCAATGCCTTAGCATGTCTGGGAGAGTCACCCAAATCAGAGCAGTCTTCAGTGATGCCCTCCTATGGTCAGCTTCCGGTGACCATCTATGGGTCAGAACAAGTTGGCTGTCAAAAAACTAAGGCCCTTTGGATAGAGGCTTATTGGTATCAACAACATTGGAGAATTTGGTGAGGAAGAGGCCATTCGAAAGAGCTGACAGGTGAAATTTCCCCTTTGGCCACCATGATTGAAACATCCACCCCCGTAGATGCTCTAAGAACACCTTTTTTCCCAGCACCTGAACAATAATTAAGAACTTATGATAGTGATCCATCTCAGTGATCAGCAACTCAAAAAATTTGGTCCAGGGTCGGTTATCCTTCTCCTTAAAGAAAAGTGTCTTGGGCATCTCCACATCCTCTTCTAATATATGAGCTCTGGGGAACGCTGGGGTTTCATTCTCCACTATTTGTACCCAGGCCCTGGTGAATGTGACATCCGTCACAGGGTCACCCCATGTAGGGACCAAAATGGGGCTAGGAGGTGGAGGGTAGTCAAAGGGGAGGGTCATCAATTCCGGTGGAAGAGGCAGTCTGACCCCCCATCATGATGTGTGGCGGCACTTGGAGAAACTCTTTTACCAGAGAGGAATGGAGGTTTATCACTCTAAAAGGGGCCGGAGGCGACTTTCAATTAAATAGGCACTTTTCTATTATTTGGACGAATCAAGGGTGGTTTACTTAATCTAGAACAAAGCTACCCTCATTAATTCAAGGACAACTTGAGTTTTTCCTTGACACATAGTTACATGGCATGCAATCACATAGGAGCTTCCCCAACTTCATCTAGTAAGCATCACAAAGTGCACCCTCATCTGCATGACATGGATGACATTTCAAGATATTGAAACAACATACTCCAACATGCAAAGGTGTACCATATAGTGTATGCCATATTCCACATCAGTGGCAACCTTCTTGGTGATCGCTTCCATTCAAGTCATGCCCAACCAACATCACGACATGCATCCTCACCATTAAATACTCCCCCAAAATCTTTGGTGTGTCATGAAACTTAAACTACACATCCTATTGAATTGTTCTAGAGCTCAATGTTGGCAACATCTGAGTGCATGATATGCATTTTATGCCTCAAGTATTAAGCCTTGTATAAGTGGAAAAATCGAAATAGAGGGAATTCACTTATTTATGGGGATATCTCATTTTTTGTTTTAATAGGGATAAGAGTGTGAAGGCAACTTTGTTAGATTTTTGAAAAGGGTGTAGTTGAATAATAAAAAAATCTATGATTTCTACCCAATTTGTTGGACCAAAATGTTGATGAATAAAATATATAAAATGGGATAAAGGTTGTACCTTTGTGCACACTACTTTTCCAACAAGTACACACACTTATGTCGATGAAGAAGTCACATTCATATCTAGATATGATATATCCAGCAAGAAATCTAAATAGATAACCAATACATATGGGTTTTCCACTAAGATACAATTTATTATTCTCTTGTAGAATGTGTTCTCCTAGCATCTGCACATATGCCTTGGCCTCGAAACCATCCACACGGGTGAGGGAGAACATGGTGCACCACCTTGTCCACCAAGTTGAAGAGGAACAAGAGTTTCCAATGTGCTAGGCATCCTAAAACTCCCTTTATTCTCCTATCTTGGGCATTAGTCCTTAGGGTTACTTCCCCTCTACAAGATGGTAGTTTGATAGACAACTTGTCTCAAAACATACCTCTCACCTTGTGGGATGTGCCTCATTTATATTGAAGATTTATAGGCTTAGAAAAACCTAGTTTCAATCTCTTTCTAATTCTCCATCTCAAAAAATAGTTTAATGTTGAAAGTTCATGATTGCCTGATTACAGTCCCTGATCACCCAACCACATTAATTGATCAACCAATCATGATAGTCCAAATCTAGATCTAACTGGCTCTCCAATTTTAGACTTTCCTTTTGTCGTTGAGGTCGCTTCATCAGGATCGATCGATCATGTGGGTCTTATAGAAATCTTAATTGATCAATTGATAGTCAATTAATAAATATGATTGACTAATCAGAATTTCTTTACTCCTAATCATAGTGTAAATAAACATGCTTATAATATATAAACATTATGCATTCATATATGTCTCACCCTATACGTTCCTAATTACATTGGTAGCAATGTCCAAAACAACACAAGCAAAGATCGGTGTCTAGCCACACATCATTGTCACTCAAGTAAAAGGAATTAGTTAGAGAACAACCACAACCTATAAAGTGATCAATGTTGTTGTGACTTTATGATCCCATTATCATAGATATTTAGATTGAACTTTGGGTGTGGAATGTCATCCTCTTAACATTCATTCATGTTTCTTAAACTAGAGAAGACTACTTGAGATAATGTGAGCTCCATATCATATTAGCGCACATGAGAATAGCCATGCATTTCATAATATTTCTTACCCTAGACAAGGATATCACCCCATAGGAGGGAAAAGATCGATCTACATCGATCACAGTAGGTCCCATGTGTCACGGTGTACCCCTTTACCACCTTTTTTATAATTAATATTTTAGAGCATGTTAGGCTGATTTTAAAGTACACTAAACAACATGTGTTACATGACTTCTATGTAGCAATCTGAAGGTGTGTCTATAAAGTGCAACTTGTTCTCTAACAAGTATACATACATCTATGTTGTTCAACTAGAACAGATAGGAAGGAGTTGTCCCTCCCTTTAGTGCACTAGTCACCAAGTTTCTCTCCCACAACAATGACCCTCAGCATGACATCATTTCTACGCAAATAACTGGAAAGTTATTCACATCCCTAACTCAATATAGGGTTTCTCTCTCTACGGGAGATCTCGACCATCTCTTGTTCCTAGTCGTGCTATGCCAGTGGCTGGTAGGGGCGGATATAATGGCAGGTACATTATAGAAGTTCTCTAACTCTTTACAGGCTCATTGAGAAGGCATAAACAATAAGTTCCTACTACAGTGGAAGCAATTCTTGATCCATTACGATTCATATTTCCACCTCCCCATTGTTTACAAGTCTACTTCTTTCCAGATCATTTGTGTTTGAGCATATGGGAGATTCACATTCAGTATCCAATACCCATGATGACAAAGTAGATAAGATTATTTCAATAAAATATATACCTCAAGTGAAGATATCTATCCCTTTCTTCTAGTTATTTGGTTCCTCAAGGTACATAGGGAAATTTCTCTTCTAATGTGAAGGTTGGTGACAATGGTGAATTTTTTCTCCCTTAGCCATTCCTCTTTCTTTAAGTGTAGTAGACTTTTGTCTAGTTTTACAATCTCTTTTAGATTTACCTTGCCCTTTTGGTTTCCTTTGGTCACATCGGCATGGAATTGGTCTTGTCTTTCATTTTCCCCTCAACAGTTCTCAAATTTGACAAGTAGTTCAAACAATGGATTCTAAAAATTGTTCATTCTATAAGTCATGACAAATTGCATGTAAGAATCTGGAAATGGTTGCAGGATTACACTTGTGACCAAATCTTCACCTAAAGGAAATCATGGTCTTGTAAGACTTTCTACATACCTAATTAACTTGAGTACAGGGAGTCCAACTATATCATCTTCTACCATTTTGCACTTAAATAGGACCTTGGAGATTGTACATATGTTTCCTTTCTTGTTCTTGATACATGTCATGATATGTCCTATCATCTAATTAACATTAATGGTCTTATGTTTCCTATCAAATACATGATCGGTGGAGCAAAACATTAGGTGTTTGATGTCCATAGCATAACCATAATACTTCTTCTAAACATTACTTTCTTCTTGAGGTGCATTAGGAGTTCCTTTACTTGATACTTGTGTGTCCAAGACATAGATCTTACACCCACATGTGAGAACAATTATTAGTGTCATTAACCGATCATTGAAGCTATTCCCATTTAATTTGTCTTTCTCAAGGACTGATCCTGGTGAAAACGGATTATGTGTTGTGTTTCCATTGATCTACATAGAAAATATTTTGCACAAGTCAAGTGATTAGAAAATTAATTTGATTTTTTATTAAGAAAAATAATTTGTACTATAATGTATTACACTCCCACTATTTATTCAAATTAATAGTCTTCCCTATTAATTTGGAAGATTACACTGATCAATCTTCTACTGAGTCAAGATCCAAAATTATCAAGTCATTTCACAACCAATGATTAGGTAGGTAACAATTACCAATTGCATCATATGAAATTCTTAGATAGATGGTTGCACAACTCATGTCAATAATTCATCATATGAATGACATGCCATCTTTATGTCTCTAAGTATTTAATCCCATTAAGATCACCTAGTGAAGTCCAGTACATGGCCAATATAACAAGGATGCACCTTACTTCGTAGGGCCACATACTTATTATCACACTTCCCCAAGGTATACAATACACCATGTTTGATGTGTCCACCCTTAGTTCAATAAGGTTTTCATATGTATTTCACTTGGGAGGTATCTTCAACATTGATATTAATATCGAGGGATACATATATATAGATATATATGGATATATATATGTATATATATATATGTATATATATATATCCACATGTGTCCAATCACAATTATATGTACATTATTATATATATCATAGTCTATAACAATCACAACATGTGATAAAATGGTATATAGCAACTAGTACAATAGCTTGAGCCAACAAGTGTTGTAGAAAAATAACTAAGCGATTCACATCTATATGTAATATGAATGATTCCTTTTTACGAGTCTAGGTTGCCTGATTAAGAAATTTGATCGACCATTCAAAAGACCCTGATGTTGATATGTATTCCCATGAGACAATCATATGATGATTGTAATGGCCCATCATATACTTAATTTGATAATATAAAGGTAATTTTGTCTATTATTTTTGTCTCAATCATGTGATGATGACACAAATATAATAGATGTCTAAAGAATGATGTTAATAGAATACCTATGTCTTCAAGTTGAGGACCTCAACAATGGCATCATATGTATGATAAGAGTACATGCTTTCTTGTTATGTCCCTAATCAGATATTACTATGAAAAGACACTAGACAATAGTAATACATAAGACCAAAGTGTTTGTTGACTGATGATAGAGTCTCATCAGTCGTGATATGTGATATCAAGTAAAATACAAAGGTACATGTTAGAGAACAATGTATTAGAAAAACCCACCTTGAGAGTGATACATAGAGACTATGGGATGGTATTTAGAATCAAAACTTATAGTGATAGTGGTGATTGTGGTTAATAAACCCGAAGTCGCTACAATCATAACATGACGTTCAATGTAATTTGACATCATCCAACATGACCTTGAATAATGGTTTCCATAAAGGTGATGCAATGGGTATGTTGTGACACATGGGGATTGAGTGTGAATGACGTAGATGGGATTTGTTTCTCCTATACAAGATTGATATCCTGGCTAATTGATTTGCCAAACTAAGAAATGTATGGCCATACTGGTCTGCCTCAATACGTGATATATGACCTCACATGCATTTCATAATCTACTCTAGTTCAAGGAATATATATTGAACATTTAAAGGATGATAATTCCATGCCTCGCGTTCAATCTCGATATCAGATACAAAGGAACTATACGATCATGGTAGCACTGATCACGAATTGTAGGTTGAAGTTTTTCTCCAAATTTCCAATTACTTGGGTAGCAATGATGTGTTTATAGAGACCGATCATTGCTTTTGATGTCATAAATTGGTTATGGACATTCACTCCCAACGTAACTTGGGACCTATAGGGTCACACACATAGGATGCACCCGGAATAGGAATTTATTTATGAATGATTTCTAATTTAATTACTAAAGTGTTTCCGTATTCAATTTCAACAACTATGGCTGAAAATTGACTGACATGATTGTGAACCAACCGATTCAAGTGTTGAACTAATCAATTCAAGTGTTAGGTCAGTTTAAACTACATTAGTTGAACATTTCTTGAACTTGGACATGAGTTGACTGGTTCAGTTAGTGAATCGACTGATTCAAGGTCTGAAAGGACCCGTTCAACTTGTGAATTTCCTTCTTCAATGATCAATGTGATTGGATTAAGGATTGATGTTGGCAAGATGTTGTGCATTAATCATTGCATCGAAAGCCAATATGTACGTGAATAGGAAACATATTTAATAGACCAACTCAAGTCTTGAGCCAACCATTTCACATGTGAATTGACCGGTTCAACAGTGAAATGACCATTTCAAGTGTTGAACTGGTTGGTTCTCATGGTTTGCATCTTCTAGAAAATTCATGAAAGTATGTCTCTTCAACTCCCAAATGATCTGAAAACCTTGACCTTGATCATCCTATAAAATAGAGGGCAGCCATGGCTTTCAATAGACACAATAATAAGCTTTGACAATTTTTGTCCTCTCATAATTGTGGTAATGTGAGAGCCTGAGTAAATCTTACCTATAAAAGGGAGAGATGACAAGGGAGAGATAACAAGGAAGAGAAAGTCAACAATGGCACGTCGACGTTTGAAGGGACAAATCCATCCTATTAGCTTTAGGAAGTGTGATGAGGAGTTCACGGTGGTCTTCATGGACAATGTAGATACATGGAGGGCATTGTTGCCATGCTAGGAGGACAACAACCACTTCCCTCTATGGTGCTACACTGAGAGGTTGTCACTGATAGTTGTCTGCATGTATTTTATGAAGTGTGCACACCACCGTGCAAGACTTTTAGTTTTACTTGCTCCAGGACCAGGTATATATCTTGCTATCTTCTTTCCTAGATACATCATTATTGATGCTATTCCCTGATTAAGGAATAGGACAATTTTTTTTGTTTTTGTTGCCTTGTATGTCATCCCTATTCTCCAATAGTGGTATCAGAGCCACGTCAATTTACGATGTATCTGGATTTAAATCGATATGATTGGATTTATTTTATTACATATGACGTGAGTATTAAAAATGATTAATGTGCGTATCTGATTAAATAAAAAATATGATCCCTATATATATATATATATATATATATATATATATAGAGAGAGAGAGAGAGAGAGAGAGTCAGGCTAGAATACACTCGAGTGTATCCAGAGCGGAATACACTCAAGTTGTTTTTCATGATGCAATATTTTTTTTGAAAATATAATCCATTGATCTTCTTAAACGTCTCATGAACAACTCATACGCAAAATTTGAGAACATTTGGATATGTATAGCTCATGTTATGAAGACCACAAAAATTATGCATTTCAAATTAGTTTCACGCGTCGATTTTGTTTCCCTTGGATGAGTGACTTACACTCATCCAAATGGGCTCAAAATTTGTATGTAGCCTAGTTATAGTATGACGGTGAAGATCAACAGTTTACATTTTGCAAAACTTAGTCTTGATATGCAAACACACTTGAGTATATTCGTGCGATCCATACACTCGAGTGTATTCTAGCCTGACTCTCTCTCTCTCTCTCTCTCTCTATATATATATATATATATATACATATATATATATATATGCAATCTATATGGGTCACCCTAAAAGTGTATTGATGGAGGATATATATGTGGTTATGGACACAACCCCTATGAATGTGTGTGCATGGTTGTTTGATTTTCTGTCCTTTTGGCACATGGTTTGCATATCGACCCTCTCCTCTCCTTTCTGAATATAAGTTAATTCTCTTCTTCCTATTCTCCCCTTGAATGTAAATTTGAGGTTTCCCTTTCACAATGTAATTTGGAATTGGATATTTAAATTTATATTGTAGGAAAGAGAGACCTTCTACACTATCTGAGTTGACCGACTGAGGAGTCAAATTGATCAACTAGATGGACTAAGGAGGAAATTCTAGGAGGAGACAACCAATCAACTAGAGGCCCAACTGATCGACTAAAGTAGTCCAGTCAAGCGCATAAGCCAAGACCAGTTGACCGACCAATGAAGCTAGTCAACTGATCCACTTGAGGGTCCAGTGGATTGGCCAACCACTCCTAGTAGAATAGTATAGGTTGCTACTTGAGATGTATCACCTTAGGTGGTAGAAACTCTTTTTGGCTCCAAACAATTGCATTAGTATGGCCATAACCGTCGTTCATATGTTTTATGATTGCATGTTTCATTTATGGATGTAGAATGTATATGATATGTACTATAAGTATGTGGTGATTAGACATATATGTACTTATATATGAAATCCCTCAATAAATATTAAGTCTAAGATGCTTTCCATAAGAAAAACACATGAAAATCTTGATCGACCAAGCATAGGTTATGCCAAAGCGTGATACACTGTCTATCTTGTCAAAGTGTGATGGTAGATATGTGGGTCTTTCAAAGCAGGGTGCATATTCTATCAAGTTGACTTTTGGGTCAGGCTTAACTAAGTGGCCTCAATGAGATATAAGTGCGTAGAAGCATATAGATGTATTGTAGTGATGCTTATCTTAATAATTAGTTATGGACAGCAACGTTGGCTGGGTAATGATTTAATTATAATCTTGGCTCACTAGAAGACTATTGGTTGTAATATTCCAAATGAGTAGTGAGGGCTATTAATTAGAACAAAATATTTGGACCGATAATTAAATAAAAGCCTAATTAATATTTTTAATGCTCTGAAATAAAATCAAAAGTGTTTAAACAATTGTAAAACTTCTTTTATAGAAACTAAGGTAACACAAACACATTTTCATTGCAATCAGTCCTTGAGAAGCACAACCTGAATGATTTAACTTTCACAACTTGTTCAGGATGTTGAAAAGAGTTTTTACTAATGAGCCAAAGGTCTATGTCCTTGAAAGACTAGTTCTAGAGGAACCAACTACAAATGTGCCTAAGGCTGAATAGATGCTTACTTGAAGAATGCCGATGAAGTCATGGATGTAAAAACCTTAGGATTAGTTGTATGAACTATGAGGGTAACACACCTTAAGAATAGATATAAACAACATAAAAACATGAATGGACATGCTTGAGATGGTAACACATCTTAAGAATCATGTAAAGTAAAAAAGGTATCATGTATCGAAGGCGTTGTTTGAGTACAAACTAATAGAGGGAGACCTAGTAAACCCACATGTGCTCAATATGATGGAGCATGTGGAACATATAGAAAGATTGGGATTCCCTTTAGGTCAAGAGTTTGCCACAAATATGATTGCACAATCATTTTTTGAATCATATAACTAGTTTATCAAGTGCTACCACTTGAGTAACATGGATAAACCGTAGTCTAAATCATTTGGCATGTTGATTAATATCGAATCACAAATAAAGAAAGACAACCCATGATCATGATCAGCGGAAGGGAGTCCAAGGGAAAAAGCAAGGCCAAGAAGAGTTTTGAGACTAAGCCAAAGTCCAAGTCTTCTTCACTCAAGATGAGGAGAAGGGTAAGTGTAAAAGGAGTGTAAAAGGAATATGTCCTTTTCACTTAAAGGGAATTAGGAGGAAGAAGAAGGAGATAGATATCTTCACTTCAAGACCTGAGAAGAATAAAGCGAGAATTGTGTGGATCAAGAGTTGTTTCCACTATAGTTGGAATATATCCTTCAATCTAATGGGCATGTAACAGAATTAGTGAATTGCTATTATATACCTACCATTAATGAAAACATAATGTATCTTGTATGGACAAGAATATTATTAATATTGGATGTTTTATTTTAAAAGATAAGATCTTATATGGTAGTGCCTTGTGTCTCACAATCTATACTTGATAGTTATGGATACAAATACGTGTAACACATATATCGAATGACTAGATGACTCAAAAAATGAGTACCTATAGCATTTCATCTAGAGCACATAAATGAGAAATCTATTTCTAGAATTCATAATGATGGTTCCCTAGACTCGTTTGGATATTAAACTAATAGAGACATGTGAATCTCATTAGTTGAGAAATATGACAAAAGCTCCTTTCACTAGAAATAATGGGAGAGTGAGTATTACATTAGGGATAATACATATTTATGTATGTAGACCTTTTAAAATAAATGCTAGAGGTGATTACTAATACCTCATCATATTTACTGATGTTACCAATAGATATGGTAGATTGTATTTAACCAAATACAAGTATGATACTCTTTAAGTGTTAAAGGTATCATCTTCAAGTATGGTAAATTGTATTTAATGAAATACAAGTTTGAATATCTTGAAGTATTCAAGGATATCATGAATGAAGTACATAAGCATCTTGGTATAAGTATTAAAACACTTCGATATGGTCCTTGCGGAAAATATTTAAATCAAGATTTTAAGGACCTTCTGGGAGACCATGATAGTGTGTCGAACTTCAACTCAAACATAATGATAGTGAATCATGATAGTGTATCAAAGGGAAGGAATCACACCCTGTTAGCCATGGTGTGATTATTAATAAATCTAGCTGATCTTCCAATTTCCTTTTTCAATGCATGCTTCACATTCAATAATGTATCATCTAAAATTGTTCAAACGACAACATATGAGATATGACATGGGAAGTGTCTCGATAATGTCTTTTATAAAGACAAGGAATGAAAAATTATATAAGAAAATAGTTTCTTGAAAAGCGTGGTCTACAAGTGTTATTTTGTTGAATACTACTTTAATATTCCAATCCAATAACAAAAGTGTGTATTGTTAGGATGGTTGTATTCCTAAAGGGAATTTAACTCCAAAGGAACTTGAAAATTTGAGACCAACAAGAAAACATTGAACCAAAAGAGGTACAATAGGAACAAGGAGAATTACAAGTTGTTGTGGAATCTCAAGTTCCGTATGTAACACAAAGCCATGTAGATCTAGTAGGACAGGCCTTGAGCTTGAAAGATTATGATATCTTATAAGTCAAGTAGGTAGTAGTTGGTCATAGATGATAAGTCAACATACTTATTTAGAAGTTACTTAGGGACCAGAGTCTGAGAAATGGCTTGAGGCCATAAGATCCAAAATGGAGTCCATGTACGCCAACAAGGTAGGACCTTGTTGGATCCACCTGAAGGGGTAAAACCCCATAGGCGACAATTGGGTCTTCAGAGAAACTCAAAATGGATGGTAATGAACAAACCTATAAGGAAATATTGGTTGTAAAGGGTTTCAAACAAGTTCAAGACGTTGAACATGACAAAATCTTTCCACTAGTTTCCATGGTTAATCCAATGGGATCATGCTTGCCATTGTGGCTTAGTATGACTATGAGATTTGGCAAATGGATGTTCAAACCACATTCCTTAACATGAATATTGTAAAAGACATGTGCGTGAGACAACCTAAAAGGTTTTATAAATACAATTATTGTAAATGAAGTCTATCAGCGACAAAGGTCAATCTATGGATTGAAGCAAGCATCTCAGAGCTGGAATCTTCAATTTGACATGATAGTCAAATAGTTTGACTTTATCAAAATGAAGATGAAACATGTGATTACAAAAGGTTAGTGGGTGCATATTTATATTCCGCATAATGATGGGGAATAATGTCCTTATCCTAAATATATTAAAACTCGTCTGGGAAGTACCTTCTTTGTGAAGGTGTAGACAAAGCATCCTATAATCTAGTAATTGAGATCTATCGAGATATATCAAGAAAGATTCTTGACCTAAGTAAGAGCACATACATTGACAAGATGCTGAAGGGATTTAGCATGCATGACTTGTGAGAGAAAATTTGTCCATATTCCATGAAATTAATCTCTCAAGAGCCTACTATCCCAGTTCTTGTGAAGTATAGGAAAACATGAGTAAAATGCCATATACGTTCATAGTTGGATCTATCATATATGCAATGTTATGTAAGCATCATGTAGTCTTGTATGTATTGCACATGACGAGCATATATCTGTTAGATTCCAATGAAGATCATTGGACTTCCATAAAGAGCATCCTTGAGTACATGAGAAACACTAAGGATTAGTTCTTTAATTATGGTAATAAGAAAGAGTTGGGTGTAAAGGGTTACATTGATTCAAGCTTCCAAAATGATAAAGTAGATCTAAATTTTTGTTTGACCTTAAAAATAGAATTGTAAGCTAGAAAAATATGAGCAAGAGATAGTTGTTATTCTACTATAGAAGTTGACTATCTTACAATTTTGAGAACAATAAAGGATATTGTATGGATCAAGAATTTCATGTAGATGAACCTGTGGGAGGTTCCAACCACTGATGATGCAGAAGAAATATTGTGACAACAATGGAGCTATTAGATAGGCAAGGGATCTCAGATAGAATACTATGGAAATTCCATCTAATGTGAGAAGTCATACAAAGAGGAGATGTGAAAACTTACAAAATACGGACTTGAAGCAAACAATGCTAACCCTGTATAAAGTGCTTGCACAGTAGAAACATGATTGACATGTAGAAAATCACTTGGAATAAGATTCATAAGTGCTTGGCTCTAAGTGCAAATGGGAGTTTTTTGGTATGTATGCCCATAGATCCAATCAGATGATGATTGTAATGGGGAATCATATACTTGATTTGATAATGATGGTGGTAATTTTGTCTATTATGTTTGTCTCAATCATGAGATGATGACACAAATATAATAGATGTCTAATGAATGATGTTACTCGATGACATATGTCTTGTGTTTGGGAACATGAACAATGAGATCATATGTATGATAAGGGTACTTGCATTCTTCTTTTGTCCCTAGTCAGATATTATTGTGGAAGCAAAATAGAAAACAATAATACATAAGACTAGAGTGTGTGTTGACTGATGACAAAGTCTCAATATTCATGATATGTAATATCAAGTCAAACACATAGGTACATGTTAGCGAATAGTGTATCGGACGGACCCACCTTGAGAGTGATACATGAAGACCATGGGATGGTAGTCAGATTCATCTCTCATAGTGAAAGTGGTGATTTTAGTTCTTAGACCTAAAGTCACTACACTCATCACATGTCATTTGATGTATTTTGGCATCATCCAATGATACCTTGAATAAGGGTTGCCATAAAGGTGATGTTTGGGTATGTTGTGACACATGGGAATTGTGTGTGAGTGATGTAGATCGCATTTGTCCCTCCTATAGGATATTGATATCCTGGTCACTTGAAAAGCGAGACAGAAATGTATGGGCATACCCTTGTGACTCAATATGTGATATGTGAGCTCACATGCATCTCATACAATCTTCTATACTTTAAGGAACTTAGATTTAATGTTAATAGGATGATGATTCCATCCCTCGAGTTCAATCTGAATACTTGAGATAAAGGAACAATAAAATTAGAGTAATATTGATCATGAATTGTAGGTTGAAGTTTTTCTCCAACTTTCTAATTACTTGGGTATCAATGATGTGTTGCTCGATACCTCTCATTGCTTGTGATGTCAAAAATAGGTTTGGACATTCACAACCAATTTAACATGGGACCTATAGGGTCACATGCATAGAATGCACCTAGAAAAGAATTTTATTCATATATGATGTTTAACTTCATTACTAAAGTGTTTAGGTATTCAATTTAAACAACTATGGATGCAAATTGACTGATAGGACTATGAATTGACTGATTCAAATGTGAACCAATCGATTTAAGTGTCAGGTAAATTTAAACTACATTGGTTGATCATTGCCTGAACTGGGACATGAGTCGACCGGTTCAGTTAGTGAATCAATTGTTTCAAGGGCACAAATGACTGGTTCAACTTGTGACTCACTCGATTCAATGATCAATGAGATTGGATTAAGGATTGATGCTGACATCATGTTGTAATTTAATCATCATATTGAAAGCCAATATATCTATGAATAGCAAACATAGTGAACTGATTGGTTCAAGTATTGAACTGACCATATCACATGTGAATTGCCGGTTCAATAATGAACCGATCATTTCATGGTTCACAACTTCAATAAAATTCATGAAATTTCATTTCTTCAACTCCTAGGTAATTTGGAAACCTTGGTCATGACCATCCTATAAACAGGGGGTAGTCAAGGCTTTTGGAAGATGCAACAAATAAGTTGTAAAATTGTTTTCTTGTCATAGTTTTGATAACGTGAGAACCCAAGAAAGTCTTACCCATCAAAGGGATAGACAACAAGGAAGAGCAAGTTAACACTAGCATGTTGATGTTCAAAGGAAAAATCCTTCCTGTTGGCATTGTGAAGTGCAAAGAGAAGTTTCAAGGAACAAAATGTGGACTACGTGGAGACATGGAGGCCATTGTTGTCACTCTAGGAGGAAAACAACCACTATTGTTCATGGTGCTACACCAAGAGGCTATCACTAATAGTTGTCAGTATGCAGCTTGTGAAGTGTGCACATCACCATACAATATTGTCATTGGACTTGCTCCAATACTAGGTATATCTCTTGCTACCTTATTTTCTAGATACGCCATTGTTGATGTAATTCCCTAATCAAGAAATAGGGATAAAATTTTGTTTCCATTGCCTTCTTTGTCGTCCCTATTTCCCAACACTTACTTCAAAATCTCTTGTGTTTTTGTTGATGCATCATCTCATTTTGATCATGAACCCTCCAAGGACCATCCATTTTAGTGGGCTTCTGACCATCTCCTTATCTCCACCATGATCCTACTCTAATAATATAATAAAATTTTCATGGAGAATGAATATAGAGAGGCATGGCATGCAATCAATATACGTGTAAAATAGCTTTTGATCTTAAAAAAAGGCAATATTACATACTTCAGATCGCACCATGATGATCTAATTTTCATATCTACATCTACCAAACAAAATCAATTTTCAAGATGTCACTTTGGATTATATATACATGTCTATCATTATGATATCATGTGATATGGATGCAAGATTGTAAATTATTCATCCAAAAACCATTTTTAGTTCAAAACCCAAATCGACATTAGAATCATATGACGTGGGTTCTGATATTACTATTGGATTTTCAAGTAGGGGGTTCAATGGAATAACTAAAATTTCTATCCTTTCTACCCAAGTTGTAAGATCCACTATAGCTATAAAATATTAGTAAATCAAAGACATCTGAGGGGATAAAGGTGATAACTATGCGTATAATTCATTTATAACAAGTAGACATGTCTTATGATGGTGAAGAACATGAAAATTTAGATCTAGATTCAATCCAAACACCAAGAAATCCATATGGATCACAAAGAGATCTAAATTTTCCACAGAGAAACAACTTGTTCTCATCTTGTAGAATGTGTTCTCCAAGACTCCACATGTATTCCTCATTCTATACTCCATCCAAGTGTTTTAGGGAGAACATGGCACACCATCTTAGTCACCAATTCATAGAGGAACATGAGTTTTTACCTTTCTGGGTGTCATGGAACTTCCTTTCTACTCATATCATGGGCAATAGTCCTTAGGGCTACTTCCTCTCTCTAAGACGAAAGTTTGACTAGAAGCTAGTCTCACAAGTTGTCCCAAAAGATATATCTTACCCATTGGGATGTGCCCCTTTATATAGGAAAGAAATGGGCTTGGAAAAACCTAATTCCAATCCCTTTCCTACCCAATCCCAAAAATATTTTAGTGCTAAAAACTCAGACAGGTTTTGTGATCACCTAATCACATTTCATGATTACCTGCTCACATTAGCTAGTTGTCTGATCATGAATTTATATCTCAATTTCACATGCTTTCCAATTTTATACTTTCCCTAAAACATTATGATCAATCGATTAGGTGGCTTGATCAGCCAATGACTTGTATTTAGTAAAACCTCAATCGATCAAGTAGCAATCAACTAATTTATTGATCCAATCAATATGATCGACCGATCAGTCATTCTGGTTACTAGATCATAGGGTAAATAAACATGTTTATGATTCAAAATCATTTTATTCATATCTTTGAATGCAAACTTAAACTCCCTTATGCTTCCTTATGTGTGTGACTCGATAGGTTCCTAGTTAAGCTAGTCGTGATGGTTAAAATGACACAAGTAAAGATTGGTTCCTGATAATACATCATTTCCATCCAAGTAAAATGAATAAGTTGGAAGACAACTACAAAATGAAAAGTGATTAGTGTTTCCATGATCATATAATATGTTTATCATAGATATTTAAATTGAACTTGAGGCATGGAATGTCATTCGGTTAATAGTAAATTTGTGTTTCCTAAACTAGAGAAGACTATTAGAGTTAATGCAAGATCAATATCATATATAAAATCACATGATCATGGAGATGCATTTCATAGTCTAGCTTATCAAGTGGTTGGGGATATCACTCCAAAGGAGAGACAAATTCCAACTACATCACTTTCATTACTCCCCATGTGTCACAGTGTACACAATCACCACCTTTTGGCAACTCATATTTTAGAGCATGTTGGGCTAGTGTCAAAGTACATAGAAAAACATGTGTTGCTATAGTGATTTCAAATCTAAGGAAAATAGTCACCATTATCACATTGAAATATGATTATGATGTGTCATGACATGACTTCCATGTGTCAATCTCAAGGTGGGTCTGTCCTTTACAACTTGTTCTCAAACAAGTACCCATGCATCTGAGTTGATATACAATATTATGACCAAAGAAGGGTATTCATCACAAACCATGCATGCTAGTCTTGTGTATTATTGTTGTCATATACTATCCATAATAATAATTGAACATGAACATGACAAGAATGAGAACTCTTATCATACATTTGATTGCATGTTTAGGTCCTCACCTCTAATCATATGCCATCAAGTTAACCACTCTTAGGAAATTATTTAGTAAATTCATTATCTTAATACTAAATAAACATAAGAATATAAAACATAAGAAGTGGAATTTCCTTTTATTAATAATCAAATCAATTACATATATCCCTTTAACAATCATCACATGATGGATTTCAGGGCAAACAACCAATATAAGATTGGATAGATTGTCTATATAATCTAGTCTCCTTGTCCTATAAACAAGGTGGGCATATGATTCTTTGAGAGACATCTAAGGAATCTTAAGTCTCTCTCTAGTTTATCTGGTGAAAATAAAATAAATACTAGCTACCTTTGTAATTAATAGACAAAATTCACTAATTTATAATGTTGTCTGAGATGTGGACAAGAGAGAGAATTAACACTATTTTGAAGTATCATTCATCATGTTATTAATAGGTGTTTAGGTACCAAATACTCTTATTGAACCTAAAGCATTCAAATGATTCTCATCAAAACATTAGTGTAATTTTAAGATTTTAATAACCCTGGTTATTAGATTTTTGTTTCAGTGAATTGCTTTGGCTCTCCATGGATTCCACCCAAACAATACACTATGTGTGACACAAATTATTGTGCATAATGAGGAGTATCTTTGGTATATACAAAATGTGCAAGCACTCCTTTCTCACATCATTTCTTGATACCAAAGTTCCCAACATAATTGTAGTGCTCCATACATGCATCAATGATGGGCATGAAGAAGATGAATGATCTTCTCCTCCACATGATTCACACATAATAGTAACCTCAGTGATTTGTTTTGTTGTTAATTGGTCGAGTTGATAGGTGATTTTGTCCATCTCTACTATTGGGACACAATGGCATCAACACTTCTCTTTCCTACTTATTTAGAAGTTGAAGTTGTTGGCAAATACAGATCAAAATAGGTAATGAAAACAAAATAAAATTTATCTATTTGTATTCTGAAAAGAGAAAGATCATGTCAACTACTATGAAATAGGAAATATGGTTTAACGGGTTTATACCTGGTCCTAGAACAAGTCCAGTGACTACAACAGTTGCAGTGCAACTATCTTCTAGTTGCTCTTGGATGGTGTCTATGCATCTCCTGGTCTTCACCATGGACAGCTGACTCAAACATTATATGTAGTAGCTCCTATTCTTTCCACGGACTGTGGGATGATGTTGTACTCCTTGCGACGGGAAAAGGCCAACTCACTTCTAGAGAAGTCCACATGGACCAACTAGAACTCATGTTGTTCTAGTAGAACATATAGGAAGAAATTGTCCCTCCCATTGATGTACTAGTCACCAACTTGCTCTCCCGCATTTGTTTCTCCCTTGCTATCCCCCCTTTAGCGAGTAGGACTTGCTCGAGATCTCTATTGGTTACCACAAACAAGGAGGATAACAATTGTTAGAGACAAATGAGTTATGTTCTGGGAAGCCCCCAGTACCCCTCAATTATATAGGAGGGGTTAGGATCTAGGTTCCCAATCTGTGTGGGAGTGGAAGGGACCGAAACATGAATTTTCACAATGTGCGAGCACTGAACCGGTTGGTTCACATACGAGTCGATCGGTTTTCCATGTGAAATGGTTGTTTTTCTTATTTCCTAATCGGATATGAATTTGGAAATTCATCTCCAATTAATGTTGAACATTAATTCCTTGCACCAATTGATTTAAGCAAGTGAAACAATCAGCTTTTCTCACTAATTTGGAAAAGTCACCAGAACCTTCTATTGGCATGATTGAGCCGATTGGTTCACTAGGTGAAATGATCATCACACCCAACCTGATTCGATCGGTTCACCTAGTGAGTCGATCAGTTGGTGCCCTGATTGGTGCAGAATTCAGCCAATTCATTTCTAATCAACCTGGCACTCCAAATGGTCGTCTCAACACTTGAACCGATTGGTTGGCAATCCAGTCAGTTGATTTTTTTCTTGAATTGAATACTTAAATACTTTAATAATCAATTCAACCATCATTCATGATTAAACTCCTCTTCTAGATGAGTTCCTATGTGTGTGACCCTCTAGGTCCCATATCATGTTGACAGTGAATGTCCATAACTTATGACATCACAAGCACATAGAGGTGCCTAGTATCACATCAGTGCTACCCAAGTGGATGGAAAGTTGGAGAATAACTTCAACCTACAATTTGTGATGCCCCGCTCCACAACAGCAAACTCAAAACAAAATAGTGAAAGAAGATTAAACAAACAGATTATTGGAAAATACTAAAAATGAAAAACTTTTTCATAAAACTGTGAAACGACAAGAACATTTACATATGATTCCTTTGATGCCTCAAAGCACTTACTGTGTGTGCCATCAACCTGTTACCAGAGAACCTATTCAAGAACATAAATACATATATCTACTACATCTATATACAAAATGGCACACAAGCCAACCACATATCAAAAGCATGTCCATAAAACATCCTCAAGGACATGCATGTACAGGAACAACTCTAGGTGTTACAACCCCAATTTTTGGGTTCTCTTGGTGAGAAATGTAATTTCTCCAATTAAAGATATTTCAACAAATAATGATATAATTTGTTTTGAATAAATGGATTTAATTTACAATAGCCTTTTTGGTTGTTTTGTGGGCTTTATTGGCTATTGGGCCCAATAACAGAGAAATAACAAAAGAAACTCCATTATTAAATGAGTAAATAAGAAAATGGAGGAAAGAAAGGTGTAGAAACCTCTAGAAGGCAAAGGAATGTTATCTAAAGTTGGATTTCGTGCCTCTTGGGTTCCTTGGGTCCCAAGGAGTCCAAAGTTGCAAAGATAATGCAACAAGAAAAGAAAAGATCAATTGAATATTTCTTTATTAAGAAAGAAATTGAAAACAATGATAAAATGTGGAAAATAAGTGGAAAGAGGTATAATTGAGTTATCCTTGGTGGATTTTCGTATCCAAAGGATTCCTAATGTTAAAAGGAATGCCAATGAGTAAAATAAAAAGAAAGATAAAGAGAAATCCTTGAAAAGAGATATTTAATAAAGAAATAGTAAGAGAATGAGATATAATGGATATACATGCATCTAGAAGGATAATGAGTATCCACTAAAAAGGATTTCGAATTATTAGAGTTTCTTGGGGTCCAAGGAGCCCCAATGAAGAAAAAGAGAGAGAAAATAGCAATAATGCAAAATAAGAGGATAATATGATGCATAATGAATGAATTTTGTGGTATTGTTAAAGAGGTGGTATTTTCTACTAAAAGAAAACATAACTTTCGTGCCAATGGATTAAAGGGGAAATTACTAAGAGAATAAAAGAGGTGATTTTCTAAATCCTAATATCTAAATAATAAAGAATATCAAAAAGTTTTCTTTTTTGAGAGAGATGATTTCTTATTCATGAAGGAATATGGTTTCCTAGTAGGAAAGAGGCTTATATCTCGCGGATAGCCATCCTAGGGCTTCGTTACCCTCCCCTATATAAGGGGTAGACCCTGTGGTTCGAATCTAAGAAGGATCCCACGCACCCCTCTCTTTATTCTTCTTATTCTTTGCATGCAAAACCCTAGCAAAGAGGGTAGCTTGAACCGTAAAGTAATGAGAAGCCGTGAGTAGTCACGATGGGAGCATCACATTGTTGGAGAGGAGTGTGGCTACCATCCTTATGCCCAAGCTCGTGCACAACCGCAACAGCATGGCTGCAAGAATGGATGTAGGATGCAAGCTCGGTGTGCTTGAACCGACCACTTCAGTCGCAATTTGGAGGCACCCTGCATGCAGTGTGGTACGGCGGGGCTAAGGGAGTGGCTGGCGGCGACCCTCTCACCTCGGGGAGGAAGGAGCAACCCTACAAGGGCTGCGCTCGGCGACTGTAGCGGCGTCGAGAGGAAGAATAAGAAGGAAGGCGTCGTTAGATGAATATACCCCTCCGAGATAAGAAGAGCGGGCAACTTACGCGGGGGCATAGGCGTAATTCCATTATATTTCCAAACCAACAAACAATGTTGCATGTAATGGGTGACGTGGCACGCGTTGATTGGCTCAAGTAAGTAAATTCTTGCGAAATTCATATCTAATTAATGGTAGCTCAGATGAATGCACATAATATATGAATTTTTCTCAGAAGAACATGAGGAATGCAATAAAAATGTATTTGAAACCTTTTTCTGATTGCAATTCGAAAAGTAGTGGAAGTTAGCAACTTTAATGCTTTAATGATTAAGAAACCCTAATTCGAGATGGTTAATGTATTAAGAAGGGTTTTATGGATGATTAAAGTTGGTATTAACATGTTAACCATAAAAAGATACATTAAGATCGAAAAGGATGAACTTTGCATGTAATTGGTTTATTTAGAGTTCCATGTACATGAACGAGCTTTAAAGGCCTTGAAACCCTAATGTTAGTAATTATGACTCTTAATGGCTTTAATTATTCAAATTCATGAATAAAGCTGAGATATGATTGTTCTAAGCTATTTCGAGTATAAAAGTCCCTAATTGTGGATAAATACCCTTAATATGGTAATTAGGGTTTTCTAATGGATAAAGGTGGAATTAATGATAAATATAGTTCATATGTGAATTAGATCATAATGAATTATGAATTGTTAATCTGGATGGAACCAAATACAATAATTGGGCCTAATGATCGGGTCATGAATTAAAAGGATTAAAATGGTAGTTTTAATGTAAAAGAGGCATAATGGACTTAATTGATGTTTAATTGTGACTTTAATCGAAAATTAAGGTTATATGTTGTTAAAAAGTAACCTTAATATCTTTCATGAGGAGTAGATGAGATAATTAAGGTTTGTAAGTAATTTTATAAAATTAGGGTTTAAAATAGTAAAAAAAATGAAGTGAAACCCTAATTGCAATGGAAACCCTCAAAGTGGACTAGAAACCCTAGGAAGTGAGCTAGGTTTAATAGATATTGATGGCATGATTAATAATAGGAAATTGTATGCATATTTCAGGATCTCATTTTGTGCTTGCTTGCCTATTTGGATTTCTTGCATTGATTGGATTAATTCTGTCTCAAATTAGCCTGACAGGTATGTGGTTACGCTTATAGTTAATTGCTTTAGTTTCACGGAAATTCCCAAAAGTTTTATCAGTTGCCTAAAAATAACTACTTGGATGTCTTTTATTTTATGAAACTATAAAGTGACTATGATTATCACCATAAATATAGATACATGACTGGCTCAGATCTTGGTCCTCCTCTGTGGCTTTGCTAATGATGAAAAGGGTAATCTGGTAAAGGGTCTACTTGTTAAGTGGGACCATCAGGTTATCAAGAGTTAGAAATTGGGCTACCCACGTGTAGTGTCATGAGACTCTTTAGCACACCATGTGTTAAGGAGTGGGCTACATATGGGTAGTGCCATGTGACTCAACCCTAGAAATTGATTCACCTATTAGATAGGATCATGAGGGGTTTAATGGGGATCTACCATAAGGAAGGTAGCATCTAGGTCCACTACAGGGACAACACAGAGGCTAGGGTATGTATGGATTGAGCAGTTATGCTGAAAACATAAAGTTGTTTGGTAAATCATAATTGACTGCAATATGTTGTTCCAGTTAATTGCACGATTATTGTTTCCCCCACATACCAACATATTCATTTATGCTGACCGACGTTTTGTTTGTTGGTGTTTTAGCTAAAAGTGAAAAGAACAAACAATAAAGTGGCATATGTGGAATTAAATAAGAATTAAAGTACAAAGGAGGATTAGTTAGAATAGACTCCAGATGTGGATAGAAGTAGATATCCAAGTTTTTCAAAAGGTATACAAAGTTTTATTTTATTCCAGCAATCAATATAGTCATGGTAGAATTTAATAATTATTACTGATTATTTGTCGAACCTTTGATCTGGGAAATTGGGATAATGGCTCTGACCTCTTGGTCTCCCTTAATTGGGGGTTACCGGGAGGTAGGGTCATTACATTTGGTATCAGAGCATAGGTTCCTCATTTAATCTTTTATAATTATTAAATTTTACAAACTCTTTAGAACCCAAGGGAGTTATTATAGGATTTTATGAAAGACAGAGGTGTCTAGAAAAGGATCACGTCTGGGGGCTGGCAAGATTTTCCTCTGTACCGCTAGTCGGAATACGAGGACTCCCAGAATAGTGTGTTTTCCTGGCCAATGTCTCAGGATTTGACTCAAAATAAGATATCTTTAGGACTCTCTCATCTTGTTCATCCCTTCTCAACTCAAATGTTGTTAAGGATTTTAAGGATTAGGGCTTTCTCTCTCTTCCTCACCCTCTTGAGGTATGGGTAAGGTTGATAAGTTTTAAGGAATCCTCCATCAAATTAATGTATTCATATGACATGAGTTGTCATGACCTCAGGAGAGAACTAAGGCTAGACCTCCTTGTCAGGAGGATGAGTAGAGAGAGTTAGTCTTGGAGGTAGAGACCTCCATTATAAGTAGAGACCTGACACATCCTCTGAGGATGATGCTAACCCTAACCCTAAGTGGTGGTTAGAGAGAGAGATGGCATGATGAGTTAGATGTCATGTTAGACTAGGTGTATGGACATGCCTTTGGATGCCCATATGAGCCATGAGAGGTTGGATGACCTAGTACCTTTGGTGACCCAACCCTGGGAATGGTCGGGCATGTTAGAGTGAACGATAGCTCCTTCAATGGTGAGGTTAGTGAAGAACCTATAGAAATCCTATGGGCTTATGTGAGTAGGGCATAACATGCACCCAAAGTACGTCAATAGTGTGGGAAATAGGTTGAAACCCTAGCCAAGAGAGTATGATGGATAGCTTATGAGATAATAATAAAGATTATGGATAATCTTGAGCAAACATAAGTTGGAACATTGGCTTCACCATGTAAGGGTATGCTTGTAAGCTTGATCCACCTTCATGGAGAGAGGACCTCGGGTAGTAAGGTTGTTTGTAGGGTTATCTCTAGAGAGAGAGAGAGAGCAAGACCCATGCAAGAAGGTTAGAAACCTAGACTCTGAGATATGAGGAATAGTGGGGAGTTGAGGATGATGTGACCTAAGTGGATGATAGTGGTTGCCTCATGCTTGATCCCTGGATGCTGATGATATCTTGGTTTCCATTAGTGGAACCAAATTCTAGAGAGAGGATGAGGCTTCTGGTACCTATGAGCCTATGGTATAGATGTTCACCTTCTGAGTTAAGTAGAAGAGTTCCTTAAGACCATGAAGAGGTTTAGTAACCAGTTGTGAGGCCTTTCACCTAGTTGGTTGTCCTTGAGGAGGACTCCACTCTGATGTGTTGCTCGAGTAGAAGGATGAAAGGAAGTGCATGCCATGCCTTATACATGCTTGGCTTGTGGTTAAAAGTTGAGCAGGCAGTTGGTCATCAGAAAAGTGAACCTAGGGTTCCTATGCCTAAGGGGGGAAGTGGTGTACCTGATGCTCATGATGAGATTTGAGTTTCTATAGATTTGAGTATGACACTCCTCATGTTTAGAGGAAGGGGGAAACCCCTTAAGTTTAAGGTATGTTTGATGAACCCCTCACACCTAAGTTAATGACATGGGGAGGTTTGATCTTGATCTAATGTTGAGGATGAGTACAAGTGTGACCTAGCATGGTTAGTAGGTGGTCTTCCTGTGCCTTAGTAGTTTGCTAGGGTTAAGCATGCTCATGTGGATCTAAACCCTAGACATAAGGACGTTTGTGACCTTTGTTATCAAGATGTAGTTCCTCCCATCCTGGGAGAGGGACCCTCTTGTAGAGTGTTTTGTTGGTTTAAGGTAACCTAAAGAGGTCTCATAGGATGTTGAGAAGATAAGTGGAAAGTGCATGGTATGAGAATGAACCTGTAGACCCATAGATAACCATCTCTAAGTGCATGTGGATGTGTTACCATGAAGGTAGTCAGTATGGGGCCTGACCAAGGTAGGCAGGTTGCCATGGCCCCTATGAAAGGATGAAAGCCAGCCCATGAATGCAGAGAGAGATGATGAAGGCTTGGGTAAGGTTCTAATTTGGACATGTACTATAATAGAATCCTAAGTCTATCCTAGGGTCAGGTAGGGATAAGACCGATGGAAGTGGGAGTTTCCTAATTCCCTAGTTGCACATGACCATAGGGTCGGGAGGTAACAACTATCATTATCTGAGGGCCATGGGTTATAAGATTGATCACCTTCATGAACTCATGGGACCCAAAGGGCAGATGAGTAGGGAACTCTCTGGAAGCATAAGGGAAGACGAATGACCCCAAAAGTGTCGGCACCCTACAGACCTAGAGAAGATGACCAAGGAATGTGTGTGGACCCAAGTAGGTTCGAGACCAGTTTTCCATGGAAGTAACTTTGATATCGAGATGACTGTGATACAGAGACATAAGTTGCATGTTTCAACTTAGATTTGAAGGTGTACTGGAAATGTGGGATGTACCATCCCTACTCCTGGAACAGGAAGAACTTTGTGTTTGGACGGCCGCCAAATGCTTGTTTTCTCTTGTTATGGGAGTGAGAGATAGGATAGCACGCATGCCATACACCAAGGATAAAAGATGATGTGAGTTGGAACGTTGCTATGAGTTATGAGGAAAGAGATAATAACATACCCCTACAGAGTGAACGATACAAGGATGATTTACAAACATCAAGAGAACTAAGGTAGCCAACTTATGAGGATGTTTTTATCATGATCTATGTGGAATTTGTGAGTTATACAATCTTGAGTTTGAAAACCAAGAAGATGAGATCAGAGTTTTCTTCATGAAGATAGACTTAGAGTTTGAGATGAAATAATAAGTGGAATACATGGAGGTGTATGTCTTCAACATTACCTAACACCTAAGGATGTGAAGTGGTAATGTATGCTCTGGATGAGATGTAGCTGCCTAGTTTTGCCAGAGGCTAGAAGAGGTTGTTAAGTTAACCCTAAGTTTGAAAAAGAGATAAGTTTGGCTAACACTCAGATGTAGAAAGAGATATTTAACAAGTTAGTAATTGTTTAGTTAGCCAGTCTAGGCTTTGATGCAATGAAAGGATGGTTACAGAACCTCAGATGCACTTCTTTGGAAAGGAAGGTGATGAAACCCCGAATAGAATGGTTTAGGGTTTCTGAGGAATCGATCTTAAGGAATCATGACAATATAGGAGATCATGATTTTAAGATCATCATACACCATGGTACTACAGAGATAATAAGTGGTAGTAGTACTTTGGATGCTTAAGATGAAGTTGTATGTTGCCATGCAAGCCAGGAGGTGAAGGACGAACACCAGTAACCTAGTGTATTTATATAGAGGATAAAGAGTACCCAAGAGGGAATGTGAGTTCATCACTATGGAAATTGTGATAGGTCTCCCCTAGACCAAGGAAGGTCAAGATGCAATATGAGTTATGGTAGATCACTGTAACTAGATGGTGTGAGAATACTATCAAGAGATGGATCTGGTTGAACTACATATGAGAGAGATGGTTCAACTACACCATGATGCAAGTTCAAAAGTTCTTTATAACCTAAAGATTCACTTCCATGAGGTGGAAGTAGACGAACTCGATGCTAATACAATTTATCACCCCTAACTAATGGTTAGTATGATCCAGACTAGAGGGTCTGATGAGAGCATGTGTGCTTGTTCAGGGTGATACATGGAGGCAGTTCTTGTCCTCTATAAGATGTGATGATAACCACCATAGCCAATATAAGGATGTAAAGAAGCTCTGTAAGGGAGGTTGTGTCGGTCACCACTTCATTAAGATGATGTTGGTGAATGGACCTTGTGAAGGTTAGAAAAAGACCACAGTGTGTGTAGATGAAGTCGCTTTGATCATGCAATGGCCGAAAGAGAGACCAGGGGCGACATGAGTCGTGAGCTGATGCAAAGCAGACTAACATGCAGTTCACTATGGGAGAGTATGTGATGAGAAAATCCGACCCCTCTAAATTATAGCTAAAAGAGCTGAGTCCCCAATACATGGGTTCTTTTGAGATGGATTGGTGGAGGAGGTTATGTTTGACCTCGCCCCTCAGGTTAAAGTAATGTGTGATGAGTTTCATTTGTCCAATTTAGAGAACTATGTGAGGTACCCAGGCCATGTGTTGAACAATGAACCTAGTGAGCCCCAAGGGAGGCTGAAATGACCTGAGTCACCTATGAGGTCTATAGATGCCAAGATGAAAGAACTCAGAAAAAAGAATATGTGATGATAAAGGTTCTTTGGAAGCACCATGGATAATATAAAGCCACATAGGGGCCAATGATGGACATGGAAAAGTCTTATCTTGAATTATTTGTTTCCTTGATGGAATTTTGAGGACAAAATTCCTATAAGGGGGGGGGAGGATGTTACAACCCCAATTTTTGGGTTCTTTTGGTGAGAAATATAATTTCTCCAATTAAAGATATTTGAACAAATAATGATATAATTTGTTTTGAATAAATGGATTTCGTTTAGAATAGCCTTGTTGGTTGTTTTGTGGGCTTTATTGGCTATTGGGCCCAATAACAGAGAAAAGACAAAAGAAACTCCATTATTGAATGAGTAAATAAGAAAATGAAGGAAAGAAAGGTGTAGAAACCTCTATAAGTCAAAGGAATGTTATCTAAAGTTGGATTTCATGCCTCTTGGGTTCCTTGGGTCCCAAGGAGTCCAAAGTTGCAAAGATAATGCAACAAGAAAAGAAAAGATCAATTAAATATTTCTTTATTAAAGAAATTGAAAACAATGATAAAATGTGCAAAATAAGTGGAAAGAGGTATAATTGAGTTATCCTTGGTGGATTTTCGTATCCAAAGGATTCCTACTGTCAAAAGGAATGCCAATGAGGAAAATAAAAAGAAAGCTAAAGAGAAATCTTTGAAAAGAGATATTTTCATAAAGAAATAGTAAGATAATGAGAAATAATGGATATAGATGCATCTAGAAGGATAATGAGTATCCACTAAAAAGGATTTTGAATTATTTGAGTTTCTTGGGGTCCAAAGATCCCCAATGAAGAAAAAGAAAGAGAAATACCAATAACGCAAAATAAGAGGATAATATGATGCATAATGAATGAATTTTGTGGTATTGTTAAAGAGGTGGTATTTTCTACTAAAAGAAAACATAATTTTCGTGCCAATGGATTAAAGGGGCAAGTACTAAGAGAATAAAAGAGGTTATTTTCGAAATCCTAATATCTAAAGAATAAATAATATCAAAGAGTTTTCTTTTTTGAGAGAGAAGATTTCTTCTTCATGAAGGACTATGGTTTCCTAGTAGGAAAGAGGCTTAGATCTCATGGATAGCCATCCTAGGGCTTCGTTACCCTCCCCTATATAAGGGATAGACCCTGTGGTTCTAATCTAAGAAGGATCCCATGCACCCCTCTCTTTCTTCTTCTTGTTCTTTGCATGCAAAACTCTAGCAAAGAGGGTAGCTTGAACCTTGAAGCAACGAGAAGCCATGAGTAGTCACAATGGGAACATGATGCCCCATGTTGCTGGAGAGGAACGCGGCTACCATCCTTATGCCCTAGCTCGTGCACAGCCGCAGCCGCATGGCTGCAAGGAAGGTTGTAGGATGCAAGCCCGGCGTGCTTGAATCGGCCACTTCAGTCGCGATCTGGAGGTGCCCTACGTGCAGGGTGGTACGGTGGGGCTAAGGGAGTGGCTGGCGGTTACCCTCTCACCTCAGGGAGGAAGGAGCAACCGTAAAAGGGCCGCGCTCGGTGACTCTAGCGGCGTCGGGAGGAAGAAGAAGAAGGCAGGCGCCGTTGGATGAATGTACCCCTCCGGGGTAAGAAAAGCAGGTGAATTACACAGGGGAATTGGCGTAATTTAATTATATTTCCAAACTAACAAACAATGTTGCATGCAATGGGTGACGTGGCATGCGTCGATTGGCTCAAGTAAGTAAATTCTAGTGAAATTCATATCTAATTAATGGTAGCTCAGATGAATGCGCATAATATAAGAATTTTTCTCAGAAGAACATGAGGAATGCAATAAAAATATTATTGAAACCTTTTTCTGATTGCAATTCGAAAAGTAGTAGAAGTTATCAACTTTAATGCTTTAATGATTAAGAAACCCTAATTTGAGATGGTTAATGTATTAAGAAGGGTTTTATGGATGAGTAAAGTTGGTATTAACATGTTAATCATAAAAAGATACATTAAGATTGAAAAGGATAAATTTTGCATGTAATTGGTTTAATTTAGAGTTCCATGTATATGAACAAGCTTTAATGGGCCTTGAAACCCTAATGTTAGTAATTATGACTCTTAATGGCTTCAATTATTCAAATTCATGAATAAAGCTGAGATATGATGGTTCTAAGCTATTTTGAGTATAAACGTTCCTAATTGTGGATAAATACCCATAATATGGTAATTAGGGTTTTCTAATGGATAAAGGTGGAATTAATGATAAATATAGTTCATATGTGAATTAGATCATAATGAATTATGAATTGTTAATCTGGAAGGAACCAAATATGATAATTGGGCCTAATGATCGGATCATGAATTAAAAGGATAAAAATGGTAGTTTTAATGTAAAAGAGGCATAATGGACTTAATTGATGTTTATTTGTGCATCTAATCCAAAATTAAGGTTATATGTTGTTAAAAAGTAACCTTAATATCTTTCATGAGGAGTAGATGAGATAATTAGGTTTTGTAAGTAAATTGTATAAAATTAGGGTTTAAAATAGTAAAAATAAATAAAATGAAACCCTAATTGCAATGGAAACCCTAAAAGTGGACTAGAAACCCTAGGAAGAGAGCTAGGTTTAATAGATCTTGATGGCATGATTAATAATAGGAAATTGTATGCATATTTCATGATCTCATTTTGTGCTTGTTTGCATATTTGGATTTCTTGCATTGATTGGATTAATTCTGTCTCAAATCAGCTTAACAGGTATGTGGTTATGCTTATAGTTAATCGCTTTAGTTTCACGGTGATTCCTGGAAGTTTTATCGGTTTCCTGAAAATAACTATTTGGATGACTTTTATTTCATGCAACTATAAAGTGATTATGATTATCACCATAAATATAGATACATGACTGGCTTAGATCTTGGTCCTCCTATCTGGCTTTGCTAATGATGAAAAGGGTAATCTGCTAAAGGGTCTACTTGTTAAGTGGGACCATCAGGTTATCAAGAGTTAGAAATTAGGCTACCCACGTTTAGTGCCATGAGACTCTTTAGCACACCATGAGTTAAGGAGCGGGCTACCTATGGGTAGTGCCATGTGACTCAACCCTAGAAATTGATTCACCTATTAGGTAGGATCATGAGGGGTTTAATGGGGATCTACCATAAGGAAGGTAGCATCCAGGTCCACTGCAGGGACAGTGCAGAGGCTAGGGTATGTATGGATTGAGCAGTTATGTTAAAAACATTAAGTTGTTTGTTAAATCATAATTGACTACAACATGTTGTTACAATTAATTGCACGATTATTGTTTCCCCCACATATCGGCATATTCATTTATGTTGACCGACGTTTTGTTTGTCGGTGTTTTAGGTACAAGTGAAAAGTACAAACAGTAAAGTGGCATATGTGGAATTAAATAACAATTAAAGCACAAAGGAGGATTAGTTAGAATAGACTCCAAATGTGGATAGAAGTAGATATCCAAGTTTTTCAAAAGGTATGCAAAGTTTTATTTTATTCCAGCAATCAGTATAGTCATGGTAGAATTTAATAATTAATACTGATTATTTGTCAAACCTTTGATCTAGGAAATTGGGATAATGGCTCTGACCTCTTGGTCTCCCTTAATTGTGGGTTACGGGGAGGCGGGGTCATTACACTAGCAATCTATCAACAAAAGACATTTAGTATCACTTCCAACCTTGTCAGCTACTACCTATCTTGCTGCTCCTCAACCTCTGTTGCACGATCTCTACCTCCTCATGTACGACAACCTAAAAAGGATTTGGGAAACCCACGGGGTGAGATTCCAAATCTCAGAGGGAGATATAAATCTCCACCAACTCTATTATAATCACAATTGAGATAACTAAAACTTCATTAAAGTACAATTATAAGAAGCGGATAATCATTATAAATAGTAGGAGCAATTACTATTGAATTATGAAACATCTTAGCATTTTAAAAGGAATATGAAGAACATGTATATTTTCTGCCAGCTCTACTATACAAAATCAAGCAAGGTCTCATCCAATGTTTCCATGTTTGATCATATAAAAGTATGCTACATCGTTGTTTATGTATTTTTTTATGCCATGAGGATTTGAGTCGTACCACCCAAATCCAACTGACCACTTCTAAGTCGAAATCGATGCCACACAAGGTCTAATGCAAGAGCTGTAATCCATGACCTCACCCTCTCAATCAGTACAAGTGAACATGTAGTGACATCATCAGTCAGACTACTATCAGTGACATATAGTCTAGTTCTACAAATCTAGCCAACCTTGGTATAGGTCAAGGCGCTAGTGAAACTGAGCTATGTCCTACAGTTGCACTCTATTCAGGGTATGGCCCACATCCAATCCTGTATAACATATCTTTAAGCTATGGCCCGAAGCCACACTCTAATAAGGGTATGGCCTATAGACAATCCTGTATCACATATCACTAAACTACAACCCGAACTGGCACTCTAATCAGGGTATGGCCCGTAGCCAATCATCTATCCTAGGTGTAAGGGGATATTTGTCCTCACCCCCACATATTCAAAAATATGTGCTCTGAGTTAAACTTGTTTCACCATTCAGCAAATGCTGACACTGAATGGATCTATGGCATAGGGCAAGCTATGTGATTAGGTTCCACTTAATTAGTTAGTTCATTTAAGTATCTTTTAGCATCAATCAAGTTACAACATATAAACTAGAAACAAGTTCTACGCAAATAAGGGAATAAGGCATCGCTAGGAGATCACATACATTGGGGTAGCCACCCCTCATCTCATCACTGAGGAAATCATCATCTCGTATAAGGCAATAGGCCATCATTAGGTCATAAGACCATTTACATTCACTTTCAATGATGTTGATCATCACATATGCCTTACAAGGCCAACTCAATCAAATCATAAGTACCATAGCTCATTCTTGTATATGCTTCTAAACTACTTTTACCTAGTTGGTTAGAGGCTTATAACAAGAAGAACAATACATCATTAATACAACCATCTCATAAGATTCATGCCATTTACATTACATCATCAGGGTTAAAGTTCTTCTTTAATCAATTAGGTTTTATAAGGTTGGATCAACAACCATCCTTAGATCATTACTCCCATCAACATTACAAGGTTTTTTATAAAATAAAGGTTATAGAAAACAACATTCCTTTATTATTCACACAACCACCTTATAGGGTATCACATCATGTCATGTAACCCTATCATCAACATGATGTAACATAAACACCATCACAAGGCATCAGTTGAGGCTATCAAATAAGGTATCAATTTACCACTTCTTGAGAGTGTGACGGTCAACACCACCTAAGAGTGTGACGGGCAACACCACCCTATGGTGTGACGGACAGCACCACCTAAAGGTGTCGAGCAACCAAAGCATGTCGGGCATCCCTTCATGTATCAGTTGTTAGGGTTAGGGTTTAGCTAGGCATCAGGGGTCAATGTGTATCAGGCAACACCACCCTAAGGTGTGTTGGCCTCCACTCAACAAAGGCATCATGGTTATCCTTCAAAATAGACCAACGCCACAAGGTACACCCATAGCCATGATGGGCTAACACCTTCCATGCATATCAGTTTAGCCATTACGTATCAGTTTAGGTACTTCTAGGGCATGACATGCTAGCTTCTTCAAGATCTATCCACCATATCAATTTAGCAACCATAAGCCAAGACAAGCTAGCCTCCTCAACCCATGTCGGCCTAAGCATCCACAAGACATATCGACCTAGGCATCTCCAAGTCATGACGACTTGCCTCATAGGGTGTTGATTTGTTGCACTATAAGTCATGATTACCCTCAACATGGTGCATGTGTGTGAGGACTTGTTGTCTTCAACCTCAGAAAGGTCAGCCACTAGTCCATCTACTACTCATAGCAAGAAGGCGCAAGACATGAATATAAAACCAACAAGATTACATCATCAAAATAGTTCTAAAACCACTAAAAACTACTAGCATACAAGAGATGAACGATCTCAAGATGAAGAAAAAGCATAAGCATATGAAGAGTGAAAATAACAAAGGAGGTTAAGAGTTATATAACCTGCCTCAAGGATCACCACAAATATCCAAGATCCAAGGTCAAGCTTCAAGCTCACGAGCTCAAGGTAGAATATGATCCACCAAACTTGGTCACCACCACACCCCCAAGGAAGAAGATGATACCAAGATTAAGATGGTTCATGGTGGAAAGAAGGTATATAAGATCCATGAGCGAGAATAAGAAGGAAGAAGAAAGCTAGAAAACATATCTTACCAAGGTAGAAGATGGAAGATGATCAAGGAACACCAAAACTTGGAACTCATCCACCAAGATCTAAGAGAACCTCCCTAGCTCCTTAAGCTTCTCAAGGTCATCCATCAAGAAGAACAAAAATCAAAGATGTCCAAAAGGATCCTCTTACATGGAGAGAAAGGAGATTATATATAAGATGGATGAGAGAGATATCATGAATTTCATCACCTTAGGAGCTTAGGTGCCACTTTTCCACTAAAAGGGGCCACATGCACAACATCATGCAAGACATGGTGGCAAGGTCTAGGCAAGGTCTCACCCTCTTAGTCTCCTACCAAGGTCATGCCCGATACCATATGTCCACACATCCATAAACTGATAGGGTACAAATCTACACCCCCCACTAACAGATAGGGCTCAACCCTACACACTCACAAACCGATAAACAACCTCTCTAGCGCCCTCGAGTCTGATACAACACATCTAGATGCAAGACACACCTCACACATGTGTCCAAAACATCACCAAGGATGTCACCACACAACCAAGACCCAAACAAGGTGCTCGTCTCTATCTCTCTCCTCTAGATGATTCCAAGAGAGAGAAGGAATACTCAAGAGGTGAAAAATTTGCACATCAACCCTTACTCTGGGTGAATTGAAAATTGCACCAAAACCTCACCACAAAACAGACACATCATCGAAACAGTCTCAAACAAGAAATGTTAAGCTTCCAAGATGCCCTAATTACATCTCAGATGAGTAGAGCAAGGTACTAAGAAATAAACTTAGGCAAACAAATAGGGTTATCCCAAAATGTGGGCCAAGGTCTTACACAATTTATGTAAGGTTTTGTAGTTATTTTATAATTACATTGTCTCTGATATCCAAAATGAAATCAAGTCATGGAAAAGTCATCCTATCAATGTTCAATCCATGTTTCTTGAACTAGAGTAGACTATCTGAGATATATGTGACCTTAATATCATATATTGATTCACATGTGCATGCACATGCATGTGCGTTTCTCAGTCTCACTTATCAAGTGACTAGGATATCAAACTCCTAGTAGGAGGGACAAATCCCATCTACATCACTCACAATCAATCCCCATGTGTCACAACTACCCAATTATCATCTTTATGGCAATCCTTATTCAGGGTTTTGTTTGATGATGTCAAAGTATATCGAACGACATGTGATGAGTGTAGTGACTTCAGGTCTAAGAACCACAATTTCCACCTTCACTATGAGAGATGACTATGACCACTTAGCACGGTTTCCATGTGTCACTCTCAAGGAGGGTTAGTCTGATACACTATTCCCTAACAAGTATATGTGTGCTTGGTTTCGGATCACATATCATGACTAATGAGATTTTGTTATCAACCAACCCACACTCTATTCTTTAGTGTCATTGGTGTCTATCTACCTTCCACAGTAACAACCAACTAGGGACATGATAAGAATGTGCATATTCTTAGAATCTACATGATCTCATTGTTCAAGTCACTTACTTGAAGATGTATGTCATTGAGTATTGTCACACTTTAGACATTTACAATGTGTCCTCTTTATCTCATAACTGAGTGAAACAAGATGAATTTGAAGCTTGCCTTTATGATTAAAAATCAAATCCTTTATGTAATATTCCATGACAATCATCAAATGATTGGTTCTCTGTGCATAATATACCAACAATAGCTTCAAAACATATGTCAGTCATATCGAGTCCTATTTGCAGTGATTCAAGGTCAAGTATTCAACAATATGATAGATGTGTTTAGGAGTTTTTCATTAGAGAGCCATTGGCGGATGAATCACTACTTCATTTGTGTTTAATAACAAGCCAATGTAGAAGGTATGCATCAATAGCCACTTCTCTAGCCAATCTTCAGGGCATAAATGTTGGATATATATAAATTTCTCCCATTATTAGTATAAGTTCTTGCTTACAATAGTAATCTTACTTAAGGGTAGTATTTATCTAGAACACCTTGAGTAAATCATCCCAAGTGTTGATGGAATTGGTGATAAATGAAAATGGTCAAGATTTATCTCTATCTCAATTGTGAAAGGAAACAAAAGTAGCCACACTCCATCTGTAGGAATGTCACTAGTATTTAAGGTGCAAACATAGGGAAGAACTCACCAAAATGGAGGTTTGTACCTTCAAGGACTGATCATCTATATCAATTTTTTATAGCATTTCCATGATTGTGAGAACTAATAGAAAAATTGTTTACCTCAATCTTTGGATAAGTGATTGTCCCATTGAGATTGACTACTAGAGGGACAAAAAAGTCCTTCATAAGATGATTTTCAGCCATGGTAGGATAGATTGCTTCTTGATGACATTGAACAAAGGTCTACACAAAGTTGAATTTTGGAATCTTAGGAGTTCCTCATGATGTGGTAAATTTGTAGGGAAAATATAAGTAACAAAATTGTGTCATTATGATACATAATTCCCTAAATAAATGACTTCACAGAGGCCCAAACTAGAAATTGGGTTGCAATCCTTTTTGTATAGCAAAACACATTGATCTAAAGACAAAATCTAAATAAGTAGAAGATGGCATCATCACATTCCTATTTATGATATGTTGTATGCCCTGTAAGAGGGAAATTGAGTCATTAGTAAGCACAACAAAGGTATCAAATGAAAAGGGGAAGAAATAATAATGGTTTGTTTCACATGCAGCTCCATGCTTACAAACTTTATGTGTGGCCACATCAGAAGCTGACTAACCATCCATAAAGTTATTCAAACCATTACCAGTGAATGGAGAGACACAAGTAATATCAACACAAGCGTGCATTCCATCATTCCAATCAAATAACAATATGTCAGTAGGTCTCTAAGCGTGGAGGCCATCACTATGTGTCCTTAGAAAGGCGATTGGAGCTTCGTTCAATGCCTTTATACCAGCATGAGAAATAATGTCGAAGAGGGGATCTCGAACAACATCATAGAAAAACTTGAATCCTAGGTGGATGTGATGATGTAATACGTAGTAACCAAACGAATCAAGATTAACAAACTGACAAAGGGAGCACTATTCATTGCCAGGATATAGAGGAATAATCAATCGGTAATGTAGAATGGCTCGGTACTCAACCGATGTCATATATAATCCAAGATCTTCAATAGGAATAGCAAGAAGAAAGTCTTGTGCATGGTCATCCTATAGGGAAGCAAGAACTTGTCATGTACATCCAATTTTCTTTAAGACGACTCTAACATCTTGATGCACTAGAAGACCATGTTGTAATAGGCATCTTCCAAAAGAGATTCTATCTTGGAGGTGGCAAATGTAGTACATGACAAGTTTGACTTGTAAAAGGATGGTAGAATATCATAGATGCACACAAAGGCAGTGTCAAAATTTTCACCAACAATAATAGGACAAACATCATGAAGAATATGGTCTTGAAGCTTTAAGGTGTGAAATTGAGAAGCAGCATAGGCATATCTACCCACATACTGGGCGGTTGTAATACCCAACCCTCCAAGATGCATAGGAAGGGTGGAAAGCCACCATTTTAAATCATGAAACCCTTGACCTTAACCAAAAGCAATGTCTGAAAGGCAATGTCAAAGTCCACAATCAAAGTCTCGCAAGAATGGGCAAATAGTTCCGGGAGGTGTTGCTCGAAAAGAAAAAATCAGCTTTGGCATCCCAACACATGATCTATGGATGAGAAGTTCACTTTATGGACCATCAAGTAAATTAAGGATGTGCATTATAACCAAAGATTTGGCCACATGCTTCCTTAATAAATCCAAAGGATAACTAGGACATTAGAAAATGAACCACCAAGAAGCTTCACCCCCCTGACATAAGAAGCTTCACCCCCCGACATAGTTACAGAAATGTTAGTAGGGAATAAGCCATAACCTAGACCCCATCTAGGGTTGTCAGAAAGACAAAAGATTTCTATTTTACTTATATTGATATGAAGTCCAAAACATGGGCCTAAATCTTGTAGGAGGGATAAATCCTTACACACTTCAGTAATATCACCAATGAGGGTGCAATCCTCAAGGAAGAAAGATAATAACTCAAGGTGTCATGCATCCTTTCACTGTAAAATCAAGGGGTGAAGAGCCTAGGAGAAAGAAGTGTCCCAAGTGGGTCACCTTGTTGAACTTTAGCGGAGGACAAAATAGAATCACCTTGATTCAAGTAAAAATGAGCAAGATAAGAATAATATAATTCAACCGAACATACAATCTCCAGGAAATGAAAATGAACTTCATGAAAAATGCTTGACTGATAAACCGTATTGAAGGCATTGAACAAGTCCACAAGAGCCTATGTGTGTGTGAACATGTCTTTATTATGGATGAGGTGTGTCGTGGAATGTAAAAGAGATTTGGAACCCCCAGAAACACTGACATCAAACTGGTGATGCTGAAGATAAGAGGTATTTCTGGAATAACTCCCTTAGCCGCAATCTGAAAAACAAGATGACACCAAATGGTTCCAACGGCAATGGGACAAATACCATTGTCAGGATAGAGAAGGGGTGTAAAGGGAGCACTACCAACATAAGCAACCAAAGAAATAGGGCAATGTCCAGCCAACCAAACATTTACGACAAAAGATATAACATCTAAGAGCATGTTCTTCATAGTATTAGTGTCACCCCGCATGGCATCCGGGAAGTGTTGCGCATAAAATACATCATGCACACAAGTTGTGCCTTTATGAATGGACAAGTTAGCATCTTCAACCACACTAGGAGATGAAACGAATGAAGAAGAAGTCATCTCTAAGACTAGAGGAACCAATGGAGATGAGAGTTGAGGATGCTCTCACTCAAGATCTGTTGAGTTGTATCATTAATAGGTGCAAAACCACTAGAAGAAAGAATATGAATTGCAATTGCAAACTGACCATCTTTGACCTTAGACTTGGCACAAAAAATAGTTGATCAAGGGATCTGAGAACAATAAGTAGGAAGTTAGTGCTACAAAATATAGATAAGAAGTTGGTTTATGCCATTTGGGCCTGAGTTCCAAGTCTCCAATGCTTTAAGAATCATCAATTGTGCAAAGAAGCACATTTTTAGCAGAGCATTCAATTGCAGTAATTGAAGTGAGGTGACTAGGAGACAACGAAAAAGCATACATATCCAGACATCAATAGAGGATGGACATGATGCAACCTGATTCACACCTGCTCATAAAGTATCTACAAAGGGAAGACGATAAAGGAGAGGGATACTCATGATTGTAGAGTCACCTACTCGAAAGACTTTGTGAAGAAGATCAGGACAAAGCTCCAGATGTATTGTTGGTGATAGTGGCAATTCAATGTGTTGATGGGTTTTCAAGTTGCTGTGAACAAAAATTTTAGACATAGTTTTTATAGGAGTAGGAAGACCAATAATAAGATCTAGCAATCATGGGACTACTGATCCTCGTGTGTGGCAGGGACTGCTGAATAGTTTACTACAAACAAATAAAATAAATAACTAATAATAAATTATGGTGTGGAAAATGTAGAAATAAATTGTTGCATGATATTTATGTGATAAACAAAATGAATGGACTATTGTGAAATACGAGTGAACATTGTTTGAGTGAATGAACTAGTCTCACTTTTTAATTAGATTATGTACTCTAACAAGACCCTTGATTCCCAAGAAATGGCACCAAAAAATGTTTCTCTTTTTGTAGGAATTCTAAACTTATATTATGTCTCAACTCATTTTCCCTATGCCAACACTAAATCAGCATAGTATAGAACTTCTATTTTTTCAAAAAGTTAGTTCATTCATCAATAAAAGAAAGTAAGGTGTTTGCAAAGTTTGATTGGTAGGTTGCATGAATTGAAAATTATTTAATGGAATCATTGTATAAACTAAGACTAATTCTTATGCAACATGATTCATCTAACCACACATCGCATACTTAAGGAAAAACAATAAAATGGAACTATCATTTGTATAGTAAACAAATTTTTACATCAATCCATCCCATAGATAACTAGATCCTCCTAGTATACATCTAAAACACTCATATTTAGGCAAGTTCTAAACCTTTTTGTATTCCCCCTGATAGAATAACCACTCACATGGACTATATTAATGGGTCATAGCAACCTTTCACTACTAATACTCTCAGCATACACAGAAATGCATAATACATGTATTATAGGTGATCAATAAAAAACACATTATAGGATCCTCAAATTTTGTAAATTTGGATTCTATGATATATATTCAATAATGTTGTATTGAGATTCACTTTAAGTTCTAGACTTGAGTAAGTCTTCATTTGAAGGAAATAATGTAAAATTGAAGAAATATATAAATATGAGGCTTCAACTGATAAGAAATGCCTTAATTTCATAATTAGAAATATAATTAGGATTGTAGACCCATAGGGAGGCCCCAGTGTGAACTATGGCACTTGGAATCAAACAGTTCCATTGCAAGATAGTATATAGGAATTGGAAATTTGTGTATAATATGATGTCAATAACCTTCAGAGTTGATTAATAAACTAACTATGAGATAATAGGCAAGAATCAAGAATATTCTAAGGTGATAAGTACCCTAGATAATTTATTAAGCAATTATCCAACCTCTACTTAGATTCCAAGTGTTACGGTAATAATATGATCTATTACTTATCTAAATTTGAGTTAATCACTAAATCAAAATAAATCCAAGTTTTGAGATAATTATATGATCATATGTGACCTAGCAATTAAATCAAGTATATACTTGAAAAGTAAAAAAGGTATTTGTTGAACTCCTTTTAGGCCCAACCATTGTGTAAACTTAGATAAAGGTAAAATGTATAGGTAATCCTAAAATTTGGGTTCAATTGGAAAATCATAGTGGCCTATGAATTTTTAGAATATCAGTTACTTTCTTATAAAGTGAGGAAATTAATGTGAAATATATTTCTATCACACACAAAAGTCTAGATAATCTGGGACTTTGGTGTGTGACACATATATCATCCCATGTTATGATAGTTGATCTGAGATAAGACGGTTTGTGGGTCGTCATCAACCTAGGGGTGTTAGACCAACAATGATGTGTCTCTCCCTCGGGTTCGTTCTCCCTTTCTTATCCATTGATTCGTATGGGACTTGTCCCATTAGTTTTAGGAGACTGAACAGAGCCCAATAATCTGGTATTTTCAGCACTATTGCAGAGGGATTAGGCATCCCCAAAATCTGCATACCTTCAACCTCAGGGAAAACTGACCCTATTGTTTCCCTACACCCAATTCCTATAGAAGGTTAAAAAATTCCTTCACACGATCCAAGCATAGATTCCCACAATGTCTAAGGCTGAGAAACAACCCCACAATCCATGCTTGTATCCCCTTGGACCCCTATACATTACCTACAAGTTGACTTCCATCCTCCCTATTCCTTCCCTCTCCGTCCAATTTGAGACCACTATTGGGTTCAGCGAGGCCTTGTGGATGGTCTTGAATCTTTGCCCAAGTCTCATAAGCCCAAGCAACATAGTTGACTTGCCTAGGCATGTGAAGATCTGATCACGATGATGGCAATGGTTGGGACCCCTTTGATAATTTTACCTATGTGCATGAGGACTCCTAGGTCCACATGAGCATGGGAAAAGAGGTCCTTTCACCTTGACTCCAAGCTCCAGTCCACATGAAGCACATAAATGAGATGGACTTGTTCTAATGAAAAGGCCATACCATGTGGAAAATAATAGTTACATCTCTATTTAATGATATGGCCTCTCCTGATTGGTCCATTATTTCTTGATTTAGAATAATTCTAGTAGTTCATTGGTAGCTCAGATAATATCAATGTTATAAGTAGATTTGATAAGAAAATTGTGTAGAAGATGAAATAAAATGAAATTGGGGTCTGTAATGAAATTACAATGTTTACATATCATTTTCCCCCAACATGGTATCAAAGTAACATTTTTGACCCCAAACAACCCACCTAAGGGGCCTAGCTACTCATAGCAATGCAAAATACAAAAAGAAAGGAGAAAGAGGTAGACGAAGCCTAGGAGCTCAGTCTAGATGGATAAATCCTCCACTTAAACTATTGCAGGACGTCCTCCTCCTTCCTATAAGGTGTAAGGGCATGAGATGATAGTGGAAGAGGGTCAAAACACAAGAAACTAGGGTTTTGGTGGTGGAAATGGTGAAATGGAGTGGAATGGAGGTGGAAATGGAGTGGAATGGGTGGAATGTGAAAATGGGGAGCTAGGAGGTGGTAGAAGGTAGCTAGGGGTGGCTAACCTTGTGTTATAGATGCCACCCAAGTATATTTAGGTGGTGGGGAAGCATTAGGTTAAGTGGGCATAAAATGGGTAGAACAATGAAGAAAATCGAGTAAAATTGTGAGTAGCACGGTCGTGGTGGACAACACGACCATGGTGGGCAGTGGGTAGCATGGTCATGGTGGATGTGAATGTTCGTGGTGTAAGAATGGAATGAACATGTGAATTCTAGGGTTTTGGGACTAATGGCACCATTCTGGCCAGCATGACCATGCTGGGAACTCCCAACACAATCATTTTATGATTGTAGTTCAAAACGTGAGTATTAATGCATGACTATAAGGTCATTACTACATGTACAGCTTAATTTGGATATTAGAGTCTTGAATAGGCTAATTACGATCGCTCTATGACTTTACTTGATTATTCTTGATTTAGATAGGTAACACTATGTTCCATGGGAATAATAATTAATTATGAAGATTTCATTATCAAATGCTATATTGAATGCATGGGCATAAAGTAGTGTTAATGCCAACATTGGTGTTATGAATGATGTTGAATATATTGAAATATATTCATTATTATATATAACTAGATAATACTCGTTAGAGATAAGATATCAGTGTGCTAAATCATATTAGTCTAATGATGATGAGCATTCAAGGTTTCTAATCCCTAAACTAGGATTTCAGACCCAAAGTGATTTATCTTGATTATAATATGGATGACCTAATTGGATTGTTAATAATGTATAAAAATAATTAATTCAATGACTTAGGGTTACCCCTAGTGTTAAGTTAGGATTTCTAAGGCTTATGACTCTTGATGATGGTGATGATGTATATTTAGGTTTTAGAAGTCATTAGATCCATTTACATAGGAGTTAGGGTTTTGAACCCTAACCCTACTGTTGACCCTAAACTAAGGAAACCCAAACCCTAAAGTCAACCTTTTTTTATACTATGAACACATGGTCGAACTTTATGGTTTATACATACATAAGGATGATGTTGATTAGATGTTGATTTCTTGGATGTTTGGATTGTATTCTTAAAGTGCTTGAAGTATAATTTCATTTGAAATAACTGCATGGTGACTACAATGAGGTACATGGTTATTTATGAGTAATTGCGTTATCAAATGCCGAAGTTTTCCGGATAATTTTTGAAGTACTGAATCAAATGATAATTATTGGAATCTTATATAATTCACATCATTATAATGCAACTATGACCATCACATAGATAATATTAGAATATTCTGAATCTTGGATTACACTCATCAAGGGTAATGCAAAAAACTCTAATGATGGATGGTGATTTCACCTGAGAGGATATAGCAAGCATGGGTTAGAATATACAATGAAAATGCAAGATTCAAATGTGTAAATATTTGGTTGTCAACATTATACAATGTTACTATACTTGCACACATTTTGGTTACACCACATACGCTATATAGTGATATTTTGATCACTATTTTGTTTGTCGAAATTTTAGGTGATTGTCCAAGATAAAGCTATGAAGACATGGAGAGTGAAGACACTAAAGCTAAGTCACAAATAGGATCAGTTAGTTAGAACTTTTTATACTTATTCTTAACATGTGTTAGTTCACATGTTAAAACTTCATGTAACTCCTTAGGGAAGCATCATTATACATTATGTAAATAATTCAAATTCATTAATGGAAATTATTAGTTGCTATTTATGATTTGTTAAATTTGGGTCCTAGAGTTTTAGGTGATGACTCTCGACTTTAAGGTCCACCTTGATTGGGGGATACTCAAAATTAGGGGTCATCGTATTTGATATCATAGCCCAGAATTTCAAATAATATCTAATAGACAAATAAGAAATTTACTAGGGCATAATCTAAAGGTAATGGTGTCTAAAAGGATCACAGATTTAGGGACTAGTGATATTTTCCTGCACACCATTAAGTTGGTAAATAGGGACTCCATTAGACAATGCAATACCCTAGTTAGAAACTAGGGTTTGCCAAAAATAACATTTTCCTATGTTTCCTTATCTCTAATTTCGTCCCATCTCTTTGCTTAATAAACTTTTAAATGCACATCCCTCCTCATCTAAAGTTACAGAATCAAGAAGAAGTAGGATTAAGGCATCCTCTTCCAATTTAATTATAATGTTAGGATATTGAAAATGTGACATGTAGTTTATGTCCCTCTAGTAAGGACAAGTCCTAGAAAAACCTAATTATGGGTGAGAAAACCCAGTTGTGCGTAAACTACTTGAGTAGGCTAACCCAGTAGGGTATGAAAACCCTAATAGTTCAAGGGAATTATGAAATTATAAAATAGAAGGGGTAATCCCTAACCCTAACCCTAAACCTTAATACTATGTAAGGGGAGTCTATGGATGAAATAATAACCCTACCCAAATCAGCAATAAGTTATGGAAAATAGAAAGAGGATATACAATCAGGTTTGGGTAATTGAATTTTGGGCACCCGAATTAGATACCCTAGTTTCTCATGAATGCAAGTAGAGTAATGCATGTGTGATACATAAGAAGGGTTTATAATACAAATGAAGAACATGAAATTAGTGATTAGATACAAAAATATGATACCCTCAATTTATCTATTAAGGATGGTGTCTCGGCTTGGGGTGGGTCATACCAAGATTGGAAAAATGACCTATAGAGGGAGACACAACCCTAAAATGAGGGATCAGGCTATGTCTAGAAGATCTAACCCCATCATAAAAGTAAAGAAGACACCCTAGGTTAGAACCTTATATAGAAGAATGAGTTGACCAACTTCATTTTGAGAATTAAAGAAACCTTTGCATTTTCAAAGCACCTAACCCTAAGCATCTAGGTGTATGATAATGTAAGGCAGAATCGATACAAGGATAAATTGTGTAGGTCCACCATATAATATGATGTGAGACTTTGGCTGGACAAATTCCAATTTAAAAATATGATGTAAAAGACATACCTTAAGAGTGTGGTAGGGGAGTATATCTAAGCCTAATGGTTTTCCCTACAAGCCATGAGACCTAGGGTCAAGATGACATTTTGAAACCCTTACCTTTAACCAATGCAAGGATAAAGATAATGAATTTATGACATTATAATGTCTCAATTATCCCTATACATGGAAGTGGCCCAACATAGCCCTATTTAGGGAAGAAGGTCAAGTTAGGAAAATTAGCCATATGTAGGGAAGAGCCTTATGTTATCCCTATGAAAGGAAGAGTTGAGCCTTGTGTTAGCCTATGAATGTAAAAGATGAGCCCCGTGTTATCCCTATGTAGGGAAGATCTCATGTGAAAGACACTCTCTAGGAGCCATGGCCCAGGGGTCACGTGGAAATAACTAACACAATAATACATAAGATCTAGACGTATTGAATGCAATAAATTATGTAATTATAATGATGAAACTAAAAGGAGGTGACCATGACGTACATACATAAGGTTGTGTGGTTAGGACATAGCCATGCAATAGTACTTAAGGCCCATGGGGTCAGGAGAATAGCCACCTTCATAAGTACATAAGGCCTATGGGGTGAATGTGAAAAAAATCCATAAGTACATAAGACCATGGGTTTGCGAGGACATCACTCCAAAAGTACCTATTGTGACAAATCAGAACCTAGAATCCTACACTATTCCATGATTAGAAATCTAGTGAGGTTTGTTTTCTTTAGATGTGACCAAACAAGGATAAAAATATAAACACATTTATAGAATGACTTAATTATGTACCAACATGTAATTAAAATCATGAAACATGTTACATATATTTTCTTTACTAACATAATGGCTAAATAAAAATGAATAATATGTTTTGGAGTAAAAATTTGTAATTCTATGTCCATAAATATTAAGAATGTTCTATTAAATAAATATGATTTTAATGGATTAAATATGTCAAATAAGTAAAATGTAGAATTTTGTACAAAATAATAACAAATACCTCTTTTAAAAATGTATTGAAGATAATAAGACTTAATTGAGTGGATGTTTAGTTTTGATAAGCATTACGGTAATAAGCCAAACATTTTAATGGTGCCATAACTCATAAAAGGGAATTTTAACAGTAAAATATTTTGATAAAATGTGTTCCTCAGGTCCTAGTTTCCTTGGGTGCCATGTTTCACATGGTTTGTGTAATGACATTTAATTTTATTCTATTTGGAAAAGAAAATAGGATAAGACCCAAAAGAATTAATTAAATTACTAAAAGTATCTAGAAGTGGAGTTAAACCTCAAATTCAGAATTTGACGTTAGCAACACCGATTCTAGAGGACTCCTTAGGGTTTAGCGATGGAAGAAGTTGTGGACGTGGAGGAAGAGGGGGCAGTGGATGTGTATTAGGCCCCCTGTACTTGGGGGAGAGCTTGTCAGGCCCTGTTTACAACACCAATGGTTAAGGCACCAAAGCACCAAGTAAAAATGTCCCTGATCCATCAAAAGATCACTATTACAAAGATGTTATGACATGTCATAAAGATTCATATCTCTTCAAGGTTGTCTCACCAGATACCCTTACTACTGAATATATCTATGTTGATTGTAATGATGTCGTACCTACCCTCACAGTCAACCCAGTCTCCCTACCACCACTAATCGAGCCATGGAATCATGCAGTGATTGTCATAATGATTGGTGGGAACATCGGATTCCAAATGCTTGTAAATTTCCTCTCATTTATCTGGGTCCCAATAGACTCCTTCAAAGTGATCAACCTAGAGATGGGGTACTACATCATTCAACTATCCAACGAGAATGATTTCAACAAACTAATGACTGGGGGCCCCTAGACCATATTTGGAAATTACATCCCAGTCCAATCATGGTCATCAAAATTTAGACCTTTTGAGCCGATCCCTCAGAAGTTAGTGGTATGGTTTCAAGTGAAGGACCTTCCAGTCTACCTATATCAGAATAATCCCTTAGCTTGCATAGAAAACCTAGTTGGAAAGAAAATAAAGACTGATGCAATGATGATGAAAGGAGACTGAGGCAAGTTTGCTCGCCTTGATATTGAGGTGGACACATCCAAGCCCCTCCTACCTGCAATCTTCCTCAATCGAGAACACTACAGGTTGGAATATGAAAACTTGCCTCTAGTATTCATGCAGTGCAGGTGACTAGGGCACACGAACAAAGTCTGCACCTACTCTAAGCCTTTCATTCCCAGTGAGGCCTCATCCTCCATGGGAATAGATATCTGAGGCCCGTTGACATTTACCAAGGCAATCCATGCACCTAAGACTATGCAAAAACAACCACCTAATAAGGTCAACCCACTCCAGGGTCAAGGAACCAAACCCAATGAAGAACCACCCAAGAAAATGGGAGATCCTCCCAAGTCAACCACCACAGAGTCAGGTAATCCTACTAATATGGGGGACGACTCTGATTGGGAGACTATAGTGAGCAAGAAAACCAAGAAGAAAGCCCCCCCAAGCCACCACAAAAATAAAAGACACAACCCCAGACTCACATCAAGAAGGCTCAAGATATTCCCCAGACTAACATGGTAGTCATCCTTGTTGATGACTAAATGTCGGAAGGCAGGAGTACCATGCCTAATAATGGCAAAGTCTTCCTCTTTGAAGGCTCGATTCTGTAAGAAAACTCAAACCTATCTCTAGACAATTTCACCTAGGGTAACATCACCCTAAACAACATTGGAGTTATCCTGAGAAATAGGAAAGTCATCTACCAAAATGTTGTTGTGAGCCCTGGGAGAGAGCACAAGAAAGGGAAGCTTGCTCAACAAGTAGGCCACCTGGAGTTCTTCGGTACTAAACAACAACTCAGCTTTGATGAGCAGATTCAGGACATGGAAGTAGTGGCTCTAGGCCCAAAGGAGATTGCAGAGGACATTGGATAGGATGACGATGGTCAAGCTAAGGGCCTCCTTGCCACTATCCAGTAAACCCACTCCCATTTCTTGTTTAATGGTGAAAGTCATTTGTTGTAATATCCAAGGAGTTGGCTCCAAGGATAAAATTCGTCTACTTAAAGAATACAAACTGAAATACAAACTTTTCATTCTTGTACTACTTGAAACTAGATGTAGTGGCAGCTCTACTGACAACATGATTAAGAAAATCATCTTCCCTTCATCACACCGAGTCGAGGCATTGGGCTTCTCCGGAGGCATCTGGGTCCTTTGGGATGATACTAGATGCCATCTTGAAGTTCTATACAATAATAAACAGTTCCTCCATTGTAGAATCAATCATATATGGAGCGCTACTTTTTTGTATAGAAGCCCTACCCCGTCAAAGAGGAATCTCTTATGGACATGACTGATGGATCTCTCAAAAACTGTTAACGAAGCATGGGCAATTCCTGGTGATTTCAACACCATGCTCGATGTCTCTGAGAAATGAGGAGGGAAACACTTTGATCGCCATAATAGTCTCTTATTTAATGCCACTCTACAAAGCATTGGACTAGTAGAAGTCAAAATGTCTGGTCACTTCTTCACGTTTAAATGGCATTGGTTACTAGAAAAGCTCGATAGGGTCGTTTCCAATGACCAATGGTTTACAATTGAAGGAGGCTTCAATTCTGTTGTCATTCCCCAACTCCATTTCAACCATAATCCCATCCTTTTGTGAAGCTCAACTAAAGCTAAAGCCAGGCTAGCCGTCTTCAAGACCAAAGCAAGATGGAAAATTACAGAGGACTTCAATCAATCCATTATGCCTTAATGGGATAAATCCAAATCTTTCCTTGAGGCATTGCCCCCCTTCATGTCAATTGTTCTTAAATGGGAGAAGAATAAACTTAAGAAGAAGAAAAAACTGAAGACCTTAGTCATCTCTAGGATCGACCACTCCCAGGTAATTGATAGTCACAATCCAAATACCAATAATGATTTACTATCCATTAACTTGCAAGAATAGCATTCCAAAATTCTACTCACTGAGGAGATGGATTGGCAATAGAAAGTGCAAATCTAATGGCTCAAATGCGGTGATGGCAAAACTAAATTCTTCCACTCCTATGTCAAGGCTCGTAGGAAGTCTTCTAAGATATGTAGATTATAGGATGATACCAGTGGTTGGGTAGAGCACAACAAAGCTCTACAAGTACTTGTCCTGAATCAGTTCCACAGTCTCATGGCTCAGCGAGACACACAGATTATAAGCACATAAAAAATCAACTCATATATTGGCTTCCTTACATCATTACCACCTCAAGCATTAAACTTCATTGCAACAATGCATGGACATGAAGAAATCCGGAGGACCACTTTCACAATGTCACCATCCAAGCCTCCTAGCCCAAACAAAGTATACAATGATTTCATTCAAGCTCAATGGAAAACCATAGGAACCTCCATAGTGATAATTGTACAACAACCTTTCAACAGTGGCAAATTCAATGATAAGCTAGCAGAAGCTTATATGGTCCTTATTCCCAAAAATAAGCAACCACAACGCTGCTCTAAGTTGTAGCCTATCTCACTAAATAACTCATGCTTCAAACTCATTTCCAAAATTCTTGTAGAAAGGATTCAGCCCCATTTCCCTTCCTAGATCTCACAGAACCAATCCAGCTTTATCCTCGATCGACAGATTAGTGACAACATCCTCTTAGTGTAAGAAGTAGTGCATTGAATGAAGCAGAAGACCTTGGAAAAAATGGGTTAGTATCAAACTTGACCTGTCTAAAGCTTTCGATCATATGCACTAGAAATTCATAAATGACACTCTCATAAAAATAGGCCTTCCATCCATCACTATGTCCCTCATTATGGACATTGTCTCGTCAGGGAGCACCTTCATTCTTTGGGAGGGGGTTAATTTTCCTGCCTTCAAGTCTATAAGGGGGGTTAGGTAAGGCGATCCCCTTAGTCTGTACATCTTTATACTTTGTATGGAAAGACTATCTCAAGCTATCAATGAAGCGGTCAATGACAACTAATGGAAATCCATAAGGTTGACAGGGCACAGAACACCCCTTTCCCATGTGTTCTTTGTTGATGATATATTATTAATGGTAGAAGCATGTCCACAATAGGCACAGACCATTCTTGATGTTCTCAAAAAATTCAATGCGGTTTTTTGCCAAACCATCTCTAAAGACAAGTCCCATTGTTTCTTCTCAGCAAAAACAACGTGAGGAGAAAAACGAACCTTCTATCAGAGCATTGGCATCTAGAGCACCAATGACCTAGGTAGCTACCTTGGTGTCCCTATCCTCCATCACTAGGTCAACAAGAGCACACATTAGCATATCTCAATGACCATTAGAGAGTGTATGACCAGCTGGGTGGCCCGACACCTCTCTATGGCAGGCAGAATGACCCTTGCTAAGGAAACACTACAAGCAATCCCGTCTTACACCATGCAAACAGTAAGACTATCCCCTTCTCTATGTGATGATATCAATACAAATCTTAAAGACTTCATTTGGTCTGACAGAAGAGAACATAAGAAACTTTCCTTAGTATCTTAGAAGAAGGTCACTGCACTCAAGTCTGAAGGGGGCCTAGGCATAAATAACGTGAGGAGAAAGAACAATGCCCTTATGTTAAAAAATGTATGGTTTTTCCTTAACAACCATCTAGATCAATGGGTAAGAGTACTAAAAGAGAAATATAAAGAGGCACTCATGCCATCAAAAAACCTTATTCATCTATTTGGGGCTTCAACAAATGGAATATGAAGGCATTCACAAATGAATGTTACAAAAAAATTAACTCTGGTATTGAAACCAATGTTTGGTTGGAAAATGGCTCAATGACACATCAGTCACAGATCTTGACCCCAACTGGTTGATCCCTATTGACCTTTAAGATCTATAGGATAATTCCTTAAGGCTTGATAATGGTGAATGGGACTTATCCTTCATGAATGTATTCATGCCACCAGATGCCCTCAACATATCCACCACATTTCTCCTCCTATAGGTGATTCCTTACCCTACTATTGGGTCTGGCCACATGAAGCTCTAGGAAACCTCACAGCTAAGACAGCGTATGCTTGTATCAAAGATGATGATCCTCAACACAACTCATGTAATTGGAAAGCCATATGGAAGCTTAAGGTTCCCGAATGAATTGAACTTTTCATGTGCCTCCTACAACACTGAGCTCTGCAGACAAATGTCGAGAAAAAATGAAGACACCTGGACATGGATACTACATGCTCAATTTGCAATAATCATGAGGACACTCTACTGCATTATCTATGGGACTATGCTCAAAGTACGACTACCTAGAGAGTCTTAGAGGTTCCTTCCAACTCCTTCCTTACCTTTGAAGATGAGTGGATATAATGAATCATCTCACCGACACATACCAATTAGAGAACTGCAACTCTACATTTGATTTCTTGTTGGCACATATGGAACACCAGGAACAAATTGATTCATGAGCATGTGGCACCCAATGCACAAGCTCAAATTGCATTTATTAAAGAAAGAACAAACTCCATTACACAAGCCATGGAGTCCATCCCAAGCACCATAAAACCAACTATTAAGATTATCACATATCTAGGAATGGTGGACCACATTCTAATTCTTGATGTTGCATTCCAAAGTGCCTCCCAGAATGTTGTTGTAGGCATTCATATTATCAACAACCAAGGAAAATTCTTATCTGGTGAGGGAGTCCCTTTGCAAGCTACCTCACATATACATGTCGAGCAGCTAGACATTAATATTGTTGCCTCCATCTATAGAGATCATAATATGTAGAACTCTATGATCATTTCTGACTCTAGCTCTTCGGTGGATCTAATGAATCAGATGTATTGCCCCTCACTGAAACCCCAACAAGTTTGGAGGAAATTTCATGTCACTAAAGCAAACTTTAATCATCTCTTGGTTTTGTATGTCCCTAGAGACATAAATCAGGTTGCCGACAAAGTATAAAAAAATCTCTACTTTCTCGTAATTCCTTTTCTTTCAATTGTAAAAGGCCACGATGGCCAATAGAAGAGCTAGGCGCTGACCTTTCCAAGTTTTGGCATGTTCTAGAGCACAGGATGAATAAGACTTAAGCACATGATAAATAAATAAAAACCTCAAATTCGGAATCCACATATTAAATTTTAGCCTATGTGTAGATTTTCATCTTATTTGGACAAACTTGTCAATCCTAGTGTAGTTTAGGAGAGAGAATGCATATTTAAGCCCAAAATATTAAATAACATGTTAAATAACCCCAAAAGGGAAAATTAATTATAAAATTGTATCTTACATGTTTTAGTTTGCTTAAGGGCCAAGTTTCACATCTTTTAAGAGTTTCTCCTTAAGGTTAAAAAACGAAAGATAAGGCCAAAATTTTTGAATTTATTATTAAAAAGAAACATATAATATATTAATTAAATAATGTAATACAATTTATATGGATTGTAATAAATAAAGTTGTGGTGTAACATAAAGGGAAACAATGTTGTACATGCAACATAAAAGAAATAAAATTCGAAATTTATTTTAGGAACACATTAATAAATACATATGTAGAAAATAGCATCACACTCGTATGTACTATATATTTAGATGTAAACTGTCAATAGAAGAAATAAGTAAGAGAATACAATTTCCCTCATTGATTATCTTGATAGTATGTGCATAATATTACGAAAACAAGTAACATGAAATGTGAAACTAAGTTACTATTATCAGGAAGAAATTATAAATAAAAATAGTTGAGTATAATTAAGAGAGATTGAGGGATTTAAGTAAGTATAAGATAATATCTACTAGTCTCATGAGTGGAAAGTTTTGAAAGGATCATAAATACCCAACATAGTAAGTAAACTTTCATGTATATGAAATAATCTACTATACAATTTTTAAACAAAAAAGTAATGTCAAATTTATTTCTCATATATTAATTGGTCCAATGTCAAGTTCCTTTTTAGTTGGATAATACTACTACAAATAAAAAAATTATAAAATAAATTAACAAGATAATTATAAAAGGATTCAAATTAAGTAAATAACATATTGAACATTATAAAAATGAAAACTAATGTACAATTCCAATTCTTCATGTCTTAAATAACATGTGTCAAAATTTACTTTATTTTAACTTTGTTTGGACCCTCAAATAAATTTGGAATGAGAATATACAACTAGAAACATTAACTGTTAATTGTTTAATTTAATATGTTCCATTTGATATGGTTTTCAATTTTCTTACCTATCATTTGTTAACAAAATCTTGAATTTTCTCCATTTAAAATATTTGTTGTATAATTTCCTTAGTAAACAAAAATAGGTAAGCTTCTTTTTACCCAAGACAAGTTGTTCTATATATACACTACACCCTATGACCTTCACACACATAGAAATCACTTGACCAATAGGCCACCCTAGCCTTCTCTCTTATAACTCTATTCAAGTCCTTTGTATGAGCCATCAAAGATTTGCAATTTCATGGTTATCTTTCCTCATCCACTGGTGTTACGAACCTTGGAATAGTTTCTAACCCTGACATGGATCTAAGATTTAGATTTTAACAAGTTGACTAACATCATGAGGTATGATTTCATCCTCTATTATTGCATACCCTAGTGAAGGAAGTTGATTGACATACTTAAATACATGTTGAGTTATTGATATAAACATTAAAAAGGGAGAAGTAATGGTACAAAGACAAGGAAAATGATTGAAATATGCATTAGGAGATGGAATGAGTATTTTTTAGAAAGCTTTATATAGGCTTTAGCAAACAAGATAAAGAAGAACACATAGACCAAATTAAATAAAATAAGTTATTAAAAAGAATGGGATCCATAATCAAGTCCCATAGTTATGCATTCTTTAATTAAGGAAACATAAGAGTAAAAGAGAAATGCAAATAATTAAGAGGATCATTTAAAGAGGAATAATTCTTAGAAGGGTAGATGTAAAGACAAATTTACCAAAAGGGACAAATGAGTAAGATATGAGGTTAAGGTACTGAATTAAGAAGGAATAGAAAAATAGGGAAAATAATGATCATGGTTTAAGGAAAAAGGGTTATATGATAGGAGGAGTAAATCAAAATATACATCTCTAGAAAACATTAATATATTCATTCATGTTTCCATTTTATATAGATATTTCTATCAAGTAGCTGGATGACTTTACTCTGATATGCTTAATTAGTTCTTGTATATGTCAAATCTAAGAAGCATGAGGATCATGTTGAGTAAGTTATTCAGTCACATGGATAGAAATTGAGATTAATATTAAAATATATTTTTTTCCTTACATGAGTTGTACCACTAAAATGAAGCAAAGGTCATTCAAAAAGTTTGGAAAGCTAAAATTAGAAAGGAAAATAATTGATCTAGAAATTTAAACTATGTAGCAAACAAGATGTAACAAAATATATACATGTCACATAGTTCTAAATTTGCATCAATATATGAATGTGAATTCAATATTAAGAACTTTGTAAAGTTTAATGATTCTATATGTAAGGAATGGGGTGCAGAAAGTGAGATGATGATGGGCAAAACGAGAATGAAGACAAGATGTTGGTACATGATGTGAAAATGATATGAAAATGTAAATGAATAAAGGAAGTAATTAACAATATAATTAAAAGCATAAAGAAGGGAAATATGATGAAAGAGAAATAAAATTGAGTATATAAATCTGTTTGGGCACACACCCTAAGAGAAGAAAGCGGAATCCTTTGGAATTTTTTATTTCATCAAAGTGTTAATGATCAAGAAATTGCATGTTGTATTTTTTTCGATATACATGCATTGTTTTTCATAAGAATGTATTTTGGTATATGGGATCTTAGTAAGGAATTGTGTAGCTTTGATGATTGTTGGAATTATAATTTTAAGAAATAACATAATTAAAGGAAATGATTATATTGAACTTTAAACATCACGAGAGACATCTCACTTGTGATAGTAATGATACATTACAAGTCATAATACTCTAGGGGCATGATTATAGAGAGTCAAAGGAAAAAGAGAGTATAGGTCAGCAGTAAGATACATATGTATCATAATAGAGGAATGAACTTATAGTCTAGGAAAGAAAGAGTAACCTCAAGTTGAGAAGTTGCGGTTTGGTGATATATGTAAGGATGTTTTGGGATTTGGCAACCCCTGGTAGGTAGATATCGACTTGATCTTGGGTGCAACATTTTAATATGGGGAAAACTACAAAATAAATACAAAAAAGTTAAAGTAACTAATAATAAGCGATTTAATCCATGAGATTTGAATTACAAATATCGCTTAATAATATGGGGGAGAATTAAGAAAAGAGAATGACAGATGAATTTCAATTACAAGAGATCCAAGTTAAATAGAATTAAGGAATCATAAAAGGTCAATGATAAGTTTCAAATATTGAACATGCATAATCAATCTCTTCATAATGTAGTGAGAGTAATAAGGATAACCAAGGAGATGAGTATTGATGGATGAGAAATCAATCAATTAAAAAGTTATTCTATGTGATGTTCATATTTTTTTTGTAAAAATGTAGCTCGTGAAAGGTGTTCTCAGAAAAGTATATGTTTATATGGTTCTATTTTTGCATGAATGTATGGTAGTTAAGTGGAAGTCATAGTGGATTATGTTCCATGCTTATCAAGCATTAGGATTGCAACTCGGTATTCGAGTTGTGGTTATTGTATCATGTAACTTATATGGTCTTCAATTTTGATATACCACAATAACAAAGTAGATTCCTTAGAATTTTTTCATGTAGTACTTAACTATAATAGAGAAACAACCATATATATTGGTATCGCACAAAAAAGCATGCAAATGATAAACCTCAACAATATGAACTAGGTTGAAAGAAAAGCAATTTATCATGAATCATATGTTTCCTTGTTGATATTGAAATGCTTTAATACAAGATGAATTAGGAATTCAGTTTAGAACTCATTATTCAAATAAGAGATATAAGAGTAGGTGAAGTACCTACCTTAGAATGGTAGAAGACATTTAACTGCAACATTTTCATTACATTTTTTTGATTTCAAGGACGAAAATTGTTAAGGAAGAGAGGTTGTAATAATCCCACCTCTACTTAGTTGGTAATTAAGATATATAAGACCCTAAGTTTAATTTTAGTTGTCTAATGTGAAATATATATTAATCAATATCATCCTTCTCTTGGATTTCCATACAAAATCTTTAAACGAAGGGTGATTTGTATAACCCTAAAACCTTATTAATACTTGATTTGTATTTTTCTACCCAATAATGTTCTTATGCTAAATTAGTTTAAAATCTTATTTATCTTTATTATTGGTTTATGAACATGTCAAATACCAATTCTGGTTAATTAAAGAGGATTTTGGTAGAAACAAACCCTAGACTGGATGAAATTAGGGTTTTTGCTTGAATTTTCCTAGTAGAGGTTAAAATGATGGAGTTGTAGTCATTAAATTATGTACATTAAATTTCACTCTTTATAAGTGATATTATGTACAACTGGACTTCATAATGAAAATAAAATCTATAGAATTTATCATATATTGATTTGGAGGTCAAATGCTCAAGATATGGACAAATCTAAAGGAGAATTTCATTTATGGACCTCTTTCCAAATTAGCCAAGCACCTCAAATGGCCTTATTAGATAAACCTGACCTAAAATGCCTTACACCCCATTTTTTTCTCTAATATTTCCTTTTCAAGGGTAGAGAGGTGATTCTGAGGGGATTTGGGTGGATATTGAACTAGAGTTGATCTAGTTCAAGTTCCTCCCTAAATTCAAGGTTCTAGTAAGTTCTTTTCTTCTCTTCTTCTTTCTTCCAACTTTATTTAGTTCTAATGGTGTGGTCAAAATATTTCTAAAAGTGGAGTAAGAATACCTAATTTGTCCATCTTTTCTCTATTTTCTCAGGCTATCATCTAGGAAGGTTCCCAATCTATCGAGTTTGTGGTGATTATCAACTATAGAGAAATTTGGTGGAACTTTTTGCTGAATTCTAAAATTCATCTTCTTGGAATCATGGAGGTGTTTTTTGACCTACTAATTACAACAATGGTGAGTGGATGTACACACATTTAAATATTTAAGTATGTATACCTCAATATAAGTTTGTTTATTTTAATTTTTCCATATTCTAGACAATTTGGTTGATTTTGTGGTAAAATTGGAATTTTATTATGAAATTTAGGATTTATGCTTATTTTATAGAGATATACTAATATGAAACCTTATCGAACAAGATTGTTGTGTTAAAGAATTAAAGTATGGATTTAAAATACAATTTTTCCTTTGCAATAGATTTATTGGTTTACTATATTTAGTAATCCATTAATTAATATTATATCAAGAAAAAGAGAAAAATTCAATAATAAAGTAACAATAAAAGTAATGGATACATATCAAATGGTGTGGAGTTTTCTAGAAAAGAACGAGTTATAGGAAACTAATGTATTAATTTCAGTTCCTAGTTATACTTAATGAGAAAACATATCCAAATAATGGACATTGCCATGTTTGGAGAGAAAAAGAATTTATTAATGCCTTATATAAATCAAATAAAGGGAAGACTTATAGGAAAAGCAAAGTGATGTTAACTTGTGAATTTTGGTAAGAAATCTTCCCTACACTGAGATGCAAGCGTTAAAGTCTTTTCTCTAAAATTTGGGATTAGAAGAACGATAGAAGAGAGAGAGAGATGAATTATTTACTTTTTCCTAAAGGAACTATTAATTAGTTAAAACATGTAAATGTCATGATTAAATAAGGAAATAGAGATGGTTATTTGATTTTTTACATGGCATGATATCCATTGGATTGAGATCTGATGATATTCAGATCATTGTCTACTTCACATGAGAAAGGAAAGTCATGGAATAGTATTGATACATTTCCTTTTTTATTTTCCTCTCATCCTAGTGCATGTGCACAATCTAGAAACATATCCATTGGATTTAGGAGAGTAAAATGCACCTATCCATCCTAGTACTTGCCTACTTTTGAAAGCAATTTGGGGTTTCCCCAATTTCCTCCATGAATGGTGCTCAACCCATGAAGGAATGATTATAAAAGGAGAGCTATAATCTCTTTGTGAAACCCCAAAACTCTCCATGAGAGTCTGCTCAATCTATGGTTTGATCCTCTACTTTTAGTTTTCTTGCTATCCCCATCCTTAACCCATTCCTTCTCCCTAAACCACATTGGAAATTCCTATTCATCATGCTCTCTGCCTAGACTAACTCCATGGCAATTGAATCCCTCAACCAATTCTTTAGGTCTAGATGAAGGCATCGACAATATGGCCTACTGAAATGAGAACCTGAAGTCTAAATTCAACCATCTAGTTGACTCACTCAAGAAAGTTGCTCATGAGTCCAGGGTTGAAGATGACCGAGGATGAAAAGTCCTCTTTGCCGTGCATCGCCTTCTACAAGGTATGGGGTAAAATTGAATTTTCACTCTCTTTTTTATGCATTACCTAGCTAAGTGACATGAGGATGGGTGTCAACATGGTACGAGCCAATTGTCTTGGTTGTGGCCCCGTGTCACGCTAGCTTTACATAGTCATCGACCTACATGGCAAGTTGTGATTATCTAGAAAGGAATAAACTTGTAAAAATTATAGAATATCATAGGGTTATCCAATTATGATAATTTATATATGAAATTTGATAAAAAAAACTATGATGAATCCAATGAAATTGATTCCAAGACATTTATCAATCCCAAATTGTAAAGTATATAAAGTTTCTAACTTTAATGTATTGATGCATCAAAATCCTAATTTCTTAGTTTTAATAAACATAAATTGTTTAAATGATATCAATAGATAAAGTCTATTCTTTTTCGATAAAAAGGGAAATCTTGGGCTAGTCTAAGTTTAAGAAATCACATGCATAAAGTTTCTAACTTTAATGTATTAATGCATAAAAACCCTAATTTCTCAGTTTTAATGATCATAACTTGTTTAAATGATTTTAATGGACAAGATCCAATCCTTTTGGATAAAAGGGAACATCTTGGTCTAATTTTAGTTTAAGAATTCACATGTTTCCAAAATTAGGGTTTGTAAGTTAAAAAGTAGTAAATGTGATAATTAAGGATTGGAAAGCCAAAAACCCTAATGAAACTCAATATTGACCCCACAACTTTACTTGGAGCCCAGTTCAGTCTTAATGTTAGTTTATGGATAAAATAGTAATACATGGATGTTATGCATTAATTTTGAGGTGATTTCTTGGTTGATTACAAATGTACTTGTTTACTTGGACTTTAAGTCATCTATGAGAAAGGTTTTTGGTTATGCTTATGACTACTCACCTTATCAACTTCCATGGTTTTCTAATGTTTCTCGATTGGATTGCAACTAAACTGTTGAATTTTTATTCAATTATTGTAATATATAAGGGCCCTATGAGTATCACACTATATAATCATAACTTCCTCTACTACACTATCTTTGGTGGATTGATGACATATGTGGGATGTATGAAGTGTCATTATGATGATGAATGACCAAGCCAGCACATGAATATCACTAATAAGACCAGGCCTGGATAGGATGGTTATTATTAGGCCAAACCAAGAAAGGAAGGCCATAACAAACCAAGCCTAGGAACGGGAAGATTATGTGTAGTCCAATGTAGAGACAAAACTCTATGAGAGGGTACCTCGTGAAGAGTACTCTAGTGAGGGAGTATACCATAGAGATTGAGTGATTAAGAGTTGAGAAGTTAGGAAAAATGTGCATGTTCAAATTTGCAATGATATATGCTTCTCTGGTTGATGATGTTGTTACACTTACATGCAAATATTTTCCCCCACATACTTAGTATATCTTGAGATAGTAACTGTGTTTAGGTTTCACACCTTTTTATATTAAATTGCAAGTAATGATGAAAGATGGCCATCCAAATAAGAAGACACCAAAAGAAAAGATCTAAAGTTATTCTGGAGGATTTAGATAGATAGGTTTCTTTTCATTTTGCAAACATTAGATTTATGTTTCATGTAACTCCTTAGCGGAGGTTCTATCTTCATATTATTATCAAACTATTTTCCATTTAATAAAATTTAAAATTATTTTTGGTTAATTACAAGACCTCAACCCTACATAAATAATAAAGGCCCTTGCCCACTCAATCTGCCTAAATGAAAGAATAACAGGGGGAAGGGGTCATTACATTTGGTATCAGATCCTAGTTTACCATTTAAACTTTAATTATTACTAAATTTTAAAAGTCTTGCAGAGCCATGTAACATACACGAATATGGGTATATATCTTAACCCCCCATTTTCTAGGCACTTCTAATTACAACTAATATCAAGTTCCTTTGCCTTAATTTTATTAAACTATAGAAGTTTGGAATCTAAAATCATACTAACATGACAAATATCCATTAGAAGAGGTTTTAGGATTAATGAAGTAGTTAACTATATAATCAGGGATAATTATGTAAATTCACTTCTAATTAGAACTTAATCTTAATTTGGCTCTTTAAAAATCTTATTAAGACTTGACCATGAAAGAAAATAAAAAATAAGGAATTTTATATCAAAAATGATTATAAACGTACTAAATATAGATATTAGGTACTTAATTTACAAGAAACTAAATAAAATACAAAATGTGTTCAAAAGGAGAAGTTAATGTCAAAATTAAACTCTTCACACCTTATTTAGAAAACCCATGAATTTTTAGGTCAATCTGATATTAATTATACCCCCAACCACTTAGATTAAACTACACAACTTTAATGCATATCAATACATTCAATATTCTAATTTAAATCCAAGTCAATTTGATTAAATTCTAATAACGTCTTCAGCCCATTTGGAAACCTCACCCGCGTGCCCCTCACATAGGGTCTATAGGTAACATACAAAACTGTCTCCACCCATAGCCTCTGCTTCCTCTTCATCTCCACTTCCATCACCCTATTTCTTCTCAGGCTTTGTTCTCTCTTACATCTCATGCACACTAAAAACCATTGTTGCCTCCTCAATCTTCTTGGCACTAGCTAGACACAGAGATAGAGAGAGGGAGGGTGTTAAGGTTGTTGCCGACTGCAAAGGCCAACCACTACTCTGGCGGTCATCCTCAGTGGTGTGTCTACCGTACTTCTTCCTCACATCATTAATCATTCTTCCCCACTCCTCTTCTTCTCCTTCCATCACCCACCAGAATCCAAGAACCCTAACCTCCTAGTTATCTTGTCTTGCACCTATAAATTGTCAGAATAGAGAGAGAGAAAGATCAAACTCCGCTTCCTGCAACCTATACATCAATGATGACTCCATGAACATCAATTGCTATGGCTCCAATCTGATTTCTCTAATTAGCAATGACTCCATTCATCCTTGCATCAGTTTCATCTTTGTCCTAAACATCCTCTTTGCTTCCTCCTTTTATTGTCATCCTCCCTGGCTATGTGGATGTCACCTCCTGGTGATCTAGTGACTGGCGACAAGCTTTTACACCATGAGACTGACAACCGACACCTACTTGAACACCACCATCTGCATCTGGACATAACGTTTTCCTCTACCTCATTAGCAACCAGACAATCGGATCTTCTCTTAAACATATTCTCCTCCTCTCACCTTCCTCCATCATCACCTGAATTCCTATTGGTCGCAACTACTGATCACCATGCGCCCTATAGCCTGACAGCAAAGGAGGATCCTTGACTCCACCTCTTGTTGTATGACCTCCTCGCATGGTCATCCACGACAGGCATTCTCACTTCTTTAGACGTGCACCCCCCAGACATGCCCTCACCATCACAGAGATGCTGACCTATAGACAACAATCTTGTCAGTCACTGGCTCCCTTGCTCATCCACCATCATCGATGTCGGCATCAATCTCTCATCTAATCATCCTCTTCATCTTGCTGATGACCTACTATGTTAAAGGATTACATAGCCTTAGTTTCTGTTGTGCGTGGCCACCGTCAGTGAGGTTTATCTCTAAGTATATCTCAAACCTAAGACATGAGCATGACAAATATGCAAACATCAGTAGATATGCCTTCCTTCTCCAAATCACACTAGGGGACTGAAATGCATCTTGGAGATCCTTAAATTGCCACCTGATTAACTACCTATGGTCACCTTCTTCTTCATCAGTGAATGAAGACCTGAGATATACAGGAGCTGCTAGATACTAGTAATGCACTTGTACAACTTCCCCTTTGATGTCTCCAATATAGCCTGATTCGATAATATCCATGAAAGGTTGGAACAACCTTCTCAAGTTGCTGACTTTGGAATCTTGTAAGTTATAGAAATATGACTCATTCTTCTAATTTTAGTGAATCGAGTCCAAAAGAAGGCTATAACAGATTTAATATAAAATGATTGGTAAATATGGTCAGAATAAGATACATAGACTACATACTAATATAAATATCAATATGTTAATAGTTAGTCAGTCTGTTCAATCTATACCTTGGTTAATATGATTATTTCAACAATAATAAGACTAACATATTGACCTAAACAATAATCAATGATCATTTACCGTAAGGCAAGATTAATAGTATAAATCTAAAATATTTTCATATATAAAATATGATCCCTAGAGATATATACATATATATACATATATATATATCAAAATCAGGTAAATAAATTTCAACATCCCTCCAACAAATATAGGAGTTCAAGAGTACATGTAGGCCCAACGCCATACACCCAAATAGTACAACTCACACAGCTATTTCAATTGTAGTCTACGTCCAACATATTTACAATTTTTTACAGCAATGCACGTGGCGCTATTGGTCTTTCCTTGATGTTTCCTTGCATTACGCTCCTCCCATATTTGATAGCATAGACCAGCATAAATAAGAAGTTTCATCTCATTATTTCCGCAAGCGGACAACACTTTCATGGGATCCTAAGAAATCTTAAAATGCAAATTGAACTCCCTACAAAGAAGCTTCCAAACCTCCTTCATCACACTGCATTCACCAATTAGGTGGTTGTGTGATTCATCATGCTCTTGGCAAAGCAAGCACACCACAGAAATATCATAGTTCCAGCTCTTTATCATGTCCATAGTAGCAAGCACACCATGCAAAATTTTGTAGACACACATACTCCACTTCGGGACATACCTACCAGCCCAAATCCTTTCACCAAGTAGGTCCTTTGTGCCTTTTGTCCGGGTGACTTCCCATATGCCCATCTACCTATCTACTAGCTTCCAACCTCCAGAATCATTTTCAGAAATAGATGTTTAATTTGTGGCCACATCTCCCTCATGACATTTATGGTGTGTGAAAGACCTTCTCTAGTCTTCGACTTGAAGTCCAAGCCTTTTGGATATCTATCTCACATCCACTTACCACAGGTGGAAGAGCCTTCTTGGAAAGAAATGATTCTTCACATGGTCCCCCATTTAGCAATGTCTGTCGGGGTTTTAATATCCAAACCCCCTTCTTCTTTGGGTAACACCATTCTAGCATACTTCATAGGATGGTGTTCACTTCCCCAGAGAAAATTAGAAGTTTCATTTCTTTTCTATCCAAAATGGAACCGGGTGGTGCACTCCCGCCAATGGTGTTACACACTACTCAAGTGTAGTTTTGAATAGATGCAACCCCACGGATAGAAGCACACGGGTGGATTCATTTTCAATATTTATAAAACCTAAACTGGCTACCTACATCTACCAAGACACTACACCCACAAGTGCATGGGGTCGTGTCATAGTATAGGTAACCGGCAAGTATAGGGATGATCCACAGGGAAAAGAGGGGCACTAGAGCTAGGTTAGTTTGGTTGGGTTCCTACTATGGAGACTAGGGTTAAGGGTTTGAAGGTTGTTTTGATTGTTAAACTACTATGAAAAAATGAGGAATTAAAGGGCAAGAAGGAAATCTATGTTAACCCTAGACTAGATTAAGGCTAAGCAGGCAAGAAAGGATTAAGCTAGGTATGAAAGTGCAAACTACACTAAGGCAAGAAAGAGACAAGAAAAAGAGAAATTAAAGAGAAAATCTAGCATGAACAAGGCAAGAGCAAAGCAAGAAGCTAACTAAGCAAGAAAAGAACTAATTAAGCTAACCAAGCACAAAACTAGGGTTTTAAGCACTAAAGAGAGGTGTGGGATGTTTAGGGGTATGAACTTATCCGTTTAAGTTGGGGGGGTGACATATGAACATTATGAATTCATTTAGATTATCCAAACCAGACAGCAAGTTAGAGTCTAATGAATTAACTTAAGCTACTAACTGGCCATGGATATGCTAGGGTGTGTGTAGGGGAACTAGTCCCTAACACCCCCTATTACCCTTACAAGGCTCAATTGGGTTAGGGATTAGGTTCAATTCAAATAGAGTCTAATCAAGTCTTGGTTTCTATATTAGGCATTCCTAGGGCAAATAGGGGCCGAGGGTAGTAATGGGGAGGTGAAATTAGGGATTTGGACCCCAATTCCCCCACATTCTAGCCTTGAGAAGGCTCCATGCTAATTGCACTAGGTTTAGGTAGATTGATTAGGATGTAGGAATATGGGAGGCAACCTAGGGATCCACGAATTGGACCTAGGGGTAAATCCCAAAATTCACACATATAAGCAATTTGCCTAAATTCCTAGGTGATTTCACACACAAACCAACAAGCAATCCATGGAGAATGAGATAGAAATAGAATATAATCATTAACAAATGGAATTACAATGTTTACATGTCATTTCCCCCCAACATGGTATCAATGTAACAAAATTTCCCCCAAACAGTCCACCCAAGAGGCCTAGCTACTCATAGACATGGAAAATACAAAATGAAAGGAGAAAGAGGAAGAAGTTGCCATGGAGCTTTGTGTAGACGAGGGATCTCCTCTCTCCAGCTACTACAGGGGTGTCCTCCTTCTTCTCCTTGGATGAAATGGTGTGGAATGATGGAGGGAAGTGGATGGAAGACTTAGATATGGGGGGTTATGTGGTAGAAATGGTGAAACGGAGTGGATTTGAGGTGGATATGGAGTGGAATGGAGTGGATGTGACAAGGGAGTGAAAATGGGATTCTAAGAAGCCAACCCCCCAACCCCCAGTTGCCACTAGGGCTTATATAGGGATCTAAGGGGTCTAGGGTTAAGTTAGTGGTAAAATGGGGAAAATAGTGGGGAAACTGGGTGGATTTTGTGAGTAGCACAACCGTGGTGGGTCTTCACAGTCGCGGTGGGTAGGGTAGAGCACGGTCATGGTGGATGGGAGCGACCGTGGTGACTAAAATGGCAAAGTTATAGGGATTTAGTCGATTTTGGGCTGAAAATGCCACGACCGTGGTGGACTGAGGGTAGCATGGCCGTGTTGTGTGCCATGGCTTTGGTGGATTGGGTGATGATGGTCATGGTGATGTTGCACAGCTGTTCTGGTTTGTTGTAGCATGGCCATGTTGTATAGAACGGTTGTGCTGTATAGCACGACCGTGGTGGCTGTATCTGGTGAGACTCTTCTGTGTTGCATGGTCGTGGTGCTTTCTTCTTGGCTTGGAGGTGATTTTGTTGATTTATAAGTGACCTAGCATGGCCGTTCTGTGGTACCACGGTTGTGCTAGGTCCTCGATCAACAAGTTGACTCTGTTCTTTGAGTTTTCTTGGACATCTTTGCTTCAATTGATCTTTGTCCACTAGGGTAGGTTGAGGGAGCATTGGAATTTACTTTGGGCCTCTCCAAGGGTAGAGGAACCCTAGGATCACTCCTTCTCTCTCTCTTCCATCAAGTGTGGTCCAAATGCCTGATAAACATGCAAATAATGTCCATAAGTGCATTTTATACAAATAAGCATATTGGGAGGAATAGCATGTAATCTAACAGGTATAGAAGTGATTGAAGAGAAATATAACACAAGATGAAGCCCTAAAATAGGGCTAAATCACCACCCCAAACTTGAAACATACTTGTCCACAAGTATGCTCTAACTCAATCTCTCTTGCAAATTTTCCACAAACAAGAAATGACAAATGCAATGTAAAAGATGATTATTGTTGAATGGGATCGAAGATGACTGAGTACATGCATTTCATATCTCTCCTCTCCTGCTTTCACAATCCAATCATGAAAAGAGCACAAAGCATATGAACTTCAAATATAGTGCATAGAATACACAAGTTATCCATATTTCTTCCATAAAATTCCAGGTAAACTGTTTCATGGTGGAGTTAATCAAGGATGACTAGGAGTATTGTTTCACATTCATGCATTCAATCTTATGTTTCAAATCACACCAAATGACCCATGTGGCTGCAGAAAAGGGCAAAATGAGCTAGGTTTGATGTTTCCTTGCTCAATGGGTATGAAAGTGGAAGAAAAGGGTTGTGGTAAGATTTTGGAGTGTTTTTACACACTCATCTTTTCTTTATTTGAATGCTCTTAAACAGGAGCATCATTTTATTTTGTTTTTGCTTTTCTTTTTTCTTTTCTTTTTTTGTTTGCCATTGGTGTAGATAGGGCATATGATGGATAGAGTGAAGCGGGGAGATGGAGATATGGCCACCCCAAACTTTTGGAGGTGGCCAAGGCTGATTATGTGCTCTAGGGCATCTTTTTATGAGGCGGAGGGGTATGAAGATGGTAGAAGAATAGTCATATTCAAGAGGGTTCATTGGTATGATTCTCCACATAAGACATCCTGCATGAAAATAATCCAATACTTCATCGTAGATATTGCACCACATGAATGAACAAGATGAAATTGATATATCAAACAAGTGATTCCACAAACACTAAGAGTTCAAAGCTTGCTCAATTTCACAATCAACCAAACCAATCACAATCATCAGAGAGGTGATGCACATGTAAAAAGTCAAACATTGATACCACTTAGCAATAGAGCACAACATTTCACTGGCATTTGTCAAAGGTCATCAATTTTACTCAAAACAGTAGAGATTGGGTCAACACAAACTTTTTAGACAAGAAATCTCAAATTTGGGCAAAATTGGCCAAAACTGTGCCAAGTTGCCTCCAATCACATCTAACCCTATATTATTAATCTCAAATCAGTAAACAAGCAAATCCTAGCTAAAACATGCAAAAATTACCAAAAATCTACATGATATGCAATGCATGGCAAAAGAGCAAAAATTTTGAAAAATTACGCAAAAATGACAAGAAAGTAAACTACATGGCATGCAGGTATGCAAAGTAGTAAACTTCTAAACTAGATGGCAAAACAAGAAAAAATGTGAAAATATACAAACAAAGAGTAAATAGTAGGTGAGATACAAAAAAATGAGTAAAAGTAGAATGAGGGCATACCGCCCTACCACCCCAAACTTTTGAATCATGTTGTCCTCACCTTGACACTAAAGTCTAGGATGATAGGGTAGATGATCACTGCGGTGGTGGTGGAGGTGCTCCACCCTATCTATAATAGGCACCCCAGTAGTTTGATTGTGGAGGCGAATAGTTGTCCTAAAAAGCTGATAAAGAACTCCATCGGTCTTCACCCCACTATGGGTTCCTCTGGACTTGGGCATTCTAAAACTGGTAAAGATGGTTGACCTGGTAATGCATATGTTCGTGGTCCAACCACATGGCATCATGTGTCCTTTAAAAGCCCTCATGGGCCCATAGTATCCTCTCATGCGTCGCCTGAATGCTCTCTAGTTGTGCATGAATGGTACCCATATCATATGCATTCACTGAAGGTTGTTGTGGCTCTGACGCCCCTATCCTCTATTCTCTTTGCCTCACCCATCGTGCTGCTCTTTCCTCCGCTACCCATCTCAGTTCAGCTGCCTATGAAGGCTCTCCTAAACCCCCTGCAAAAATCACCTCAGGGGTTGCTTCTCCTCTCAGGTTCTCCTCCTCATACCTCCTCAATTTTTCCAGAAAATCCTGTGTTGGTCCATATTATGCCATGAGGGTGGAGTATGGTAAGGCAGCTCCAATGTGACTCTTGGGTAAGGTGGACTGACTTGGTAGATGATCTTCTGATCCAAAACTGTAATCATGGAAGAGTGAGCCAAGTAGTGCAAGTCAACCAACTTTCCACCATCTGCCTTTGTATAGCCTATCATGTCATGTCCTAAGGTAGTGGCTATGGATGTCACAATCCCTCCCATTACAAATGGATTTGTGCTCTTGGATGGGATTGTCCTCATGTGCTCAATAAGTAACACTCCCAGATTCACATGCATTTCCTTAGTCATCCAACAAAGAACAAAAAGATCTTTCTTTGTACAGCTGCCTTGGTTCTCGTACCTACCAAAGATGGTGTTTTCTAACACCTTCTGATCATAGTGAAGGAATGGAATATGGATGGCACTCATCTTTGATTTCCTCTCTACAAAGGTACTTTGGCCGGTGAAGCATTTCCACATTGCTGGATATGTGGAACTAGAATCATTTTCTATCCTTCTTCTGTATAGGAGGGTTGCCATCTCTTCACTCAGGAGAAAAATCTGATTTAGCAGCTTTGAGGTTATGTTCCACCTTTTGCCCCCAATCATCACTCTAATGGCATTGTCACCCTCATCAATTGTTTTCTCTAGCATAGCAAAAAAATGTTGAGTTAGCTCGATGTAGGACTCTTGTTGTAGTGTAAGGATATCAAACAATGCCATCTTCTCCATTAGTCCCTGAAAGTAGGCATAGAAGCCCATAGCCTCCATCGTTGCTTGGCACGTATAGCGAGTTGCCAATACTTTGTGTGTCAAGCACTCTGGGTGCTTAGGCTCCCTTGCCCTGCCGGTAGTGACCTCAGGATGTGGAAGGGGGTGCTTTGGTGGAATTGCTTGCTGCTCAACATCGGGCATATCTGTATCATCTTCATCATCTAGCACGAGTCGTCGACGTGGCCGTGGCTGTGGCTCAGGATGTGGTTGTGCTGCCGAGGAGACGTATGGTCGTGCGGATGAGACTGAAGGTCGTGTAGCTATAGCAGAGGGTCTCTCAGAAGAGACAGAGTGTCAGGAAGCAGACGACGGTGGCTGTGACGACGACGATGTCCCCCGTTGTGGTTGTGCAGAGACCTCTTCTGTGATAGGATCCACTATGGCATCCAATTTGGCCTCCGTCAACTGGAGGTTGTTGTTCCTTGATTTCCTTTGGTAGGGGATGACACCCCTAGTCTTCTCTACTACTTTCCTTGCAAACTTCTTCATTCTTGCTCAAAAATGGAGGTGAAATTAGCAAATTTTGGATTTCTCTGAAGAACGGGGCTATTGGGGCGGAATGGAGATAAAGTGGTGCATTTGTGGATGGAAATTGGTGGAATCTAGGGATTAAGGTAGTGGAAATGGTAGGGGAATGATTGGAAATGATTTGGGAGTGATTTGGTGAAGAATCGATGGCTGTAGAGGGTGGGTGGAACGTTGCACGAGCACTAGGGCGCAGAGCACGACCGTTCTATTCTTCAGAGAAATGAGCAAGTGAATAGAAATTTTGCAAAATCTGACTTTAAGTTGCTGGAATTGGGCTGCAGCACGGCCGCGGTGGCTTCATGCACCACGGTCATGCTTCCCTGATTCTACACTTAGTTGATTTTCCCAATTTTTGACAATTTCTCTATTGAATGTGAGTGCACCACCAAGGTCGTTCTATGTCACCACGACCGTGGTGTGCATTGTAACAGTAGTATACCACTTCAAATTTTGTTCAAACATCAAAACTTTGATCTCAAGTTGATCTTCCACTGATCCTTTGTCAAAATTTCATCCATTTCTCTTCATTTGACTCTGTTCTCACCTGCACATCTCAAAACTACACAAAAACTATCAAAAACAAGTGTGTGTGTGTTTTCTTGGAAACTATAAAAACAAAGAAAAAGTATCAAAAATGTAAGTTTGGGTCAAAAATTCCCAAACCAAGGTGGGTTGCCTCCGACAAGCGCTGAGTTTCTTGTCTTCAGCTGGGCTTCTTGAAGATTCTTCAAAATTCACCCATTTGGGATTCTCATGTGTCTATTCTTGCAAAACATGCATCCCTCATTTGCACTCAATCTAGGTTCCTCATCCCTTTCATCACAATAATCATCACCAATTTCTTCACCTTGGCATCCTCTCAAATTCCCTTTTGGACTTGTGAAGTGATCATGTCCAATATCCCTATCTCGGACTCGCCAGGTTGGGGTCTTGTACATGTTGATATTGATCTGCATGTTCATGAATGAGACTGTCATAGTTCCACTACACACATGAATTTTGGCATCAGCTGTAGATAAGAACGGTATTCCCAAGATGATGGGAATCTTCCTATCCTACAGCTCCATATCAAGTACAATGAAATATGTCGAGAACATCACACCTTTTTCTTTGTCTATCATCACCAAGACATCATCCACCCTACCCCTAGGCACTTTTATGGATCTATCCTCCAACTGGAGAGTGCAATGTGCCAGATTTAACTTACCAAAGCCCAGCTCAATATAGACATGGTATGGCATCAAATTCACACTAGATCCCAAATCAAGTAAGGACCTGTCTATGTGATGTCCCCCTATGTAACTAGGTATGAGTGGGGCTCCTAGGTCTTTTCTCTTTACGGGAAGGGAATGTTGTATGATGGAGCTCACTTGTTTAGTCGATCTCACCCACTTTGGAATCCTCCTCGTTGACCTTCTTTTCACAATGCATAGGTCTTTGAGACACTTGGCATATGATGGAATTTGTTTGATTGCATCCAAGAGAGGAATGTTGACCTTTACTTGTCGGAAGACCTCAAGAATGTCCATATTGTGCTTTTGTCTTCTTTTCACAACTGGGGGCTCATCTAGTGCTTTGAGAAATGGTGGATCACTAGATATTGGCCTACTTGACTCAACACGATCTCCATGTGGTACAGCATGAGGTGGAGCACTAGGACTCCCAATATCAACATGGGGTAGCAAATGATCATCTTTGGCAACCTCAATCACAACATCACCACTCAACTGCTTTTGCTTGGCTTTGTCACTCTTTCTTTGACTTGCAGGCTGCTCAAGTTTTTTCCCACTCCTTAGAACTGTCACAACACTACCTTGCTCATGATGGAGAGAGGGAGCATGTTGTAGCTGTAGAGGAGGTGGGGTGATGGCTGGTATTGAAATTGAGGTGGAGAGGGAAATTGAGGTTGGAAAGTGAAGTTTTGGGGAAATTGAGGTGGTGAAGGTGTGTAAGGCTTAGGATAGCCTTGGAAGGAGTGAATGGGATGTACTTGCATAGGGGGTGGACTATAGAAAATGAGGGAAGAAGGCATAGGTCCACTTGCTCCATGGTGGCTCATGATGGGTTTTGAAAACAATTTTTCTTCTTGAAAAGCGATTATGGATGATAGTTTGTGATGGAGTGAGTTTTTACTTTATTTTCTCTCTCTTGTTATTTCTTTTCTCAATTTATTGTTGACAAAACTACCCTCAACTTAATCATTGCATGACTAAGCTTAATATAGCACTTTTGGCAAAAATATGCAAACCCTAGTATGCTTTTATGATAGAATACATATGATAATGTATTTAGTTTAATGAACACATCAAACTTTTGAATTTGGGTTTCAAATTTAGACCATAGTTGCTTTTCGACCTTGGGAAGCTACACCACAAATTTCATTAGGATTAGAGTTACCAATCATGAGATACGACCAATCTAATATACCAACCTAGATATATATCCTAGACCTAAGTTTCCATTTAATCAAGGCTAAATAATGCGTCACGCAACCTTTAATAACCCGGCCCCATATCCTAACCGTTAGATCGGGCGATCCATGGATCTGCCCTGATCCAATGATGGAGACTCCGTGTCCTACCTCCCGCAAAGGGCGGGGAGGCAACAGGGAACTGAGCCCGGCTAAACTCGCCAACTCACACTTCCTCTCGAATTTTAAACCCAACGATCATCTCCTAAACCTTGCGGCGACCCCGTCAAGCCTTATCTTGACCCCCCTCACTCTCGGAGCAGGGAGAACCGACCCCCGCTTCTCCGCTCTTCTCACCTCGGTGGCGCCTGAGTTTAGGGCTTCCTTGCCCAGCTCCCCTCACGACTACATAAGACCCTCATTAGCTCCGCCTTCCTCCCTTTAACCTTTCCCCATCCTCAATTGCACGCCTTGACACCCGAACACTACCCCTCAAGCCACCTTCTTCAACCTCCAACCATCACCAGCCAGTGAGCTCCATAGCTCTCCTCACACCAAGCCTACCCCTCCAACAGCTTCGCCAACCCACCGCGAGTGTGCGCGGACAGAGGACGGGTCCCCAGAACCTCTCTCGCTCCAGAACGTCCCCAGCTCCGGCGACCTCGCCTGCACCCACGGCGGCGACGAGCTACACAGGGACTTACACCCTGACCTGACCATCTCGGGCTTCATATCGAGCTACCGAATCGGTCTCAACCTTTTTCCACCCGCGAGCAGCACCAAGGGGCGAGCTTGACCTCGCCGGAAGCTCCTTCTTCACTGCTCGAGCAAGCTGAAACCAAAGGTATATTAGCGGTTCAAACTAGGAGCGTCCGATCCGGTGTAGACCATATCCTGAGTGCCCAATCAGTATAGATCGATCTGGGCCGTGATCCAGTCGGATCCGGCCGTCGATCGAGGGTATGTTTCCTTTCTTTTTTATTTTATTTTATTTTGATTAATCTTGTATTAGTCAAGATAATACATCACTTTAGAAAAATCATAAATAATGCTAGGAATATCGTATTATAGCAAACCTATACATCTTTTTGATCAGAAAAATATTCTCTATCCATATAAAATATTATCAATTCCTGAATCAGTTCCCTATTTCAAAAGTAACCGTCTAAGGCCTAAAGGACATCCTTAATCATAATTAATTATTAAAAAGGGCTTTCTTGATGATATATGACTTCTAAAATAGTTGTAACCATTAGATGAAACCCTGATTTCAGAATAACTCGAAATACTATACTAAGTTGACAAGTGATCAAAGGATTAGAAGAAACCCTAATTTTAGCTTCCTCTTTCTACATGAATTTAAAGATATATTTCTTATATCAAAATTAATATCACTAGATGACAATTAGTGTTTATTAATTGGTCTGAATCTTTAAAACGAACCATGATGTTATGAATGGTTAACATGTTAAGGATTACCCTCCCTTTTCTTTAACCATCCTAGAAACCCTAATTTTGGGAAATCTTCTAATTAATCAATTAAATATTATCTTTGATCCAAATAGTTGATAATGGATCAGATCTGATAATATTTGTGAACCTAATTAGAATATGGGGAAATCCCTGATCTAAATTAAGATAACATAAAAAGGGATGATAATTAAGAACATAACTTAGTCCTGGTCACATGGACCAATAGTAATGATGTACCCTTGCCTTCTTTGCAGGGTGACTAAATTCCTGTTTGACTCTAGATCTTTGGGCTTTTGATTGAACAAGCAGGTACGTGGTTTTATAAGTATATGACTAGATTTCTGGTTGCATATGATATGTGTACCTTGAATGCTCATACTTGAATATTATTGCTTGTTTGACTAGTATAAGTTATACTTCGCCAAACCTAATGAAACATAAATGATTATGATGAGTTGTAGCTACTAGGGCACATAGCCTGGTGTGGATGTATGTTGCCTAACATGGATGTATGTTTTTCCCTGGCCCATGTTAGATGTATGATGATATTATGTTGCCCACACTAGATGTAAGTTAAGTGCAATATGTGTAGTACAACTGCATCAAAATGATTGTAACAAAAAGGGTGTTTACCTGATTTTCGCCTTAAGAAATGGTTTTATCTCTCCTTTCTACTTGTTCAAATATTTTTCCTTTATGCAACCTTATTAAATGTACCTTTTTCCACGTACCAGCCTTGCTGATGTTTTGTTTCTCGTATTTTCTAGGTACAAGGAACATTTGACTACAAAATGAAATGCATGCTCAAAGTACCTGAAGGCATAAATAATAACATTGGAGGATGTAATAGATAGATTCTTTTCCTCTTATCTCATTTCTTGTTAGATGTTATTTTATTTCTTTCCTTAGTGATCTTGAGGATGATTGAAATCCTATGTAATAAATTTAACTTTCTTTAGAACCATATTTCTTTCCATATGTAATGACTATATTATCTATGAATGAATGTTTGTGTGGCATTACCCGATGATGTGAACTAGATCTTGGCTTAATCTCTATTTTAGTTGACTACCTTAATCTCTTATATTTTCCCTTTTGACATCTATAGATATGAGTGCACGCATATCTATGAATGTCACTATGGAAAGTATATAGAAATTGGGGGACGTCACAGTTGGTATCAGAGCCAATGTTCACACATCAAGTCACATGAACTTCATTCACCCAATTTGAATCTTGGGTAGTCCTCTAGTTAGGGATATGAAGGGTGGAGGTGTCTAGGATAGCATCTGCCATGGGTCTGACTAAAGTCTCCGAGCCACTAGCTTGGCAATCATGAGGCTACCTTTATGGCAGTATAAGTCTACCTGGCCAATATCCTAAGTGTCCCCTATTATTGGACATACCTTAATTTAGGAATCTTCTCATCTATAGATGTTCCCTCTCATCTCTTCTATAGGAAAAATTTCTCCCTCTCATCTATGTTTTTAAAATAAATTAAATTTCTCCTCTTACCCCTGCTATAAGGTTAGGAAGGAGTCTCTCTATTTAGAAAGTCCTAAGAATCGACTGATAAGGATTCTAGGATATCCTCCATAAATCATAACATTAAGAACATTAATCATTGATAAAGGAGAATGAAATATCATAACAATGATAATGATAAGAATAATTGTTGGAGTAATGGATCTAATATGTTCATATTAATTACAGGATGCCTCCTAAAACTCGCAACTCGAAATCCTCGGAGGAATCATCCTCTAAGAAGAGAAAAGAGCCTGAAACCTCCGAAGTACCTGATCCTGAAACTATGGCCAAAGAGAGGTGGGAGGAACAAAAGAAAATCCTACTAGACTTCATGGAAACCCTCGCAACCAAAGGAACCCCTGAACCTAGCTCCTCTAGGAAGAAGGAAGTGACAGTTATAGACTTCATTAAGCTCAATCCTGATTCCTTTTGGGGGGAAGATCAACCTGAGGTCATGGACAAAGCTGAAGCCTGGATCCTTTCCATAGAGAATGCCTTCCGTACCCTAGAATTACCCGAGGAAAAGAAGGTCAAGTTCGCCACCCATTTGCTAAAAGGAGGGGCGAAGATATGGTGGGAGAATTATGGTGGGAATCGGGGAGAGGAAGTAGATAGCTTGGGATGGGAAGCCTTCAAAACCCTCTTCACTGACCGTTTCATGCCCATAACTGAGAGGAAGAGGAAGGAGAAGATGTACATGGAGCTTAGGCAAGGCAATCTCTCGGTGGCCGATTATACCCGGAAGTTTAGGCTTCTGGAACGCTATGCCCCTATCCGGACTGAGGACCGCCTCACTGAGCATTATGTGGACTGTCTTTCTGCACACCTGAAAACCCTAGTTATAGCCTCTCGTCCCCGAAGCATTGATGAAGCCCTAGACATGGCCCTTAAGCAGGAAAGGGAGCAGGGATTGCAAAAGCCTTCTAGCATGGGATATTTAGGATTGACTACCACTGAGGAAGAGAAGTTCAAGAAGTTCCACCCAGGCCATAATAAAGGATCAGGGAAGGGAGGAGGTTCAGGGAAGAAAGGACCAAAGAATAGCAAGCTGATGGATTACCGCAGCAAATGCAAGACTTGTGGACGAGGACATGACGGGCCTTGTCTCTACACCAAGCCGGTCTGCTACAACTGCAAAAAGGAGGGACATTTCCTTGCCAAATGCCCCAAAGCATCTATCCTTGGCAAACCTCCCGCGGGTGCTCCGCCCCCTCAAGGACACCGCAATGCCAGGGTGTTCGCAGTGACCGCAGAAGAGGCTAGGGCAAATCCGAACCAGCTTGTCGAAGGTAACCTTAAATCTTTTTCATATATCTAATATCTTGTTCAATGCCTTCAATTATTTAAAAATGTAATTATCATGTGTAGGCATTGTTTTCTTGAATGGACATCCTGTTAAAGCATTATTTGATTCTGGATCTACAAACACGTTTATATCTCGAAATCTGGCCTCAATGTTGCACTTACATATAATGGACTTGGGATACATTCTGGATGTGTCAACTCCTAGTGGCAAAATATTCACTACATTGCAGAAAACCGATGTACTCCCTCTAAAATTTGAAAATCATGACATGCCCTTTGAATTCATTCTCTTAACTATGGAAGACTTTGATGTTATTCTTGGCATGGATTGCCTATACACATATCATGCTTATATTGACTGTAGAAACAAGATGGTTGTTCTCTCTCAACCTCATTCCTCTCCAGTAGTGATCCCTCGGGGAAGCGGATTTTGTAATAATATAATAATTTCCTCTCTTAAAGCTAAAAAGCTCATATCTAAAGGATGTAAAGTCTTCCTCGCATTCGTCTCAGAGACCAGTCCTGACAATGGGCCTGTAGAAAGACTGGAGGTGGTACATGATTTTCTTGACATATTCCCGGAGGAGCTTCCTGGGCTGCCTCCAAACTGAGACATTGAGTTCTCTATAGATCTTCTTCCTGGAACCACTCCGATTTCTAGGGCACCGTATAGGATGGCACCTGCTGAGCTTATGGAGCTGAAGAAACAATTACAAGAACTTCTCGATAAGGGTTTTATCCGCCCTAGTGTTTCCCCTTGGGGTGCACCTGTTCTTTTTGTTAAAAAGAAAGATGGCTCGATGCGGATGTGTATTGACTATCGCATGTTGAACCAAGCTACCATTAAAAACAAGTATCCTCTCCCTCGTATTGATGACCTCTTTGATCAACTTCGTACTGCTAAAGTCTTCTCAAAAATTGATCTTCATTCTGGCTACCATCAACTTAAGGTCAAAGATTCTGATATATCTAAGACTGCTTTCCGGACTCGTTACGGGCACTACGAATTTTTGGTAATGCCGTTCGGGTTGACCAACGCACCTGGCGTATTCATGAACTTAATGAACAAAGTCTTCCAACCTTATCTTGATGAGTTTGTGGTTGTCTTCATTGATGATATTCTGATTTATTCTGATTCTATGGAGAAACATCGTGAGCATTTGAAGTCTGTCCTTGAAATTCTTCGAGCCCAGAAATTCTATGGCAAACTTTCGAAATGTGAATTCTGGATTGACAAAGTTATGTTTCTTGGTCATGTCATTTCTGGGGGTAATATATTTGTTGATCCTGCTCAAGTATCTGCTGTACTTGATTGGCAACCTCCTCGCAATCCTTCTTAAATCCGGAGTTTCTTAGGTCTGGCCAGATATTACCGTCAGTTTATTCCAAATTTCTCTAAGGTGGCACTTCCTCTCACTAATCTTACTCGGAAGGACGAGCATTTCATCTGGTCAGCTGCTTGTGAGTCTAGCTTCCAAGAGCTCAAGCAGAAGTTGACGTCGGCTCCTGTTCTTGTTCTACCCTCTAGCAATGAAAGGTTTGTAATATTCACTGATGCTTCGAGAAATGGATTAGGGTGTGTCCTACAGCAGGATGATAAAGTAGTGGCCTTCGCGTCTAGACAGCTAAAACCCAATGAACTTAATTGTCCCACCCATGATTTGGAATTAGCTGCAATCATTCATGCCCTTAAGATCTGGAGGCACTACCTGTACGGGGCAACGTTCGACATCTTCACCGATCACAAAAGCTTGAAATACATCCTGACTCAGAAGGACTTGAATCTACGTCAACGCCGATGGATTGAATACCTTAAAGACTACGATTTCACTATTGCCTATCATCCGGGTAAGGCAAATGTAGTCGCTGATGCCCTTAGCAGAAAAAGGGCAGTGTGTGCATCTCTTTCTGTCCCTGAATGGAGGAACATGGAGGATCTAGTGGGCTGGAAACCATAGTTTCTGTCTGATCGGGTGCATGTTAATAACATTTCCATCATGTCCAACTTGCATTTCGAACTTCTGGAGGCACAGAAAGCTAGTCCCAAGCTTGCAGAGCTCTCCTCTCTCCTGGCTAAACCTCATACACTTCTGTCAGTGGGTCTTGATGGTGGTCTTCGATACAAGAACCACATGTGGGTCCCTGAGCAGTCAGCGGTAAAGACAACCATTCTTAGCGAGGCGCATGGGTCCAAGTACACAGTTCATCCCGGCACAACAAAGATGTACAAGGACCTACTACGACAGTTCTGGTGGAGAGGCATGAAGCACGACATTACACAATTTGTATCCAGGTGTCTGACATGTCAAAGAATCAAGGCCGAGCATCAAAGACCAGGTGGTCTACTACAACCCCTCGAGATTCCGGAATGGAAATGGGAACATATCACTATGGATTTCGTAGTGGGATTACCCAGGACCAGGAAGGGGTATGACGCTGCATGGGTCATTGTGGACTGTCTCACCAAGTCAGCTCATTTTCTACCAGTGAAAACTACTACGAAAGTTTCTGAGTTGGCCGATCTTTATATACGGGAGATTGTACGTCTGCATGGAGTTCCAGCGTCCATCGTCTCAGACCGGGACCCGAAGTTCACCTCAAAGCTGTGGAAGTAGGTTCAAGAGGAATTGGGCACCAAACTGAATTTCAGTACCGCATACCATCCGCAGACAGACGGGCAGTCAGAACGAACAGTACAGATTCTGGAGGATCTTCTACGAGCTTGTGTGCTTGACTGGGAAGGCTCGTGGGACCATTACCTACCTTTGGCTGAGTTTGCATATAATAATAGCTATCAGGCGAGTATTGGGATGCCACCATACGAAGCTCTCTACAACAGGCCATGCAGATCCCCGTTACACTGGGACGATGTTGGAGAACGCACTTTGATGAAATCCGAGGAGACACAGCTGTATACAGACAAAGTTGCACTGATTAAGCAACGAATGAAGCGAGCACAGGATAGGCAGAAATCCTATGCAGATGCTCACCGACGAGAACGACAATTCAAGGAAGGTGATCACGTATTCCTGAAGATCCGACCTATCCGAGCTTTGGCCAAGAATAAAGGAAAGCTCAGTCCTCGTTATGTGGGACCCTTTGAGATCCTTGAAAGGGTTGGATAATGCACCTATCATCTTGCTTTGCCACCTCAGTACAGTGCCATGCATAATGTCTTCCACGTATCCAATCTGAAGCCATACGTCAAAGATCCTACTCACATTTTGAATCATGAGCCCCTCGAACTGAAAGATGATCTGTCATATGCTGAGTCACCAGTCAGAATTCTCGATCTAAAGACAAAGGAGCTTCACAAAAATCGGAGTATAGATATGGTGAAAGTTCTCTGGAGCCACCATGATCCAACCGATGCTACCTGGGAGCTCAAGTCTGAAGTCGAGCGGAAGTATCCACATCTCTTTCAGGCTTCTTGAATTTTGAGGACAAAATTCTTTTAAGGAGGGGAGAATGTGATGGAGTGAGTTTTTACTTTATTTTCTCTCTCTTATTATTTTATTTCTCAATTTATTGTTGACAAAACTACCCTCAACTTAATCATTGCATGACTAAGCTTAATATAGCACTTTTGGCAAAAATATACAAACCCTAGTATGCTTTTATGATAGAATACATATGATAATGTATTTAGTTTAATGAACACATCAAACTTTTGAATTTGGGTTTCAAATTTAGATCATAGTTGCTTTTCGACCTTGGGAAGCTACACCTCAAATTTCATTAGGATTAGAGTTACCAATCATGAGATACGACCAATCTAATATACCAACCTAGATATATATCCTAGACCTAAGTTTCCATTTAATCAAGGCTAAATAATGGGTCACGCTGCCTTTAATAACCCGACCCCATCTCCTAACTGTTAGATCGGGCGATCCACGGATCTGCCCTGATCCAATGATGGAGACTCCGTCTCCTACCTCCCACAAAGGGTGGGGAGGCAACAGGGAACTGAGCCCGGCTAAACTCGCCAACTCACACTTCCTCTCGAATTTTAAACCCAATGATCATCTCCTAAACCTTGCGGCGACCCCGTCAAGCCTTATCTTGAGCCCCCTCACTCTCGGAGCAGGGAGAACCGACCCCCGCTTCTTCGCTCTTCTCACCTCGGTGGCGGCTGAGTTTAGGGCTTCCTTGCCCAGCTCCCCTCACGACTACATAAGACCCTCATTAGCTCCGCCTTCCTCACTTTAACCTTTCCCCATCCTCAATTGCACGCCTTGACGCCGGAACACTACCCCCCAAGCCACCTTCTTCAACCTCCAACCATCGCCACCCAGCGAGCTCCATAGCTCTCCTCACACCAAGCCTACCCCTCCAACAGCTTCACCAGCCCACCGCGAGTGTGCGCGGCCAGAGGACGGGTCCCCAGAACCTCTCTCGCTCCAGAACGTCCCCAGCTCCGGCGACCTCGCCTGCACCCACGGCGGCGACGAGCTACGCAGGGACTTACACCCTGACCTGACCATCTCGGGCTTCGGATCGAGCTACCGAATCGGTCTCAGCCTTTTTCCACCCGCGAGCAGCACCAAGGGGCGAGCTTGACCTCGCCGGAAGCTCCATCTTCACTGCTCGAGCAAGCTGAAACCAAAGGTATATTAGCGGTTCAAACCAGGAGCATCCGATCCGGTGTAGACCATATCCTGAGCGCCCAATCAGTATAGATCGATCTGGGCCGTGATCCAGTTGGATCCGGCCGTCGATCGAGGGTATGTTTCCTTTTTTTTTGATTAATCTTGTAATAGTCAAGATAATACATCACTTTAGAAAAATCATAAATAATGCTAGGAATATCGGATTATAGCAAACCTATACATCTTTTTGATCAGAAAAATATTCTCTATCCATATAAAATATTATCAATACCTGAATCAGTTCCCTATTTCAAAAGTAACCGTCTAAGGCCTAAAGGACATCCTTAATCATAATTAATTATTAAAAAGGGCTTTCTTGATGATATATGACTTCTAAAATAGTTGTAACCATTAGATGAAACCCTGATTTCAGAATAACTCGAAATACTATACTAAGTTGATAAGTGATCAAAGGATTAGAAGAAACCCTAATTTTAGCTTCCTCTTTCTACATGAATTTAAAGATATATTTCTTATATCAAAATTAATATCACTAGATGACAATTAGTGTTTATTAATTGGTCTGAATCTTTAAAATGAACCATGATGTTATGAATGGTTAACATGTTAAGGATTACCCTCCCTTTTCTTTAACCATCCTAGAAACCCTAATTTTGGGAAATCTTCTAATTAATCAATTAAATATTATCTTTGATCCAAATAGTTGATAATGGATCAGATCTGATAATATTTGTGAACCTAATTAGAATATGGGGAAATCCCTGATCTAAATTAAGATAACATAAAAAGGGATGATAATTAAGAACATAACTTAGTCCTGGTCACATGGACCAATAGTAATGATGTACCCTTGCCTTCTTTGCAGGGTGACTAAATTCCTGTTTGACTCTAGATCTTTGGGCTTTTGATTGAACAAGCAGGTACGTGGTTTTATAAGTATATGACTAGATTTCTGGTTGCATATGATATGTGTACCTTGAATGCTCATACTTGAATATTATTGCTTGTTTGACTAGTATAAGTTATACTTCGCCAAACCTAATGAAACATAAATGATTATGATGAGTTGTAGCTACTAGGGCACATATCCTGGTGTGGATGTATGTTGCCTAACATGGATGTATGTTTTTCCTTGGCCCATGTTAGATGTATGATGATATTATGTTGCCCACACTAGATGTAAGTTAAGTGCAATATGTGTAGTACAACTGCATCAAAATGATTGTAACAAAAAGGGTGTTTACCTGATTTTCGCCTTAAGAAATGGTTTTATCTCTCCTTTCTACTTGTTCAAATATTTTTCCTTTATGCAACCTTATTAGATGTACCTTTTTCCACGTACCAGCCTTGCTGATGTTTTGTTTCTCGTATTTTCTAGGTACAAGGAACATTTGACTACAAAATGAAATGCATGCTCAAAGTACCTGAAGGCATAAATAATAACATTGGAGGATGTAATAGATAGATTCTTTTCCTCTTATCTCATTTATTGTTAGATGTTAGTTTATTTCTTTCCTTAGTGATCTTGAGGATGATTGAAATCCTATGTAATAAATTTAACTTTCTTTAGAACCATATTTCTTTCCATATGTAATGACTATATTATCTATGAATGAATGTTTGTGTGGCATTACCCGATGATGTGAACTAGATCTTGGCTTAATCTTTGTTTTAGTTGACTACCTTAATCTCTTATATTTTCCCTTTTGACATCTATAGATATGAGTGCACGCATATCTATGAATGTCACTATGGAAAGTATATATAAATTGGGGGACGTCACATAGTTGCTCTATTCTCTCTTCTAACCTTGCAACATCTCTTTGAACATCATCAAATACTTTCAATCTTGAGAGAACCTCTTCCTTAAACCTTGAGCTATATGTGGGACTTTGTGGTTCCTGGCAGCTATAGGAGTGAGGTGTCTTCTTTTCTTCCCCATAGAACTCAATAGCATTGACCGAATGACAAGGAGGTTTGGTCACTTGATTTCTCATGAAGCTCATCATTTCACTAAAAATTTTCATCACTTGTGGGCTTGAATCATCATGAGTTGGAGATGTCACACCAAAAGATAGGTCACTACCACTAACCATACTAGAAGCTTTCATCCTTGAACTTTCTGCCAAACTCTCAAACAAGGGCCATGTCTCCTCAGGTGGTTTAGCCATAACCCCCCCTCATAAGAAGAATCCATTGTAGCTTGACTTGCATGAGATAGACCGAAGTAGAAGGACTGAACTAGCTACCACAAAGAGATCTCATGATGTGGACACTCTCTCAACATCTTTTGAAATCTCTCCCAAGCCTCTTGAAATCGCTCACTATCTATTTGACTAAAACTTGGTATGGCACGCCGCATTTGTGTTAGCTTTGCTATAGAGTAGAATTTCCTCAAGAAAGCATTTACCACTTCTTGAGAGTGTGACGGTCAACACCACCTAAGAGTGTGACGGGCAACACCACCCTATGGTGTGACAGACAGCACCACCTAAAGGTGTCGAGCAACCAAAGCATGTCGGACATCCCTTCATGTATCGGTTGTTAGGGTTAGGGTTTATCTAGGCATCACGGGTCAATGTGTATCAGGCAACACCACCCTAAGGTGTGTTGGCATCCACTCAACAAAGGCATCATGGTTATCCTTCAAAATAGACCAACGCCACAAGGTACACCCATAGCCATGATGGGCTAACACCTTCCATGCATATCAGTTTAGCCATTACGTATCAGTTTAGGTACTTCTAGGGCATGACATGCTATCTTCTTCAAGATCTATCCACCATATCAATTTAGCAACCATAAGCCAAGGCAAGCTAGCCTCCTCAACCCATGTCGACCTAAGCATCCACAAGACATATCGACCTAGGCATCTCCAAGTCATGACGACTTGCCTCATAGGGTGTTGATTTGTTGCACTATAAGTCATGATTACCCTCAACATGGTGCATGTGTGTGAGGACTTGTTGTCTTCAACCTCAGAAAGGTCAGCCACTAGTCCATCTACTACTCATAGCAAGAAGGCGCAAGACATGAATAGAAAACCAACGAGATTACATCATCAAAATAGTTCTAAAACCACTAAAAACTACTAGCATACAAGAGATGAACGATCTCAAGATGAAGAAAAAGCATAAGCATATGAAGAGTGAAAATAACAAAGGAGGTTAAGAGTTATATAACCTGCCTCAAGGATCACCACAAATATCCAAGATCCAAGGTCAAGCTTCAAGCTCACGAGCTCAAGGTAGAATATGATCCACCAAACTTGGTCACCACCACACCCCCAAGGAAGAAGATGATACCAAGATTAAGATGGTTCATGGTGGAAAGAAGGTATATAAGATCCATGAGCGAGAATAAGAAGGAAGAAGAGAGCTAGAAAACATATATTACCAAGGTAGAAGATGGAAGATGATCAAGGAACACCAAAACTTGGAACTCATCCACCAAGATCTAAGAGAACCTCCCTAGCTCCTTAAGCTTCTCAAGGTCATCCATCAAGAAGGACAAAAATCAAAGATGCCCAAAAGGATCCTCTTACATGGAGAGAAAGGAGATTATATATAAGAGGGATGAGAGAGATATCATGAATTTCATCACCTTAGGAGCTTAGGTGCCACTTTTCCACTAAAAGGGGCCACATGCACAACATCATGCAAGACATGGTGGCAAGGTCTAGGCAAGGTCTCACCCTCTTAGTCTTCTACCAAGGTCATGCCCGATACCATATGTCCACACATCCATAAACTGATAGGGTACAAATCTACACCCCCTACTAACTGATAGGGCTCAACCCTACACACTCACAAACCGATAAACAACCTCTCTAGCACCCTCGAGTCTGATACAACACATCTAGATGCAAGACACACCTCACACATGTGTCCAAAACATCACCAAGGATGTCACCACACAACCAAGACCCAAACAAGGTGCTCGTCTCTATCTCTCTCCTCTAGATGATTCCAAGAGAGAGAAGGAATACTCAAGAGGTGAAAAATTTGCACATCAACCCTTACTCTGGGTGAATTGCAAATTGCACCAAAACCTCACCACAAAATAGACACATCATCCAAACAGTCTCAAACAAGAAATGTTAAGCTTCCAAGATGCCCTAATTACATCTCAGATGAGTAGAGCAAGGTACTAAGAAATAAACTTAGGCAAACAGATAGGGTTATCCCAAAATGTGGGCCAAGGTCTTGCACAATTTATGTAAGGTTTTGTAGTTATTTTATAATTACATTGTCTCTGATATCCAAAATGAAATCAAGTCATGGAAAAGTTATCCTATCAATGTTCAATCCATGTTTCTTGAACTAGAGCAGACTATCTGAGATATATGTGACCTTAATATCATATATTGATTCACATGTGCATGCACATGCATGTGCGTTTCTCAGTCTCACTTATCAAGTGACTAGGATATCAAACTCCTAGTAGGAGGGACAAATCCCATCTACATCACTCACAATCAATCCCCATGTGTCACAACTACCCAATTATCATCTTTATGGCAATCCTTATTCAGGGTTTTGTTTGATGATGTCAAAGTATATCGAACGACATGTGATGAGTGTAGTGACTTCAGGTCTAAGAACCACAATTTCCACCTTCACTATGAGAGATGACTATGACCACTTAGCACGGTTTCCATGTGTCACTCTCAAGGAGGGTTAGTCTGATACACTGTTCCCTAACAAGTATATGTGTGCTTGGTTTCGGATCACATATCATGACTAATGAGATTTTGTTATCAACCAACCCACACTCTATTCTTTAGTGTCATTGGTGTCTATCTACCTTCCACAGTAACAACCAACTAGGGACATGATAAGAATGTGCATATTCTTAGAATCTACATGATCTCATTGTTCAAGTCACTTACTTGAAGATGTATGTCATTGAGTATTGTCACACTTTAGACATTTACAATGTGTCCTCTTTATCTCATAACTGAGTGAAACAAGATGAATTTGAAGCTTGCCTTTATGATTAAAAATCAAATCCTTTATGTAATATTCCATGACAATCATCAAATGATTGGTTCTCTGTGCATAATATACCAACAATAGCTTCAAAACATATGTCAGTCATATCAAGTCCTATTTGCAGTGATTCAAGGTCAAGTATTCAACAATATGATAGATGTGTTTAGGAGTTTTTCATTAGAGAGCCATTGGCGGATGAATCACCACTTCATTTGTGTTTAATAACAAGCCAATGTAGAAGGTATGCATCAATAGCCACTTCTCTAGCCAATCTTCAGGGCATAAATGTTGGATATATATAAATTTCTCCCATTATTAGTATAAGTTCTTTCTTACAATAGTAATCTTACTTAAGGGTAGTATTTATATAGAACACCTTGAGTAAATCATCCCAAGTGTTTATGGAATTGGTGATAAATGACAATGGTCAAGATTTATCTCTATCTCAATTGTGAAAGGAAACAAAAGTAGCCACACTCCATCTGTAGGAATGTCACTAGTATTTAAGGTGCAAACATAGGGAAGAACTCACCAAAATGGAGGTTTGTACCTTCAAGGACTGATCATCTATATCAATTTTTTTATAGCATTTCCATGATTGTGAGAACTAATAGAAAAATTGTTTACCTCAATCTTTGGATAAGTGATTGTCCCATTGAGATTGACTACTAGAGGGACAACAAAGTCCTTGATAAGATGATTTTCAGCCATGGTAGGATAGATTGCTTCTTGATGACATTGAACAAAGGTCTACACAAAGTTGAATTTTGGAATCTTCAGAGTTCCTCATGATGTGGTAAATTTGTAGGGAAAATATAAGTAACAAAATTGTGTCATTATGATACATAATTCCCTAAATAAATGACTTCACAGAGGCCCAAACTAGAAATTGGGTTGCAATCCTTTTTGTATAGCAAAACACATTGATCTAAAGACAAAATCTAAATAAGTAGAAGATGGCATCATCACATTCCTATTTATGATATGTTGTATGCCCTGTAAAAGGGAAATTGAGTCATTAGTAAGCACGACAAAGGTATCAAATGAAAAGGGGAGGAAATAATAATGGTTTGTTTCACATGCAGCTCCATGCTTACAAACTTTATGTGTGGCCACATCAGAAGCTGACTAACCAGCCATAAAGTTATTCAAACCATTACCAGTGAATGGAGAGACACAAGTAATATCAACACAAGTGTGCATTCCATCATTCCAATCAAATAACAATATGTCAGTAGGTCTCTAAGCGTGGAGGCCATCACTATGTGTCCTTAGAAAGGCGATTGGAGCTTCGTTTAATGCCTTTATACTAGCATGAGAAATAATGTCGAAGAGGGCATCTCGAACAACATCATAGAAAAACTTGAATCCTAGGTGGATGTGATGATGTAATACGTAGTCACCAAATGAATCAAGATTAACAAACTGACAAAGGGAGCACTATTCATTGCCAGGATATAGAGGAATAATCAATCGGTAATGTAGAATGGCTCGGTACTCAACCGATGTCATATATAATCCAAGATCTTCAATAGGAATAGCAAGAATAAAGTCTTGTGCATGGTCATCCTATAGGGAAGCAAGAACTTGTCATGTACATCCCATTTTCTTTAAGACAACTCTAACATCTTGATGCACTAGAAGACCATGTTGTAATAGGCATCTTCCAAAAGAGATTCTATCTTGGAGGTGGCAAATGTAGTACATGACAAGTTTGACTTGTAAAAGGATGGTAGAATCTCATAGATGCACACAAAGGCAGTGTCAACATTTTCACCAACAATAATAGGACCAACATCATGAAGAATATGGTCTTGAAGCTTTAAGGTGTGAAATTGAGAAGCATCATAGGCATAGCTACCCACATACTGGGCGGTTGTAATACCCAACCCTCCAAGATGCATAGGAAGGGTGGAAAGCCACCATTTTAAATCATGAAACCCTTGACCTTAACCAAAAGCAATGTCTGAAAGGCAATGTCAAAGTCCACAATCAAAGTCTCGCAAGAATGGGCAAATAGTTCTGGGAGGTGTTGCTCGAAAAGAAAAAATCAGCTTTGGCATCCCAACACATGATCTATGGATGAGAAGTTCACTTTGTGGACCATCAAGTAAATTAAGGATGTCCATTATAACCAAAGATTTGGCCACATGCTTCCTTAATAAATCCAAAGGATAACTAGGACATTAGAAAATGAACCACCAAGAAGCTTCACCCCCCTGACATAAGAAGCTTCACCCCCCGACATAGTTACAGAAAAGTTAGTAGGGAATAAGCCATAACCTAGACCCCATCTAGGGTTGTCAGAAAGACAAAAGATTTCTATTTTACTTATATTGAGATGAAGTCCAAAACCTGGGCCTAAATCTTGTAGGAGGGATAAATCCTTACACACTTTAGTAATATCACCAATGAGGGTGCAATCCTCAAGGAAGAAAGATAATAACTCAAGGTGTCATGCATCCTTTCACTGTAAAATCAAGGGGTGAAGAGCCTAGGAGAAAGAAGTGTCTCAAGTGGGTCACCTTTTTGAACTGTAGCGGAGGACAAAATAGAATCACCTTGATTCAAGTAAAAATGAGCAAGATAAGAATAATATAATTCAACCGAACATACAATCTCCAGGAAATGAAAATGAACTTCATGAAAAATGCTTGACTGATAAACCGTATTGAAGGCATTGAACAAGTCCACAAGAGCCTATGTGTGTGTGAACATGTCTTTATTATGGATGAGGTTTGTCGTGGAATGTAAAAGAGATTTGGAACCCCGAGAAACACTGACATCAAACTGGTGATACTGAAGATAAGAGGTATTTCTGGAATAACTCCCTTAGCCGCAATCTGAAAAACAAGATGACACCAAATGGTTCCAACGACAATGGGACAAATACCATTGTCAGGCTAGAGAAGGGGTGTAAAGGGAGCACTACCAACATAAGCAACCAAAGAAATAGGGCAATGTCCAGCCAACCAAACATTTACGACAAAAGATATAACATCTAAGAGCATATTCTTCATAGTATTAGTGTCACCCCGCATGGCATCTGGGAAGTGTTGCGCATAAAATACATCATGCGCACAAGTTCTGCCTTTATGAAAGGACAAGTTAGCATCTTCAACCACACTAGGAGAAGAAACGAATGAAGAAGAAGTCATCTCTAAGACTAGAGGAACCAATGGAGACGAGAGTTGAGGATGCTCTCACTCAAGATCTGTTGAGTTGTATCATTAATAGGTGCAAAACCACTAGAAGAAAGAATATGAATTGCAATTGCAAACTGACCATCTTTGACCTTAGACTTGGCACAAAAAATAGTTGATCAAGGGATCTGAGAACAATAAGTAGGCAGTTAGTGCTACAAAATATAGATAAGAAGTTGGTTTATGCCATTTGGGCCTGAGTTCCAAGTCTCCAATGCTTTAAGAATCATCAATTGTTGCAAAGAAGCACGTTTTTAGCAGAGCATTCAATTGCAGTAATTGAAGTGAGGTGACTAGGACACAAAGAAAAAGCATACATATCCAGACATCAATAGAGGATGGACATGATGCAACCTGATTCACACCTGCTCATAAAGTATCTACAAAGGGAAGACGATAAAGGAGAGGGATACTCATGATTGTAGAGTCACCTACTCGAAAGACTTTGTGAAGAAGATCAGGACAAAGCTCCAGATGTATTGTTGGTGATGGTGGCAATTCAATGTGTTGATGGGTTTTCAAGTTGATGTGAACAAAAATTTTAGACATAGTTTTTATAGGAGTAGGAAGACCAATAATAAGATCTAGCAATCATGGGACTACTGATCCTCGTGTGTGGCAGGGACTGCTGAATAGTTTACTACAAACAAATAAAATAAATAACTAATAATAAATTATGGTGTGGAAAATGTAGAAATAAATTGTTGCATGATATTTATGTGATAAACAAAATGAATGGACTATTGTGAAATACGAGTGAACATTGTTTGAGTGAATGAACTAGTCTCACTTATTAATTAGATTATGTACTCTAACAAGACCCTTGATTCCCAAGAAATGGCACCAAAAAATGTTTCTCTTTTTGTAGGAATTCTAAACTTATATTATGTCTCAACTCATTTTCCCTATGCCAACACTAAATCATCATAGTATAGAACTTCTATTTTTTCAAAAAGTTAGTTCATTCATCAATAAAAGAAAGTAAGGTGTTTGCAAAGTTTGATTGGTAGGTTGCATGAATTGAAAATTATTTAATGGAATCATTGTATAAACTAAGACTAATTCTTATGCAACATGATTCATCTAACCACACATCGCATACTTAAAGAAAAACAATAAAATGGAACTATCATTTGTATAGTAAACAAATTTTTACATCAATCCATCTCATAGATAACTAGATCCTCCTAGTATACATCTAAAACACTCATATTTAGGCAAGTTCTAAACCTTTTTGTATTCCCCCTGATAGAATAACCACTCACATGGACTATATTAATGGGTCATAGAAACCTTTCACTACTAATACTCTTAGCATACACAGAAAGGCATAATACATGTATTATAGGTGATCAATAAAAAACACATTATAGGATCCTCAAATTTTGTAAATTTGGATTCTATGATATATATTCAATAATGTTGTATTGAGATTCACTTTAAGTTCTAGACTTGAGTAAGTCTTCATTTGAAGGAAATAATGTAAAATTGAAGAAATATATAAATATGAGGCTTCAACTGATAAGAAATGCCTTAATTTCATAATTAGAAATATAATTAGGATTGTAGACCCATAGGGAGGCCCCAGTGTGAACTATGGCACTTGGAATCAAATAGTTCCATTGCAAGATAGTATATAGGAATTGGAAATTTGTGTATAATATGATGTCAATAACCTTCAGAGTTGATTAATAAACTAACTATGAGATAATAGGCAAGAATCAAGAATATTCTAAGGTGATAAGTACCCTAGATAATTTATTAAGCAATTATCCAACCTCTACTTAGATTTCAAGTGTTACGGTAATAATATGATCTATTACTTATCTAAATTTGAGTTAATCACTAAATCAAAATAAATCCAAGTTTTGAGATAATTATATGATCATATGTGACCTAGCAATTAAATCAAGTATATACTTGAAAAGTAAAAAAGGTATTTGTTGAACTCCTTTTAGGCCCAACCATTGTGTAAACTTAGATAAAGGTAAAATGTATAGGTAATCCTAAAATTTGGGTTCAATTGGAAAATCATAGTGGCCTATGAATTTTTAGAATATCAGTTACTTTCTTATAAAGTGAGGAAATTAATGTGAAATATATTTCTATCACACACAAAAGTCTAGATAATCTGGGACTTTGGTGTGTGACACATATATCATCCCATGTTATGACAGTTGATCTGAGATAAGACGGTTTGTGGGTCGTCATCAACCTAGGGGTGTTAGACCAACAATGATGTGTCTCTCCCTCGGGTTCGTTCTCCCTTTCTTATCCATTGATTCGTATGGGACTTGTCCCATTAGTTTTACGAGACTGAACAGAGCCCAATAATCTGGTATTTTCAGCACTATTGCAGAGGGATTAGGCATCCCCAAAATCTGCATACCTTCAACCTCAGGGAAAACTGACCCTATTGTTTCCCTACACCCAATTCCTATAGAAGGTTAAAAAATTCCTTCACACGATCCAAGCATAGATTCCCACAATGTCTAAGGCTGAGAAACAACCCCACAATCCATGCTTGTATCCCCTTGGACCCCTATACATTACCTACAAGTTGACTTCCATCCTCCCTATTCCTTCCCTCTCCGTCCAATTTGAGACCACTATTGGGTTCAGCGAGGCCTTGTGGATGGTCTTGAATCTTTGCCCAAGTCTCATAAGCCCAAACACATTAATTCAACAACATAGTTGACTTGCCTAGGCATGTGAAGATCTGATCACGATGATGGCAATGGTTGGGACCCCTTTGATAATTTTACCTATGTGCATGAGGACTCCTAGGTCCACATGAGCATGGGAAAAGAGGTCCTTTCACCTTGACTCCAAGCTCCAATCCACATGAAGCACATAAATGAGATGGACTTGTTCTAATGAAAAGGCCATACCATGTGGAAAATAATAGTTACATCTCTATTTAATGATATGGCCTCTCCTGATTGGTCCATTATTTCTTGATTTAGAATAATTCTAGTAGTTCATTGGTAGCTCAGATAATATCAATGTTATAATAAGATTTGATAAGAAAATTGTGTAGAAGATGAAATAAAATGAAATTGGGGTCTGTAATGAAATTACAATGTTTACATATCATTTTCCCCCAACATGGTATCAAAGTAACATTTTTGACCCCAAACAACCCACCTAAGGGGCCTAGCTACTCATAGCAATGCAAAATACAAAAAGAAAGGAGAAAGAGGTAGATGAAGCCTAGGAGCTCAGTCTAGATGGATAAATCCTCCACTTAAACTATTGCAGGACGTCCTCCTCCTTCCTCTAAGGTGTAAGGGCATGAGATGATAGTGGAAGAGGGTCAAAACACAAGAAACTAGGGTTTTGGTGGTGGAAATGGTGAAATGGAGTGGAATGGAGGTGGAAATGGAGTGGAATGGGTGGAATGTGAAAATGGGGAGCTAGGAGGTGGTAGAAGGTAGCTGGGGGTGGCTAACCTTGTGTTATAGATGCCACCCAAGTATATTTAGGTGGTGGGGAAGCATTAGGTTAAGTGGGCATAAAATGGGTAGAACAATGAAGAAAATCAAGTAAAATTGTGAGTAGCACGGTCGTGGTGGACAACACGACCATGGTGGGCAGTGGGTAGCATGGTCATGGTAGATGTGAATGTTCGTGGTGTAAGAACGGAATGAACATGTGAATTCTAGGGTTTTGGGACTAATGGAACCATTCTAGCCAGCACGACCATGCTGGGAACTCCCAACACGATCATTTTATGATTGTAGTTCAAAACGTGAGTATTAATGCATGACTATAAGGTCATTACTACATGTACAAATTAATTTGGATATTAGAGTCTTGAATAGGCTAATTACGATCACTCTATGACTTTACTTGATTATTCTTGATTTAGATAGGTAACACTATGTTCCATGGGAATAATAATTAATTATGAAGATTTCATTATCAAATGCTATATTGAATGCATGGGCATAAAGTAGTGTTAATGCCAACATTGGTGTTATGAATGATGTTGAATATATTGAAATATATTCATTATTATATATAACTAGATAATATTCGTTAGAGATAAGATATCAGTGTGCCAAATCATATTAGTCTAATGATGATGAGCATTCAGGGTTTCTAATCCCTAAACTAGGATTTCAGACCCAAATTGATTTATGTTGATTATAATATGGATGACCTAATTGGATTGTTAATAATGTATAAAAATAATTAATTCAATGACTTAGGGTTACCCCTAGTGTTAAGTTAGGATTTCTAAGGCTTATGACTCTTGATGATGGTGATGATGTATATTTAGGTTTAGAAGTCATTGGATCCATTTACATAGGAGTTAGGGTTTTGAACCCTAACCCTACTGTTGACCCTAAACTAAGAAAACCCAAACCCTAAAGTCAACCTTTTTTTATACTATGAACACATGGTCGAACTTTATGGTTTATACATACATAAGGATGATGTTGATTAGATGTTGATTTCTTGGATGTTTGGATTGTATTCTTAAAGTGCTTGAAGTATAATTTCATTTGAAATAACTGCATGGTGACTACAATGAGGTACATGGTTATTTATGAGTAATTCGTTATCAAATGCCGAAGTTTTCCGGATAATTTTTGAAGTACTGAATCGAATGATAATTATTGGAATCTTATATAATTCACATCATTATAATGCAACTATGACCATCACATAGATAATATTATAATATTCTAAATCTTGGATTACACTCATCAAGGGTAATGCAAAAAACTCTAATGATGGATGGTGATTTCACCAGAGAGGATATAGCAAGCATGGGTTAGAATATACAATGAAAATGCAAGATTCAAATGTGTAAATATTTGGTTGTCAACATTATACAATGTTACTATACTTGCACACATTTTGGTTACACCACATACGCTATATAGTGATATTTTGATCACTATTTTGTTTTTCGAAATTTTAGGTGATTGTCCTAGATAAATCTATGAAGACATGGAGAGTGAAGACACTAAAGCTAAGTCACAAATAGGATCAGTTAGTTAGAACTTTTTATACTTATTCTTAACATGTGTTAGTTCACATGTTAAAACTTCATGTAACTCCTTAGGGAAGCATCATTATACATTATGTAAATAATTCAAATTCATTAATGGAAATTATTCGTTGCTATTTATGATTTGTTAAATTTGGGTCCTAGAGTTTTAGGTGATGACTCTCGACTTTAAGGTCCACCTTGATTGGGGGATACTCAAAATTAGGGGTCATCATATTTGATATCATAGCCCAGAATTTCAAATAATATCTAATAGACAAATAAGAAATTTACTAGGGCATAATCTAAAGGTAATGGTGTCTAAAAGGATCACAGATTTAGGGACTAGCAATATTTTCCTGCACACCATTAAGTTGGTAAATAGGGACTCCATTAGACAATGCAATACCCTACCTAGTTAGAAACTAGGGTTTGCCAAAAATAACTTTTTCCTATGTTTCCTTATCTCTAATTTCGTCCCATCTTTTGCTTAATAAACTTTTAAATGCACATCCCTCCTCATCTAAAGTTACGGAATCAAGAAGAAGTAGGATTAAGGCATCCTCTTCCAATTTAATTATAATGTTAGGATATTGAAAATGTGACATGTATTTTATGTCCCTCTAGTAAGGACAAGTCCTAGAAAAACCTAATTATGGGTGAGAAAACCCAGTTGTGCGTAAACTACTTGAGTAGGCTAACCCAGTAGGGTATGAAAACCCTAATAGTGCAAGGGAATTATGAAATTATAAAATAGAAGGGGTAATCCCTAACCCTAACCCCAAACCTTAATACTATGTAAGGGGAGTCTATGGATGAAAAAATAACCCTACCCAAATCAGCAATAAGTTATGGAAAATAGAAAGAGGATATACAATCAGGTTTGGGTAATTGAATTTTGGGCACCCGAATTAGATACCCTAGTTTATCATGAATGCAAGTAGAGTAATGCATGTGTGATACATAAGAAGGGTTTATAATACAAATGAAGAACATGAAATTAGTGATTAGATACAAAAATATGATACCCTCAATTTATCTATTAAGGATGGTGTCTCGGCTTGGGGTGGGTCATACCAAGATTGGAAAAATGACCTATAGAGGGAGACACAACCCTAAACTGAGGGATCAGGTTGTGTCTAGAAGATCTAACCCCATCTTAAAAGTAAAGAAGACACCCTAGGTTAGAACCTTATATAGAAGAATGAGTTGACCAACTTCATTTTGAGAATTAAAGAAACCTTTGCATTTTCAAAGCACCTAACCCTAAGCATCTAGGTGTATGATAATGTAAGGCATAATCGATACAAGGATAAATTGTGTAGGTCCACCATATAATATGATGTGAGACTTTGGCTGGACAAATTCCAATTTAAAAATATGATGTAAAAGACATACCTTAAGAGTGTGGTAGGGGAGTATATCTAAGCCTAATGCTTTTCCCTACAAGCCATGAGACCTAGGGTCAAGATGACATTTTGAAACCCTTACCTTTAACCAATGCAAGGATAAAGATAATGAATTTATGACATTATAATGTCTCAATTATCCCTATACATGGAAGTGGCCCAAAATAGCCCTATTTAGGGAAGAAGGTCAAGTTAGGAAAATTAGCCATATGTAGGGAAGAGCCTTATGTTATCCCTATGAAAGGAAGAGTTGAGCCTTGTGTTAGCCTATGAATGGAAAAGATGAGCCTCGTGTTATCCCTATGTAGGGAAGATCTCATGTGAAAGACACTCTCTAGGAGCCATGGCCCAGGGGTCACGTGGAAATAACTAACACAATAATACATAAGATGTAGACATATTGAATGCAATAAATTATGTAATTATAATGATGAAACTAAAAGGAGGTGACCATGACGTACATACATAAGGTTGTGTGATTAGGACATAGCCATGCAACAGTACTTAAGGCCCATGGGGTCAGGAGAATAGACACCTTCATAAGTACATAAGGCCTATGGGGTGAATGTGAAAAAAATCCATAAGTACATAAGACCATGGGTTTGCGAGGACATCACTCCAAAAGTACCTATTGTGACAAATCAGAACCTAGAATCCTACACTATTCCATTATTAGAAATCTAGTGAGGTTTGTTTTCTTTAGATGTGACCAAACAAGGATAAAAATATAAACACATTTATAGAATGACTTAATTATGTACCAACATGTAATTAAAATCATGAAACATGTTACATATATTTTCTTTACTAACATAATGGCTAAATAAAAATGAATAATATGTTTTGGAGTAAAAATTTGTAATTCTATGTCCATAAATATTAAGAATGTTCTATTAAATAAATATGATTTTAATGGATTAAATATGTCAAATAAGTAAAATGTAGAATTTTGTACAAAATAATAACAAATACCTCTTTTAAAAATGTATTGAAGATAATAAGACTTAATTGAGTGGATGTTTAGTTTTGATAAGCATTACGGTAATAAGCCAAACATTTTAATGGTGCCATAACTCATAAAAGGGATTTTTAACGGTAAAATATTTTGATAAAATGTGTTCCTCAGGTCCTAGTTTCCTTGGGTGCCAAGTTTCACATGGTTTGTGTAATGACATTTAATTTTATTCTATTTGGAAAAGAAAATAGGATAAGACCCAAAAGAATTAATTAAATTACTAAAAGTATCTAGAAGTGGAGTTAAACCTCAAATTCAGAATCCGACGTTAGCAACACCGATTCTAGAGGACTTCTTAGGGTTTAGCGATGGAAGAAGTTGTGGCCGTGGAGGAAGAGGGGGCACTGGATGTGTATTAGGCCCCCTGTACTCGGGGGAGAGCTTGTCAGGCCCTGTTTACAACACCGATGGTTAAGGCACCAAAGCACCAAGTAAAAATGTCCCTGATCCATCAAAAGATCGCTATTACAAAGATGTTATGACAGGTCATAAAGCTTCAGATCTCTTCAAGGTCTCACCAGATACCCTTACTATTGAATATATCTATGTTGATTGTAACGACGCCGTACCTACCCTCACAGTCAACCCAGTCTCCCTACCACCACTAATCGAGCCATGGAATCATGCAATGATTGTCATAATGATTGGTGGGAACATCGGATTCCAAATGCTTGTAAATTGCCTCTCATTTATGTGGGGCCCAATAGACTCCTTCAAAGTGATCAACCTAGAGATGGGGTACTACATCATTCAACTATCCAATGAGAATGATTTCAACAAACTAATGACTGGGGGCCCCTAGACCATATTTGGAAATTACATCCCAGTCCAATCATGGTCATCAAAATTTAGACCTTTTGAGCCGATCCCTCAGAAGTTAGTGGTATGGTTTCAAGTGAAGGACCTTCCAGTCTACCTATATCAGAATAATCCCTTAGCTTGCATAGAAAACCTAGTTGGAAAGAAAATAAAGACTGATGCAATGATGATGAAAGGAGACTGAGGCAAGTTTGCTCGCCTTGATATTGAGGTGGACACATCCAAGCCCCTCCTACCTGCAATCTTCCTCAATCGAGAACACTACAGGTTGGAATATGAAAACTTGCCTCTAGTATGCATGCAGTGCAGGTGACTAGGGCACACGAACAAAGCCTGCACCTACTCTAAGCCTTTCATTCCCAGTGAGGCCTCGTCCTCCATGGGAATAGATCTCTGAGGCCCGTTGACATTTACCAAGGCAATCCATGCTCCTAAGACTATGCGAAAACAACCACCTAATAAGGTCAACCCACTCCAGGGTCAAGGAACCAAACCCAATGAAGAACCACCCAAGAAAATGGGAGATCCTCCCAAGTCAACCACCATAGAGTCAGGTAATCCTACTAATATGGGGGACGACTCTGATTGGGAGACTATAGTGAGCAAGAAAACCAAGAAGAAAGCCCCCCCAAGCCACCACAAAAATAAAAGACACAACCCCAGACTCACATCGAGAAGGCTCAAGATATTCCCCAGACTAACATGGTAGTCATCCTTGTTGATGACTAAATGTCGGAAGGCAGGAGTACCATGCCTAATAATGGCAAAGTCTTCCTCTTTGAAGGCTCAATTCTGCAAGAAAACTCAAACCTATCTCTAGACAATTTCACCTGGGGTAACATCACCCTAAACAACATTGGAGTTATCCTAAGAAATAGGAAAGTCATCTACCAAAATGTTGTTGTGAGCCCTGGGAGAGAGCACAAGAAAGGGAAGCTTGCTCAACAAGTAGGCCACCTGGAGTTCTTCGGTACTAAACAACAACTCAGCTTTGATGAGCAGATTCAGGACATGGAAGTAGTGGCTCTAGGCCCAAAGGAGATTGCAGGGGACATTGGATAGGATGACGATGGTCAAGCTAAGGGCCTCCTTGCCACTATCCAGTAAACCCACTCCCATTTCTTGTTTAATGGTGAAAGTCATTTGTTGTAATATCCAAGGAGTTGGCTCCAAGGATAAAATTCGTCTACTTAAAGAATACAAACTGAAATACAAACTGTTCATTCTTGTACTACTTGAAACTAGATGTAGTGGCAGCTCTACTGACAACATGATTAAGAAAATCAGCTTCCCTTCATCACACCAAGTCGAGGCATTGGGCTTCTCCGGAGGCATCTGTGTCCTTTGGGATGATACTAGATGCCATCTTGAAGTTCTCTACAATAATAAACAGTTCCTCCATTGTAGAATCAATCATATATGGAGCGCTACTTTTGTGTATAGAAGCCCTACCCCGTCAAAGAGCAATCTCTTATGGACATGACTGATGGATCTCTCAAAAACTGTTAACGAAGCCTGGGCAATTCCTGGTGATTTCAACACCATGCTCGATGTCTCTGAGAAATGAGGAGGGAAACACTTTGATCTCCATAATAGTCTCTTATTTAATGCCACTCTACAAAGCATTGGACTAGTAGAAGTCAAAATGTCTTGTCACTTCTTCACGTTTAAATGGCATTGGTTATTAGAAAAGCTCGATAGGGTCGTTTCCAATGACCAATGGTTTACCATTGAAGGAGGCTTCAATTCTGTTGTCATTCCCCAACTCTATTTCAACCATAATCCCATCCTTTTGTCAAGCTCAACTAAAGCTAAAGCCAGGCTAGCCGTCTTCAAGACCAAAGCAAGCTGGAAAATTACGGAGGACTTCAATCAATCCATTATGCCTGAATGGGATAACTCCAAATCTTTCCTTGAGGCATTGCCCCCCTTCATGTCAATTGTTCTTAAATGGGAGAAGAATAAACTTAAGAAGAAGAAAAAACTGAAGACCTTAGTCATCTCTAGGATCGACCACTCCCAGGTAATTGATAGTCACAATCCAAATACCAATAATGATTTACTATCCATTAACTTGCAAGAATAGCATTCCAAAATTCTACTCACTGAGGAGATGGATTGGCAATAGAAAGTGCAAATCTAATGGCTCAAATGCGGTGATGGCAAAACTAAATTCTTCCACTCCTATGTCAAGGCTCGTAGGAAGTCTTCTAAGATATGTAGATTATAGGATGATACCAGTGGTTGGGTAGAGCACAACAAATCTCTACAAGTACTTGTCCTGAATCAGTTCCACAGTCTCATGGCTCAGCGAGACACACAGATTATAAGCACATAAAAAATCAACTCATATATTGGCTTCTTTACATCATTACCACCTCAAGCATCAAACTTCATTGCAAGAATGCATGGACATGAAGAAATCTGGAGGACCACTTTCACAATGTCACCATCCAAGCCGCCTAGCCCAAACAAAGTATACAATGATTTCATTCAAGCTCAATGGAAAACCATAGGAACCTCCATAGTGATAATTGTACAACAACCTTTCAACAGTGGCAAATTCAATGATAAGCTAGCAGAAGCTTATATGGTCCTTATTCCCAAAAATAAGCAACCACAGCGCTGCTCTAAGTTGTAGCCTATCTCACTAAATAACTCATGCTTCAAGCTCATTTCCAAAATTCTTGTAGAAAGGATTCAGCCCCATTTCCCTTCCTAGATCTCAGAGAACCAATCCAGCTTTATCCTCGGTCGACAGATTAGTGACAACATCCTCTTAGTGTAAGAAGTAGTGCATTCAATGAAGCAGAAGACCTTGGAAAAAATAGGTTAGTATCAAACTTGACCTGTCTAAAGCTTTCGATCATATGCACTAGAAATTCATAAATGACACTCTCATAAAAATAGGCCTTCCATCCATCACTATGTCCCTCATTATGGACATTGTCTCATCAGGGAGCACCTTCATTCTTTGGGAGGGGGTTAATTTTCCTGCCTTCAAGTCTATAAGGGGGGTTAGGTAAGGCGATCCCCTTAGTCTGTACATCTTTGTACTTTGTATGGAAAGACTATCTCAAGCTATCAATGAAGCAGTCAATGACAACTAATGGAAATCCATAAGGTTGACAGGGCACAGAGCACCCCTTTCCCATGTGTTCTTTGTTGATGATATATTATTAATGGTAGAAGCATGTCCACAATAGGCGTAGACCATTCTTGATGTTCTCAATAAATTCAACGCGGTTTTTGGCCAAACCATCTCTAAAGACAAGTCCCATTGTTTCTTCTCAGCAAAAACAACGTGAGGAGAAAAACGAACCTTCTATCAGAGCATTGGCATCTAGAGCACCAATGACCTAGGTAGCTACCTTGGTGTCCCTATCCTCCATCACTAGGTCAACAAGAGCACACATTAGCATATCTTAATGACCATTAGAGCGCGTATGACCAGCTGGGTGGCCCGACACCTCTCTATGGCAAGCTAATGACCCTTGCTAAGGAAACACTACAAGCAATCCCGTCTTACACCATGCAAACAGTAAGACTATCCCCTTCTCTATGTGATGATATCAATACAAATCTTAAAGACTTCATTTGGTCTGACAGAAGAGAACATAAGAAACTTTCCTTAGTATCTTAGAAGAAGGTCACTGCACTCAAGTCTGAAGGGGGCCTAGGCATAAATAACGTGAGGAGAAAGAACAATGCCCTTATGTTAAAAAATGTATGGTTTTTCCTTAACAACCATCTAGATCAATGGGTAAGAGTACGAAAAGAGAAATATAAAAGAGGCACTCATGCCATCAAAAAACCTTATTCATCTATTTGGGGCTTCAACAAATGGAATATGAAGGCATTCACAAATGAATGTTACAAAAAAATTAACTCTGGTATTGAAACCAATGTTTGGTTGGAAAATGGCTCAATGACACATCAGTCACAGATCTTGACCCCAACTGGTTGATCCCTATTGACCTTTAAGATCTATAGGATAATTCCTTAAGGCTTGATAATGGTGAATGGGACTTATCCTTCATGAATGTATTCATGCCACCAGATGCCCTCAACATATCCACCACATTTCTCCTCCTACAGGTGATTCCTTACCCTACTATTGGGTCTGGCCACATGAAGCTCTAGGAAACCTCATAGCTAAGACAGTGTACGCTTGTATCAAAGATGACGATCCTCAACACAACTCATGTAATTAGAAAGCCATCTGGAAGCTTAAGGTTCCCAAATGAATTGAACTTTTCATGTGCCTCCTACAACACTGAGCTCTGCAGACAAATGTCGAGAAAAAATGAAGACACCTAGACATGGATACTACATGCTCAATTTGCAATAATCATGAGGACACTCTACTACATTATCTATGGGACTATGCTCAAAGTACGACTACCTAGAGAGTTTTAGAGGTTCCTTCCAACTCCTTCCTTACCTTTGAAGATGAGTGGATATAATGAATCATCTCACCGACACATACCAATCAGAGAACTGCAACTCTACATTTGATTGCTTGTTGGCACATATGGAACACCAGGAACAAATTGATTCATGAGCATGTGGCACCCAATGCACAGGCTCAGATTGCATTTATTAAAGAAAGAACAAACTCCATTACACAAGCCATGGAGTCCATCCCAAGCACCATAAAACCAACTATTAAGATTATCACATATCTAGGAATGGTGGACCACATTCTAATTCTTGATGTTGCATTCCAAAGTGCCTCCCAGAATGTTGTTGTAGGCATTCATATTATCAACAACCAAGGAAAATTCTTATCTGGTGAGGGAGTCCCTTTGCAAGCTACCTCACATATACATGTCGAGCAGCTAGACATTAATATTGTTGCCTCCATCTACAGAGATCATAATATGTAGAACTCTATGATCATTTCTGACTCTAGCTCTTCGGTGGATCTAATGAATCAGATGTATTTCCCCTCACTGAAACCCCAACAAGTTTGGAGGAAATTTCATGTCACTAAAGCAACCTTTAATCATCTCTTGGTTTTGTATGTCCCTAGAGACTTAAATCAGGTTGCCGAAAAAGTATAAAAAATCTCTACTTTCTCTTAATTCCTTTTCTTTCAATTGTAAAAGGCCACGATGGCCAATAGAAGAGCTAGGCGCTGACCTTTCCAAGTTTTGGCATGTTCTAGAGCACAGGATGAATAAGACTTAAGCACATGATAAATAAATAAAAACCTCAAATTCGGAATCCACATATTAAATTTTAGCCAAGTTTCACATCTTTTAAGAGTTTCTCCTTAAGGTTAAAAAATGAAAGATAAGGCCAAAATTTTTGAATTTATTATTAAAAAGAAACATATAATATATTAATTAAATAATGTAATACAATTTGTATGGATTGTAATAAATAAAGTTGTGGTGTAACATAAAGGGAAACAATGTTGTACATGCAACATAAAAGAAATAAAATTCGAAATTTATTTTAGGAACACATTAATAAATACATATGTAGAAAATAGCATCACACTCGTATGTACTATATATTTAGATGTAAACTGTCAATAGAAGAAATAAGTAAGAGAATACAATTTCCCTCATTGATTATCTTGATAGTATGTGCATAATATTACGAAAACAAGTAACATGAAATGTGAAACTAAGTTACTATTATCAGGAAGAAATTAGAAATAAAAATAGTTGAGTATAATTAAGAGAGATTGAGGGATTTAAGTAAGTATAAGATAATATCTACTAGTCTCATGAGTGGAAAGTTTTGAAAGGATCATAAATACCCAACATAGTAAGTAAACTTTCATGTATATGAAATAATCTACTATACAATTTTTAAACAAAAAAGTAATGTCAAATTTATTTCTCATATATTAATTGGTCCAATGTCAAGTTCCTTTTTAGTTGGATAATACTACTACAAATAAAAAAATTATAAAATAAATTAACAAGATAATTATAAAAGGATTCAAATTAAGTAAATAACATATTGAACATTATAAAAATGAAAACTAATGTACAATTCCAATTCTTCATGTCTTAAATAACATGTGTCAAAATTTACTTTATTTTAACTTTGTTTGGACCCTCAAATAAATTTGGAATGAGAATATACAACTAGAAACATTAACTGTTAATTGTTTAATTTAATATGTTCAATTTGATATGGTTTTCAATTTTCTTACCTATCATTTGTTAACAAAATCTTGAATTTTCTCCATTTAAAATATTTGTTGTATAATTTCTTTAGTAAACAAAAATAGGTAAGCTTCTTTTTACCCAAGACAAGTTGTTCTATATATACACTACACCCTATGGCCTTCAAACACATAGAAATCACTTGACCAATAGGCCACCCTAGCCTTCTCTCTTATAACTCTATTCAAGTCCTTTGTATGAGCCATCAAAGATTTGCAATTTCATGGTTATCTTTCCTCATCCACTGGTGTTACGAACCTTGGAATAGTTTCTAACCCTGACATGGATCTAAGATTTAGATTTTAACAAGTTGACTAACATCATGAGGTATGATTTCATCCTCTATTATTGCATACCCTAGTGAAGGAAGTTGATTGACATACTTAAATACATGTTGAGTTATTGATATAAACATTAAAAAGGGAGAAGTAATGGTACAAAGACAAGGAAAATGATTGAAATATGCATTAGGAGATGGAATGAGTATTTTTTAGAAAGATTTATATAGGCTTTAGCAAACAAGATAAAGAAGAACACATAGACCAAATTAAATAAAATAAGTTATTAAAAAGAATGGGATCCATAATCAAGTCCCATAGTTATGCATTCTTTAACTAAGGAAACATAAGAGTAAAAGAGAAATGCAAATAATTAAGAGGATCATTTAAAGAGGAATAATTCTTAGAAGGGTAGATGTAAAGACAAATTTACCAAAAGGGACAAATGAGTAAGATATGAGGTTAAGGTACTGAATTAAGAAGGAATAGAAAAATAGGGAAAATAATGATCATGGTTTAAGGAAAAAGGGTTATATGATAGAAGGAGTAAATCAAAATATACATATCTAGAAAACATTAATATATTCATTCATGTTTCCATTTTATATAGATATTTCTATCAAGTAGCTGGATGACTTTACTCTGATATGCTTAATTAGTTCTTGTATATGTCAAATCTAAGAAGCATGAGGATCATGTTGAGTAAGTTATTCAGTCACATGGATAGAAATTGAGATTAATATTAAAATATATTTTTTTCCTTACATGAGTTGTACCACTAAAATGAAGCAAAGGTCATTCAAAAAGTTTGGAAAGCTAAAATTAGAAAGGAAAATAATTGATCTAGAAATTTAAACTATGTAGAAAACAAGATGTAACAAAATATATACATGTCACATAGTTCTAAATTTGCATCAATATATGAATGTGAATTCAATATTAAGAACTTTGTAAAGTTTAATGATTCTATATGTAAGGAATGGGGTGCAGAAAGTGAGATGATGATGGGCAAAATGAGAATGAAGACAAGATGTTGGTACATGATGTGAAAATGATATGAAAATGTAAATGAATAAAGGAAGTAATTAACAATATAATTAAAAGCATAAAGAAGGGAAATATGATGAAAGAGAAAGAAAATTGAGTATATAAATCTGTTTGGGCACACACCCTAAGAGAAGAAAGCGGAATCCTTTGGAATTTTTTATTTCATCAAAGTGTTAATGATCAAGAAATTGCAAGTTGTATTTTTTTCGATATACATGCATTGTTTTTCATAAGAATGTATTTTGGTATATGGGATCTTAGTAAGGAATTGTGTAGCTTTGATGATTGTTGGAATTATAATTTTAAGAAATAACATAATTAAAGGAAATGATTATATTGAACTTTAAACATCACGAGAGACATCTCACTTGTGATAGTAATGATACATTACAAGTCATAATACTCTAGGGGCATGATTATAGAGAGTCAAAGGAAAAAGAGAGTATAGGTCAACAGTAAGATACATGTGTATCATAATAGAGGAATGAACTTATAGTCTAGGAAAGAAAGAGTAACCTCAAGTTGAGAAGTTGCAGTTTGGTGATATATGTAAGGATGTTTTGGGATTTGGCAACTCCTGGTAGGTAGATATCGACTTGATCTTGGGTGCAACATTTTAATATGGGGAAAACTACAAAATAAATACAAAAAAGTTAAAGTAACTAATAATAAGCGATTTAATCCATGAGATTTGAATTACAAATATCGCTTAATAATATGGGGGAGAATTAAGAAAAGAGAATGACAAATGAATTTCAATTACAAGAGATCCAAGTTAAATAGAATTAAGGAATCATAAAAGGTCAATGATAAGTTTCAAATATTGAACATGCATAATCAATCTCTTCATAATGTAGTGAGAGTAATAAGGATAACCAAGGAGATGAGTATTGATGGATGAGAAATCAATCAATTAAAAAGTTATTCTATGTGATGTTCATATTTTTTTGTAAAAATGTAGCTCGTGAAAGGTGTTCTCAAAAAAGTATATGTTTATATGGTTCTATTTTTGCATGAATGTATGGTAGTTAAGTGGAAGTCATAGTGGATTATGTTCCATGCTTATCAAGCATTAGGATTGCAACTCGGTATTCGAGTTGTGGTTATTGTATCATGTAACTTATATGGTCTTCAATATTGATATACCACAATAACAAAGTAGATTCCTTAGAATTTTTGCATGTAGTACTTAACTATAATAGAGAAACAACCATATATATTGGTATCGCACAAAAAAACATGCAAATGATAAACCTCAACAATATGAACTAGGTTGAAAGAAAAGCAATTTATCATGAATCATATGTTTCCTTGTTGATATTGAAATGCTTTAATACAAGATGAATTAGGAATTCAGTTTAGAACTCATTATTAAAATAAGAGATATAAGAGTAGGTGAAGTACCTACCTTAGAATGGTAGAAGACATTTAACTGCAACATTTTCATTACATTTTGTTGATTTCAAGGACGAAAATTGTTAAGGAAGAGAGGTTGTAATAATCCCACCTCTACTTAGTTGGTAATTAAGATATATAAGACCCTAAGTTTAATTTTAGTTGTTTAATGTGAAATATATATTAATCAATATCATCCTTCTCTTGGATTTCCATACAAAATCTTTAAACGAAGGGTGATTTGTATAACCCTAAAACCTTATTAATACTTAATTTGTATTTTTGTACCCAATAATGTTCTTATGCTAAATTAGTTTAAAATCTTATTTATCTTTATTATTGGTTTATGAACATGTCAAATACCAATTCTGGTTAATTAAAGAGGATTTTGGTAGAAACAAACCCTAGACTGGATGAAATTAGGGTTTTTGCTTGAATTTGCCTAGTAGAGGTTAAAATGATGGAGTTGTAGTCATTAAATTATGTACATTAAATTTCACTCTTTATAAGTGATATTATGTACAATTGGACTTCATAATGAAAATAAAATCTATAGAATTTATCATATATTGATTTGGAGGTCAAATGCTCAAGATATGGACAAATCTGAAGGAGAATTTCATTTATGGACCTCTTTCCAAATTAGCCAAGCACCTCAAATGGCCTTATTAGATAAACCTGACCTAAAATGCCTTACACCCCATTTTTTTCTCTAATATTTTCTTTTCAAGGGTAGAGAGGTGATTCTGAGGGGATTTGGGTGGATATTGAACTAGAGTTGATCTAGTTCAAGTTCCTCCCTAAATTCAAGGTTCTAGTAAGTTCTTTTCTTCTCTTCTTCTTTCTTCCAACTTTATTTAGTTCTAATGGTGTGGTCAAAATATTTCTAAAAGTGGAGTAAGAATACCTAATTTGTCCATCTTTTCTCTATTTTCTCAGGCTATCATCTAGGAAGGTTCCCAATCTATCGAGTTTGTGGTGATTATCAACTATAGAGAAATTTGGTGGAACTTTTTGCTGAATTCTAAAATTCATCTTCTTGGAATCATGGAGGTGTTTTTTGACCTACTAATTACAACAATGGTGAGTGGATGTACACACATTTAAATATTTAAGTATGTATACCTCAATATAAGTTTGTTTATTTTAATTTTTCCATATTCTAGACAATTTGGTTGATTTTGTGGTAAAATTGGAATTTTATTATGAAATTTAGGATTTATGCTTATTTTATAGAGATATACTAATATGAAACCTTATCGAACAAGATTGTTGTGTTAAAGAATTAAAGTATGGATTTAAAATACAATTTTTCCTTTGCAATAGATTTATTGGTTTACTATATTTAGTAATCCATTAATTAATATTATATCAAGAAAAAGAGAAAAATTCAATAATAAAGTAACAATAAAAGTAATGGATACATATCAAATGGTGTGGAGTTTTCTAGAAAAGAACGAGTTATAGGAAACTAATGTATTAATTTCAGTTCCTAGTTATACTTAATGAGAAAACATATCCAAATAATGGACATTTCCATGTTTGGAGAGAAAAAGAATTTATTAATGCCTTATATAAATCAAATAAAGGGAAGACTTATAGGCAAAGCAAAGTGATGTTAACTTGTGAATTTTGGTAAGAAATCTTCCCTACACTGAGATGCAAGCGTTAAAGTCTTTTCTCTAAAATTTGGGATTAGAAGAACGATAGAAGAGAGAGAGAGATGAATTATTTACTTTTTCCTAAAGGAACTATTAATTAGTTAAAACATGTAAATGTCATGATTAAATAAGGAAATAGAGATGGTTATTTGATTTTTTACATGGCATGATATCCATTGGATTGAGATCTGATGATATTCAGATCATTGTCTACTTCACATGAGAAAGGAAAGTCATGGAATAGTATTGATACATTTCCTTTTTTATTTTCCTCTCATCCTAGTGCATGTGCACAATCTAGAAAGATATCCATTGGATTTAGGAGAGTAAAATGCACCTATCCATCCTAGGACTTGCCTACTTTTGAAAGCAATTTGGGGTTTCCCCAATTTCCTCCATGAATGGTGCTCAACCCATGAAGGAATGATTATAAAAGGAGAGCTATAATCTCTTTGTGAAACCCCAAAACTCTCCATGAGAGTCTGCTCAATCTATGGTTTGATCCTCTACTTTTAGTTTTCTTTCTATCCCCATCCTTAACCCATTCCTTCTCCCTAAACCACATTGGAAATTCCTATTCATCATGCTCTCTGCCTAGACTAACTCCATGGCAATTGAAGCCCTCAACCAATTCTTTAGGTCTAGATGAAGGCATCGACAATATGGCCTACTGAAATGAGAACCTGAAGTCTAAATTCAACCATCTAGTTGACTCACTCAAGAAAGTTTCTCATGAGTCCAGGGTTGAAGATGACCGAGGATGAAAAGTCCTCTTTGCCGTGCATCGCCTTCTACAAGGTATGGGGTAAAATTGAATTTTCACTCTCTTTTTTATGCATTACCTAGCTAAGTGACATGAGGATGGGTGTCAACATGGTACGAGCCAATTGTCTTGGTTGTGGCCCCGTGTCACGCTAGCTTTACATAGTCATCGACCTACATGGCAAGTTGTGATTAGCTAGAAAGGAATAAACTTGTAAAAATTATAGAATATCATAGGGTTATCCAATTATGATAATTTATATATGAAATTTGATAAAAAAAACTATGAGGAATCCAATGAAATTGATTCCAAGACATTTGTCAATCCCAAATTGTAAAGTATATAAAGTTTCTAACTTTAATGTATTGATGCATCAAAATCCTAATTTCTTACTTTTAATAAACATAAATTGTTTAAATGATATCAATAGATAAAGTCTATTCTTTTTCGATAAAAAGGTAAATCTTGGGCTAGTCTAAGTTTAAGAAATCACATGCATAAAGTTTCTAACTTTAATGTATTAATGCATAAAAACCCTAATTTCTCAGTTTTAATGATCATAACTTGTTTAAATGATTTTAATGGACAAGATCCAATCCTTTTGGATAAAAGGGAACATCTTGGTCTAATTTTAGTTTAAGAATTCACATGTTTCCAAAATTAGGGTTTGTAAGTTAAAAAGTAGTAAATGTGATAATTAAGGATTGGAAAGCCAAAAATCCTAATGAAACTCAATATTGACCCCACAACTTTACTTGGAGCCCAATTCAGTCTTAATGTTAGTTTATGGATAAAATAGTAATACATGGATGTTATGCATTAATTTTGAGGTGATTTCTTGGTTGATTACAAATGTACTTGTTTACTTGGACTTTAAGTCATCTCTGAGAAAGGTATTTGGTTATGCTTATGACTACTCACCTTATCAACTTCCATGGTTTTCTAATGTTTCTCGATTGGATTGCAACTAAATTGTTGAATTTTTATTCAATTATTGTAATATATAAGGGCCCTATGAGTATCACACTATATAATCATAACTTCCTCCACTACACTATCTTTGCTGGATTGATGACATATGTGGGATGTATGAAGTGTCATTATGATGATGAATGACCAAGCCAGCACATGAATATCACTAATAAGACCAGGCCTGGATAGGATGGTTATTATTAGGCCAAACCAAGAAAGGAAGGCCATAACAAACCAAGCCTAGGAACGGGAAGATTATGTGTAGTCCAATGTAGAGACAAAACTCTATGAGAGGGTACCTCATGAAGAGTACTCTAGTGAGGGAGTATACCATAGAGATTGAGTGATTAAGAGTTGAGAAGTTAGGAAAAATGTGCATGTTCAAATTTGCAATGATATATGCTTCTCTGGTTGATGATGTTGTTACACTTACATGCAAATATTTCCCCCCACATACTTAGTATATCTTGAGATAGTAACTGTGTTTAGGTTTCACACCTTTTTATATTAAATTGCAAGTAATGATGAAATATGGCCATCCAAAGAAGAAGACACCAAAAGAAAAGATCTAAAGTTATTCTGGAGGATTTAGATAGATAGGTTTCTTTTCATTTTGCAAACATTAGATTTATGTTTCATGTAACTCCTTAGCGGAGGTTCTATCTTCATATTATTATCAAACTATTTTCTATTTAATAAAATTTAAAATTATTTTTGGTTAATTACAACACCTCAACCCTACATAAATAATAAAGGCCCTTGCCCACTCAATCTGCCTAAATGAAAGAATAACAGGGGGAAGGGGTCATTACATTTGGTATCAGATCCTAGTTTACCATTTAAACTCTAATTATTACTAAATTTTAAAAGTCTTGCAGAGCCATGTAACATACACGAATATGGGTATATATCTTAACCCCCCATTTTCTAGGCACTTCTAATTACAACTAATATCAAGTTCCTTTGCCTTAATTTTATTAAACTATAGAAGTTTGGAATTTAAAATCATACTAAGATGACAAATATCCATTAGAAGAGGTTTTAGGATTAATGAAGTAGTTAACTATATAATCAGGGATAATTATGTAAATTCACTGCTAATTAGAACTTAATCTTAATTTGGCTCTTTAAAAATCTTATTAAGACTTGACCATGAAAGAAAATAAAAAATAAGGAATTTTGTATCAAAAATGATTATAAACGTACTAAATATAGATATTAGGTACTTAATTTACAAGAAACTAAATAAAATACAAAATGTGTTCAAAAGGAGAAGTTAATGTCAAAATTAAACTCTTCACACCTTATTTAGAAAACCCATGAATTTTTAGGTCAATCTGATATTAATTATACCCCCAACCACTTAGATTAAACTACACAACTTTAATGCATATCAATACATTCAATATTCTAATTTAAATCCAAGTCAATTTGATTAAATTCTAATAACGTCTTCAGCCCATTTGGAAACCTCACCCACGTGCCCCTCACATAGGGTCTATAGGTAACGTACAAAACAGTCTCCACCCATAGCCTCTGCTTCCTCTTCCTCTCCACTTCCATCACCCCATTTCTTCTCAGGCTTTGTTCTCTCTTACATCTCATGCACACTAAAAACCATTGTTGCCTCCTCAATCTTTTTGGCACTAGCTAGACACAGAGATAGAAAGAGGGAGGGTGTTAAGGTTGTTGCCGACTGCAAAGGCCAACCACTACTCTGGCGGTCATCCTCAGTGGTGTGTCTACCGTACTTCTTCCTCACATCATTAATCATTCTTCCCCACTCCTCTTCTTCTCCTTCCATCACCCACCAGAATCCAAGAACCCTAACCTCCTAGTTATCTTGTCTTGCACCTATAAATTGTCAGAATAGAGAGAGAGAAAGATCAAACTCCGCTTCCTGCAACCTATACAATCAATGATGACTCCATGAACATCAATTGCTATGGCTCCAATCTGATTTCTCTAATTAGCAATGACTCCATTCATCCTTGCATCAGTTTCATCTTTGTCCTAAACATCCTCTTTGCTTCCTCCTTTTATTGTCATCCTCCCTGGCTATGTGGATGTCACCTCCTGGTGATCTAGTGACTGGCGACAAGCTTTTACACCACGAGACTGACAACCGACACCTACTTGAACACCACCATCTGCATCTGGACATAACGTTTTCCTCTACCTCATTACCAACCAGACAATCGGATCTTCTCTTAAACATATTCTCCTCCTCTCACCTTCCTCCATCATCACCTGAATTCCTATTGGTCGCAACTACTGATCACCATGCGCCCTATAGCCTGACAGCAAAGGAGGATCCTTGACTCCACCTCTTGTTGTATGACCTCCTCGCATGGTCATCCACGACAGGCATTCTCACTTCTTTAGACGCGCACCCCCCAGACATGCCTTCACCATCACAGAGATGCTGACCTGTAGACAACAATCTTGTCAGTCACTGGCTCCCTTGCTCATCCGCCATCATCGATGTCGGCATCAATCTCTCATCTAATCATCCTCTTCATCTTGCTGATGACCTACTATGTTAAAGGATTACATAGCCTTAGTTTCTGTTGTGCGTGGCCACCGTCAGTGAGGTTTAGCTCTAAGTATATCTCAAACCTAAGACATGAGCATGACAAATATGCAAACATCAGTAGATATGCCTTCCTTCTCCAAATCACACTAGGGGACTGAAATGCATCTTGGAGCTCCTTAAATTGCCACCTGATTAACTACCTCTGGTCACCTTCTTCTTCATCAGTGAATGAAGACCTGAGATATACAGGAGCTGCTAGATACTAGTAATGCACTTGTACAACTTCACCTTTGATGTCTCCAATATAGCCTGATTCGATAATATCCATGAAAGGTTGGAACAACCTTCTCAAGTTGCTGACTTTGGAATCTTGTAAGTTATAGAAATCTGACTCATTCTTCTAATTTTAGTGAATCGAGTCCAAAAGAAGGCTATAACAGATTTAATATAAAATGATTGGTAAATATGGTCAGAATAAGATACATAGACTACATACTAATATAAATATCAATATGTTAATAGTTAGTCAGTCTGTTCAATCTATACCTTGGTTAATATGATCATTTCAACAATAATAAGACCTTCATATTGACCTAAACAATAATCAATGATCATTTACCGTAAGGCAAGATTAATAGTATAAATCTAAAATATTTTCATATATAAAATATGTTCCCTAGAAATATATACATATATATACATATATATATATATATCAAAATCAGGTAAATATATTTCAACATCCCTCCAACAAATATAGGAGTTCAAGAGTACATGTAGGCCCAACGCCATACACCCAAATAGTACAACTCACACAGCTATTTCAACTGTAGTCTACGTCCAACATATTTACAATTTTTTACAGCAATGCACGTGGCGCTATTGGTCTTTCCTTGATGTTTCCTTGCATTACACTCCTCCCATATTTGATAGCATAGACCAGCATAAATAAGAAGTTTCATATCATTATTTCCGCAAGCGGACAACACTTTCATGGGATCATCAGAAATCTTAAAATGCAAATTGAACTCCCTACAAAGAAGCTTCCAAACCTCCTTCATCACACTGCATTCACCAATTAGGTGGTTGTGTGATTCATCATGCTCTTGGCAAAGCAAGCACACCACAGAATTATCATAGTTCCAGCTCTTTATCATGTCCATGGTAGCAAGCACACCATGCAAAATTTTGTAGACACACATACTCCACTTCGGCACATACCTACCAGCCCAAATCCTTTCACCAAGTAGGTCCTTTGTGCCTTTTGCCCGGGTGACTTCCCATATGCCCATCTACCTATCTACTAGCTTCCAACCTCCAGAATCATTTTCAGAAATATATGTTTAATTTGTGGCCACATCTCCCTCATGACATTTATGGTGTGTGAAAGACCTTCTCTAGTCTTCGACTTGAAGTCCAAGCCTTTTGGATATCTATCTCACATCCACTTACCACAGGTGGAAGAGCCTTCTTGGAAAGAAATGATTCTTCACATGGTCCCCCATTTAGCAATGTCTCTCGGGGTTTTAATATCCAAACCCCCTTCTTCTTTGGGTAACACCATTCTAGCATACTTCATAGGATGGTGTTCACTTCCCCAGAGAAAATTAGAAGTTTCATTTCTTTTCTATCCAAAATGGAACCGGGTGGTGCACTCCCGCCAATGGTGTTACACACTACTCAAGTGTAGTTTTGAATAGATGCAACCCCACGGATAGAAGCACACGGGTGGATTCATTTTCAATATTTATAAAACCTAAAATGGCTACCTACATCTACCAAGACACTACACCCGCAAGTGCATGGGGTCGTGTCGTAGTATAGGTAACCGACAAGTATAGGGATGATCCACAGGGAAAAGAGGGGGCACTAGAGCTAGGTTAGTTTGGTTGGGTTCCTACTATGGAGACTAGGGTTAAGGGTTTGAAGGTTGTTTTGATTGTTAAACTACTATGAAAAAATGAGGAATTAAAGGGCAAGAAGGAAATCTATGTTAACCCTAGACTAGATTAAGGCTAAGCAGGCAAGAAAGGATTAAGCTAGGTATGAAAGTGCAAACTACACTAAGGCAAGAAAGAGACAAGAAAAAGAGAAATTAAAGAGCAAATCTATCATGAACAAGGCAAGAGCAAAGCAAGAAGCTAACTAAGCAAGAAAATAACTAATTAAGCTAACCAAGCACAAAACTAGGGTTTTAAGCACTAAAGAGAGGTGTGGGATGTTTAGGGGTATGAACTTATCCCTTAAGTTGGGGGGGTGACATATGAACATTATGAATTCATTTAGATTATCCAAACTAGACAACAAGTTAGAGTCTAATGAATTAACTTAAGCTACTAACTGGCCATGGATATGCTAGGGTGTGTGTAGGGGAACTAGTCCCTAACACCCCCTATTACCCTTACAAGGCTCAATTGGGTTAGGGATTAGGTTCATATCAATTAGAGTCTAATCAAGTCTTGGTTTCTATATTAGGCATTCCTAGGGCAAATAGGGGCCGAGGGTAGTAATGGGGAGGTGAAATTAGGGATTTGGACCCCAATTCCCCCACATTCTAGCCTTGAGAAGGCTCCATGCTAATTGCACTACAATTGTCTAACCTAGCTACTTAGATCTATCACTTAGGTTTAGGTAGATTGATTAGGATGTAGGAATATGGGAGGCAACCTAGGGATCCACAAATTGGACCTAGGGGTAAATCCCAAAATTCACACATATAAGCAATTTGCCTAAATTCCTAGGTGATTTCACATACAAACCAACAAGCAATCCATGGAGAATGAGATAGAAATAGAATATAATCATTAACAAATGGAATTACAACGTTTACATGTCATTTCCCCCCAACATGGTATCAATGTAACAAAATTTCCCCCAAACAGTCCACCCAAGAGGCCTAGCTACTCATAGACATGGAAAATACAAAATAAAAGGAGAAAGAGGAAGAAGTTGCCATGGAGCTTTGTGTAGACGAGGGATCTCCTCTCTCCAGCTACTACAGGGGTGTCCTCCTTCTTCTCCTTGGATGAAATGGTGTGGAATGATGGAGGGAAGTGGATGGAAGACTTAGATATGGGGGGTTATGTGGTGGAAATGGTGAAATGGAGTGGATTTGAGGTGGATATGGAGTGGAATGGAGTGGATGTGACAAGGGAGTGAAAATGGGATTCTAAGAAGCCAACCCCCCGACCCCCAGCTGCTACTAGGGCTTATATAGGGATCTAAGGGGTCTAGGGTTAAGTTAGGGGTAAAATGGGGAAAATAGTGGGGAAACTGGGTGGATTTTGTGAGTAGCACAACCGTGGTGGGTCTTCACGGTCGCGGTGGGTAGGGTAGAGCACGGTCATGGTGGATGGGAGCGACCGTGGTGAATAAAATGGCAAAGTTATAGGGTTTTAGTCGATTTTGGGCTGAAAATGCCACAACCGTGGTGGACTGAGGGTAGCATGGCCGTGTTGTGTGCCATGGCTTTGGTGGGTTGGGTGATGATGGTCATGGTTATGTTGCACAGCTGTTCTGGTTTGTTGTAGCATGGCCATGTTGTATAGAACGGTTGTGCTGTATAGCACGACCGTGGTGGCTGTATCTGGTGAGACTGTTCTGTGTTGCATGGTCGTGGTGCTTTCTTCTTGGCTTGGAGGTGATTTTGTTGATTTATAAGTGACCTAGCATGGACGTTCTGTGGTACCACAATTGTGCTAGGTCCTGGATCAGCAAGTTGACTCTGTTCTTTGAGTTTTCTTGGACATCTTTGCTTCAATTGATCTTTGTCCACTAGGGTAGGTTGAGGGAGCATTGGACTTCACTTTGGGCCTCTCCAAGGGTAGAGGAACCCTAGGATCACTCCTTCTCTCTCTCTTCCATCAAGTGTGGTCCAGATGCCTGATAAACATGCAAATAATGTCCATAAGTGCATTTTATACAAATAAGCATATTGGGAGGAATAGCATGTAATCTAACAGGTATAGATGTGATTGAAGAGCAATATAACACAAGATGAAGCCCTAAAATAGGGCTAAATCACCACCCCAAACTTGAAACATACTTGTCCACAAGTATGCTCTAACTCAATCTCTCTTGCAAATTTTCCACAAACAAGAAATGACAAATGCAATGTAAAAGATGATTATTGTTGAATGGGATCGAAGATGACTGAGTACATGCATTTCATATCTCTCCTCTCCTGCTTTCACAATCCAATCATGAAAAGAGCACAAAGCATATGAACTTCAAATATAGTGCATAGAATACACAAGTTATCCATATTTCTTCCATAAAATTCCAGGTAAACTGTTTCATGGTGGAGTTAATCAAGGATGACTAGGAGTATTGTTTCACATTCATGCATTCAATCTTATGTTTCAAATCACACCAAATGACCCATGTGGCTGCAGAAAAGGGAAAAATGAGCTAGGTTTGATGTTTCCTTGCTCAATGGGTATGAAAGTGGAAGAAAAGGGTTGTGGTAAGATTTTGGAGTGTTTTTATACACTCATCTTTTCTTTATTTGAATGCTCTTAAACAGGAGCATCCTTTTATTTTGTTTTTTCTTTTCTTTTTTCTTTTCTTTTTTTGTTTGCCATTGGTGTAGATAGGGCATATGATGGATAGAGTGAAGCGGGGAGATGGAGATATGGCCACCCCAAACTTTTGGAGGTGGCCAAGGCTGATTATGTGCTCTAGGGAATCTTTTTATGAGGCGGAGGGGTATGAAGATGGTAGAAGAATAGTCATATTCAAGAGGGTTCATTGGTATGATTCTCCACATAAGACATCCTGCATGAAAATTAATCCAATACTTCATCGTAGATATTGCACCACATGAATGAACAAGATGAAATTGATATATCAAACAAGTGATTCCACAAACACTAAGAGTTCAAAGCTTGCTCAATTTCACAATCAACCAAACCAATCACAATCATCAGAGAGGTGATGCACATGTAAAAAGTCAAACATTGATACCACTTAGCAATAGAGCACAACATTTCACTGGAATTTGTCAAAGGTCATCAATTTTACTCAAAACAGTAGAGATTGGGTCAACACAAACTTTTTAGACAAGAAATCTCAAATTTGGGCAAAATTGGCCAAAACTGTGCCAAGTTGCCTCCAATCACATCTAACCCTATATTATTAATCTCAAATCAGTAAACAAGCAAATCCTAGCTAAAACATGCAAAAATTACCAAAAATCTACATGATATGCAATGCATGGCAAAAGAGCAAAAATTTTGAAAAATTACGCAAAAATGACAAGAAAGTAAACTACATGGCATGCAGGTATGCAAAGTAGTAAACTTCTAAACTAGATGGCAAAACAAGAAAAAATGTGAAAATCTACAAACAAAGAGTAAATAGTAGGTTAGATACAAAAAAATGTGTAAAAGTAGAATGAGGGCATACCGCCCTACCACCCCAAACTTTTGAATCATGTTGTCCTCACCTTGACACTAAAGTCTAGGATGATAGGGTAGATGATCACTGCGGTGGTGGTGGAGGTGCTCCACCCTGTCTATAATAGGCGCCCCAGTAGTTTGACTGTGGAGGCGAATAGTTGTCCTAAAAAGCTGATAAAGAACTCCACCGGTCTTCACCCCACTATGGGTTCCTCTGGACTTGGGCATTCTGAAACTGGTAAAGATGGTTGACCTGGTAATGCATATGTTCGTGGTCCAACCACATGGCATCATGTGTCCTTTAAAAGCCCTCATGGGCCCGTAGTATCCTCTCATGCGTCGCCTGAATGCTCTCTAGTTGTGCATGAATGGTACCCATATCATATGCATTCACTGAAGGTTGTTGTGGCTCTGACGCCCCTATCCTCTATTCTCTTTGCCTCACCCATCGTGCCGCTCTTTCCTCTGCTGCCCATCTCAGTTCAGCTGCCTATGAAGGCTCTCCTAAACCCCCTGCAAAAATCACCTCAGGGGTTGCTTCTCCTCTCAGGTTCTCCTCCTCATACCTCCTCAATTTTTCCAGAAAATCCTGCGTTGGTCCATATTATGCCATGAGGGGTGGAGTATGGTAAGGCAGCTCCAATGTGACTCTTGGGTAAGGTGGACTGACTTGGTAGATGATCTTCTGATCCAAAACTATAATCATGGAAGAGTGAGCCAAGTAGTGCAAGTCAACCAACTTTCCACCATCTGCCTTTGTATAGCCTATCATGTCATGTCCTAAGGTAGTGGCTATGGATGTCACAATCCCTCCCATTACAAATGGATTTGTGCTCTTGGATGGGATTGTCCTCATGTGCTCAATAAGTAACGCTCCCAGATTCACATGCATTTCCTTAGTCATCCAACAAAGAACAAAAAGATCTTTCTTTGTATAGCTGCCTTGGTTCTCGTACCTACCAAAGATGGTGTTTTCTAACACCTTCTGAGCATAGTGAAGGAATGGACTATGGATGGCACTCATCTTTGATTTCCTCTCTACAAAGGTACTTTGGCCGGTGAAGCATTTCCACATTGCTGGATATGTGGAACTAGAATCATTTTCTATCCTTCTTCTGTATAGGAGGGCTGCCATCTCTTCACTCAGGGCAAAAATCTGATTTAGCAGCTTTGAGGTTATGTTCCACCTTTTGCCCCCAATCGTCACTCTAATGGCATTGTCACCCTCATCAATTGTTTTCTCTAGCATAGCAAAAAAATGTTGAGTTAGCTCGATGTAGGACTCTTGTTGTAGTGTAAGGATATCAAACAATGCCATCTTCTCCATTAGTCCCTGAAAGTAGGCATAGAAGCCCATAGCCTCCATCATTGCTTGGCACGTATAGAGAGTTGCCAATACTCTTTGTGTCAAGCACTCTGGGTGCTTAGGCTCCCTTGCCCTGCCGGTAGTGACCTCATGATGTGGAAGGGGGTGCTTTGGTGGAATTGCTTGCTGCTCAACATCGGGCATATCTGTATCATCTTCATCATCTAGCATGAGTCGTCGACGTGGCCGTGGCTGTGGCTCAGGCTGTGGCTGTGCTGCCGAGGAGACGTATGGTCGTGCGGATGAGACTGGAGGTCGTGTAGCTGTAGCAGAGGGTCTCTCAGAAGAGACAGAGTGTCAGGAAGCAGACGACAGTGGCTGTGACGACGACGATGTCCCCCGTTGTGGTTGTGCAGAGACCTCTTCTGTGATAGGATCCACTATGGCATCCAGATTGGCCTCCGTCAACTGGGGGTGGTTGTTCCTTGATTTCCTTTGGTAGGGGATGACACCCCTAGTCTTCTCTACTACTTTCCTTGCAAACTTCTTCATTCTTGCTCGAAAATGGAGGTGAAATTAGCAAATTTTGGATTTCTCTGAAGAACGGGGCTATTGGGGCGAAATGGAGAGAAAGTGGTGCATTTGTGGATGGAAATTGGTGGAATCTAGGGATTAAGGTAGTGGAAATGGTAGGGGAATGATTGGAAATGATTTGGGAGTGATTTGGTGAAGAATCGATGGCTGTAGAGGGTGGGTGGAACGTTGCACGAGCACTAGGGCGCGGAGCACGACCGTTCTATTCTTCGGAGAAATGAGCAAGTGAATAGAAATTTTGCAAAATCTGACTTTAAGTTGCTAGAATTGGGCTGCAGCACGGTCGCGGTGGCTTCATGCACCACGGTCATGCTTCCCTGGTTCTACACTTAGTTGATTTTCCCAATTTTTGACAATTTCTCTATTGAATGTGAGTGCACCACCAAGGTCGTTCCATGTCACCACGACCGTGGTGTGCACTGTAACAGTAGTATAACACTTCAAATTCTGTTCAAACATCAAAACTTTGATCTCAAGTTTATCTTCCACTGATCCTTTGTCAAAATTTCATCCATTTCTCTTCATTTGACTCTGTTCTCACCTGCACATCTCAAAACTACACAAAAACTATCAAATACAAGTGTGTGTGTGTTTTCTTGGAAACTATAAAAACAAAGAAAAAGTATCAAAAATGTAAGTTTGGGTCAAAAATTCCCAAACCAAGGTGGGTTGCCTCCGACAAGCGCTGAGTTTCTTGTCTTCAGCTGGGCTTCTTGAAGATTCTTCAAAATTCACCCATTTGGGATTCTCATGTGTCTATTCTTGCAAAACATGCATCCCTCATTTGCACTCAATCTAGGTTCCTCATCCCTTTCATCACAATAATCATCACCAATTTCTTCACCTTGGCATCCTCTCAAATGCCCATTTGGACTTGTGAAGTGATCATGTCCAATATCCCTATCTCGGACTCGCCAGGTTGGGGTCTTGTACATGTTGATATTGATCTGCATGTTCATGAATGAGACTGTCATAGTTCCACTGCACACATGAATGTTGGCATCAGCTGTAGATAAGAACGGTATTCCCAATAAGATGGGAATCTTCCTATCCTCCAGCTCCATATCAAGTATAATGAAATATGTCGAGAACATCACACCTTTTTCTTTGTCTATCATCACCAAGACATCATCCACCCTACCCCTAGGCACTTTTATGGATCTATCCTCCAACTGGAGAGTGCAATGTGCCAGATTTAACTTACCTAATCCCAGCTCAATATAGACATGGTATGGCATCAAATTCACACTAGATCCCAAATCAAGTAAGGACCTGTCTATGTGATGTCCCCCTATGTAACTAGGTATGAGTGGGGCTCCTGGGTCTTTTCTCTTTACGGGAAGGGAATGTTGTATGATGGAGCTCACTTGTTTAGTCGATCTCACCCACTTTGGAATCCTCCTCGTTGACCTTCTTTTCACAATGCATAGGTCTTTGAGACACTTGGCATATGATGGAATTTGTTTGATTGCATCCAAGAGAGGAATGTTGACCTTTACTTGTCGGAAGACCTCAAGAATGTCCATATTGTGCTTTTGTCTTCTTTTCACAACTGGGGGCTCATCTAGTGCTTTGAGAAATGGTGGCTCACTAGATATTGGCCTACTTGACTCAACACGATCTCCATGTGGTACAACATGAGGTGGAGCACTAGGACTCCCAATATCAACATGGGGTAGCAAATGATCATCTTTGGCAACCTCAATCACAACATCACCACTCAACTGCTTTTGCTTGGCTTTGTCACTCTTTCTTTGACTTGCAGGCTGCTCAAGTTTTTTCCCACTCCTTAGAACTGTCACAACACTACCTTTCTCATGATGGAGAGAGGGAGCATGTTGTAGCTGTAGAGGAGGTGGGGTGATGGCTGGTATTGAAATTGAGGTGGAGAGGGAAATTGAGGTTGGAAAGTGAAGTTTTGGGGAAATTGAGGTGGTGAAGGTGGTGAAGGTGTGTAAGGCTTAGGATAGCCTTGGAAGGAGTGAATGGGATGTACTTGCATAGGGGGTGGACTATAGAAAATGAGGGAAGAAGGCATAGGTCCACTTGCTCCATGGTGGCTCATGATGGGTTTTGAAAACAATTGTTCTTCTTGAAAATCGATTATGGATGATAGTTAGTGATGGAGTGAGTTTTTACTTTATTTTCTCTCTCTTGTTATTTCTTTTCTCAATTTATTGTTGACAAAACTACCCTCAACTTAATCATTGCATGACTAAGCTTAATATAGCACTTTTGGCAAAAATATGCAAACCCTAGTATGCTTTTATGATAGAATACATATGATAATGTATTTAGTTTAATGAACACATCAAACTTTTGAATTTGGGTTTCAAATTTAGACCATAGTTTCTTTTCGACCTTGGGAAGCTACACCTCAAATTTCATTAGGATTAGAGTTACCAATCATGAGATACGACCAATCTAATATACCAACCTAGATATATATCCTAGACCTAAGTTTCCATTTAATCAAGGCTAAATAATGGGTCACGCTGCCTTTAATAACCCGACCCCATCTCCTAACTGTTAGATCGGGCGATCCACGGATCTGCCCAGATCCAATGATGGAGACTCCGTCTCCTACCTCCCGCAAAGGGCGGGGAGGCAACAGGGAACTGAGCCCGGCTAAACTCGCCAACTCACACTTCCTCTCGAATTTTAAACCCAACGATCATCTCCTAAACCTTGCGGCGACCCCGTCAAGCCTTATCTTGACCCCCCTCACTCTCGGAGCAGGGAGAACCGACCCCCGCTTCTCCGCTCTTCTCACATCGGTGGCGGCTGAGTTTAGGGCTTCCTTGCCCAGCTCCCCTCACGACTACATAAGACCCTCATTAGCTTCGCCTTCCTCCCTTTAACCTTTCCCCATCCTCAATTGCACGCCTTGACACCCGAACACTACCCCCCAAGCCACCTTCTTCAACCTCCAACCATCGCCACCCATCGAGCTCCATAGCTCTCCTCGCACCAAGCCTACCCCTCCAACAGCTTCGCCAGCCCACCGCGAGTGTGCGCGGCCAGAGGACAGGTCCCCAGAACCTCTCTCGCTCCAGAACGTCCCCAGCTCTGGTGACCTCACCTGCACCCACGACGGCGACGAGCTACGCAGGGACATACACCCTGACCTGACCATCTCGGGCTTCAGATCGAGCTACCAAATCGGTCTCAGCCTTTTTCCACCCGCGAGCAGCACCAAGGGGCGAGCTTGACCTCGCCGGAAGCTCCTTCTTCACTGCTCGAGCAAGCTGAAACCAAAGGTATATTAGCGGTTCAAACCAGGAGCGTCCGATCCGGTGTAGACATATCCTGAGCGCCCAATCAGTATAGATCGATTTGGGCCGTGATCCAGTCGGATCCGGCCGTCGATCGAGGGTATGTTTCCTTTTTTTTTGATTAATCTTGTATTAGTAAAGATAATACATCACTTTAGAAAAATCATAAATAATGCTAGGAATATCGGATTATAGCAAACCTATACATCTTTTTGATCAAAAAAATATTCTCTATCCATATAAAATATTATCAATACCTGAATCAGTTCCCTATTTCAAAAGTAACCGTCTAAGGCCTAAAGGACATCCTTAATCATAAGTAATTATTAAAAAGGGCTTTCTTGATGATATATGACTTCTAAAATAGTTGTAACCATTAGATGAAACCCTGATTTCAGAATAACTCGAAATACTATACTAAGTTGATAAGTAATCAAAGGATTAGAAGAAACCCTAATTTTAGGTTCCTCTTTCTACATGAATTTAAAGATATATTTCTTATATCAAAATTAATATCACTAGATGACAATTAGTGTTTATTAATTGGTCTGAATCTTTAAAACGAACCATGATGTTATGAATGGTTAACATGTTAAGGATTACCCTCCCTTTTCTTTAACCATCCTAGAAACCCTAATTTTGGGAAATCTTCTATTTAATCAATTAAATATTATCTTTGATCCAAATAGTTGATAATGGATCAGATCTGATAATATTTGTGAACCTAATTAGAATATGGGGAAATCCCTGATCTAAATTAAGATAACATAAAAAGGGATGATAATTAAGAACATAACTTAGTCCTGGTCACATGGACCAATAGTAATGATGTACCCTTGCCTTCTTTGCAGGGTGACTAAATTCATGTTTGACTCTAGATCTTTGGGCTTTTGATTGAACAAGCAGGTACGTGGTTTTATAAGTATATGACTAGATTTCTGGTTGCATATGATATGTGTACCTTGAATGCTCATACTTGAATATTATTTCTTGTTTGACTAGTATAAGTTATACTTCGCCAAACCTAATGAAACATAAATGATTATGATGAGTTGTAGCTACTAGGGCACATAGCCTGGTGTGGATGTATGTTGCCTAACATGGATGTATGTTTTTCCTTGGCCCATGTTAGATGTATGATGATATTATGTTGCCCACACTAGATGTAAGTTAAGTGCAATATGTGTAGTACAACTGCATCAAAATGATTGTAACAAAAAGGGTGTTTACCTGATTTTCGCCTTAAGAAATGGTTTTATCTCTCCTTTCTACTTGTTCAAATATTTTTCCTTTATGCAACCTTATTAAATGTACCTTTTTCCACGTACCAGCCTTGCTGATGTTTTGTTTCTCGTATTTTCTAGGTACAAGGAACATTTGACTACAAAATGAAATGCATGCTCAAAGTACCTGAAGGCATAAATAATAACATTGGAGGATGTAATAGATAGATTCTTTTCCTCTTATCTCATTTCTTGTTAGATGTTATTTTATTTCTTTCCTTAGTGATCTTGAGGATGATTGAAATCCTATGTAATAAATTTAACTTTCTTTAGAACCATATTTCTTTCCATATGTAATGACTATATTATCTATGAATGAATGTTTGTGTGGCATTACCCGATGATGTGAACTAGATCTTGGCTTAATCTCTATTTTAGTTGACTACCTTAATCTCTTATATTTTCCCTTTTGACATCTATAGATATGAGTGCACGCATATCTATGAATGTCACTATGGAAAGTATATAGAAATTGGGGGACGTCACAGTTGGTATCAGAGCCAATGTTCACACATCAAGTCACATGAACTTCATTCACCCTATTTGAATCTTGGGTAGTCCTTGAGTTAGGGATATGAAGGGTGGAGGTGTCTAGGATAGCATCTGCCATGGGTCTGACTAAAGTCTCCGAGCCACTAGCTTGGCAATCACGAGGCTACCTTTATGGCAGTATAAGTCTACCTGGCCGATATCCTAAGTGTCCCCTATTCTTGGACATGCCTTAATTTAGGAATCTTCTCATCTATAGATGTTCCCTCTCATCTCTTCTATAGGAAAAATTTCTCATCTATGTTTTTAAAATAAATTAAATTTCTCCTCTTACCCCTGTTATAAGGTTAGGAAGGAGTCTCTCTATTTAGAAAGTCCTAAGAATCGACTGATAAGGATTCTAGGATATCCTCCATAAATCATAACATTAAGAACATTAATCATTGATAAAGGAGAATAAAATATCATAACAATGATAATGATAAGAATAATTGTTGGAGTAATGGATCTAATATGTTCATATTAATTACAGAATGCCTCCTAAAACTCGCAACTCGAAAGCCTCGGAGGAATCATCCTCTAAGAAGAGAAAAGAGCCTGAAACCTCTGAAGTACCTGATCCTGAAACTATGGCCAAAGAGAGGTGGGAGGAACAAAAGAAAATCCTACTAGACTTCATGGAAACCCTCGCAACCAAAGGAACCCCTGAACCTAGCTCCTCTAGGAAGAAGGAAGTGACAGTTATAGACTTCATTAAGCTCAATCCTGATTCCTTTTGGGGGGGAGATCAACCTGAGGTCATGGACAAAGCTGAAGCCTGGTTCCTTTCCATAGAGAATGCCTTCTGTACCCTAGAAGTACCCAAGGAAAAGAAGGTCAAGTTCGGCACCCATTTGCTAAAAGGAGGGGCGAAGATATGGTGGGAGAATTATGGTGGGAATCGGGGAGAGGAAGTAGACAGCTTGGGATGGGAAGCCTTCAAAACCCTCTTCACTGACCGTTTCATGCCCATAACTGAGAGGAAGAGGAAGGAGAAGATGTACATGGAGCTTAGGCAAGGCAATCTCTCGGTGGCCGATTATACCTGGAAGTTTAGGCTTCTGGAACGCTATGCCCCTATCTGGACTGAGGACCGCCTCACTGAGCATTATGTGGACTGTCTTTCCGCACACCTGAAAACCCTAGTTATAGCCTCTCATCCCCGAAGCATTGATGAAGCCCTAGACATGGCCCTTAAGCAGGAAAGGGAGCAGGGATTGCAAAAGCCTTCTAGCATGGGATATTTAGGATTGACTACCACTGAGGAAGAGAAGTTCAAGAAGTTCCACCCAGGCCATAATAAAGGATCAGGGAAGGGAGGAGGTTCAGGGAAGAAAGGACCAAAGAATAGCAAGCTGATGGATTACCGCAGCAAATGCAAGACTTGTGGACGAGGACATGACGGGCCTTGTCGCTACACCAAGCCGGTCTGCTACAACTGCAAAAAGGAGGGACATTTCCTTGCCAAATGCCCCAAAGCATCTATCCTTGGCAAACCTCCCGTGGGTGCTCTGCCCCCTCAAGGACACCGCAATGCCAGGGTGTTCGCAGTGACCGCAGAAGAGGCTAGGGCAAATATGAACCAGCTTGTCGAAGGTAACCTTAAATCTTTTTCATATATCTAATATCTTGTTCAATGCCTTCAATCATTTAAAAATGTAATTATCATGTGTAGGCATTGTTTTCTTGAATGGACATCCTGTTAAAGCATTATTTGATTCTGGATCTACAAACACGTTTATATCTTGAAATCTGGCCTCAATGTTGCACTTACATATAAGGGACTTGGGATACATTCTGGATGTGTCAACTCCTAGTGGCAAAATATTCACTACATTGCAGAAAACTGATGTCCTCCCTCTAAAATTTGAAAATCATGACATGCCCTTTGAATTCATTTTCTTAACTATGGAAGACTTTGATGTTATTCTTGGCATGGATTGCCTATACACATATTATGCTTATATTGACTGTAGAAACAAGATGGTTGTTCTCTCTCAACCTCATTCCTCTCCCGTAGTGATCCCTCGGGGAAGCGGATTTTGTAATAATATAATAATTTCCTCTCTTAAAGCTAAAAAGCTCATATCTAAAGGATGTAAAGTCTTCCTCGCATTCGTCTCAGAGACCAGTCCTGACAACGGGCCTGTAGAAAGACTGGAGGTGGTACGTGATTTTCTTGACATATTCCCGGAGGAGCTTCCTGGGCTGCCTCCAAACCGAGACATTGAGTTCTCTATAGATCTTCTTCCTGGAACCACTCCGATTTCTAGGGCACCGTATAGGATGGCACCTGCTGAGCTTATGGAGCTGAAGAAACAATTACAAGAACTTCTCGATAAGGGTTTTATCCGCCCTAGTGTTTCCCCTTGGGGTGCACCTGTTCTTTTTGTTAAAAAGAAAGATGGCTCGATGCGGATGTGTATTGACTATCGCATGTTGAACCAAGCTACCATTAAAAACAAGTATCCTCTCCCTCGTATTGATGACCTCTTTGATCAACTTCGTACTGCTAAAGTCTTCTCAAAAATTGATCTTCGTTCTGGCTACCATCAACTTAAGGTCAAAGATTCTAATATCTCTAAGACTGCTTTTCGGACTCGTTACGGGCACTACAAATTTCTGGTAATGCCGTTCGGGTTGACCAACGCACCTGGCGTATTCATGAACTTAATGAACAAAGTCTTCCAACCTTATCTTCATGAGTTTGTGGTTGTCTTCATTGATGATATTCTGATTTATTCTGATTCTATGGAGAAACATCGTGAGCATTTGAAGTCTGTCCTTGAAATTCTTCGAGCCCAGAAATTCTATGGCAAACTTTCAAAATGTGAATTCTGGATTGACAAAGTTATGTTTCTTGGTCATGTCATTTTTGGGGGTAATATATCTGTTGATCCCGCTAAAGTATCTGCTGTACTTGATTGGCAACCTCCTCACAATCCTTCTGAAATCCGAAGTTTCTTAGGTCTGGCCGGATATTACCGTCGGTTTATTCCAAATTTCTCTAAGGTGGCACTTCCTCTCACTAAGCTTACTCAGAAGGACGGGCATTTCATCTGGTCAGCTGCTTGTGAGTCTAGCTTCCAAGAGCTCAAGCAGAAGTTGACGTCGGCTCCTGTTCTTGTTCTACCCTCTGGAAATGAAAGGTTTGTAATATTCACTGATGCTTCGAGAAATGGATTAGGGTGTGTCGTACAGCAGGATGGTAAAGTAGTGGCCTTCGCGTCTAGACAGCTAAAACCCAATGAACTTAATTATCCCACCCATGATTTGGAATTAGCTGCAATCATTCATGCCCTTAAGATCTGGAGGCACTACCTGTACGGGGCAACGTTCGACATCTTCACCGATCACAAAAGCCTGAAATACATCCTGACTCAGAAGGACTTGAATCTACGTCAACGCCGATGGATTGAATACCTTAAAGACTACGATTTCACTATTGCCTATCATCCGGGTAAGGCAAATGTAGTCGCTGATGCCCTTAGCAGAAAAAGGGCAGTGTGTGCATCTCTTTCTGTCCCTGAATGGAGGAACATGGAGGATCTAGTGGGCTGGAAACCGCAGTTTCTGTCTGATCGGGTGCATGTTAATAACATTTCCATCATGTCCAACTTGCATTTCGAACTTCTGGAGGCGCAGAAAGCTAGTCCCGAGCTTGCAGAGCTCTCCTCTCTCCTGGCTAAACCTCATACACATCTGTCAGTGGGTCTTGATGGTGGTCTTCGATACAAGAACCGCATGTGGGTCCCTGAGCAGTCAGTGGTAAAGACAACCATTCTTAGCGAGGCACATGGGTCCAAGTACACAGTTCATCCCGGCACAACAAAGATGTACAAGGACCTACAACGACAGTTCTGGTGGAGAGGCATGAAGCACGACATTGCAGAATTTGTATCCAGGTGTCTGACATGTCAAAGAATCAAGGCCGAGCATCAAAGACCAGGTGGTCTACTGCAACCCCTCGAGATTCCGGAATGGAAATGGGAACATATCGCTATGGATTTCATAGTGGGATTACCCAGGACCAGGAAGGGGTACGACGCTGCATGGGTCATTGTGGACCGTCTCACCAAGTCAGCTCATTTTCTACCAGTGAAAACTACTACGAAAGTTTCTGAGTTGGCCGGTCTTTATATACGAGAGATTGTACGTCTGCATGGAGTTCCAGCGTCCATCGTCTCAGACCAGGACCCAAAGTTCACCTCAAAGCTGTGGAAGCAGGTTCAAGAGGAATTGGGCACCAAACTGAATTTCAGTACCGCATACCATCCGCAGACAGACGGGCAGTCAGAACGAACAGTACAGATTCTGGAGGATCTTCTACGAGCTTGTGTGCTTGACTGGGAAGGCTCGTGGGACCATTACCTACCTTTGGCTGAGTTTGCGTATAATAATAGCTATCAGGCGAGTATTGGGATGCCACCATACGAAGCTCTCTACGGCAGGCCATGCAGATCCCCGTTACACTGGGACGATGTTGGAGAACACACTTTGATGAAATCTGAGGAGACACAGCTGTATACAGACAAAGTTGCACTGATTAAGCAACGAATGAAGTGAGCACAGGATAGGAAGAAATCCTATGCATATGCTCACCGACGAGAACAACAATTCAAGGAAGGTGATCACGTATTCCTGAAGATCCGACCTATCCGAGCTTTGGCCAAGAATAAAGGAAAGCTCAGTCCTCGTTATGTGGGACCCTTTGAGATCCTTGAAAGGGTTGGAGAATGCACCTATCATCTTGCTTTGCCACCTCAGTACAGTGCCATGCATAATGTCTTCCACGTATCCAATCTGAAGCCATACGTCAAAGATCCTACTCACATTCTGAATCATGAGCCCCTCGATCTGAAAGATGATCTGTCATATGCTGAGTCACCAGTCAGAATTCTCGATCTAAAGACATAGGAGCTTCACAACAATCGGAGTATAGATATGGTGAAAGTTCTCTGGAGCCACCATGATCCAACCGATGCTACCTGGGAGCTCAAGTCTGAAGTCGAGCGGAAGTATCCACATCTCTTTCAGGCTTCTTAAATTTTGAGGACAAAATTCTTTTAAGGAGGGGAGAATGTGATGGAGTGAGTTTTTACTTTATTTTCTCTCTCTTGTTATTTCTTTTCTCAATTTATTGTTGACAAAACTACCCTCAACTTAATCATTGCATGACTAAGCTTAATATAGCACTTTTGGCAAAAATATGCAAACCCTATCATGCTTTTATGATAGAATACATATGATAATGTATTTAGTTTAATGAACACATCAAACTTTTGAATTTGGGTTTCAAATTTAGACCATAGTTGCTTTTCGACCTTGGGAAGCTACACCTCAAATTTCATTAGGATTAGAGTTACCAATCATGAGATACGACCAATCTAATATACCAACCTAGATATATATCCTAGACCTAAGTTTCCATTTAATCAAGGCTAAATAATGGGTCACGCTGCCTTTAATAACCCGGCCCCATCTCCTAATCGTTAGATCGGGTGATCCACGGATCTGCCCTGATCCAATGATGGAGACTCCGTCTCCTACCTCCCGTAAAGGGCGGGGAGGCAACAGGGAACTGAGCCCAGCTAAACTCGCCAACTCACACTTCCTCTCGAATTTTAAACCCAACGATCATCTCCTAAACCTTGCGGCGACCCCGTCAAGCCTTATCTTGACCCCCCTCACTCTCGGAGCAGGGAGAACCGACCCCCGCTTCTCCGCTCTTCTCACCTCAGTGGCGGCTGAGTTTAGGGCTTCCTTGCCCAGCTCCCCTCACGACTACATAAGACCCTCATTAGCTCCGCCTTCCTCCCTTTAACCTTTCCCCATCCTCAATTGCACGCCTTGACACCGGAACACTACCCCCCAAGCCACCTTCTTCAACCTCCAACCATCGCCACCCAGCGAGCTCCATATCTCTCCTCGCACCAAGCCTACCCCTCCAACAGCTTCGCCAGCCCACCGCGAGTGTGCGCGGCCAGAGGACGGGTCCCCAGAACCTCTCTCGCTCCAGAACGTCCCCAGCTCCGGCGACCTCGCCTGCACCCACGGCGGCGACGAGCTACACAGGGCAGGGACTTACACCCTGACCTGACCATCTCGGGCTTCGGATCGAGCTACCGAATCGGTCTCAGCCTTTTTCCACCCGCGAGCAGCACCAAGGGGCGAGCTTGACCTCTCCGGAAGCTCCTTCTTCACTGCTCGAGCAAGCTGAAACCAAAGGTATATTAGCGGTTCAAACCAGGAGCGTCCGATCCGGTGTAGACCATATCCTGAGCGCCCAATCAGTATAGATCGATCTGGGCCGTGATCCAGTCGGATCCGGCCGTCGATCGATGGTATGTTTCCTTTTTTTTGATTAATCTTGTATTAGTCAAGATAATACATCACTTTAGAAAAATCATAAATAATGCTAGGAATATCGGATTATAGCAAACCTATACATCTTTTTGATCAGAAAAATATTCTCTATCCATATAAAATATTATCAATACCTGAATCAGTTCCCTATTTCAAAAGTAACCGTCTAAGGCCTAAAGGACATCCTTAATCATAATTAATTATTAAAAAGGGCTTTCTTGATGATATATGACTTCTAAAATAGTTGTAACCATTAGATGAAACCCTGATTTCAGAATAACTCGAAATACTATACTAAGTTGATAAGTGATCAAAGGATTAGAAGAAACCCTAATTTTAGCTTCCTCTTTCTACATGAATTTAAAGATATATTTCTTATATCAAAATTAATATCACTAGATGACAATTAGTGTTTATTAATTGGTCTGAATCTTTAAAATGAACCATGATGTTATGAATGGTTAACATGTTAAGGATTACCCTCCCTTTTCTTTAACCATCCTAGAAACCCTAATTTTGGGAAATCTTCTAATTAATCAATTAAATATTATCTTTGATCCAAATAGTTGATAATGGATCAGATCTGATAATATTTGTGAACCTAATTAGAATATGGGGAAATCCCTTATCTAAATTAAGATAACATAAAAAGGGATGATAATTAAGAACATAACTTAGTCCTGGTCACATGGACCAATAGTAATGATGTACCCTTGCCTTCTTTGCAGGGTGACTAAATTCCTGTTTGACTCTAGATCTTTGGGCTTTTGATTGAACAAGCAGGTACGTGGTTTTATAAGTATATGACTAGATTTCTGGTTGCATATGATATGTGTACCTTGAATGCTCATACTTGAATATTATTGCTTGTTTGACTAGTATAAGTTATACTTCGCCAAACCTAATGAAACATAAATGATTATGATGAGTTGTAGCTACTAGGGCACATAGCCTGGTGTGGATGTATGTTGCCTAACATGGATGTATGTTTTTCCTTGGCCCATGTTAGATGTATGATGATATTATGTTTCCCACACTAGATGTAAGTTAAGTGCAATATGTGTAGTACAACTGCATCAAAATGATTGTAACAAAAAGGGTGTTTACCTGATTTTCGCCTTAAGAAATGGTTTTATCTCTCCTTTCTACTTGTTCAAATATTTTTCCTTTATGCAACCTTATTAAATGTACCTTTTTCCACATACCAGCCTTGCTGATGTTTTGTTTCTCGTATTTTCTAGGTACAAGGAACATTTGACTACAAAATGAAATGCATGCTCAAAGTACCTGAAGGCATAAATAATAACATTGGAGGATGTAATAGATAGATTCTTTTCCTCTTATCTCATTTATTGTTAGATGTTAGTTTATTTCTTTCCTTAGTGATCTTGAGGATGATTGAAATCCTATGTAATAAATTTAACTTTCTTTAGAACCATATTTCTTTCCATATGTAATGACTATATTATCTATGAATGAATGTTTGTGTGGCATTACCCGATGATGTGAACTAGATCTTGGCTTAATCTATGTTTTAGTTGACTACCTTAATCTCTTATATTTTCCCTTTTGACATCTATAGATATGAGTGCACACATATCTATGAATGTCACTATGGAAAGTATATATAAATTGGGGGACGTCACATAGTTGCTCTATTCTCTCTTCTAACCTTGCAACATCTCTTTGAACATCATCAAATACTTTCAATCTTGAGAGAACCTCTTCCTTAAACCTTGAGCTATATGTGGGACTTTGTGGTTCCTGGCAGCTATAGGAGTGAGGTGTCTTCTTTTCTTCCCCATAGAACTCAATAGCATTGACCGAATGACAAGGAGGTTTGGTCACTTGATTTCTCATGAAGCTCATCATTTCACTAAAAATTTTCATCACTTGTGGGCTTGAATCATCATGAGTTGGAGATGTCACACCAAAAGATAGGTCACTACCACTAACCATACTAGAAGCTTTCATCCTTGAACTTTCTGCCAAACTCTCAAACAAGGGCCATGTCTCCTCAGGTGGTTTAGCCATAACCCCCCCTCATAAGAAGAATCCATTGTAGCTTGACTTGCATGAGATAGACCGAAGTAGAAGGACTGAACTAGCTACCACAAAGAGATCTCATGATATGGACACTCTCTCAACATCTTTTGAAATCTCTCCCAAGCCTCTTGAAATCGCTCACTATCTATTTGACTAAAACTTGGTATGGCACGCCGCATTTGTGTTAGCTTTGCTATAGAGTAGAATTTCCTCAAGAAAGCATTTTTCATCTCTCCCCAACTCATGATGTCCTTTCTTGAATCATACCACTCTTTGGCTTTGTCTTTGAGGGAGAAGGAGAACAAAGTCAACTTGATTATATCATCACTTGTTGTCGGCGTCCTGAAGTTGGACATACTTCAAGAAAGTAGTCCAGGTGCTTGTAGGGGTTCACACTCTCCAAGCCGTAGAAGATGGGCAGGAGCCCAAGAAGACCTGGAGGGATGGAGAATTGCTCCCCTGGCATCTGATCAACCCTGTCAGCAATTGGTGATTTGTAGTTGCTAGGTATGAAGTAATCTTGAACTGGCTTGTGAAATGCATTTTGGCCTTCAATCTTGTCTTCCCCCGAATGGCTTGTCACATGCACAAAGCACAACCAAACAAAAGAGAACAAGTTAGTAAACCAACATTCACAAAGAATGCAAAGAATAATGAATAAATAATAGCAATGATGAGGGTAGTAGGAAAAGTCAAAGCAAAACTAACTAGCTAGGCCAAGCGCCTCTAATCCCCAACAACGGCGCCAAAAAGCTTGGTGCACTCCCGACAATGGTGTTACGCACTACTCAAGTGTAGTTTTGAATAGATGCAACCCCATGGACGGAAGCACATGGGTGGATTCACTTTTGATCTTTATAAAACATAAATTGGCTACCTACGTCTACCAAAACACTACACGCACAAGCGTATGGGGTCGTGTCGTAGTATAGGTAAGAGGCAAATATAGTGTCAATCCACTGGGAAAAGAGGGGGCACTAGAGCTAGGTTATTTTGGCTGGGTTCCTACTGTGCAGACTAGGGTTAAGGGTTTGAAGGTTGTTTTGATTATTAAACTACTATGAACAAACGAGGAATTAAAGGGTAAGAAGGAAATCTATGTTAACCCTAGACTAGATTAAGGCTAAATAGACAAGAAAGGATTAAGCTAGCTATGAAAGTGCAAACTACACTAAGGCAAGAAAGAGAGAAGAAAAAGAGAAATTAAAGATCTAAGCTGGCATGAACAAGGCAAGAGCAAAGCAAGAAGCTAACTAAGCAAGAAAAGAACTAATTAAGCTAAGCAAGCACAAAACTAGGGTTTTAAGCAGTAAAGAGAGGTGTGGGTTGTTTAGGGGAATGAACTTATCACTTAAGTTGGGGGGTGACATATGAACATTATGAATCCATTTAGATTATCCAAACCAAACAACAAGTTAGAGTCTAATGAATTAACCTAAGCTACTAGCTGGCCATGGATATGCTAGGGTGTGTGTAGGGGAACTAGTCCCTAACCCCTACTACCCTTACGAGGCTCAATTGGGTTAGGGATTAGGTTCAATTCAATGAGAGTCTAATCAAGTCTAGGTTTCTAGAATAGGCATTCCTAGGGCAATTAGGGGTCGAGGGTAGTAATGGGGAGGTGAAATTAGGGCTTTGGACCCCAATTCCCCCACATTCTAGCCTTGAGAAGGCTCCATGCTAATTGTACTAGAATTATCTAACCTAGCTACTTAGATCTCTCACTTAGTTTTAGGGAGATTGATTAGGATGTAGGAAGATGGGAGGCAACCTAGGGATCCAAGAATTGAACCTAGGGGCAAATCCCAAAATTCACACATATAAGCAATTTTCCTAAATTCCTAGGTGATTTCACACACAAACCAATAAGAAATCCATGGAGAATGAGATATAAATAGAATATAATCATTAACAAATGGAATGGCAACATTTACATGTCCTTTCCCCCCAACATGGTATCAAAGTAACATAATTTCCGTCAAACAGCATACCCAAGAGATCTAACTACTCATAGACATAGAAAATACAAAAAGAAAGGAGAAAGAGGAAGAAGTGGCCATGGAGCTCAGTGTAGACGAGGGATCTCCTCTCTCGAGCTATTGTAGGGGCGTCCTCCTTCTTGTTGGATGAAATGGTGTGGAATGATGGAGGGAAGTGGATGTAAGGCTTAGATATGGGGGGTTATGCGGTGGAAATGATGAAATGGAGTGGATTTGGGATGGATATGGAGTAGAGTGGAGTGGATGTGACAAGGGAGCGAAAATGGGATTCTAAGAAGTCAACCCCCCGACCCCTAGCCGCTACTAGAATTTATATAGGGATCTAGGGGGTCTAGGGTTAAGTTATGGGTAAAATGGGAAAAATAGTTGGAAAAATGGGTAAATTTTGTAAGTAGAATGGTCGTGGTGGGTCACAACGGCCGTGGTGGGTAGGGTAGAGCACGGCAGTGGTGGATGGGAATGGTTGTGGTGAATAAAATGACAAAGTTATAGGGTTTTGGTCAGTTTTGGGCTAAAAATGCCACGACCATGGTGGTCACCACGGCCGTGGTGGACTGAGGGTAGCACGGTTGTGTTGTGTGCCACGGCCGTGGTGGGCTGGGTGATGATGGTTGTGGTGATGTTGCACGGCCGTTCTAGTTTGTTGTAGCATGGCCATATTGTACAGCATGGCCGTCGTGGCTGTCTTTCGCACGGCTGTTCTGTGCTGCCTGATTATGGTGCTTTCTGCTTTTTGTTGATTTATAAGTGACCTAGCATGGACGTTTTGTGGTACCACAGTCGTGTTGGGTCTTGGTTCAGCAAGTTGACTCTGTTCTTTGACTTTTCTTGGACATCTTTGCTTCAATTGATCTTTGGCCACTGGGGGTAGGTTGAGGGAGCATCAAACTTCATTTTTGGCCTCTCCAAGGGTAGAGGAACCTTAGGATCACTCCTTCTCTCTCTCTTCCATCAAGTGTGGTCCAAATGCCTAAAAACATGCAAATAATGTCCATAAGTGCATTTTATACAAATAAGCATATTGAGAGGAATAACATGTAATCTAACATGTATATGTGTGATTGAAGAGAAATATAACACAAGATGAAGCCCTAAAATAGGATTGAATTACCGGGGATCTCACCTTGCTGCACCCAGAACATAAGAAGGCCCTCCAAGGCTATTTTAATAAGAATGATGTGTCCCGCCATTGAAGTCTTCTATGTCGGCCATCTATTGCACATTTCCTCCACTTTGTCAATGCATTCAGCAAAGTCTTTAACATGTAAGTTGTCGCCAGCAAGGGGAAAGCACATGTACTTTGTTGGAAACTCACCTCTCTCCACACCGATGGCCTGGACAAGTCTATGCTCCATCTGGTGGCAGTTCTTAGACAAGAAAATTTGAGTTTTGTTGGTGTTAACCATCAGACCTGTTTGCTGTCCAAATTTTTCTAAAAGTCTTTTTAGGTTCTCCAAATGATGTTGTTTAGCCTCAACAAACATCAACACATCATCTGCAAATATCAAATGCATCATTACCTTTGTCCCATGCACAATGTATGACTTAATTATCTTTCGCACTTCAGCTTGCTGCATTTTTCTTGTGAAATATTCCATAACTATCACAAAAAGAAGAGGAGAAAGTGGGTCTCCTTGGCGCATCCCATTCCCCCCTTTGAATAAACCTACAGGCGTGCCATTGACAAGAACAAAAAAGCTAGTAGTTATGACACACAATTTCATCCAGTTGATCCATTGTTCATTGAATCACATTTGTTTCATAATCCACCAGAGCTTCTCCCATCTAACACTGTCATATGCCTTGGAGACGTCTAGCTTCACACACACTTTCCTACTACCACGCATAACATTGTAGTCTAATAAGAATTCACCAGCTAGGAGGGCGCATTCACTAATGCTTCTACCTGTCACAAATGTTCCTTGGTTTGAAAAAATAAGATAGGGAAGAACAAGCTTCAGTCTGGCAGCCAAGATTTTTGCAATGATTTTATATTGCACTGAACAACATGCTATGGGTCTGAAATCAGCAATAGACGAGGTAACTTTCTTCTTTGGAATGAGTACCAGGAAAGAATGGTTTACCTGCCTCACCATGCTCCCTCCCTCAAGGAACCAGTTCACATAAGCAATCAAGTCATCTTTGATGATATCCCATGTTTTCTTGTAAAAGAATGCATTAAAACCATCAGGTCCAGGCGACTTGTTGCTGCCAATTCTCCACACTACTTCCTTAACTTCCTATTCATTTGTTTTCCTTGTGAGAATGTTGTTGAGTGTGCTAGTGAGTTTGAACTTCCAATCCACATCCTCCTCTTCATAAATGTCACTGGATAAGTTATGGTTATATAGAGAAGTATAGTAATTTATGGCTTGCTCTTCAAGATCCTCTTATTTGTTGACCACTATCCCCTCCACATTAATCAATTCAGAAATTATATTACCTACATCTCTCCTTCTAATTGTAATGTGATAGAACTTTGTGTTGCGGTCTCCATCCTCTATCCATTTCTCCTTGCTTCTCTGCCAGTAAAATTTTTCTTCTGCCTTTTTCAGGTCCTCAAGCATGTTTTTCAACTCCTTGTCTTTTTCAATAAGCTAATGGTTCAATGGATCAACCAACAATCTTTCTCTGACTTCTTTGCACTCTCTCTTGGTCTCTTTTAGCAAGTTTGGGATGTTGACCTCCTTGGCCCATTTCTTCAAAGCATTCTTAGTGTTCATCATTTTCCTAGAAAACATGTACATAGGATTACCTTTCACATGGTATCTCTAGCTATGCTTAACAATATCTTCAAATCCTTTCCAATCCGCCCAATAGTTTAAAAACCTAAAAGGTCTTCTTTTCTTCTTTTTCTCAATAATTTGGACAGAAACTGGTGCATGGTCACTCAACTCAGACCCTGCTACTTTAACCTGGGTATTAGGGAGAATTTTCAGCCATTCATTGTTCACTAAAGCTCTATCAAGCTTTCCCTCTATCCTGTGTTCTGGTGATCTTTCATTGTTATACGTGAAAATACCTCCACCTGCCATAAGAAGCTCAAACAGACCTTCTTTATCAATAGTCCGGTTGAAAGCATCCAGCTCTGCCATAGTCTCCAGTCTTTTCCCCTTCTTTTCCACTTGTAGTCTCACTGTGTTGAAGTCACCTATCACCAACCAAGGTACTTTAAACTGTGTAGAAATGGAGACTAGGTCTTTCCATAGATCCAGTCTAGCTATGTTATCAATGTTCCCGTATACTATTGTCATCCATATCTGTAGTCCACCATTATTCCTGCAGTCTAAAGTGAGATGTTGATCTAACATCTGTATCAGTGTCACCTTCCAAACTGTGAGCTTCCATGCCACACGAATTCTAGCTACACCACCACACTCTACATTAGATATGTGGTTCCATCCCTGTGGGAAAAGGTACTTGATACTATTGCTATTTTGCATCTTTATTTTTGTTTCCACCAAAGCAACTAACGAGTGTCTGTAGGCAACGACCCGCTCCTGTATCTCCTTCTTCTTACTCATGTCACATCCCCCTTAATATTCTAGAGAAGCATGGACATATCAAGTTTTCTTAGAAGATCTTGTTTGCCTACCAGGCTCCTTTCTGTTGTCTTTCTTCCTCGTTCCTTTTTCTTTCACAATTTCACCTTATTCTTTTTCCGAGTCAGAGAATGCACCAAACCTATTTGAGGTGTCGAGGATCGACCCCACACCCTAGGTTCTGGAAATGTCCGCCCTATTGGATCCAGCCCTCCTTAATGCCGGAGTGAAACCATCTGTATCACCAGAAGAAGATGGTGTACTTCTGCCACAGTTGGGATCAACCTGTTCCTCCACGCGGTCCTTTGTATGATGTTCAGTATCACCCGAGATTTGACCATCACTAGTGGCGACCTCAACCCCGCCCTTCCTAGGAGTCTCCTGGTTCTACACGCTTGGATGCTTAGGGCGCCAAGTCTGTTTCATCGGCTTAGCCTGAGGTTCCTTCTGGCATTGACCCTCTCCATGGCTGAAAGCGCAGCAGCTGGAGCATCTAGGGGGCATGAAGTCATAGCTTATCTGCACTGGGATCGGGTCCTTGCCACTAACATTCAACCAGACCACCTCATCTTCCTTGTCTTCAACTTGGATCTCCATGATAACCCTAGCATCGTCACTCTCAAGTGAAAGGCTATCAATGTGTATGACTTTTATGATGTCGGCCGCGATGGTTCCAATAGCTTTTCATATCTAGGACCTTCTAAAAGAATGAAGGCTAATCCATGTTGGAACAGAAGAGAACAAGTCCTTGTTCAGTTCATCGCCATAGGTGTAATCCTTCACCACAACAAGTTGAGCATCGAAAAACCAAGGCATGAGCTCTTGTACATATTTCTTATCATCAGTCGTTGCGAATCAGACCAGGAATATGTTGTCCTCCTTTGCGATGAGAACGAACGTACCCTTGGGTCTCCAGGTCAGCGAATCCACACCTACAGATGAGGGTAATATGGCCTCCTTCTGAGAACGTATAGGAGGATAGTATATTCCCACACGTTCCTCATCCGCTCAAACTCGTCGACCTCAAGATCAACATGGACCGCGCCGTTAACCATCCTCAGCTTGGCGAACATGAGCCATTGCTGTTGCTAGGTGGTTGGTTCTGAATGAGGAGGGGGTCATCGCTGATGGGGTGGGGGTAGGTGCGGGTTGGTGGATGCCTCCGATTGGAGTGATCGGCGGCGTGGCCGTCGTGCTCGCCTCAGTCACATGGGCGATCGCCCGAGAACCCTATGAGATGAACAGTCTAGCATGTTGTATGTATGTATGTATGTATATATATATATATATATATATATATATATATAACACATATAAGCTCATGATAGGAATCATAAAGTTGAGCCTTGCCACATATTGAACACCTATATGCATGTGCATAATATCTAGAAACACAATAAGAATGTAAGGGTGTACCTATCTACAAATGACCTACCTTCAAAATAAGTGTCTATTAGATAAAGAGACTTAGCTATTTAGAAAAGGACTATGTTTTGATAAATGGTAAAAGAAGAAGATAATATGAAAAGAGACCTTTAAATATGCATGGATGACTCATATTGGTTAAGCTTAAAATGAATATAGTATGTCGAGTCTGTAAAGAAAGAATTATGATTACTTAAATAAGTATTAACAAGGAATAAGTTGAATGTCGACTTAGAACTTTAGGTCATAACAATAAACATATTTGTGTATCCCTAAACCCCAACTGGTCTACAGGTTCCAATTTTAGGTTTGGATGTACTTTCAATTATGAATGAATAATTGTGGACTAATATATGTATAAAATGATCATAGGTTGAGAATGAAAAGCTATGAGGTTCATCACTAGAGATAGGGTTGTATTGAAAGTCAAGTATGTACTCCTCCCTATTTAATGTTGGGCATAAATTGACCTAAATATTCTTACAATGAGGCACCTTTTGATTATTGTCCATTTTATTCATCCACATTGCAAATTCCTTATTTCATGATATTGAAACTTCTGATTTCACTTTGCCTGATATATATATTGTTTCCTTGAGTCTATGACTCCACATGCTTTATTATTGTACTTGGAAATGTGAATGGTGATTGCAAACTATCTTGCTACTCTATTTATGCATATTAGATAATTCAACTAGTTTAACTATTCTAGACGCTTATGCGTAACCATGGGTATGCTTTTCTACAAGGGGTATGATTTTCTACCCTTATATATACATAGATGTGCTTTCCACCTAGGGTGTGCTTTTCCACACATTTTACTTAGGCCAATGACTAAGTGGTGTCATGGCCCTACTATAGTTACTTTAGTCCAATATATCTGCATGCAAATGATTATGATTGTTGTGATATTGTGGATATTAATGGAAAGATGTTTTATCTCACTTATTTATTTATATCTCGTTATTTTTTAATTCATTTTTTGATTTTTTTTTGAAACTTACCTATCTTTTGATGACCCTTCTTTTTATGGGAACATCTATTTTGTTCTTGTAACCCATTTAAATGTCCAACATATTCTTAAATTTACATACTCAGCTTTTGTAGATGCATACTCTTTTATTTCCTATTTTTCTGGGTGTTCCCTCCACCTAGGTGCAGGTACTTTATAGGGGAGAGACTCAGGATGATCGTGAGGTCATTGGTGAACTTAAGGACAGCTTGAGATAGTCGTGTTACCCTATTCATATGGGATTATGTGTATATAGATTTAACATTTTCATTTTGTGAACCACCCTTAGGGTGAGAAACTTTTGAACATGGAAATATTTTCTAACTTTGTAAATAGTTATGTTTTCTACTACTTAAAACTTGCATGGCTCATGTATTTATACCATTGAGTGGGCCCACTATCAGGTCCCACTCTTTATAGAATGGTATCAGACCTAAGTAGTCAGTAACTAGACTATTTCAAGTTATCCTAGATTGTTCCTTAGTAAGTAGATGCCCTTTCAAGGTTGGTGTCATACCTAAATCTTAATTGTGTTTATCAATTAGGGTTTCAACCACTCTCCAATTTGGTGGTATATATATATTATGAACTAAGTAAGTTGATTACCTAGTGTTGTGTAAACTCTTATCAATCATATCCTCTCTTTATAGGTATTTCTATACATAAAAGTTGACTCTCCTAGGAAGTAGACTCTACCTCCCACCTTAGGAGGGTATAATTCATCTACTATAGAGAGTAGGTTGACTTACATTCACATAATTGTGCACAACCCTAGTACAAGTCATTACACTTTTGCTTTTGTTGTTTTCTAGCATGCCTATGATATACACACTACGTGGACTTATCATGCATGGATATAAACATAGAGCATTGACATGATTTTTAGGTACAAATCTATTGTAGCACATGATGTTGTGAACTTGATCCTTTTAGGGTAGGCTTGTCTTGCCTATATCATGGAGTTATTTCACCATAGTTTGTTTATGATTCCCCATCCAAAGGCTGGATAATATCCTAGCTAAACTTGAGATATCTCGTAAATAAGGGTTTGTTGAAGGAAGGTATAGGTTTCAAGTAACTATCCTTGGTATTTCATCCATCACATACACATAAGGTAAGAATTATTCTTATCTCCCTTGTCCTATAAGAGAATTATCATGTAGTTTTATCACCTAATAAAACATTGTACCATGTTATTTTTCTCCCGAGGACATATCGATCCACAATCATGTTTGAAAGGTATAGTGTATACTATCTTTCTTGAAAATTAGATGTACATCAATGTTGAGGTTAAGTGATGTAGGTACATCTAGGGTTGATCCTTAAAGAGTTGACCACTTTCTCATTATCACCATGTAATAAGTTTATTTGATGTGTGAGACGAAGAATAGTTCGACCATATAATTCACATGGGGCTGTAACGACACCATGGATGTAAAACAACTAGGGAAGTAGAGACCTTAATGTCTTCTTATTATGGTTACACAATATTACAAGTAAATGATGTTTTGGGATGTGTTGACCTAAGTCACGATTAAATGAATGGTGGAAAAATTAAGATCATGCCTAGTACGACCTACTAGAAGTTAATTGCATGCTAGAAGAAACTTGTATCTCCTCCTAATCTAGAATTTGGACATGCTTGATGTATGCCTTGATGATGTGTGTAGAGAAACATCTTTTGCAAAGATGAAGTGATGTTAGAGTGATAGTATAAGTTGTAACTGGTACAAAGTGGTCAATTTGGTTCTTGGATTGATTTTGGTGCCATTTTGGAATCCCATTGCAAGGTTTTCATTGTCAAACTTATTTTCATTATTATATTATATTTATAAAAAATGTTTTTAGATTTCATCGATGGTTTTGGAACCAAGTCACCATCACAAGGAAGTTGTAGTAGTAAATGGGCCTTAGTGTAGAAGTGTTTGATTTGCATGTTCAACCCTCTGACCCTAGAGTCAAAGAACAAATGTATTAGCTATAATCTAGTTGTCTACCCTGTTGATTCTCTGTATGGTTATATAGGTCCTTTTAAGGTGTGGAGCCTTATACAGTTTGGTCTGTAACCTAATTTAATGAATAGTTGAAATTAATGGTTATAGCATTGGGAACTGATTACTAAAGGGATTCAAAATATCATAATAGTAGGATGGAGAGACCCCCCTAACAATATAGATAACCATAAAAAAATTAAAACTGTTATGATTGTCCTCAATCTTAGTGTAAATCCCTAGACCAATACACGGTATGAGAATATAATAGATCCTTGATGGATGAAGTAACATAAGATCATGTTGGCTTCTGTATACGATTGTGATGTGGGTATGTTATGTCAGAACTCACAACATTAACTTTATCTAGTGAGTTAGAAAGATATAATTTGTTAGAAATTTATAGTTTAGTATATTGGGTTGTATCTTGGTGGATTTTGGGGATGAAATCCTCCTTCAGGGTTGGAGTGTTGTAACATACTCGAATTAGGGTATATATCTTAACCCTCCATTTTCTAGGCACTTCCAATTATGATTAATATCAAGTTTACATACTTAAATTACAAGAAACTAAATAAAATAAAAAAATTTCAAAACGAGAAGTTAATGTCAAAATTAAACTCCTCACACCTTAATTTGCAAACCCATGAATTTTTAGGTCAATATGATATTAATTATACCCTCAACCACTTGGATTAAACTACATAATTTTAATGCATATCAATACATTCAATATTCTAATTTATAGACAAGTCAATTTGATTAAATTCTAGTAACATCTTCAACCCATTTGGAAACCTCACCCACACAACCCTCGCACAGGGTCTATCCATAATGACCAAAATGGTCACCGCCCATAGCCTCCCCTTCCTCTTCCTCTCTGCTTCCATCACCCTATGTCTTCTCAGGGTTTGTTCTCTCTTCCATCTCATTCACACCAAAAACCCTAGCCGCCTCCTCCATCTTCTTGGCACCACCTAGCCATATAAACAAAGAGAGGGAGGGTGTCAAGGTCATCACCGGCTACAAAGGTCATACACTACTCTGGAGGTCATCTTCAATGGTGTGTCTATCACACTTCTTCCCTACATCATTAATTATTCTTCCCCACTTCTCTTCTTCTCCTTCCATTACCCACCGACTTCTAGAAACCCTAACCTCATGGTTATCTTGTCTTACACCTATAGACTGCCAAAACAGAAAGAGAGAGAGAGTGAGAGAGAAAGGCAAACTCGACTTCTTGCAACCTGTAAGATCAATGATGACTCCATGGATATCAATTGCGACGGCTCCATTCTGACTTTCCCGCAATATCAGTGACTCCACTCATCCTTGATTGATTTCATCTCTATCCTAAACATCCGATTTGCTTCCTCCTCTCATTGTCATCCTCCCAAGATATGTGGATGTCACCTCCTGGTGACCCAGTGACTGGTGATGAGTTCTTGCACCACGAGACTGATGAATGACAACTACTCTAGCACCACCATCTGCATCTGGATATCATGTTTTTCTCCACCTCATTAGAAACTGAACGATCAGATCTTCTCCTCTAGATATCCTCCTCTCACTTTCTCCATCATCACCTAAAATCCTTGTGGCCACAACCATTAATCACCATGCACCTTATAGCCTAACATCAAAGGAGGATCCTATGATGCCACCTCTTGCTATATGACCTCCCCCCATGGTCATCCATGACAGGCATGGTTCCCACTTCTTCAGTCGTTCACCCTGCAGACGTGCCCTCACCATCACAAATGCCAACATGTAGAGAATGATCCCGTCAGTCACTGGCTCCCTTGTTCATCCACCATCATCTATGTCGGCATCAATTTCTCTTCTAATCATCCTCTTCATCTTGTTGATGACCTACTATGTCAGAGAATGCCATAGCCACAGTTGTTGATGTGCTTGACCACAGGCAATGAGGTTCATCTCTAAGTAGATCTCAGATCTAAGCCAAGAGCATGACAAACGTCCAAACATCAATAGATATGCCTTCCTTCTCCAAATCACACTAGGGGTCTAAAATGCATTTTGGAGCTCTTTTAATTGCAACCTGATTAACTGCCTTTGGTCGCCTTCTTCTTCTTCTTATTCATCGGTGAATGAAGACATGAGATAGGCATGAGCTACCAAACACTAGTAATACACTTTCACAACTGCACCTTTGATGTCTCCAACATAGCCTGATCCGATAATATCCATGAAAGGTTGGAACAACCTTCTCAAGTTGCGGGCTATGGAATCTTGTAAGGTATAAAAATCTGACTCATTCTTCTATTTCTAGTGAATAGAGTCCTAAAGAAGGCTATAACTGATGGAAGATAATATGACTAGTAAACATGGTCATGATAATCTACATATACTACATACTAATATAGATATCAATATATTAATAGTTAGTCAGTCTGTTAAATCTATACATTGGTTAATATGATCAATTAACCAATAATAGGACTAACATATTGTCCTCAATAATAATCAATGATCATTTACCATAAGGCAAGCTTAATAGCATAAATCTAAAATATTTTCATACAGTAAATATCTTTCCTTGATATATACATATACACACACACAACACATATAGGCTCAACATGTTAGTAATCATAAAGTTGAGCATTTTACATATTGAACACGTAGATGCATGTGCATAGTATTTAGAAACACAATAAGAATGTATGGGTGTACCTATCTACCAATGACCTACCTTGAAAGTAAGGGTCTATTGGATAAATACACTTAGCTATTTAGAAAAAGAATATTTTTAGCTAAATGGTAAAAGAAGAAGATAACATATGAAAAGAGACCTTTAAATATGCATGGATGACTCATAATGGTAGAATCTCCAAATGAATAAATTATGTCTGGTCTTGAAAGAAATAATTATAATTACTTATATAAGTATTGACAAGGAATAAGTTGAATGTCAAGTTATAAATTTAGGTAATAACAATATACATATTCGTGTATCACTAAACCCCAACTTGTCTACAGGTACCAATTTTAGGTTTGCATGTGCTTCCCATTATGAATGAATAATGGTGGAGTATTATATATATAAAATACTCATATTTTGAGAAGGACAAACTACAAGGTTCATCCTAGAGATAGGGTTGTTATTCAAAATCAAGTATGTATTCCTCCCTATTTAATGTTGGGCATAAATTGACCTAAATCTTCTTACAATGAGGCATCTTTTGACTATTGTTCCCTTTCATTCATCCACATTGCAAATTCCTTATTTCATGATATTGAGACATCTAATTTCACTTTTCTTGATATATATTTTGTTGCCTTGAGTCTATGACTCCACATGCTTTATTGTTGTACTTGGAAATGTGAATGGTGAATGCTAACTATCTTACTACTCTATTTATTCCTATTAGATAATTCGACTAGTTAAACTATTGTAGACGCTTATGCGTAATAATTATGGTATGCCTTTCTACCCTTATACATAAAGAGGCGTGATTTTCCACCTAGGGTGTGCTTTTCCACCCATTTTACTTAGGCCAATGACTAAGTAGCGTCATGGCCCTACTATAGTTACTTTAGTCCAATATATCTGCATGCAAATGATTATGATTGTTGTTATATTATGGATGTTAATGGCAAGATGTGTTATCTCACTTGTTTATTTATATGCCTCATTCTTTTTTAATTCATTTTATTGATTTTTTTAATCTTGTCTATCTTTTTATGACCCTCCCTTTTATGGGAACATATCTTTTGTTCTTGTAACCCTTTTAAATGTCCAACACATTGTTAAATGTACATAATCAACTTTTACTGATGCACACTCTTTTGTTTCCTATTTTTCTTGGTGTTCCCTCCACCCAGGTGTAGGGTTTTTATAGGGAAGATACTCGAGATGATCATGAGCTCATGGATGAACATCAGGATATCTTGAGATAGCATTGTTACCCTCTACATATGGTCTTATGTGTATATATATTTAACCTTTTCATTTTATGTACCACCCTTAGGGTGAGGAACTTTTGTACAAGGAAATATTTTGTAATTTGTAAATAGTTATGTTTTTCACTTCTTAAAACTTTCATGACTCATGTATTATACCATTGAGTTGGCCCATTGTTGGGTCCCACTCTTTACACGCCCAAGGGAATCATTACGGTATTTTTTGAAGAGCATGGTGTCTAGAAGGGACCACAATCCTGGGCACGGGAAAAACATTCATCTACATCACTAGTTAGCTAACGAGGACTCTTGGGGAACCGCACATCCAGCCTGGCCAAAGTCAGAACGTTTTTCCTAAATAAAAATACTTCTAGGTTTCATTGTCATCTAAATTCATACCTTCTTCTCCCCTGCTTCACTCCTAAAACCCTAGCAACCTTATAACTAGTTTAACTATCCTTCTATGAATTAAGGTTGTGAATATTAGGATTAAGGCAATATCTTGTATCAAAAATCATAAAATACATCTAACCAAGATGTCATGGACACAATTATGATGCTTTAAATGTCCTGAAGATAAAACTAAGTTTAATAATATATTAATGTCAAATAGAATGGACCACACCAAAAATTTCACCATCCTTAATGAAACCCACCCTAGGACCAACAAAAAAAAAGGCCCTCCTTCTGGAGGAGGCGGTCTTTAGAGAAAAAGAGAAGGTTCATGGAGGAGGAGTCCTCCAAGAAGCAGAAAAGGCCAAAGGAGGCCTTCAATGAGGGAGGTTCTGAGCCTAAGCCCATCATCCCCTTTGACATTTTGAGCACTGAAGATGGTCCTGACCTAAAGAGTGAGCCCATGATGGAAGATGAGGCCAATGTTGACCCTGGACATGTTGTTGACTATGGATCTAAGGATTGGTGGGTGGTGATTAACACTCCCGAGATGCTCTTACTGAGCATGAGAAGAAACTCACTGAGGCTATCAGTGCCCTAACCCTGAATGATGCTGCTAGAGATGAGAATGCTGAAAACCTAATTGTATGTCCTTGTCTTGGAGCCACCATCCTTGTCTTGATCAAGCTGAACATAGAGAAGTTCTAGGGTGAGGATAAGACCGAAGTGGTCAACAAGGTAGATACCTAGCTCCTAGCCTTAGAGAATTGTTTCCACATCCTAGAATTGCAACCCAATAATAAGGTCATTTTCACTATCCATCTTCTAGAAGGAGCAATAAAGTTATGGGGGAAAAACTACTTATGATATGTCTTAAAAGTCACTACCCCTAGTGGTCGTATCTTCTCATCCCTCTTTAAGACAGTGGTCATCCTTATTAAATATATGAACAATGAACTCCCTATCGATTTATCCTACTTGATATCAATGATTTTGATGTTATAATAGGAATGGATTGGCTTTATAATTATAATAAAAATAGACTATAAGGATAGAGAATCCTGGTCATGAACCCTTTACCAGTAGAGGTAGAAAAGATGCCACTACAATATTGTATGTGACATCTGTGATAGAAGAATGAATGGTTGCTAAAGGTTGTGTAATGTTCCTAGCTGTAGTGACAGAGCCACATCAAAAGATGCATTTGTTAGAGGAAATAGAGGTAGTTAGGGACTATACTGATGTGTTCCCAGACAATTTTCCTGGCATATCTCCATAGAGATAAGTAGACTTCTCAATAGAGTTAGCTCCAAGGACCCCAATTTCTAGGGCACCGACATAATGGATCCTATTGAATTGATTGACTTAAAGAAGCAATTGCACAAACTACTAGATAAGATTTTCATCTGAAGCACATCTCCATGGGGAAAATGTGTCCTCTTTGTAAAGAAGAAGAACATGCCACTCTACATGTGCATAGACTATAGAGTGATAAATCAGGATACCATTAAGAATAAATATCCACTTCCCCGCATAGTTGAACTATTTAACCAGCTCAAAACCGCTTAAGATTTCTAGACGATTGACCTAAGATCATGAAACCTCTTTTTAAATCAACTATGGCCACTATGAGTTTTTGGTTACACCTTTTGGGTTGTCCAATGCTCCAAGTGTGTTCATGAACCTTATGAATAGTGTGTTCCAACCCTTCCTTGCATCATTTCCATAGTGTTCTTAGATGACATCCTAGTCTATTCTGATGACCTAGAGAAACACCATGAGAACCTATCTAATTTCCTTGTTATTCAGAGAGAGCAGAAGTTCTATGAGAAATTCTCAAAGTGTGAGCTTTGGAGCGACCGAGTTATGTTCCTCAAACACGTTATATCTAGAGGAAGCATATCAGTGGACCCTGCTAAAGTGGTGGTCATTTGAGAATGGCCAACACTGAAGAATGGGTCCAAGATTCACAACTTCTTGGGATTGGCCAGGTATTAATGAAATTCATCATGGATTTCTCAAGACTACTTTTTCCTTGACCAAACTTACTCAAAATGATAAGAAGTTTGTTTAGTCTGACCTTTGTGAGGCATGGTTCTAGGTTTTGAAGGAAAAGATTACCTCAGCCCCTATCTTGACCATACCCTCAGGTAATAAGGCTTTGTTATCTACACTGATGCAAAAAATATGGACTTATGATGTGTGTAGAGGAAACCAAGCATGTGGTCACCTTTGACAACTCAAGCCCAATGAGTTGAATTACCGAACCCAATCTAGAACTTGCGGCAATTGTCTATACCTTGTATATTTGGAGACATTATCTATATGGGGATACCTTTGATATCTTCACCGACCATAAGATCTTGAAGTACATGTTGACTCAGAAGGGCATGAACTTGTGATAAATATGTTGGATGGAGTATATGAAGGATCTTTATTTCACCATCGCCTACCATCTTGGTAAGGCCAATGTGGTTGTTGATGCCCTTAGTAGGAATCATCTCAATTGTGCAGCTGGTTTGGTTAACCAGTGGTGTAAATTCCCTGACCTATGTTGAGGGATAACCCTATTTGTTTGACTTAAATAAGTTTCTTAGAACTTTAATATAATTCTCTCAAGTGTTTTGTTACTAGGTGACAAACTTATGTTTCAAATTTGGTCATGTTTAAATAATTTTGAGCAATATTCTCTTGTTTTGGACCAAAATGCAAGTTACCCAAGATAAGGGGTTATATTACAATATGTCATATGTTGAACAATACCTGATTTGTTTTATCATCATTAGAGAGAGAATGATGCAAGGTGGTGGCTTTTGGAAATCCTAAATTCAAAGTTTGAACTTGTTTGAACAATGCTAGTGCCTTGTGCACCGATTCTGGTATAAATTGTAATTTACCCAAAATGTAGGATTGATATGCAAATTACCACCTCTAGAGTGTTCCTACTCCCTCCTAGTATCATATCAAGGATATATAAAGAAGGAAAATCATGTTTGAATCATATTTGAATGATAGTATTCTTGGTGATGAAAGACTAAGAAAGGGTTGAATGTGAAACCCTAATTGAAGTTTGTATCGAGTTGTGCAGTTCATATGAGAGTGCCTATCAGCCAATGAGCCATAGGAGGAGTCTCATATCATTTTTTGTACTTTTATCCTAGTCCATGATGGGAAAAGTACCTCAAGGAGGTGACCCATGATGAGTTAGATGCTCCTTGCAAAAGTTGTATCAGTTTGCATAATTTGTGAGATAAAGATGAAATATCTTATCAAACAAGATAACTAATGGCTGAAATATCATCTCTAGATCATCCTCAAGTGTTTTGCATGTCAAGGTAAATATAATTTCATGCAATTACGTGTGTCAACCATGCATGGACACGTGGAACCTAGTAGCTTAAAATGATGACACCTCATATACACACTTTTTCATGAACCTCAAGTATATATACCCTTCCTTTCACCTATAAGTGACATTTTTGAAATTTATCACCCTCTTCCTCTTAGATATCATGCATAGAGAATTAGTATCATGCGTAGGAAGAGGGGTAGCGTGCATAGAGCTTTTTTATCGGCCAAAGAAAGGTGATATCGGCCATAGCAAAGGGGTATTGGCCAAGAGAAGTGATCGGCCAAGTGAGGGATATCAACCACAATGTGGTGATGTATCGTGAATAGTGTTGAGGAGCTCAAGTCTTGGACCTTTGATAAGCTCATCTTCAAACTTGGTGATGTGAAGCTTTGGAGCTTGGAGCTATGAAGTTACTATTGAGGAAGGTTATATAACTTGAAACCAAACATGTTATTATTTACCATCAATCTTGTCTTAGTTAAATGATTTACTTTCAAATATAATTTTCTTGCATAATTGGTGAATCCATGAGCTCTAGTAGTGACCTAGGACTGTTTTCCATGAACTATAATAGTAAGAACAAGAGTCTAGAGGTTGATGATGATGACATCATCATGGTGCAACCCAATATTGGGTTGAAGCACCTCTAACCCGATATGGTGTTAAAGGATACACCTCTTACATGATATGATGTTAGAACCCTAGATAGTGATCGTTATACACCTATAGAATGATATTGTGATGAGAATAAACCTTATGAAATATATGGTGGCACACACATTCACCTCAAGGTTGATATGGTGAGCATACATACACTTCTAACCCGATATGGTGTTGAAACCCTAGATGGTGATATGGAATCTGATATACCTTAGAACCCCACACCCCTATCATTTTTGTAATGGGTTAATTATGAAGGGTTCAACTAGTTGTATAGCCTATCACTAAATACATTATAGGTATGATTCCATGAAGTAATGAAAGAGTATGAGCATAAGAGTTTAACCCGATATGCTAACCCAATATGGCAACCCGACATGGTAACTTGATATGATAACTTGATATGGTGATATGAACACAACCACTAACGTGATATGGTGATGAATTTATACCTCATGGAGGATATGAGTAAGACATACACTCACCTTATGCATGATAAGCACACACCTTATAATTGATCTGGTGTTGAGTATATATACCCTAACCTGATATGATGTTGAAACTCAACATGGCGTTGTGAAACTTGATATGCAAACCCTTAAGGTTGAGTAATCCGATATTGATGAATGATATGGTAATGAGGATACACCTCTATACCCAATATGGAAGCATACCTACACCTCTATAACCGATATGGAGGAAGCACCTCAATCCAATACACTTGATTGAGTGATACATGCAGTATGTTATGTCAAATGATAATTTAAGATATGAAGGGTTTAATGCATTTTGATAAATGTGGGCCAATGTACCTTGAAAGAAAGGGGTTGAGACAATTTAATAGAGTATGATGCAATCAACATCCTGTGGAGGATGAGAGAGAAACCTATACTTATGTGTTAATCATGTTAATGAGTATACATTGATACTCCTAGTATGAATGGAGTATGAATTAGGGTTTGATTCTTGATAATATGATCTGGAATCCTTAATTTGTTAATAAGGGGGAAAACCCTAACCCTAATGAAGGGGTATGATATGATTTGAGACCCTAATTGGTTAGTAAGGGGAACCCTAAACCTAATGAAGGGTGACGATATTACTTGAAACCCTAACCGGTAAGAAAGGGAAACCCTAAGCATAATAATGGGAAGGTTGTATATCTCCTATTGCATGGGCCTTGTGATCCATGTGAATAGTTGTTGCCTAGTGAGAGGTGAGAAGATGTTTAATGGGCCTTGTGAGCCATGTGAATAGTTGTTGCCTAGTGAGAGGTGACAATATGCTTAATGGGCCTTGTGAGCCATGTGCATATTTGTTGCCTAGTGGGAGGTAATAAGATGTTCAAATGGAAACCCTGTAACATAATAATAATAATAATAATAATAATAATAATAATAATAGTAATAATAATAATAATAATAATAATAATAAATGGTTATAAAGATAATAATGAAATCTTAGTCATATATGTAATATGGTGATAACCAAACAAGGGCTATAGTGTTTTGAATATGCTAAAATGAGATATGAGGAATACTTGTATCACGTAAAGGATGTGAATGGGTATGATAGCTTGACCAAGGTATAATGCCTAGTAAAGGTGATGTGGTATTTAGTGATGAGTTTAAGGGATTGATATCCCATAATGAAAAGGAAACATAAAGGTATTCCAACTACTATGGAATCCTTAGCACTATGGCCATTATTTTACAAGATTGGTATAACCTAATACCTAGATACAACCCTACAAGATTGGGATAACCCAATACCTGGATAAAACCCTACATGATTGGCATAATCCAATACATGGATACAACCCTACATGATTGGGATAATCCAATACCTGGATACGACCCTATAGGATTGGGATAACCCAATACCTGGATACAACCCTACATGATTGGCATAATACAATACCTAGATACAACCCTACATGATTGGGATAACCCAATACCTGGATACAACCCTACAAGATTAGCATAATCCATTACCTAGATACAACCCTACATGAGTGGGACAATCCAATACCTGGATACAACCTTATTGGATTGGCATAATCCAATACCTAGATACAACCCTACATGATTGGGATAATCCAATACTTGGATACAACTCTACAGGATTGGGATAACCCTATACCTGGATACAAACCTACAGGATTGGCATAATCCAATACCTGGATACAACCCTATAGGATTGGGATAACCCAATACCTAGATACAACCCTACATGATTGGCATAATCCAATACTTGGATACAACCCTACAGGATAGGGATAACCCAATACCTGGATACAACCCTATAGGATTGGCATAATCCAATACCTAAATACAACCCTACCAGATTGGGATAACCCAATACCTGAATACAACCCTACATGATTGATATAATTTTACAGGATTGGTATCACCCAATACCTAGATACAATCTCATAGGATTTTTATAACCCAATACCTGGATACAATCTTATAGGATTGGGATAACCCAATACCTGGATACAATCTTACAGGATTGGTATAAACCAGTACTTGGACAAAATATAATGATGTATATTCACCTAATTGGTACAATTAAATACCTGTATAGCATATTGGCTTAGACCAAAAGATAGAAATGAAGATGATTCATGGATGTCATACCCTGACAATATTATCGCAGGATAAGCTTGAGATGTTGGTATAGTATGATGGGTAAATGATACACATATTCTTAATATTCCTTATAAACTGAACAGATGATTTATTACTCTATCGTAGATAGTTGTAATGCTTTAAAAGATGAGAAATGTTCTAATATGCTTATCTACAATGATTAACCTTGCTCAGTAATATAAAAGAACCTATGCTCAGTTTGATACTATTTACTTGTGATAATAACATTGTTGGTAGAGAGTTATATCTCTCGCTATGACAATTGTCTCACCCTATGGGATCCACAATTTTTAGGTGGACGTGGATGAGGAGGTAGAGACCATTCTACAGAGGAAGGATAAAAACAATAGGGACAGTAGTAATAGTTTAGGTTGAGTGTACTGTCTATTAGGTCTTGTAGATAGAAGTCATATGTTTTGTCTATGTACTCTTAGGTCCTTGGATTTAGTACGTGATGGTTTTATGAACAATATGAGATATTGGATTGCATGCCTTGAGGTTTTATTTTGCTTTAGTATATGTTTTGACAAAGAAACTATTATATGTTATCCTCGAGATGAGATGGTATAGTGTATGTAGAATGTGAACCCCAATGTATATAAAATTTTAAAATGGATCTCTTTGCAAAAAATGGTTTTAAATTTTATTGATTTTTGTTAATATGCTGCTAATGATTATTCCACATAATTAGTAATGATTTGGCTATCGGTTTAGTGGCAGTCGTTACAAGTAGAAGACACTAGATGACTTTACTCAATTGATTCCACAACCTATGGCAGACATGATTCATCTTTCCAATATCTAGATCAAGCCTAACTTGTTGATCGATCTTGTGGCATCCTAGTTAGTAAGCCTAGCATTAGAGAAGATGAAGGTTTTGATGGAAAAGCCCCAGACACACCTCTTAGTGTGTGTGGATGGTGTAATCCAATATAACAAACACATTTGTGTGCCCACAGATTCACCCGTGAAGGCTTGCATCCTATAAGAAGTTCATGGATCAAAGTACATTGTACAAACTGATGCCACTAAGATGTTTAAGGACCTGTAGTGGTACTTTTGGTGGTCATGAATGAAGAGACACATAGCCTTGTATGTGGGTGGTTGCCTCACGTGCCAGATGGTGAAGGTTGAGCATCAATAACCTGACGGGTTACTACAATCAATTGACATTCCTAAGTGGAATTGGGACCAGATCTCTATAGCTTTTGTGGTGGGTCTTCTCAATACAAGAAAAGTTCAGGGTGCAATATGGGTTGCGGTGGACCACCTAACCAAGTTAGAACACTTCCTTGCCCTGAATACCACTACCAAGGTGTCAGACTTAGTTGAGCTTTACATTAGAGAGATAGTCTATCTGCATGGTGTTCTGAGTTTGATTATCTTTGATTGTGACCCTAACTTCACCTCACATTCATGGAAACAAGTTCAAGAGAAAGTTGGTATGAGGCTGAAATTCAACACAACTTACCACCCTTAAATTGATGGATAGTTGAAATGGACGATCAAGGCCTTAGAATATCTATTGAGAGCATGTGTTCTAGATTGGCGTGGATCATGGTAACAATACCTTCCCATAGTTGAGTTTTTCTACCGCAACAGTTTCCAATAAGTGTTGGGATGCCTCTATATGAAGCTCTTTATGGAAGATTGTGTCAGTCACTGCTTCATTGAGGTGATGTCAATGACAGGACCTTGCCTAGGTCTAAGGAACTACAATTATATGCTGACAAGGTTGCTTTGATCAAGAAAAGGCTAAAGAGATCCCAAGATTGAAAGAAGTTATATTACTATTGCAAAGCAGACAGATTCACACTTTATTGTAGGTGATCAATCACTCAAAAAATATGATTCCTTCGAGCTATAGCTAAAAGTAGAGGAAGACTTAGTCCATGATATGTGGGTCTGTTTGAGATTTAATAATAGATAGGCATCTAGCTTTATCACCACAATATAGTATGTTGCTTTCAAGCAACTAAATAAAATAAAAAATGTTTTCAAAAGGAGAAGTTAATGTCAAAATTAAACTCCTCACACCTTAATTTGCAAACCCATGAATTCTTAGGTCAATATGATATTAATTATACCCTCAACCACTTGGATTAAACTACATAATTTTAATGCATATCAATACATTCAATATTCTAATTTATAGCCAAGTCAATTTGATTAAATTCTAGTAACATCTTCAACCCATTTGGAAACCTCACCCACACAACCCTCGCACATGGTCTATCCATAATGAACAAAATGGTCACCACCCATAGCCTCCCCTTCCTCTTCCTCTCCGCTTCCATAACCTTATATCTTCTCAGGGTTTGTTCTCTCTTCCATCTCATTCACACCAAAAACCCTAGCCGCCTCCTCCATCTTCTTGGCACCACCTAGCCATAGAAACAAAGAGAGGGAGGGTGTCAAGGTTGTCACCGACTACAAAGGTCATACACTACTCTGGAGGTCATCTTCAATGGTGTGTCTATCACACTTCTTCCCTACATCATCAATTATTCTTCCCCACTTCTCTTCTTCTCCTTCCATTACCCACCGACTTCTAGAAACCCTAACCTCATGGTTATCTTGTCTTACAACTACAAACTGCCAAAACAGAAAGAGAGAGAGAGAGAGAGAGCAAGGAAAACTCTACTTCTTGCAACCTGTAAGATCAATGATGACTCCATGGATATCAATTGCGACGGCTCCATTCTGACTTCCCGAAATATCAGTGACTCCACTCATCCTTGATCGATTTCATCTCCATCTTAAACATATGATTTGCTTCCTCCTCTCATTGTCATCCTCCTTGGATATGTGGATGTCACCTCCTGGTGACCCAGTGACTGGCGATGAGTTATTGCACCACGAGACTGACGGATGACAACTACTCCAACACCACCATCTGCATCTGGATATCATGTTTTTCTCCACCTCATTAGAAACTGAACGATCAGATCTTCTCCTCTACATATCCTCCTCCTCTCTCTTTCTCCATCATCACCTAAAATCCTTGTGGCCGCAACCATTAATCACCATGCACCTTATAGCCTAACATCAAAGGAGGATCCTATGATGCCACCTCTTGCTATATGACCTCCCCCCATGGTCATCCATGATAGGCATGGTTCCCACTTCTTCAGTCGTGCACCCTGCAGACGTGCCCTGACCATCACAAATGCCAACATGTATAAAATGATCTCGTCAGTCACTGGCTCCCTTGTTCATCAACCATCATCTATGTCGGCATTAATCTCTCTTCTAATCATCCTCTTCATCTTGTTGATGACCTACTATGTCAGGGAATGCCATAGCCACAGTTGTAGATGTGAATGCCCATGGGCAATGAGGTTCATCTCTGAGTAGATATCAGATCTAAGCCAAGATCATGACAAATGTCCAAACATCAATAGATATGCCTTCCTTCTCCAAATCACACTAGGGGTCTATAATGCATTTTGGAGCTCTTTTAATTGCAACCTGATTAACTGCCTTTAGTCGCCTTCTTCTTCTTCTTCTTCATCGGTGAATGAAGACCTGAGATAGGCATGAGCTACCAGACACTAGTAATACACTTTCACAACTACACCTTTGATGTCTCCAACATAGCTTGATCCGATAATATCCATGAAAGGTTGGAACAAGCTTCTCAAGTTGCGGGCTATGGAATCTTGTAAGGTATAAAAATCTGACTCATTCTTCTATTTCTAGTGAATAGAGTCCTAAAGAAGGCTATAACTGATGGAAGATAATATGACTGGTAAACATGGTCATGATAATCTACATATACTACATACTAATATAGATATCAATATATTAATAGTTAGTCAGTCTGTTAAATCTATACATTGGTTAATATGATCAATTAACCAATAATAGGACTAACATATTGTCCTCAATAATAATCAATGATCATTTATCATAAGGCAAGCTTAATAGCATAAATCTAAAATATTTTCGTACAGTAAATATCTTTCCTTGATATATATATATATATATATATATATATATATATACACACACACACACAACACATATAGGCTCAACATGTTAGTAATCATAAAGTTGAGCATTTTACATATTGAACACCTAGATGCATGTGCATAGTATTTAGAGACACAATAAGAATGTAAGGGTGTACCTATCTACCAATGACCTACCTTGAAAGTAAGGGTCTATTGGATAAAGAAACTTATCTATTTAGAAAAGGAATATTTTTAGGTAAATGGTAAAAGAAGAAGATAACATATGAAAAGAGACCTTTCAATATGCATGGATGACTCATAATGGTAAAATCTCCAAATGAATAAATTATGTCTGGTCTTGAAAGAAATAATTATAATTACTTATATAAGTATTGACAAGGAATAAGTTGAATGTCAACTTAGAAATTTAGGTAATAACAATATACATATTCGTGTATCACTAAACCCCAACTTGTCTACAAGTACCAATTTTAGGTTTGCATGTCCTTCCAATTATGAATAAATAATGGTGGAGTATTATATATATAAAATACTCATAGGTTGAGAAGGACAAACTACAAGGTTCATCCTAGAGATAGGGTTGTTATTCAAAATCAAGTATGTACTCCTCCCTATTTAATGTTGGGCATAAATTGACCTAAATCTTCTTACAATGAGGCATCTTTTGACTATTATTCCCTTTCATTCATCCACATTGCAAATTCCTTATTTCATGATAGTGAGACATCTAATTTCACTTTGCTTGAGATATATTTTTTTGCCTTGAGTCTATGACTCCACATGCTTTATTGTTGTACTTGGAAATGTGAATGGTGAATGCTAACTATCTTGCTACTCTATTTATTCCTATTAGATAATTCGACTAGTTAAACTATTGTAGATGCTTATGCATAATAATTATGGTATGCCTTTCTACCCTTATACATAAAGAGGCGTGCTTTTCCACCTAGGGTGTGCTTTTCCACCCATTTTACTTAGGCCAATGAGTAAGTAGTGTCATGGCCCTACTATAGTTACTTTAGTCCAATATATCTGCATGCAAATGATTATGATTGTTGTTATATTATGGATGTTAATGGCAAGATGTGTTATCTCACTTGTTTATTTATATGCCTCATTCTTTTTGAATTCATTTTATTGATTTTTTTTAAACTTGTCTGTCTTTTTATGACCCTCCCTTTTATGGGAACATCTCTTTTGTTCTTGTAACCCTTTTAAATGTCCAACACATTGTTAAATGTACATACTCAACTTTTACTGATACACACTCTTTTGTTTCCTATTTTTCTTGGTGTTCCCTCCACCCAGGTGTAGGTTTTTTATAGGGAAGATACTCGAGATGATCATGAGCTCATCGATGAATATAAGGATATCTTGAGATAGCCTTGTTACCCTCTACATATGGGCTTATGTGTATATATATTTAACCTTTTCATTTTATGTACCACCCTTAGGGTGAGGAACTTTTGTACAAGGAAATATTTTGTAATTTGTAAATAGTTATCTTTTTCACTTCTTAAAACTTTCATGACTCATGTATTATACCATTGAGTTGGCCCATTGTTGGGTCCCACTCTTTACAAGCCCAAGGGAATTATTACGGTATTTTTTGAAGAGGATGGTGTCTAGAAGGGACCACAATCCTGGGCACGGGAAAAACATTCCTCTACATCACTAGTTAGCTAACGAGGACTCTTGGGGCATCGCGCATCCTGCCTGGCCAAAGTCGGAATGTTTTTCCTAAATAAAAATACTTCTAGGTTTCATTGTCATCTAAATTCATACCTTCTTCTCCCCTGCTTCACTCCTAAAACCCTAGCAACCTTATAACTACTTTAACTATCCTTCTATGAATTAAGGTTGTGAATATTAGGATTAAGGCAATATCCTGTATCAAAAATCATAAAATACATCTAACCAAGATGTCATGGACACAATTATGATGCTTTAAATGTCCTGAAGATAAAACTAAGTTTAATAATATATTAATGTCCAATAGAATGGACCGCACCAAAAATTCCACCATCCTTGATGAAACCCACCCTAGGACCAACAAAAAGAAAGGCCCTCCTTCTGGAGAAGGAGGTCTTTAGAGAAAAAGAGAAGGCTCATGGAGGAGGAGTCCTCCAAGAAGTAGAAAAGGCCAAAGGGGGCCTTCAATGAGGGAGGTTATGAGCCTAAGCCCATCATCCCCTTTTACATTTTGAACACTGAAGATGGTCATGACCTAAAGAGTGAGCCCATGATGGAAGATGAGGCCAATGTTGACCCTGGACATGTTGTTGACTATGGATCTAAGGACTGGTGGGTGGTGATTAACACTCCCGAGATGCTCTTACTAAGCATGAGAAGAAACTCACTCAAGCTATCAGTTCCCTATCCCTCAATGATGCTACTAGAGATGAGAATGTTGAAACCCTAATTGTATGTCCTTGTCTTGGAGCCACCATCCTTGTCTTGATCAAGCTGAACATAGAGAAGTTCTAGGGTGAGGATAAGACCGAAGTGGTCAACAAGGTAGATACCTAGCTCCTAGCCTTAGAGAATTGTTTCCACATCCTGGAATTGCAACCCAATAATAAGGTCATTTTCACTATCCATCTTCTAGAAGGAGCAACAAAGTTATGGGGGGAAAACTACTTATGATATGTCCTAAAAGTCACTACCCCTAGTGGTCGTATCTTCTCATCCCTCTTTAAGACAGTGGTCATCCTTATTAAATATATGAACAATGAATTCCCTATCGATTTTATCCTACTTGATATCAATGATTTTGATGTTATAATAGGAATGGATTAGCTTTATAATTATAATAAAAATAGACTATAAGGATAGAGAATCCTGGTCATGAACCCTTTACCAGTAGAGGTAGAAAAGATTCCACTACAATATTGTATGTGACATTTGTGATAGAAGAATGAATGGTTGCTAAAGGTTGTGTAATGTTCCTAGCTGTAGTGACTGAGCCACATCAAAAGATGCATCAGTTAGAGGAAATAGAGGTAGTTAGGGACTATATTGATGTGTTCCCAGACAATTTTCCTGGCATATCTCTAGAGAGATAAGTAGACTTCTCAATAGAGTTAGCTCCTAGGACCCCAATTTCTAGGGAACCTACATAATGGATCCTATTGAATTGATTGACTTAAAGAATTAATTGCAGAAACTACTAGACAAGATTTTCATCTAAAGAACATCGCCATGGGGAAAACTTGTCCTCTTTGTAAAGAAGAAGAACGTGCCACTCCACATGTGCATAGACTATAGAGTGATAAATCAGGATACCATTAAGAATAAATATCCACTTCCCCGCATAGTTGAACTATTTAAACAGCTTAAAACCACTTAAGATTTCTAGACGATTGACCTAAGATCAGGAAACCTCTTTTTAAATTAACTATGGCCACTACGAGTTTTTGGTTACACCTTTTGGGTTGTCCAATGGTCCAAGTGTGTTCATGAACCTTATGAATAGTGTGTTCCAACCCTTCCTTGCATCATTTCCATAGTGTTCTGAGATGACATCCTAGTCTATTCTGATGACCTAGAGAAACACCATGAGAACCTATCTAAGTTCTTTGTTATCCAGAGAGAGCAGAAGTTCTATGAGAAATTCTCAAAGTGTGAGCTTTTGAGCGACCGAGTTATGTTCCTCAAACACGTTATATCTAGAGGAAGCATATCAGTGGACCCTGCTAAAGTGGTGGTCGTTTGAGAATGGCCAACACTGAAGAATGGGTCCAAGATTCACAACTTCTTGGGATTGGCCAGGTATTAATGAAATTCATCATGGATTTCTCAAGACTACTTTTTCCTTGACCAAACTTACTCGAAATGATAAGAAGTTTGTTTAGTCTGACCTTTGTCAGGCATGGTTCTAGGTGTTGAAGGAAAAGATTACCTCAACCCCTATCTTGACCATACCCTCAGGTAATAAGGCTTTGTTATCTACACTGATGCTCAAAAGATGGACTTATGATGTGTGTAGAGGAAACCAAGCATGTGGTCACCTTTGACAACTCAAGCCCAATGAGTTGAATTACCCAACCCAATCTAGAAGTTGTGGCAATTGTCTATACCTTGTAGATTTGGAGACATTATCTATATTGGGATACCTTTGATATCTTCACCGACCATAAGATCTTGAAGTACATGTTGACTCAGAAGGACATGAACTTGTGATAAATATGTTGGATGGAGTATCTGAAGGATCTTGATTTCACCATCGCCTACCATCTTAATAAGGCCAATGTGGTTGTTGATGCCCTTAGTAGGAATCATCTCAATTGTGCAGCTGGTTTGGTTAACCAGTGGTGTAAATTCCCTGACCTATGTTGAGGGATAACCCTATTTGTTTGACTTAAATAAGTTTCTTAGAACTTTAATATAATCCTCTCAAGTGTTTTGTTACTAGGGGATAAACTTATGTTTCAAATTTGGTCATGTTTAAATAATATTTGAGCAATATTCTCTTGTTTTGGACCAAAATGCAATTTACCCAAGATAAGGGGTTATATTACAATATGTCATATGTTGAACAATACCTCATGTGTTTTATCATCATTATAGAGAGAATGATGCAAGGTGGTGGCTTTTGGAAAGCCTAAATTCAAAGTTTGAACTTGTTTGAACAATGGTAGTGCCTTGTGCACCGATTCTGGTACAAATTGTAATTTACCCAAAAGGTAGGATTGATATGCAAATTACCACCTCTAGAGTGTTCCTACTCCCTCCTAGTATCATATAGAGGATATATAAAGAAGGAAAATCATGTTTGAATCATATTTGAATGATAGTATTCTTAGTGATGAAAGACCAAGAAAGGGTTGAATGTGAAACCCTAATTGAAGTTTGTATCGAGTTGTACAGTTAATATGAGAGTGCCTATCAGCCAATGAGCCATAGGGGGAGTCTCATATCGGTTTTGGAACTTTTATCCTAGTCCATGATGGGAAAAGTACCTCAAGGAGGTGACCCATGATGAGTTAGATGCTCCTTGCAAAAGTTGTATCACTTTGCATAATTTATGAGATAAAGATGAAATATCTTATCAAACAAGATAACTAATGGCTGAAATATCATCTCTAGATCATCCTCAAGTGTTTTTCATGTCAAGGTAAATATAAGTTCATGCAACTACGTGTGTCAACCATGCATGGACACGTGGATCCTAGTAGCTTAAAATGATGACACCTCATATACACACTTTTTCATGAACCTCAAGTATATATACCCTTCCTTTCACCTATAAGTGAAATTTTTGAAATTTATCACCCTCTTGCTCTTAGATATCATGCATAGAGAATTAGTATCATGCGTAGGAAGAGGGGTATCATGCATAGAGCTTTGTTATCGGCCATAGAATGGTGATATCGACCATAGCAAAGGGGTATTGGCCAAGAGAAGTGATCGGCCAAGTGAGGGATATCAACCACAAAGTGGTGATGTATCGTGCATAGTGTTGAGGATCTCAAGTCTTGGACCTTTGATAAGCTCATCTTAAACCTTGGTGATGTGAAGCTTTGGAGCTTGGAGCTTTGAAGTTACTCTTGAGGAAGGTTATATAACTTGAAACCAAACATGTTATTATTTACCATCAATCTTGCCTTAGTTAAATGATTTACTTTCAAATAGAATTTTCTTGCATAATTGGTGAATCCATGAGCTCTAGTAGTGACCTAGGACTGTTTTCCATGAACTATAATAGTAAGAACAAGAGTCTAGAGGTTTATGATGATCACATCATCATGGTGCAACCCGATATTGGGTTGAAGCACCTCTAACCCGATATGGTGTTGAAGGATACACCTCTAGAATGATATTGTGATGAGAATAAACCTTATGAAATATATGGTGACACACACATTCACCTCAAGGTCGATATGGTGAGCATACATACACTTCTAACCCGATATGGTGTTGAAACCCTAGATGGTGATATGTAATCTGATATACCTTGGAACCCCACACCCATATCATTTTTTGTAATGGGTTAATTATGAAGGGTTCAACCAGTTTTCTAGCCTATCACTAAATACATTATAGGTATGATTCCATGAAGGAATGAAAGAGTATGAGCATAAGAGTTTAACCCGATATGGCAACCCCACATGGTAACTTGATATGATAACCTGATATGGTGATATGAACACAACCACTAACATGATATGGGGATGAATTTATACCTCACGGAGGATATGAGTAAGACATACACTCACCTTGTGCATGATATGGGGTTAAGTACACACCTTATAACTGATCTGGTGTTGAGTATATATACCCTAACCTGATATGATGTTGAAACTCAACATGGCGTTGTGAAACTTGATATGCAAACCCTTAAGGTTGAGTAATCCTATATGGATGAATGATATGGTAATGAGGATACACCTCTATACCCGATATGGAAGCATACCTACACCTCTATAACCGATATGGAGGAAGCACCTCAATCCAATACACTTGATTGAGTGATACATGCAGTATGTTATGTCAAATGATAATTTAAGATATGAAGGGTTTAATGCATTTTGATAAATGTGGGCCAATGTACCTTGAAAGAAAGGGGTTGAGACAATTTAATAGATTATGATGCAATCAACATCCTAAGGAGGATGAGAGAGAAACCTATACTTATGTGTTAATCATGTTAATGAGTATACATTGATACTCCTAGTATGAATGGAGTATGAATTAGGGTTTGATTCTTGATAATATGATATGGAATCCTTAATTTGTTAAGAAGGGGGAAAACCCTAACCCTAATGAAGGGGTATGATATGATTTGAAACCCTAATTGGTTAGTAAGGGGAACCCTAACCCTAATGAAGGGTGACGATATGACTTGAAACCCTAACCGGTAAGAAAGGGAAATCCTAACCATAATAATGGGAAGGTTGTATATCTCCTATTGCATGGGCCTTGTGATCCATGTGAATAGTTGTTGCCTAGTGATAGGTGAGAAGATATTTAATGGGCTTTGTGAGCCATGTGAATAGTTGTTGCCTAGTGAGAGATGACAAGATGCTTAATGGGCCTTGTGAGCCACGTGCATATTTGTTGCCTAGTGAGAGGTGATAAGATGTTCAAATGGAAACCCTATAACATAATAATAATAATAATAATAATAATAATAATAATAAAAATGGTTATAAAGATAATAATGAAATCTTAGTCATAGATGTAATATGGTGATAGCCAAACAAGGGCTATAGTGTTTTGAATATGTTAAAATGAGATATGAGGAATACTTGTATCACGTAAAGGATGTGAACGGGTATGATAGCTTGACCAAGGTATAATGCCTAGTAAAGGTGATGTGGTATTTAGTGATGAGTTTAAGGGATTGATATCCCATAATGAAAAGGGAACATAAAGGTATTCCAACTACTATGGAATCCTTAGAACTATGGCCATTATTTTACAAGATTGTTATAACCTAATACCTGGATACAACCCTACAAGATTGGGTTAACCCAATACCTGGATACAACCCTACATGATTGGCATAATCCAATACATGGATACAACCCTACATGATTGGGATAATCCAATACCTGGATATGGCCCTATAGGATTGGGATAACCCAATACCTGGATACAACCCTACATGATTGGCATAATACAATACCTGGATACAACCCTACATGATTGGGATAACCCAATACCTGGATACAACCCTACAAGATTAGCATAATCCATTACCTATATACAACCCTACATGATTGGGACAATCCAATACCTGGATAAAACCCTATTGGATTGGCATAATCCAATACCTAGATACAACCCTACATGATTGGGATAATCCAATACTTGGATACAACCCTACAGGATTGGGATAACCCAATACCTGGATACAACCCTACAGGATTGGCATAATCCAATACCTGGATACAACTCTATAGGATTGGGATAACCCAATACCTAGATACAACCCTACATGATTGGCATAATCCAATACTTGGATACAACCCTACAGGATTGGGATAACCCAATACCTGGATACAACCCTATAGGATTGGCATAATACAATACCTAAATACAACCCTACCATATTGGGATAACCCAATACCTGAAGACAACCCTACATGATTGATATAATTTTACAGGATTGGTATCATCCAATACCTAGATACAATCTCATAGGATTGTTATAACCCAATACCTGGATACAATCTTACATGATTGGGATAACCCAATACCTGGATACAATCTTACAGGATTGGTATAAAACAATACTTGGACATAATATAATGATGTATATTCACCTAATTGGTACAATTAAATACTTGTCTAGCATATTGGCTAAGACCAAAAGATAGAAATGAAGATGATTCATGGATGTCATACCCTGACAATATTATCGCAGGATAAGCTTGAGATGTTGGTATAGTATGATGGGTAAATGATACACATGTTCTTAATATTCCTTATAAACTGAACATATGATTTACTGCTCTATCGTAGATAGTTGTAATGCTTTAAAAGATGAGAAATGGTCTAATCTTCTTATCTACAATGATTAACCTTGCTTAGTAATATAAAAGAACCTCTGCTCAGTTTGATACTATTTACTTGTGATAATAACATTGTTGGTAGAGAGTTATATCTCTCGCTAGGACAATTGTCTCACCCTATGGGATCCACAATTTTTAGGTGGACGTGGACGAGGAGGTAGAGACCATTCTACAGAGGAAGGATAAAAATAATAGGGACAGTAGTAATAGTTTAGGTTGAGTATACTATCTATCATGTCTTGTACATAGAAGTCATATGTTTTGTCTATGTACTCTCAAGTCCTTGGATTTAGTACGTGATGGTTTTATGAACAATATGAGATATTGGCTTGCATGCCTCGAGGTTTTATTTTGCTTTAGTATATGTTTTGACAAAGCAACTATTATATGTTATCCTCGAGATGAGATGGTATAGTGTATGTAGAATGTGAACCCCGATGTATATAATGTTTTAAAATGGATCTCTTCGCAAAAAATGGTTTTAATTTTTATTGATTTTTGTTAATCTGCTGCTAATGATTATTCCACATAATTAGTAATGATTTGGGTATCGGTTTAGTGGCAGTCATTACAAGTAGAAGACACTAGATGACTTTACTCAATTGATTCCACAACCTATGGCAGACATGATTCATCTTTCCAATATCTAGATCAAGCCTAACTTGTTGATCGATCTTGTGGCATCCTAGTTAGTAAGCCTAGCAATAGAGAAGATGAAGGTTTTGATGGAAAAGCCCCAGACACACCTCTTAGTGTGTGTGGATGGTGTAATCCAATATAACAAACAAATTTGTGTGCCCAAGGATTCACCCTTGAAGGCTTGCATCCAAAGGAGTACATGGATCGAAGTACATTGTACACACTGATGCCACTAAGATGTTTAAGGACCTGTAGCGGTACTTTTGGTGGCCATGAATGAAGAGAAACATAGCCTTGTATGTGAGTGGTTGCCTCACGTGCCAGATGGTGAAGGTTGAGCATCAATAACCTAACAGGTTACTACAATCAATTGACATTCCGAAGTGGAATTGGGACCAGATCACCATAGCTTTTGTGGTGGGTCTTCTCAATACAAGAAAAGTTTAGGATGCAATATGGGTTGTGGTGGACCACCTAACCAAGTTAGAACACTTCCTTTCCCTAAATACCACTACCAAGGTGTCAGACTTAGTTGAGATTTACATTAGAGAGATAGTCTATCTGCATGGTGTTCTGAGTTTTATTATCTTTGATTGTGACCCTAACTTCACCTCACAGTCATGGAAACAAGTTCAAGAGAAAGTTGGTACGAGGCTGAAATTCAACACAACTTACCACCCTTAAATCGATGGATAGTTGAAAAGGACAATCAAGGCCTTAGAATATCTATTGACAGCATGTGTTCTAGATTGGCGTTGATCATGGTAACAATACCTTCACATAGTTGAGTTTTTCTACCACAACAGTTTCCAATAAGTGTTGGGATGCCTCTATATGAAGCTCTTTATGAAAGATTGTGTCAGTCACTGCTTCATTGAGGTGATGTCAATGACAGGACCTTGCCTAGGTCTAAGGAACTAAAATTATATGCTGACATGGTTGCTTTGATCAAGAAAAGGCTAAAGAGAGCCCAAGATTGAAAGAAGTTATATTACTAATGCAAAGCAGACAGATTCACACTTTATCGTAGGTGATCAATAACTCAAAAAATATGATTCCTTCAAGCTATAGCTAAAAGTAGAGGAAGACTTAGTCCATGATATGTGGGTCCGTTTGAGATGTGGAACATGACATGCTTATCATCTAGCTTTATCACCACAATATAGTATGATGCATGTCATGTTCCATGTGTCCAACTTAAAGTGATATATGAAATAGGTAAATATATTGGAAATAGGTAAATACACATGCTTTCAAGTTACATAAGATCGGAATCTCCTTGCAAATTTGTAGTTTCACTCCTTGACCTATTTTGATCAAAAAACGATGCCCTGAATACCATTATTGGTGAGTTCGACCTCCTCACAACCGCCGTCAGCCCGCAAACTCAACCCAATCACCAACATAACTCAACTCTTCCTAGGAACCACCTCCGATTGAACCAACTTCCCCCCGATCCCTCACTACAGCCATGGTGCGAGCAAGAACGTTCAGATGAATGATATTCCCTTCTCACCCTTACCTGTACACTGGTCCAACAAAACGAGTCAGGGGTATTCCTGGCCTTCGATCAACATGACCCTCTTCAGATGAGCGCCTGCTCACGGGTCAGTGAGAGGGTCCGGTTGGTCAGATCCCTTGCATGATCCGCGAGGCAGAGCTCACATCTTTTTTTTATTTTTCGTTTAATTCCTTAAAATTTCCTGATTGGTCAGAACTTATGAAAATCCTAGAAAATGCTAGGAATATCGGAATGTGTAGAACCTATATGTTATTTTCATCAGAAAAATGAGATCTATCTAAGTAAAATATAATTAGGACTTAGATCTGAGCCCTTTCCGAAAAGTATGGCCTACGATCACTAATGACCTTTTTAATGCCTTTCTTTGTGGAATAACATTTCAGAAGATGAACTGATCGGCTGGAGGATCCAGGAAGCCTAATAATAGGAGGAGCCACACTAATTGATTGTATCTCAACCAATCCAATGGAGGTGTCCATAAGTCACTTGGACTGGAGACCAGATGATCGTTCTGAGAGATCAAACAACCGACAGGAGGCAAACCGATCAGTTCAAGAGTTGAACCGATCCACCCATATTGGTTCATGCACAGATCTTCATCAACAACTTGTTGTTGCATATGATGTAGACCTTAGGTGGTAGTAATTCCTTGTGGCTCCAACAAATTATGAGTTAATGAACCTCAAGAGGAGAATTGATCTAACTTAATGAATCAACATCCAAGTGAGGATGAGAGAGAAACTAATACTTGAATGTTAACCATGCAATGATCATATGTGATACTCCTTGTATGAATGGAGTATGAATTAGGGCTGGATCTTTTATGATCTGATTTTGAAACCCTAATTGGTTAATAAAGGTAAATCTTAACCCTCAGAATGGGTGATGAGATGATCTAAAACCCTAATTGGTTGATGAAGGGAAATTCTAACCCTAAATAATGAGAAGAATGTGTTTCTTTTGCATTGCATGGTTATGACATGTATTTGATATTGTCGTTAGCATGATATACTAACTATGCATGTTACAACCCCAACTTTTGGGTTCATTTGGTGAGAAATGCAATTTCTCATATTAAAGATATTCGAACAAATAATGATATAATTTGTTTTGAATAAGTGAGCTTCGTTTACAATAGCCTTGATGATTATTTTGTGGGCTTTATTGGCTATTGGGCCCAATAACAAGGAAAAGACAAAGGGAACTCCATTATTAATAAGCAATGGAGAAAAGAAAAATGTAGAAACCTCTAGAAGGAAAAAGAATTTAATCCAAAGGTGGATTTCGTGCCTCTTGGGTTCCTTGGGTTCCAAGGAGTCCAAAGTTGCAAACATAATGCAATAAGAAAAGAAAAGATCAATTAAATATTTCTTTATTAAGAAAGAAATTGAAAACAATGATAAAATGTGGGAAATAAAAAAAGAGGTATAATTGAGTTACCTTGGTGGATTTTCGTATCCTTAAGGATTCCTAATGTTAAATGGAATGTCAATGAGGAAAATAAAAAGAAAGATAAAGAGAAATCCTCAAAAAGAGATATTTTAATAAGAAATAAACAAGATAATGAGAAATAATGAATATAGATGCATCTAGAAGGATAATAAGTATCCTTAAAAAGGAATTTCCAAATATTATAGTTTCTTGGGGTCCAAGGAGCCCCAATGGAGAAAAAGAAAGAGAAAATACCAATAATAGAAAATAAAAAGATACTATGATGCATAATGAATGGATTTTATGGTATTGTTAAAGAGGTGGTATTTTCTACTAAAAGAAAACATAATTTCGTGCCAATAGATTAAAAGTGAAGCTTAAAGAGAGTAAGAGAAAAGAATTTTCGAATTCCTAAATATCCAATGAATATGTTGTTTTAAGAAGATGTTTAGGAGAGACAAGATTACTTCTCATTGAAGGAATATGATTCCTAATGGGAGAGGACTTGTTTCCTCTTGGATGAATGTCTTGGGGCGTGGATACCCTCCCCTATATAAGGGGTAGATCCTTTGGCTCGAGTTTAAGAATCCCAAGCATCCTTCTCTCTCTCTTCCATCTTCTTCTTCATTTAAACCCTAAACTGAGGGGGTAGTGTGATCCCTGAAGCAGTGAGGGTAGTACGAGGAGATCACAGTGCTCTTACGTCATCGGAGAGGAACTTGATGACCATCTTGTTGGCTCCTTGCACCTGTGTGACGTCGCAGGTTGGCTGCAAGTCGACCATGGCGGCAGAACCTACTGGACATGATCCCGGCCGACCGGCTGCGTACTAGAGGCATCCTCACCTGTGCGAGGGCACAACAGAGATAGGGGACACCTCTCTGGTGGCCGGCGCGGTCAGCGAGGGAGGGAGGAGACACGACCTTCGTAGCTGGAGAGGCAACGTAGGGCTGTGTCAGGTAGAAGAAAGGAGGAGGCGCCATTGGACGAGAATACCCCTCCGGGTATTGAAGGAACAATAAACTTATCAAGGGCATTTTCAAAAATCTATTATGTTTTCAAACCCACCGAGCAATGTTGCATGGAAATGGCGACGTGGCACCTCTGATTGGTCTAAGTAAGATTTTATTGCAAAATTCATAACTACATAATGGTAGCTCGGATTGGTATGTATAAAATATGAAAATTGCTCAACAAAATGAGAGGTATCGATTAAAAATATATTTAGAAGTTAATTCCTCTTTCTATTCGAAAAGTAGTGTAAGTTATCAACTTTAATGAATTGAAGATTAAGAAACCCTATTTTGAGATGATTAATGTAATTAGTAGAGTTTAATGGATGATTAAAGTTGATATTAGCCTGTTAATCATGAAAAGATACATTAAGATAAAAAATAATGAACTTTGCACGTAATTGGTTTAATTTAGAAATTCATGTGCATAAATATGCTTTAATGGGCCTTAAAACCCTAATATTAGTAAATGTGACTCTTAATGGATTTAATTGTTCAATTTCATGATTAAAGTTGAGATATGATAATTCTAAGCTATTTCGAGTATAAAAGTTCCTGATTGTGGATAAATACCCTTAATGTAGTCATTAGAGTTTTCTAATGGATAAAAGTAGAATTAATAACAAATAGAGTTCATTTGTGAATTGGACCACAATAAACTATGAATTGATGATAAATGGGCATAATGAACTTGTCATGGATTAAAAGCATAAAAATGGTAGCTTTGATGTAAAAGAGGCTTAATGGACTTAATTGATGGCTAATTGTGCCCTTAATCCTAAATTAAGGTTAAATGTTGTTAAAGGATAACCTTAATATCTTTTGTGAAGAATAGATGAGGTAATTAGGGTTTATGAAGTAATAGTATAAATGAAGTGAAACCCTAATTGCAATGAAAATCTTAGAAGTGGATTAGGAACCCTAGGAAGTGAGCTAGGTTTGATATATCTTGATGGCATAATCCATGATAGGAAATTGTTTGCATATTTCAGGATCTTGTTGTATGTGCTTGCTTGCTTGGATTTCTTACTTGCATGGAATATTTCTATCTCAAATCAGCTGAACATGTATGTGGTTAATTATGGTCAATCACATTAGTTTCCTGAAGAGTTTCTCATATGATTCATCACATTGAATGCAACTTATCTGTTGGATGTTCATACTTGCAAATTTTAAAATCACTATGATTATCACAATTGTAAAATAAGTGTGTATTCTCGCACCTACATGCCACCCTTATGGATGATGCAAAAAGGTCAAGCCCAGGAGGGAAGACCAATGGGCACTATGAGTGGTGACCCAGGCACCAAGCTCAGGATTGAGAAGGTGGCCTATGATATTTCATGACTAAAGGCCACCATGAAGGGTGACCCTAGGCACCAAGATCAGGAATGAGAAGGTGGCCTTAAGTCATTGACAAAAGAGAAACCCTAAGGTGGGTATGCCAGGGTTAGGGAAAAAGTGGTGGAGAATGTCACATTGAAAGTGTAATTTGGCTTGTTAATTAACTTGATTGTGATATTTAGATTGTTAGCCATATTTGCAAAATTTTGGTTGTCCCCACATACCGGCATATTTCGACATGCTAATTGATGTTTTGTTTGTCACCGTTTAATGTGCAACCCTGAAAAGAACAAACCATAAAGTGACACATTGTGAGAATAAGAATTAAAGTACAGATGAGGATTAGTTAGAATAGACTCCAGATGCGGATAGAAGTAGATATCCAAGTTTTTGAAAAAGGTATGAAAAGTTTTATTTTATACCCGATTTTAGTTTATTTGTTAGAATTTGATAATTATTATTGATTATTTGTCGAACCTTTGATCATATTAATTGGGATAATGGATCTGACCTTGTGGTCTCCCTTAATTGCGGGTTACCGAGAGGTGGGGTCATTACAATTGGTATGAGAGCATAGGTTCCTCATTTAATCTATAATAATTATTAAATTTTACAAACTCTGTAGAACCCAAGGGAGTTATTAGAGGATTTTCCAAAAGATAGAGGTGTCTAGAAAAGGATCACGTCCGGGGGCTGGCAAGATTTTCCTCTGCACCGCTAGTCGGAATATGAGGATTCCCGGATTAGTGTGACTGCCTAGCCAATGTCTCAGGATTTGACTCGAAATAAGATACCTTTAGGACTCTCTCATCTTGTTCATCCCTCCTCAACCCAAATGCTATTAAGGACCTTAAGGATTAGGGTTTTCTATCTTTTCCTCACCTTCCTGAGGGATGTGTAAGGTTGATAAGGATTAAGGAATCCTCCACCAAATTAATGAAAATCATGTAAATAATATGTCATGGACATAAGCTTAATAGGTTAATCATAAAATAATGAATAGATACATGCTTAGGTCGTATGATATAAGTTGTCATGCCCTCAGGAGAGACCTGAGGCTAGACCTCCTTGTCAGGAGGATGAGTAAAAAGAGTTAGTCTTGGAGGTAGAAACCTCCATTAAAAGTAGAGACCTGGCACATCCTCTGAGGATGATGCCAACCCTAACCCTAAGTGTTGGTTAGAGGGAGAGATGACATGATGAGTATATGTCAAGATAGACTAGAGGTGTGGGTGAACATGCTTTTGGATGCCCATTACGTTGTGAGCCATATGAGGTTGGATGACCTAGTGCCTTTGGCGACCCAACCCTGGAAAGGGTCATGCATGGTTAGAGAGAAGGATAGATCCTTCAATGATGAGGTTAGAGAAGAACCTATAGAAACCCTATGGGCTTATGCAAGTAGGGCATAACATGCACCTAGAGTATGTCAGTGGTGTGAGCAGTAGGCTAAAACCCTGACCAAGAGAGTATGATGGATACTTTATGAGATAAGCATAAAGAACTATGGATAACCTTGAGCAAACATAAGTTTGAACATAGGTATCACCCATGTAGGGGTATGTTTGTAACCTTGATCAACCTTCATGGAGAGAGGACCTATAGTAGTGAGGATATTTGTAGGGTTAGCTCTAGAGAGAGAGAGCAGGACTCATGTAAGAAGGTCAGAAGCCTAGACTCTGAGATATGAGGAAAAGTGGGGAGTTGAGGATGATGCGACTTAAGTGGATGGTAGTGGTTGCCTCATGCTTGATCCCTGTAGGCTGGGGATATCTTGGTTGCCATTAGAGGAACCAAACCCTAGAGAGAGGATGATGCTTCTCGTACCTATATGCCTATGGTATAGGTGTTTACCTACTGAGACAAGACAAAGAGTGCCTTAGACCCTGAGGAGGTTTGAGTAACTAGTTGTGAGGCTTTATACCTAGTTGGATGTCCTTGAGGAGGACTCAACTCTGAGGTGTTGCTTGAATAAAAGGATCATGGGAGTGCATGTCATACCTTGTGCCTGATTGGTTCGTGGTTAAGAGGTTGAGCATGCAGTTGGACACCCAAAAAGTGAACTTACAGTTCCTAGACCTACGAGGGGAAGTGGTGTACCCGATGTTCATGACAAAGGTTTGAGTTTCTATAGGTTCGAGCATGGCACTCCTCACATTTAGAGGAAAGGGAAACTCTTTAAGTTTAAGGTGTGTTTGATGAACCCCTGACAACTAAGTTGATGACATGGGAAGGTATGATCTTGATCCAATGTTGAGGATGAGAACAAGTGTGACCTAGCATGGTTTAGTAGGTGTCCTGCTTGTGCCTTAGTAGCATGCTAGGGTTAAGCATGCTCATGTGGGTGTAAACCCTAGACATAAGGACGTTTGTGACCTTTGTTATCAAGATAAAGTTTCCTCCCATCTTGGGAGAGGGACCCTTTTGTCGGGTGTATACTAGTTTTTGTTGGTTTGAGGTAACCTAAAGAGGTCTCATAGGATCTTGAGAAGATAAGTGAAAAGTACATAGTATGAGAATGAACCTATAGACCAATAGATAACCATCTCCAAGTGCATGTGGATGTGTTACCATGGAGGTAACTGGTATGGGGCCTGACCAAGGTAGACAGGTCTCCATGACCCCTGTGAATGGATGAAAGTCAGTCCATGAATGTAGAGAGGGATGATGAAGGCTTGGGTAAGGTACTATGTTAGGATCCTAAGTCTATCCTAGGGTCATGTAGGGATACGAACGATGGAAGTAGGAGTTTCCTAATTCCCTAGTTGCACATGACCATAGGGTCGGGAGGTAACATCTATCATTGTTCGAGGGCCATGGGTTAGGAGATTGATCACCTTCATGAACTATTTTGATCAAAATAGGTCAAGGAGATTGATCTATTTTGATCAAAAAACGATGCCCTGACTACCATTTAGGCCAAGCTTCCAATTTATTATGTTTTTTTTCAGTTATGACATAATGGTGGAACACTATAAATGTCTAGAGAAACATATTACTCAATGACACATGCTTTCAAGTTATGGGAGTGGGACCATAGCGCCACCTCATCCAATTAGCCCACACGCTGTCCTTCTCGGTGAGGAATCTATCCAAGCGCCTAAGTTGAGAAGCATGCACTAAATCCTCCACTTTAGTCACATTTAGGCCACCTTTTTTGTAGGTCTTCACAATGGTTTCCCATTTCACAGCATGGGCTTTACCGCCCCATAGGAAGTTGGAAATCTTCATGGTGGGACTCTCTACGGTGGGGTTCGGAAGGTTGCAAACTTCACACTAGTATCGGATCATGCTGGTTAGGACTGAGTTGATGAGCGTCAGCCTACCTACCATCGACATATGGATGCCTGACCACCCATCCACCTTAGAGGAAATCATGTCCAGGCACATTTGATAATCCTTAGACACACCTATGCCACCAGCACTGGGGGAACCAAGGTACCTTTTCGGAAAGCTACCTCTGTCTATCCCCATTGCAAATTTGAAGGTGACCAATCTCCTTGACCTATTTTCAATCTCCTTAACTATGGAGTTCTGTAGAGATGGGCTCCCGGAAAAGGAGGTGCACCTTGGTGATATGGGTTGAACATTGAACCGATAGAACTCCAATCATCATATGATCGACATATGGATGCCTGACCACCCATCGACCTTAGAGGAAATCATGTCCAGGCACATTTGATAATCCTTAGACACACCTCTGCCACCAGCACTGGGGGCACCAAGGTACCTTGTCGGAAAGCTACCTCTGTCTATCCCCATTGCAAATTTGAAGGTGATCAATCTCCTTGACCTATTTTCAATCTCCTTAACTATGGAGTTCTGTAGAGATGGGCTCCCGGAAAAGGAGGTGCACCTTGGTGATATGGGTTGAACATTGAACCGATTGAACTCCAATCATCATAGACAAAGTATCTTATAGTCGAGATACTTCACAGGTGACTCAGGATATATCAACATCCCGATCTTATGTAACTTGAAAGCATGTGTCATTGAGTAATATGTTTCTCTAGACATTTATAGTGTTCCACCATTATGTCATAACTGAAAAAAAACATAATAAATTGGAAGCTTGCCTTTTGCTAAAAATTATCAGATCATGTATCTAATGCCTCATCCCAATCATCATATGATTGGCTCTCTAGGCATACATACCAACACTTATGTCCATACCATCCCGTCATATCCTATCTTCTTTGGTTAAAGTCTTATAAGGATATCTAGGGTTACTAAAGATTCCCAAAACCAAACACATTATTTAACTTATCCTTCTAAGGGAGTTCATGACCCTGGGTGCCTTCTTGTCTTTAAAGAGGAGTTTACACTTTCTAATCACAACCTAACCCCATGTGTTTAGGGTGATGCCTCCACCATAGGCATTTTTTCATTATTGGTTTGAATCTCACCAGGTATGGAGACCACCCCTAAGAATGAGTTGAGGGTCTTAAAGTTATTCTTATGTAAATACTGGTTTGATATCTTTCATGTACATATGCAAAACCATTTATGTGTATCGTTCATGCATGCTTGTTGGTTATCTCCATACTTGCATGCATGGGAAACTACTATTATTTAATTTTTGGTACCCAAACTAAATTACCCAGAACCAATTGTATTTTCCCTTTCCAATACCCCGACATAGGGTTTGTTTGGGTAGGGTAATTATTCTTTCTTTTTGTATGTATCTGAAACTATTTTTATTAGGGTTAAGGATTAACCTCTACATCACAAGGCTTAATCTTTCCTTTAACCTACATAGGTTTCATAACCAACTAGATTACCTCAATCCATGTCCGACTAGGGTATCCATAACATCCCTAGGACTTTCTAGGTTTTACACTCACTAGAGGAAAATAGTTTCCATGCTACATATTCCATTTCAATTTCTATTAATTAACATTATATGTATTTTAACTAGAAGAAGATTCATTAATCCTACTTCTTCCCAAAACCCTAAATTAAGATGAAGAGACAGGTGGATTTTAGAGTTTAGAAAGCAACTATATTGGAAAGACTACATGTATTTCACTTTGGAAAAACCCTCAGACTCTGTCTAGGTGGGATTCACAGTGGCCTGGGAGTCCTCGTTTGCCAACTAGTGGTGTAGAGTATAATCTTGCTAACCTCCAGGCTATGATCCTTTCTAGAAACCATTATCTTTGAAAAATTCCATAATAATTCCTTTATGGATCTACAAAACGTATGAAAATATAATTTTTTTGATAAGTCTTAGATCTTATACAATTTTTTATAACCCCCTCCCCTAGATACCCACTATTGAGCATAGATCGTAGGGATATAGATCACAATTTCTTTGTTCCAGGATCCAATCTTAAGAAATAACAAATACTTTCATTTTATGAATTTGAATAATAGAAAAGGTTGTTGATTTCTCCTTCATATGAGTGCACATGATTTTATAGAGTAAAGGAGACTACATGAAAGAACAGCGTAGCCTGGGCAGTCAAGCCAGTGTGCCCCTCATGAAGGGTCACTGGTTCGAATCCGCTCGGGTCAGTTGTATTTACCAACCTCTTGGGTCATCCGGGCTCTGGCACCTGTTTGGAGAGGGGGTGTGCTTCGGCCCATGCAAATCCAGAAAGAATATGTTGTATGGAAAAAATAGTATTTGTCTATCTAATCCACCTTGTGACATTACTTTAATATCTTCAATGTATTTGAATCTTGAGGTCATCATATTTCCATGTAAATTATCTACCTAAAACACTGATAGAAAAATGTGGATCAATATATTGTTATATTGCATGCATGCATTGGTTCATACAAATATATGCATGCAAAATTTACCCAACAATCAAGCAATTTCACATGTAAACTTTTATATTCATTTAGATCATCTAACCCTTCTTTTTTGTGCCACCTTGGGTGTAATCACCTTTCTCTCTCTGTCATTGAACTTAAAAGAAACCCCATGGTAGGTATAACCATGGGGTTAGAATATCATAGTTTACTTTATATGATACACATATTTCCACTATAATGAAATGGAATAAAATAAACATCTAAGAAAATTTATTTAGACAATAAATACTTCATGAATCATCTAGAAATTCATTGGAAAATGATATTTCGATTAATCATAAAATAACCACATATCTTCAATGTAGAAACAAGAAATATACTTCAAGCACTTCAAGAATGTCTCAATACATTCAAGCAATGAACATGATCTAAATGCATCATAACCCTAAATTTTCACCATGTATCCATGCAATACAAAACAAGGTTGGGTCTAAGGTTTAGGTGAACTTAGTTCAGTGTTGAAATTAGGGTTAGGTCTCAAAACCCTAATTCACATGTTTATGGACTGAATAACTTAAGAACCCTAAATATACTTCATTATCATCATCATTATCTTAGGATTAGATTATTATTTATCCATATCAATTTATATCTAAAAAAGAATGTATTAAATGTATATCACATTGTATTCATCAAAAATTGTTTTTTCATATGATATGCACATTTTTAATATTACCTATACTTTTGGAACTAGGAACATAGTTAGACATTGACTATATATTTATGCATTATTTATCCTTTATTTTTTATTTTGGTATATAGAATGATTACTATCCAATCCACCAATAATTAACTATATTAATTGGAAGGTAATAATTTTTTGACCAATTACTTTACGCTAAGTCAATAAATAAATCATTATTCACACAATCCATGTGGTCGGGCCTGGACAACAAGCATTGGCCACATCATCTCTAGGCTTCACATCGGCCAACTCTTTATATAAACGGGAATAACCACATTTCTCTTTACTTTGTGATCCTAACTGATCACACAGGTCGGAGTGGAAGGGTAAAATCCCTAGAGGAATTGATCATTTCCTTCATTTCCCAATTACTTCCCTAGGAAGCCATGGAGGAAGCCAAATTGATAGTTGACTCTAGATTCCCAGCTTAGAAAACAATACCTAATGCCACATCCACCTTGGTTGGGCCTCTCTAGACCTGTGGATCTCCTTGGCTTGCCGCGTGATGGCTAGTGGAGTCAGGGAAAAATCATGTTTAGGAGGAATGGACAAGGAATAGATAGAAGGAAAATTACCTCACTTTCTAAACATTTAAGATGTCAAAAATATTGTTGGAAGTCCTAAGAACCTTTTCCTTGACTCCTACATTAGCTAGAGGTATCAACTTTGACGAGAAACTCTTGGAAACTAGTTCTAGAAGACAAAGCTTTATTGGGGGGCTCCTCACTAACATGGATGACCCACAAGGCCTTGGTTGCCTTAATAGAGCCCTCAGGGAGCTATGGGCCAAACTAATTTTTCAAAGGTGGATAGTGCTAACAGGTAGCCATGTGCCCATCGTTGATATAGGTGAAGGTTCAACGATGTTTACTGAGGTTTTTGGAAGCAATAGGAGGATTTGTTGAAGTCTCATCTTATTATGACCCCATCCCTTTGATATCCCTATTCGAGCACACTAAGAGGGCTAGGGCCATTATTGTATCATCCCAGGATTTGAGGCCTCGGATAACATGTTCTTAAAAGGAATGATTGGACTACCCATATCACCAAGGTGCATCTCCTTTTCCAGGAGTCCATCTCTAAAGAACTCCATAGTTAAGCGTGCTCAGCTTGGAGTAGTACTAGGATGGGTGACCAGTCGGGAAGTTGCTCCTGGCTTGCGCGTGAGTGGACAAAAAGCGTGCAGTTAAGGCTAGTGGTGATCTGTGGGGCCAGTCGTCATTCCTGAAACTCTACTAGAGCCTTGGGCAGTGGGCTCGGGCGTTACAAATGGTATCAGAGCCAATTCCCCTCCAGTAGGTGGGGCCCACATGGGCCTAGCATGCGGTCCAGGCATGTAGGAAAGGGATGTCCATGGTTGACGTAGCCACCCTTGCGCTGGTATTCCGTGATCAGGAGCTGGGTGTCCGTGGGCCATTGTGGGTCTACACTGAAATGGGGAAGAGATTATGAGGCCTTATAGTTGATCCTTGATGAGGACATAAAGAGTCTAAGTGGGGGAGATTGTAACATCCCATGATTTGAGGCCTCGGATAACATGATCTTAAAAGGAATGATTGGACTACCCATATCACCAAGGTGCACCTCCTTTTCCGGGAGCCCATCTCTACAGAACTCCATAGTTAAGCGTGCTTAGCTTGGAGTAGTACTAGGATGGGTGACCAGTCAGGAAGTTGCTCCTGGCTTGCACGTGAGTGGAAAAAAAGCATGCAGTTAAGGCTAGTGGTGGTCTGTGGGGCCAGTCTTCATTCCTAAAACTCTACTAGAGCCTTGGGCAGTGGGCTCGGGCGTTACAATTATCATATTTGTAGGATTGAGGTTTACCAATTAACCAAAAATTATTATAAATTTCATTGATTGGAAAAGATTTTGAACATATAACCTCTTCTAAGGAGTTACATGAAATGGAAATCAGATGTTTGCAATAGGAAATAAACCTATATATCTAATCCTCTAGAATAACCTTAGATATTTTCTTTTAGTGTCTTCTTCTCTAATGACCATATTTCATTATTACTTGCAGTTCCACCTAAAATGGTGTGAAACCAAACTCGATCAGTATATCGAGATATATACTGAGTGTGTGGGGGAAACAAAATATTCACATGTTATTATATCAATATAATCATCCATAACAACAATTTGTAGGGAAATGGGGGAGACAAATAACCTAGTAGAAAAAAAAATTTAAAGCTTGATTCCCTAATCATCTAGATCGCATCAACAACAATGTATATAGGAAAGAGAGTAACAAGAGTTACACCTGGTCCTAGAGAAAGTCTAGAAAAAACTCTTGATGTATTAGTGTGCTTCTTCTTCAAGCACAACATGCTTTTCTTTAGGCAACACTTGAGCAGTCGTCAACAACGTCCTCTAGGTGCAACACCAAAGGCGGCGGTTAAAAATGTCCTCCTAGTGGTAGGAAACAACCTTCTCACCTCTATAGTAGTCTTTAAAGATTACAAGAAACTCCACATTGAACTACTAAATTCAACGGGAAGGAGTTGTCCCTTCGAAGGTTAATTTTCTAGGATTGATTCACTCTCCCAGAATTGTCTCTCCCTTGCTATCCCTTCTTTTTATGGGTAGGACTTGATTGGGATCTCTATTGGTTACCACAACCAGAGCGTACGACAATTGTCAATTTATTTTTGTGTCTGTTAAGCCCCCAATACCCCTCTATGAGAGGCTAGGGTCAGGGTTTCTAGTCAGTCTGGGAGTCAAACAGACAAAGTTCACATATATTCTGGAAACTACAAATAGTGAACCAATAGATTCACTATCCAACCAGTTAGCTCAAAGGTGAACCATTCGATTCATGTACTTTCCCATTTAGAATCAAATTGTCATTCAATATTCAACTAATGAAAAATCATGACATCAACATCAATCCTTGATCTAATTAAATTGATCATTGAACTGGACAACCCAGATGATGAACCCGTCTATTCACAATATGAAATGGTTGTTTCATATCATGAAACAATCATTACCTTTTGAAATGCCCATTTCATAAGAGAAAAGGAAATTTCATATGTGAAATGGTTGTTTCACATGTCCAACTCAAGAAAATATTCATGCAATTGTTGTTTCCAGTTGACCTGACACTTCAACTGATTGGTTCAACACTTGAATCGATCAGTTTAGAGTCCATTCAAACAATTTTGAATGTCATTTGTTTAACTAAATATCTAAACACTTCTAGTAATCAAGTTAAACATCATTCATGAATAAAGTCCTATTCCAATCCTATGTGTCTGACCCGATAGGTTCCGAATCATGTTGCAGTGAATATCTATAACCAACTTATGGAATCACAAGAAATAAGAGGTAGCTAGAAACACATCCTTGATACTAAATTAGTTTGAAAAGTTGGAGAGAAACTTCAACCTACAATCTGCGATCAACGTTACCGTGATCAATAGTTCCTTTGTATTTGATATCCAAATTGAACTCGAGGCATGGAATCTCATCCTCTTCAACATGCAATTCATGTTCCTTGAACTAGAGCAGACTGTCTAAGATGCATATGAGTTCACATATCACATACTGAATCACATGAGTGTGGCCATATATTTCTCAATCTCACTTGTCAAGTGGCCCGGATATCAATCTCCTGTAGGTGGGAGAAATCCCATCTACATCACTCACACTCAATCCCCATTGGTCACAATGCACCTGAGAATTACCCTTTATGACAACCCTTATTCAAGGTCATGTTGGATGATGTCAAAATACATAGAACAACATATGAGCATAATGACTTCAGGTATATAAGAACCACAATCACCACTATCACTAATAGAGATGACTGTGATTACCATTCCATGGTCTCCATGTATCACTCTCGTGGTGGATCAGTCTGATATACTATTCTCTAACATATACATGTTTGCTTGATTGGATATCACATATCATTACTAATGAGACTCTATCATCAGTCAACACATACTCTAGTCTTATGTATTACTATTGTTTATTTTTCTTGATCAATAATATCTGACTAAGGACATAACAAGAATGTATGTACTCTTATCATACATATGATCTCATTATTTAGGTCATCAACCAGAAGACATGTCATCGAGTAACATCATTATTTAGATATCTACTATTTATGTGTCATGATCTCATGATTGAGACAAAAAATTTAGACGAAATTATCTTTATAATTATCAAGTCAAGTACCTAATGCCACATTCCAATCATCATATGAAAGGCTCTTTGGGCATACATACCAACACAATTATCATTACAAAATTCAACATGCATTTTCTTTCTAACTTCTCAACTCTTAATCACTTAATCTCTATGGTATACTCCCTCACTGGAGTACTCTTTGTGGGGTACCTTCTCACAGGGTTTTTATCCCTAAAATGGACTACTCATAACCTTCACATTCTTGGGCTTGGTTTGTTATGGCCTTCCTTTATCAGCTTGGATAATAGTGACCATCCTATCCCATCTTGGTCTTAGTGGTGATCTTCCCGCCCCACCTTGGTCTTTTGTCATCGTAATGAAACTTCATGCATCCAACATATATCATCAATCCATAAGAGATAGTGTAGTTGAGCAAGTTGCGAACATATAGTGTGATACTTAGAGGGGGTTAAATATTGCAAGAATCAAATACATAGAGGTGTAAACAATGTTGGTACGGTGTGGGTATAGCCATACCCATACCCATACCATCTATTTTAGTGGATCTAGTTTTGGTTCTAGACCCACACAATAAAAATATAGACCCACACCATACCCATACCCACAATAATATAGGGTCTATGGTGTAGGTATGCGAGTAAGCGATTCCATATAAACATCATATTTTTAAGTAATAAATTTTATGACTATGTTCTATATATTTTATACAATAAGATATTACTATTATATGGGATATAAAAATGCAATTGCATTAAATAATGTAATAATTTTTAGATTAAAGATTGGTTGAGTTAATTATTACATGTTTGTAGTCATCGTCATAGTATTTTAACAATGTAGCATATCATGTAAGTAATATGATTTTGAGGTTACATATGTTTCTCATGTTTGTAATTAGAATAGTTGATTCTCAATTAGATGATCAGTCTTAACATACTATAATTAGATTAATATGTAATATGAAGTATTATATTAATTATACTAGTAAAGTATGATATAGTAACATATTATGAAGTAATTATTTATGTATATTGGGTCCAGGGTTTACATGTCTGGGTCAAAGCATACCCATTAGTGGACCCACTTATATGCGGGTCCAAGTCTATGTGGGTTCATGGTTCTATAGTTCAAAACTGTTAGACCCTTGATGGGTTTTAAAAGGGTCTGGAGTTGTGGCTCTAAGGGTCTACTCGTACCTATTTACAACCCAACAAATAAATAACCAACAATTTAGTTACAATCTAATCAGGAAATTTTGGAAAACCAAAAAAGTCAATGAGGCAAGTAGTCATAGGCATAACCAAATATCTTTCTCAGAGATGACTTACAGTCCAAGTAAATAAGTGCAATTGTAATCAACCAAGCAATCACCCTAAAATTAATGCATAACACCCATGTATCACTATTTTGTCCATAAACTAGCTTTAAGACTGTCTTTGGCTCCAAGTTAGGGTTTTGTGATCAAATTAGGGTTTCATTACGGTTTTGGCTTACAAAACCATGACCATCATATTTAATGCTTTTAAATTTACAAACCAAAATTTTGGTAACGTGCCAGTTCTTAAACTTAGATTAGAACTACATGACCTTTATTATTGGACTTTAACCATTAAAACCATTTAAACAAGTTATGATCATTAAAACTAAGAAATTAGGGTTTTATGCATTAATATAATAAAGTTAAAAATTGCATACACATTTGTAATTTGGGATAGAACTAGGTCTTGGAATCAATTTCATTGGATTCCTCATATTTTTCTAATCAAATTTCATACATAACTTGTTATAATTGGATAACCCTATGATTTTTTGTAATTTTTACAAGTTTATTCCTTTATGGTGAATCACAGCTTTCCATGTAGGCAAATGACCGTGCAAAGACAGCAAGGAATGAGGCCACAACCAAGCCAATCAGCTCCTCCCACATCGACTCTTGGGTGTCTCAGATAGGCAATGTAGGAAAAGAGAGCAAAAAGGCAGTTTTACCCCTTACCTTGCTGAAGGCGATGTGGGTCAAAGAGGAATTTTTATCCTCGGTCGTCTTCAAACTGGAGGGTTGAATCTTGACTTTCAGTCCTTAGATCATAGGACAGAGTGTCGATTCCTTCATCTGGGCTTGTCGAAGTCATCATGGACTTCAATTGACCTGGAAATAGTCGAGGCAGAGAGGGTGATGAAGGGGAAATGTTGGCAAGGTTTAGGGAGAATGTAGGGGTTGAGGATGGTGTTAGTAGGAGAATTGAGGGAAGGGGAGTAAAAAAAAGGGATTGAGAAGAGTCCCATGGTGAGGCTTGGGATCACATAGAGAGACTCTTACCCTCCATTTATAGTCATGCTTTCACATATTAAGCACCGTTCATGGCGGCAATTGGGGAAACCCAAATTTCCTTCCAAAGTAGATAAATCTTAGGATGGATAGGTGCATTTTCCTTTCGTGAATCCATTGGAGATGTGTCTAGATTTGCACATGCACTGGGATGAGAGGAAAATTGAAAAGAAAATGTAAATACTATTCTTTGACTTTCCCTTCTCGTACGAGGTAGACAATGATCCAAATGTTGTAAGATCTCAATCCAATGAAAGTCATGCCATGCGAAAAACCAAAGAGCCATCATTATTTCCTTATTTAATCATGACATTTACATGTATTAAATCAATAATTCTTTCACTTTAGGAAAAAGTAAATAATTCGTATCTCTCTTTTCTTTCATCCTTTTAATTCCAAATTTTAATGGAGAGTCTTTAACGCTGAAAACTCAGTGTGGGTAAGATTTGAGACCAAAATAGAAACGTTAACATTAATTTCCTTTACCTCTAAGTTTTCCTTTTATATGATTTATTTAAGGCATTAATTAATTCCTTTTCTCTCTAAACTTGACAATAGCCCTTAGATTTGGAATCAGATCTAATTCATTAGTTTCCTTTATCCTATTTTTTCTAGAAAACTCCACACAATTCCATTCGTAAAATATCAATTGTACATTACTTTTAGTAATTCCTTTTTTTTTATTTTCCTCTTTTCCTTTATCCAATATCCATTAATGGATTATTGAATACAGTAGAAGCATGAAATACATTACAAAGGAGAAATTGCAATTTAATCTCATACTTTAAAACAAGGCATACTAAGTTTTCTAATACATCCTTATGATCTAATATTTTCATTCAATTATATGTATAAATACATGTGAAAAACCATGTTATAACATCCTTTCCCTCTTATTGGAATTTTTTCCTCAAAATTCAACTAGTCATACAAAAAGATCAGAATGTGACTTTTCTGTGTCTATATTTAGTTCCCATGTGGCTTGATCCCCACCATTATGCTTTCAAAGAACCTTTGTGATCTCAATCTCTTTATTCTTGAGATCTTTCACCTTAGTATCCAATATCCTCACAGGTGACTCAGGATATGTCAACCTCCCTTGGAGTTCTATCGGTTCAATGTTCAGCCCATGGGCTTGATACTTCATATTTAACTGGAGTTCTATCGGTTCAATCTCCTAACCCATGGCCCTCGAACAATGATAGATGTTACCTCCCGACCCTATGGTCATGTGCAACTAGGGAATTAGGAAACTCCTACTTCCATCGTTCTTATCCCTACATGACCCTAGGATAGACTTAGGATCCTAACATAGTACCTTACCCAAGCCTTCATCATCCCTCTCTACATTCATGGACTGACTTTCATCCATTCACAGGGGTCATGGCGACCTGTCTACCTTGGTCAGGCCCCATACCAGTTACCTCCATGGTAACACATCCACATGCACTTGATAATCCTTAGACACACCTCTGCCACCAGCACTGGGGGCACCAAGGTACCTTGTCGGAAAGCTACCTCTGTCTATCCCCATTGCAAATTTGAAGGTGATCAATCTCCTTGACCTATTTTGATCTATTTTCATGCTTCTCAACTTAGGCACTTGGATAGATTCCTCACCGAGAAGGACAGCGTGTAGGCTAATTGGATGAGGTGGCGCTATGGTCCCACTCCCACAGCCCATACTAACGCCTCAAAGACCTGGACAACTTTGTGCAGGTGCTGGAACCAGGTGCATTAGCTGTATAGTGTGGCTTCTAATGGTCTCCGCAAGCTTAGTGGGCATAGACCGTGGATCCACACTCAAACAGGGGAGGATGCTCCTTGGTTTGATCTACTGTGGTGTAAAGGTCACATCCCCAAATGGAGCATTGTTGGGTACAAGGTGTTTCTAGGTAAGCACCTGACGAAGGATAGGCTGATCCGTTGGGGTGTCCCAACCAATCCCAAATGCTCCTTTTGTGAAGAGAACGAAACCCATGATCACCTTAATGGTAGTTGTGAGGAGGTCGAACTCACCAATAATGGTAGTCAGGGCATCGTTATTCTGGAAGGTTGATAGACTACAATGACACATAAGATTTTTTTTTTTGGAAATAGGTAAATATATTGCCAAAAGATCGTATAGTCGAGCTACACTGTACAAGCCAAACTACAAAAGTATACGGGGCAGACTCTACAAAATGCCACAGTATCGTTTAGCTATGGGACTTAGTCCCTCTCCAAGGTCTTTAGCCTTAATGGCCTTACAAATATCTCTAGACACACACTGAAAAACATCACTACAAGGACCACAGCCATGGATGAGGTTGTTTCTCTTTTTCCATATGTTGAAGCAAATGCAGGTGATACAAAGCCCAGCAAACGCCCTTTCATTCTTGTTCGTTCCCCTATCTTTGAGGTGCTCTATCATCTCATTGAAGCTACCAGCCGTGAGATGACCCCATCCAATATTTAACCACATCAGCGCCCAGAGATGGAAGGTTTTATGACAGCTAAAGAACAGGTGATCATGGGTTTCGTTCTCTTCACAAAAGGAGCATTTGGGATTGGTTGGGACACCCCAACGGATCAGCCTATCCTTCGTCAGGTGCTTACCTAGAAACACCTTGTACCCAACAATGCTCCATTTGGGGATGTGACCTTTACACCACAGCAGATCAAACCAAGGAGCATCCTCCCCTGTTTGAGTGTGGATCCACGGTCTATGCCCACTAAGCTTGCGGAGACCATTAGAAGCCACACTATACAGCTAATGCACCTGGTTCCAGCACATGCACAAAGTTGTCCAGGTCTTTGAGGCGTTAGTATGGGCTATGGGAGTGGGACCATAGCGCCACCTCATCCAATTAGCCCACACGCTGTCCTTCTCGGTGAGGAATCTATCCAAGCGCCTAAGTTGAGAAGCATGCACTAAATCCTCCACTTTAGTCACATTTAGGCCACCTTTTTTGTAGGTCTTCACAATGGTTTCCCATTTCACAGCATGGGCTTTACCGCCCCATAGGAAGTTGGAAATCTTCATGGTGGGACTCTCTACGGTGGGGTTCGGAAGGTTGCAAACTTCACACTAGTATCGGATCATGCTGGTTAGGACTGAGTTGATGAGCGTCAGCCTACCTACCATCGACATATGGATGCCTGACCACCCATCCACCTTAGAGGAAATCATGTCCAGGCACATTTGATAATCCTTAGACACACCTCTGCCACCAGCACTGGGGCCACCAAGGTACCTTGTCGGAAAGCTACCTCTGTCTATCCCCATTGCAAATTTGATTCGTCCCCTTCTATTATCGCAAGACTTGGACATGTATAAGTGGGATTTGATGTCACTTATGTACAATCCTGTGACCTTCCCAAAGCATTCAAGTAACATATTAAACTCTCACAATTTGTTGGCATGCCCTATGGAGAAAACCATAACATCATCGACGAATATGAGATGCATTTTGACTTTAACCCCCTAAACTTTGAACAGCTTTATCAGATTCTTGGCCTCTGCATTTCTAATCATGGATGTCAGCCCCTCCATGACCAGGGTGAAGAGAAGGGGGGAAAGAGGGTCCCCCTATCTCAAACCGTTAGAGGACTTGATCATACCTAATGGCCCACCATTGAGCAGGATAGAGAAAGAGGTAGTAGTGACGCATTGATTGATGATGCTAATCCATTTACTGGAAAATCCCAAGATTCTCATAATGTCCTCCAGTGTGTCCCACCTAACATGATCGTATGCTTTAGTCAGGTCTATCTTGACGCAGACTTTGGCACTTGACTTCTTAACATTGAACCCTGTGAGAAACTCAGCAGCAAGGAGCGCACAATCAGCAATTCTCCTACCATTGATGAAAGCACATTGTTCTTCAGACACTAACTCTGGTAGGATAGGCTTAAGGTGATTAGACAGGATTTTGACCCAAATTTTATAGACTACTGAGCAGCAAGAAATTGGGCGGTAGTCGGAGATCACCCTCACCTCTTTCTTCTTGGGAATTAATTTGATGAACGTATGATTCGCTGCCTGAACCATGTTCCCACCTTTCATTAGCCATTTCATCACTTTGATGATATCATCCTTAATGTGATCCCAAATAAAATGGAAAAATCTACTGTTAAAGTCGTCCGACCCAGGCGCTTTGCTAGAGTTAATATAAAAAACTGCCCTCTTCACTTCAGTCTCTTCAATATCTGGGCATAAGGCCTCATTCATGGCATCTGTGACTTTGGTGTTGGGGTAGAAGGCCTCATCAATAGGTCTGCTACTGTCTTTATGGTGGTTGTATAGGGAGTTGTAGTAATCTATAATTTGGGAAGCCACTTCATTCCTACTTTCAGCTGTCTGTCCATCCGGCTTGATGAGCTGGTGGATGGTTTCCTTCATCTCTTTCTTTCTTACAGTTGTTTGATAAGTTCGGGTGTTGAGATCACCATATTTAAGCCACTTTATCCTACTTCGTTTCCAGTAAAACATTTCCTCAGCCTTGAGCAACTGAGTAAGTCTTTTATCCGCCTTCAGCCATCTTTCATTTATATCGTCATCGTCAGGGTACTCTTTGGCTTCCATGGCTGCTTCTTTGTATACCTGCCTTGCCGAAATAGTTAGGTTCTTCAGTATGACCACCTCCTTGGACCACTTTCTTATCTCCTTTTTGTTGTTCTGAAGTTTCTTGATAACTCTGTAAAGTGGATTACCTGGTATCTCCTCATCCCAAGCCTTCATTTCTATCTCCTTGAACCCATCCCACTCGCACCACCAATTGCAGAACCTGAAAGGCCTAACCACACCCGGCGGGGTGGTGAGGTTAAACTTCATCTAGCTATGGTCGCTTAAAGGGTCATTGCCGTGATGGATCATGCTCCTAGGCAGCATCTTGAGCCATTCCTCATTGACGAGACCCCTATCCAACTTAGTGTATATTCTTTTTCTCCTTCCTTGTTTGTTCAACCAAGTTGTGATCCCTCCAACAGTGTTCAGTTCAATAAGTCCTGCCACATCCATGGTGTTATTGAAGTTGTCCATTACTTTGTTAGGGACAGGCCTTTCTCCGTATTTCTCCCCATTCCTCCGAATGTTATTAAAATCACCCCATACCAACCAGGGGATATGAGTCTGTGTTGTATCTTTAATGGTTTTCCACATTCTACTTCTATCACTTTCCAGCCTCTCACCATAGGCACTTGTAGCAATAAAAGCAAGCCCACCTTTGTTGCAACAACTTACCGTGATGACTTGGTCTATGATACTTATAGCGTCGACATCCCAAGTATTTGTCTTCCACCCTATAGCTATTCTTGCGCCATCTCTACAATCAATGTTTGAGAGGTATGCCCAACCTATAGGAAACAGGGTGGCGATCCTCCCAACTATTGTCCTTCTTATTCTTTTCTCTAGACAGAATACTAAAGACACGTTCTCCTCATCGATCACCACTCGCAGCCTTCTTTGTTTCTCATCCAGTGAAGCCCCTCCCACATTCCAAGTGAGGATGGACATATCTAACTTCTGTTGGAGTCGTCCTCTTCTCCGGAGCCGCTCTTGCTTTTCTTCTTCTTGCTTGTGTTGTGTGTGGTCCTCGAGCTTCTGCTCCTTGTACCACCTTCTGGGATAACTTCTTCCTCCATGTCCTCAATGGCAGAGAACTGGTTCAACGCTGTGGTTGCTGCAACAACATTAGTCGCCTCCCCTTCTGGTACTTCTGGTGCTTGTGCATGTGACGCGGCAGCAGCAGTATCAGATGTCTTTTCCACAAGTGCCTCATCTGCATCTTGGATTTCTATAATAGGTTATGGCGATGACATCTCCCTGGTTTCCACTACAGAAGCGATGGTCACGGACCCCTCCAGGGCCTTCTCCTTACCTTTCCTATTCTGACTGGGGGGCTTGGACTTCCCCGTTCTTCTGGTTCATCCTCTGGGAGGATCCGAGACGATAGGTGGTGCAACGTTGGAGGAACGTCTTTCACCAGGGCAATGTCTGGTATCGTGCCCAAAGACCTTGCAGTCTTCACACCTATCAAGGAGAGCTTCATAACGCACTTTGACCTCCCATTCATCACCGTCCGTTAGCTCGACCATCGCCATTGGGGGGGATCAGCGTCGACAGCGATGTCTACACAGAAGCGAACGCATCCCAAAGAAGACTCGTCATACTTCATGTCGAAGGCCCTTGGGGTGCCAATGGCATGGGCTATGACTGCTATCACCTGTGGTGTCCAGTGCTTGCCCACCTCGGGGAGGGAGACCCGCACCGGCGCTGTCGTGAAGGTCGTGTGTCGCGTGTCAGCTTCTCGCGTCCAGTTCCTGACCAGTACCAGCTGGTCATTGAAGAACCAGGGACCCCGAAGGGTGGCCTTCTTCCTGTCAGCTTCATATGAGAATCTAACGAGGAAGAAACCTCCGTCAAGGGAGAAAACCTCGATCTCCCCTCTTGGCCTCCAGTTCCTCACCATCCACCCGCGCAGCTGGAGAGGATGGCACTTCTTTCCCAGGATTTGGACGATGGCGGAAAACTTGTGGTAGTCCTCCATCTCTTCTAGAATCGGTGTCATCATCCTCGTCCAGGTCCTGAGATCCCCTTCCCGTCGAAAGGGGGTTTTTGGGTCAGCGGATAGGGAACCTCAGATAGTAGGAGGGGGACCAGCAACTGCTCAAACCCAATCTCCAGCAATGGTTACATCTGATGAAGGAGAGAACCAGTCAGGAGGGTTGGGTGGAGAGGGCGGGGTGTTGGTAGTAGCAGGAGGGGTTTGATCGCCCCCACCTACCATGGTTTTATCCAGGCGAAGCTACAGGAGACGCACCGGCCCACAGAGCAGCGGCCTCCATGTGGGGTAGGAGACCGCCCGGGAGACCCAGCTGCCGTGAGGGCAGCAAGGAGGGAGAGGGAAGGTTGCAGTGGAGAAGAGAAGCGGGAGGAGCCCAGGTTGAGAGAAGCCGGAGCTCGTTTCCTAGAGAGAGTACTTTGCCTGCTTAACACATAAGATTAGATTGTGAGTTGGTTGATGACTAAATCTCATTAGTCATGATATGGCAATATCAAACCAAGCACACATATACATGTTAAAGAACAATGTATCAGACAGACCCACTGGGAGACTAACACATGGAAGCTATCTTCATGGAAGTCATAGTCATGTCTCACAATGATGGTGGTGGTTGTGGTTCTTAGACCTAAAATCACTTCACTCATAACATGTCATTCGGTACACTTTCACATCTTCAAATGCCATCCTGAAACATGGGTCGTAATAAAGGTGATGATTGGGTGACTTTTACACATGGGGATTGACTGTGAGTGATAGATATGGGATTTTCCCCTTCTATAGGAGTATGATATCCAAGTTCTCTTGATTAGAGAGACTGAGAAAAGTATGGCCATACGCATGTGAGTCTATATAGGATATTGAGATTACATATATCTCATACAGTCTGCTCTGGATCAAGGAACAAGATATAATAATAAATAGGATGACTGCTCCATGCCTCTAGTTCAATCTGGATATCAGTGGCAAAGAAATTATACAAACACTATAACTCCATAGATAGATTGTAGGTTGGAGTTGCTCCCCAACATTCCATTTCAATTCGGTAGATATGATGTGCAACTAGGCACCACTCATTGCTTGTGATGTCATAAGCTAGTTATGGAATTTCACTGCCAACATGATATGGGACATATAGGGTCACACACATAGAAATTCATCTAGAAGAGGATATTGATCTTGAATGATGATTGAATTGATTACTAAAGTGTTTAGGTATTTCAATTCATGCGACGGGTAAGCTGACTAGACTTCCAAATGATCGGTTTAAGTGTTGAGACTATTGTTTGGAGTGTCAGGCTAATTGTATTGTACATTGGTTGGAATTTGTCCAGACCTAGGCTGTAAGATGCCCATTTCACCTATGTTAGATGCCTGTTTGGGATGGTGTGAGACACCCATATGGTTTACACCAAAAGCCCATTTCAAAATTGCAATTCGTTGCACAAAGGATTGGTGTTGATTTCAAGTTGAGTACTAATTGGAATCGAATTGATGTCATATGTGCAGAACTAGAAGGTGCAAAATGACTAGTTCACTTCGTGAAACGATCGTCACTGGGTGAGACGACCGTTTAGGTGCATGCAAGTTGTGAAATTTCTAGAATTTTTGCGAAAATTCGAGATATTTCGATCCCTTCCAATCCCGCTTTAGTCCCACATTGGATGGGAAATGGTAACCCTGACCCTTACCCCTCCTATATATAGAGGGGTACTGGGGGCTTCACGAAACACAACTACTACATACACAATTGAGAATTATTTGCTCTAACAATTGTTGTCGTCTCTAGTTGTGGTAACCAAGAGAGCCCAAGAAAGTCCTTCCTGACTAGGGAGGGATAGCCAAGGGAGAGAAACAACTGAGGATCATTGTCATGGGAGAGCATGTTGGTGACTAGTAAACCAACGGGAGCGACAACTCCTTGTTCGTTCTAGAAGGAAAAAAAGAGTTCTAGTTGCTCTATGTGGACTACTCTAGAGGAAAGAGTTCTTTGGCTGTTGTAAGGAGGGAAACATCAACTCACAGTCCATGGTGAGATGTGAGGAGCCACTGTAGTAGTTGTTCGAGTATGTTGTCCATGGTGGAGCAGTCAGATGAGTCCCAGATCGACTAGGAGCTACACAGACATCGTTCAAGATAGAGTGCTCATCTACATCGATGAGGATTGTCATTGGACTTGCTTCAGGATCATGTATATCTTTGTAAAACCATCCTTCCCATTGTAGAGTTATTGACATGATCTGCTGATCAATGAGAAATATGTCAATAAAAATTTTATTTTCGATGCCTACCTGATGTCATATTTCCCTACAGTGGTATCAGATCTACACCAATTAATTATTTTATCATATAATCGATATGATTGGATTTTTGGTTTTACCATATTTATTTATTGCATGCGATACAAATATTTAATCTGGTTGATGTGCACGTCTGTCTAAATCACCACATAAATAACCCAAACAAATATATATATATATATATATATATATATATATATATATATATTCACTACCCGCATGGGTAACTAACTTTAGTTACCTGTGGATTTATTTTGTAATAGAAAGGTACCTTTTTTTAATGAGACAGATAGAGTATGTAATCAGATGACCAAATTTGTAATACAAAAACTCATTTTGTATTACGCGTCTGGTTACAGTAAAAATGTATTTATGATAGAAGTTTACGTTGTAATACAAAATGAGTGTTTGCATTATAAATTTTGTCATCTCATTACAAATGATGTATGTATCATTACAAATAGATACCTTTCTAATACAAAATAGATCCATTGGTAACTAAAGTTAGTTGCCCATGTGGGTAGCAAATGAATGGCCTATATATATATATATGGTCTAGATAGGGAAACACCATTGGGGTGTACGACGTGATCTGTACCCTCGAGTGTATTCTAGCTTGACTCTCTCTCTCTCTCTCTCTCTCTCTATATATATATATATATATATATATATATATATATATATATATATATATATGCACTTTACATGCGTCTCCATAACATCGGTTTTGATGGTGGATGTATATATATATATATATATATATATATATATATATATATATATATATATATATATATATATATATATATATATACATATGTATATATGTATATATATATACATATGTACATATATATATAGATACATATATACATATGTATATATGTATATATACATATATATATATATATATATATATATATACATATATACATATGTATATATGTATATATATATATATATAGATACATATATACATATGTATATATGTATATATATACATATATATATAGATATATACATATGTATATATGTATAAATACATATATATATATATATACATATATATTTATACATATATATACATATATAAACCTAAAATAAATAAATAAATAATATATATACAGTTTACATGCATCTCCATAACATCAGTTTTGATGGTGGATGTGAAGCATGGTTATGGCCAAAACCCCAAATCTATGTGGGCATGGTTGTGGTTATTTATTCCTATTGTTAATCGGTTTGCGTATCAAGCATCTCTCTCTTTTTCAAATGTAAATTAATGCTCTTCTTCCTATTTCACTTTGAATGTAACTCGAGGTTTTTCCTATATACAATGTCATAAGAAATAACATAGTTTTAATTTATGTTCCAATGTGAGATGACGATCTGTACAATACAAAAAGATCGGCTCGTGAGATGACCCGATCAACTGGAGGACCGAGGAGGCCAAATTTTCAGAGGATTAACTGATCGACTGGTGGCCCAACTGACTGAATGGAGGCATCCATACATTGCTTGGACTTGAGAGCCAGATGTCTGCTTCAGAAGAGCTGAATTGAGTGATTAGGAGGCAAGTCAACGGGTTCAAGATTTGAACTGATCAACCCAGATTGGTTCGAGAACATATATTCACTAACAACAGGTTGCATATGATATGGACCATAGGTGGTAGTAATTCCTTGTGGCACCAAGGAATTACATTAGAATGGCCATAACCATCACTTGTGTGTTTCTTTATTGCATGATCTCATCTGTGGTTCTAGCATGTATATGATACATACTATGTATGTAGTGATTTAATAAAGTATATGTATTCATACATACAAACTCCCTCAATCAAAATATCAAAGATTTAGATTCTTTCCAAAAGTGGCTCACATGAAAAGCTTAATCGACCAAGTATAGGTTCAGCCTTTGTGGGGTGCGCCATATATCTCGTGGAAGTGTGATGGTAATATTGTAGGTTCCACCTCCGCGGGGTGCATTATTATCGTGCCGGCTTTTGGTTCAGGCTTCACTGGTGATTCTTAGAGCGTCTGGGTCCATAAGCATGCAGATGATTATGGAAAGGGTTTGCACATATCATCTATCTAGAATTTCGTATGATGCAATTAGGAAGAGTTGCCTACTTTGATGGTTGATTTTGTTTGCAGTGTTGATCGGGCCATAGTTGAATTATCTTGGATCTAGACCACTAGAATATTGTACGCTAAAATATTCTGAATTGATATTGGGGGCTATCAATTTGAATAAAATAGTGGGAGCCATAGTTAGTTAAAGACCTAATTAATATCATCAAATCTATCAAATCAAATCAAATCAAGATTTTTTTGAAAAAGGTTGCAATATTTCTTTGTAGAATCAAATGTCAAACACAAACATATTCAAAATGTGATCAGTCCTTGTGAAGGACAAAATGGGATAAAATTCCACAATTGGCTAAGAACTTTGAGAAATGTTCTCATCAATGAGCAAAAGATCTATGTCCTTAATAGACCAATGCCAAAGGAACCCACTCCAAATGCACCTAAGGCTAAACAGATGCTTATTGGAAGCATGCTAATGATGCCATTGACATTTAAATACCTAATGCTATGTTCTATGAACTATGAATTGCATGAACAACATGAATACATGGACATTCTCGAGATGGTAACACATCTTAAAAATCATGTAAAGAAGAGAAGGTATAATGTCTCTAATGCACTAATTGAGTGCAAACTGACAAAGGGAGGTCCAATAGAACCCCATGTGCTCAATGTGATTGGACATGTGGAATGAATGAGATTTCACTTAGGTCAAGAGTTGACCATTAGTATGATGATGAAAGTGTTGCATGAATCATATAGTCAGTTTATCACATGCTTGGCATGTTGATGCCAATGCCAGGAAGAAGAAGGACAAATCCATGATGGTAATCAGAGAAAGTGAGTCCTAGGGAAAAAGCAAGGATAAGAAGTGTTCTGAGGCTAAGATGAATCCCAAATCTTCTGCACTCAATATATGGAGAAGGGTATGTGTAAAAGGAATATGTCCTTTTCACTTAAAGCATAGAGAAAAGAAAGTTCGACCATTGTCACCTATTTGGACATTGGATAAAACTTTCCTCATCATAGAGGATCTTGGGAAGAAGATAGATATAGATTTCATTCACGGGCACATAATAGAATAAGTTAATTTCTATTATGTACTTGCCATTGATAAAAACATTATATGTTTTGTATGACAAGAACATTATGTTTCATCTTTTATGGTAATGCCCTATGTCTCATAAAGTATACTTGATAGTTGTAAAGACAAATGTGTATGACACATATATTGAATGACTTGATGAATCAAACTACTGAATACCTACAACATTGTCATCTAGAGCGCATAAACAAGAAAAGAATTTCTAGAATCCATATGATGGTTCTCTAGACTCTTTTGGTAATTGAACCAATAGAAACATGCATGTCTTATTTATTGGAAAATATGACAAGAGCATCTTCACTAGATGTAGTGGGAGATTGACTATTCCATTAGGACTAGTACATATTGATACACATAGACCTTTTAGAATGAATTATAAAGGTAGTTACAAGTGATTCACTATATTTACTGATATGGCTAGTAGATATTGAAATTTGTATTTAATACAAGTTTGAATCTCTTGAAGTGTTGAAGGAGATCATAAATGAAGTGCATAACTATATTGGTAAAAATATTAAGATACATTGATATGAGAAATGTGGAAATATTTTAAACCAAGAGTCTGAGGACCTTTTGGGAGATCCTGATAGTGTATCATGATAAACTCCACCTGAAACACAATGATAATGTATCACCATAGTGTATCAGAAAGAAGGAATCACATCGTGTTAAGTCATGGTTTGATTATCAAAATTTATAGCTAATCTACCAATATTCTTTTTGGTTCATGCTTCACACTAAAACAAAGTACGGTGTAAATTGGTTCAAAAGACACCATATGAGATATGGCATGGGAAGTATCTTGATGTGTCTTTTATAGTGATTAGTATTGAAGGCTTATCTAAGAAAATAATTTCTTAAAACGCTTAATCCAAAAATCACATGAAAGTTAACTTATTGAATACTTCTTATATTCCAGCCCGACAAAAAAGTGTTTGTTTCTAGGATGGCCGAATTCCTAAATGGAAATTAGTTCCAAAGGAGTTAGTGGGAGTAAATGTAGAACTCCAAATGTTTGAGACAAAAAAGGAATCATAGAACCTAAAAGGGTAAAATAGTAACAAGGAGAATCACAAGTTGTTGTGGAATCTCAAGTTCCTTATGTAAACACAGAACTCATAGTTCTAGTATAACACACCATGAGTTTGAAATATTATGATATCTTATAACTCAAAAGGTGGAGAGTTGATCATATAGATGAATCAACAACCTATGTAGAAATTATTGAGGGATCAAAATCTGAGATATGGCTTGAGGCCATAAGATCAATGATGGACTCCATGTAAACCAACAAGGTATGACCTTGGCGGATCCAATTGAAGGGGTAAAACCCATAGGGTGCATTTGGGACTTTGTAAGAAGACCAACATCGAAGGGTATATTGGTTATAAAGAATTTGAAATTAGTTCAAGGTATTGAACATGATGAAGTTTTTCACCAGATTCCATGGTTAAATCCATCTGAATCATGCTTGTTGTACCAGCTTAGTATGATTGTGACATTAGGCATAATGATGTTAAAACTGCATTTCAATAACTGGAATAATTAAAAGGATGTGTACGTGACACATCCCAATGGTTTTATGAATCCATTAATGCAAATAAATTCTATAAGATACAAAGGTCAATCTATGGATTGAAGCAAGCATCTTAGAGCTAGAATCTTCTATTTGACAAGACAGTCAAAGGGTTTGACTTGAGTCAGAATGAAGATGGAATCTATGATTGCAAAAGATTTAGTGGGAGCATTTTAATATTTCACATAATGATGTGGTTTAGCATCCTCAACCTATAAATGATAAAACTTGGAAAGGAAAGTACCTTCTATATGAAGGGTTTAGGCAAAGCATCCAATGAGATAGGGATAAATGTCTACAGAGATAGATCTAGAAAGACTTTTGACCTAAGAAAAAACACATACATTGGTAATATGTTGAAGGGTTCCACATGCAAGACTCAATGAGGAAAAATGTGTCCATGTTCGATGTAGTTAGTCTCAGGGGCCTAATGTCCCAATTCTTATGAAGAATAGGAACACATGGATAGATGCTATATGCATTCACAACTGGATCTATCTTGAGTGCAATGTAATGTACTTATCTCATTATCTCATATGTATTGGACATGAAAAGAAGATATCTAGTAATCTAGTATGTATTGGACATTACGAGAGGATATGAAATCATCTCATATGTATTTGACATGATGAGAAAATACATATATACCTACCTAGCAATCTTGTATGTATTGGACATGACGAAAAGGTATATGTCAGATGCAAGTGAAAGTCACTAGACTACCATAAAGAACATCTTTAGGTTCCTGTGAAGCACTTAAAGGATTGGTTCCTTGGTTATGGTAATAAAGAAGAGTTGGATTGAAAGGGTTACACCCATGCATGATTCCAAACAAAAAATTAATCGCAATCAAAATTTACAATTGACAACAAATGAGAATCGTAAGCTAGAAAGAGTTCCGAGATAATGACAATTATTAGAATCCACAAAAGAAGTTGAGTATCTTTGTATTATGAGAATAGTAGAGGATAGTGTAATGATCAAAAATTTCATATGGGTGAACTTGTGTGAGGTTCCAAACCATTGATGCAAAGTAGAAATAATAGTGACAATAATGATGACAATAATGGAGGCTTGGAATCTCAGATAGCATACGACGTCACTTCCATCTCATACAAGTAGTCGTACAACAAATAGATGTGAAAATTGCAAAATACTAACTTAAAGCAAACATTGCTAAACCCGCTATAAAAGCACTTGCACAATAGAAGCATTATTGTGATGGAGTGGACTTTTGGAGTCCTTAATCATCCAATTACATAAGTGAAAATCATAAGGTCGAATAATATTTGAGAGTTCCAAGTGCTTTGGTAAAGTTTCATGGTTGATTATGTTGATATTAGTATTAAGATACACAATTTAATGCCTCTTTGAGGAATATAATTGATAGGTCATACAGTTGAGTTTTGGACCAATGTTTCATGTTATAGAAGCCGCATATATGAAGATAATTGGATTCACAACTTGGAAATGTTTCACCCTTTGGATAAAGCCTAACGCAACGGTGGATTCACCTTTTCTTCACCACTGTCAGATACGTAGTCACGTTGAGAGTTTAGGGCATGACGCTAGTCATCTCCACGAATTCGATCGTGGGTTATCACACGATGTAAGACGGGCAGAACCCCTTCAACTCTTGTGGAATATGAAGAGGAGAGGAGGGAACTCTAGCTCCTCACCCCAACTGCTCTTCCACCCAACGATAACGATGCAGCCCTCGCCATCCTGATGAAAACCGTAGGCCGGCGTCGAGGAGGAGATGTGCGGTGCACAGGCAGGTGCCGAACTCTAAGATTGCCAATGAGAGAGGGGCGCTCCATAGCAGTTTCGATGGTGAGGAGGAACTCAGTAGATGGTCATACATCAGAAAAGGACCAGTCCCGATGGCGGTGGGCAAGGACTCCACTGGCTTCAAGGCCTGGTGGTTAGCACGGCGGCGCTTGGGAAGAGGCAGCGCGGACCAGGCGGCGGCCATGGCCCTTGAGTTTGCAATTGGGAAGCCCTAAGGAGGAAGGACCTGCTGCTCGGCAGCGATGGCGTTCTTGGTTGCACGCCAGGAACCTTGCCCAGGCGGCGGCCGTGTCGTGGAAGCAGTGAGTTCCGCTGCAGACTCGGCGTGAGAGAGAGACAAAGGCGGACAAGGAGAGACGTCGTTGATAGCTAGTCGGAGAGGAAGGATGGCGGTAGTTCTGGAAGTCGCACCCACAGAGAGTAGACGGAGGACCTTGATTCTTTGAGAGCCTCAGACTAGTGTGAGATGAGCAGTCCATGTGCCCAGTCCGAAATCTGTAAGCAAAGATGTAGATCGGGAGGTGTCGAACCCTCACGACAGAGGCCGGTCATTGCCTTGCTGTGTGGTGACGGCTTCGTTCAGGGGCAGATCCCAGCGGTACTGAAGAAAGGAAGGGAGCAAATCCTTCTCACGGCACCAGCGTCGTGAGACAAAGTCTCAAACGGTGACGCTCATTTTGGCAGGCGCCGGCGCTCACGCACGAGGGATCGAGATTGCGTTCTACGCGAGAGACAGAGATGAAGTATGAGATAGAAGAAGTGGACCGGGTCCAGACCGCTGAAATGGCTGGCAAATTCAGCGCAAGCCAGGAGGAGCAGCGCCCACACGTGGACACGTGGCGGCCTTTGATTGACCAATAGAGATAATAATTCAATAAATGTCCAGATCTTCCAAAATTCATAGTAATTAGCTCGAGCATCAGAAAAATACAAATAATATATAGAAATGTTCATAAAAATCAGTAGAACAACGTGGAACCATAATATCAGCCTTTTTATACTTAAAACACAATGATATCATGTAAGATGTTTTATTCTTGTTTGATGTATTTTAAATATCAAATGATAGCCTAAAATTGTGAGAAAATGTCAGTAAATCCATATTCATGTTTATAATCCATATAATGTCAGTGAATATGATGATGATGCACGAAATCATGTATTTTGCTTAATGTGGCCATTTAGGGCTAATAACCCTAAATAAAATGCAATATACATGCTCAATAAATGATGAGATTTACAGAAAACTCTCATATCTGTAGATGGAAGATAATATATAAATATGAGATCAGTTATATACATGAAATTCATGTTATATGAAAGTAATCCTTAATATATGGTTTAAAACCCTAATCTTGGTTAATGGCGTAATCTAGGGTTATTATATGTGCATAAAAATGATATGGAACCTAATGTTCATATAATGAACCATAATTTGGAAAATGACATCAGTATGATAATTATAAGAAAGGAATACAAGTAATGACGTGCATATCCTAATGAGATAAGCAAACCCTAAAATGGATATAACTAGGGTTAAGATGATTAAAACCTAATATTGATATATGATCTTGTCTTGATCAGGGTTGACCAAGGATATAGATGATATCAGGAATATGATGTTTAGGATGTCTCTTTGGAAGGTACGCCATTACCTCTTACTTGGCTTATTATACAATATGCTCGTGTTATATGTGTAGTAAAATACTTGGCATATGATATTGGATGAAATGATTGTTCTTGTATGATATGTTGCATGATTTTCCATACTTATTGCTATGAACACATGAAACATAAGATATATGTTCCATTATATCTAAGCACTTCAATTCTTTGGTAGTAAAGTGCTGGAAAACAAGTACTTCAACTCTTTGGTAGTAAAGTACTTGGAAGTGATCCAACTCTTTGGTAGTAGATCACATTGTGAAATGATCCAACTCTTTGGTAGTAGATCATAAAGGCCTTATGCATTCAACTCTTTGGTAGTAAATGCATGGATGATATAATGGAAAATGTGCTTAAAATATGTGTTCTCTTTTTTTAATGAACATCTTCATGCAAGTATATGCTTTTTCTTATATTTCCTTATAACTATCAAGTATTAGTTTTATCTTATTTGCGTGATATGATGAGAGGTGTATAAAAGACACGTAGGCGTACTCAGTACAATATTCTTGAATATTGTGCTGACGTGTACCGCATGTAATCTTTTGTTTAGGTTGTGGTTATGCTCTTAAACATCCAGGATAGTTGAGAGTTGTGTAGCGAGCTGATGTACGGGTGGACATGTTGTCTTAAGATCCTATTGTTTAGTTGTAGTACATGTATATGTTAAAGTTTGTTGTTCAATATGTAATATCAAATGTTGTAACAATTCATTATGTAATTATATGTTGAATGGTGAACATGTGTGTATGGTTTTATTATTGTTCATGTACATGTGCTACTCTGTTTCCTTATGACTTCCTCTGATTTTCTTCTTCTTAGCCTCGTGTGGGATGTTTAAATTGGGATTCTCACTGAGGTGAGGGTTGTAATTTGGACGTCACACATCAGATTAAGTTTTAGAAAATTTGGGAACATCACAGGTGGTATCAGAGCATGAACAATAGCAAAGACTAACATTTGCTCATTATAAAACTCAAAACTAAAGAACCTTGAACTTAATAATCTTTTAGGGTTAGATTAGTCATCTTTTAGAGACTAGATCTGACCTAGCCTCTAGGTTAGCACCTAGATGTCTGAGAACTAGGTCTAGACTGGTGCTTGTTGAGTAGCAAGTCCTTAGATGTCGTTCTTTCCTTATGGTGTAGCGGTATGGGACGTTGCACTATTTGGAAATGACGTGCATCAAGGGAAGAGAAACCCTAGACATATTGCGCACGTTGTCTAGAGTAGCTACACTAGTCTACCCCTTGTTCTCACCCTTTTCACTAGTTTGAATGACATTGTACCCTCTACTATGTGTGGGACACTCATTTTTAGGATTTGGTTTTTGATTCCAAACGGATCGAACCTCAATAGTTTTCTCTAACACTTGTTTTATCGGAGAAAAATTATATAATATTTTATTATGTATATGTATTACAAAAATGTGTCCCCACACATATACGAGTAGGAGGGGATCATGCAACCTAAGTGAAAGTGAATGACATCAGTCTAGAAGAGAGAGTAGTTCTAGATTAGATGTCTAGAGCCTTTTTGATATATATGATAGATAGAATAGATGAAATAAGTTTTGAGGATATGATGTAAGCCTTATATAGATGACATAAGATGGTTATGATGATCTATGTTTGCCTTCGAGGACTTAAGTTCAGTGTTGAGGTTTTGTGATAAGTTTTGATGATGCAAGTAACTAGGGTTTTATGAGATAGGATAAGATAAGTTAAGACAAGATGATAGTCAGCATGAGACTCAAGTTCTTTTGCGAAGGAGGACATCTAGTGTTAGGACCAGTTTTGGGGTTAACTCCAGAGAGATTGAAACCACAAGGAGAAGGTCGGAGAACCTAGACTCCAAGATATGAGAATTCTGAGAATATGTGTTATGATATGTCCTAAACTAGACTACTCCTAAGTGAACAAGTTGAGTTGCTCTATGCATGATTCCTATAGTCTTGTTGAACCCTAGATGTCCTTGGGAGGACCAAACCCTAGAGACAGAGAGAGGCTGGTTATATATGTGCATGTGAACATGAATATGACTTTCTGCCATCTGGATGAGGGAGAGAGCCCAAGACCCTGGAGGAGGTAGCTATGTTAGTTTCTGTGAAGCCTCATGCTCAGGTTGGTGGTTTCCCACATAGGAATCTAGTGGTGTATATAAGAGAGTTTTGGATGAGCATGTCTCATGGGTAGAGACCTATGAAGAGTATGTCATAGCATGTTTTGGTTTGTGCTTATGTGGCTAGAGCTTGTAAGGCTATCTCTAGTGCCAATGAGGTAATCTGATAACCCTAGACTAAGAGAGGAAAGATAAAGTATATGCATATGAGTTACTCATAGAGTTGAGTTAGCCTAGAGAGACTGAGCATGACACTACCCCCGTGGTATGGGTTATAGGAACCTCTTTTGGCCTAAGTAAAGTTTTGATATAATAGCCACTTATATAAGTTTGTTTAGCACAACCATGATATAATATATATGTAAGGACGTGATCTAATCTCAAGATGTGATATATGGCATGATGGAAACCTAGAGATGTTTTAATAGATATCAAAGTATAAATGGTTAACCATATACATATGTAATAATGATAACGTAATTTTGTTGGATAATCTTGTGATAAAATCACTAGTAAATGTTGTAATTTGTTATGAGAAATGAAATAAGATCAGATGAATCAAACGTGTTCCACGAGGTGTTAATCTTAGTGCTTAAAAAATGTAATTTGAAGGTTAGCACAACATAAAATGTTGATGACACCTTGATGTATGGGTTAACTTAGGTTAACTCCTTGGGAACATGGTAATATGATGTTGAATAATAACGCATGAATAAAGATGAATATGCAACCCTAGCATGTGAGACATGTAGTGACATAACCTAAGCTTCTAAACCCTTCTTTGAGCCTTCTATGGAGTGATGTTTCACCCTTAATGCTTTTAAAACCTTCTAATAGTCTTTGGATACATGGTTCTAGGTAACCTTTGCGGATATGTTACACATAGAATGGTTCCTACATGTGGATAAGAGCAAGATAAGGTTTTCCCTAGAAGTATGAGTATGGTTGACTTTTGAGGACGAAAGTTCTTTTAACATGTATATGATGTGAAAGACTGGATTTTTGGTCTAATTTCGAGGACGGAATTTCTTTTAAGGTGTGTAGGATGCGATGGAGTGGACTTTTGGAGTCCTTAATCATCCAATGACATAAGTGAAAATCATAAGGTCGAATAATATTTGAGAGTTCCAAGTGATTTGGTAAAGTTTCATGGTTGATTATGTTGATATTAGTATTAAGATCCACAATTTAATGCCTCTTTGAGGAATATAATTGATAGGTCATACAGTTGAGTTTCGGACCAATGTTTCATGTTATAGAAGCCGCATATATGAAGATAATTGGATTCGCAACTTGGCAATGTTTCACCCTTTGGATAAAGTCTAACGCAACGGTGGATTCACCTTTTCTTCACCACTATCAGATACGTGGTCACGTTGAGAGTTTAGGCCACGATGCTAGTCATATCCACGACTTCAATCGTGGGTTATCACACGATGTAAGACAGGCAGAACCCCTTCAACTCTTGTGGAATATGAAGAGGAAAGGAGGGAACTCTAGCTCCTCACCCCAACTGCTCTTCCACCCAACGATAACGATGCATCCCTCGCCATCCTGATGAAAACCGTAGGCTGGCATTGAGGAGGAGACGTGCGGTGTACAGGCAGGTGCCGAACTCTAAGATTGCCAATGAGAGAGGGGTGCTCCATAGCAGTGTCGATGGTGAGGAGGAACTCAGCAGACAGTCATACATTAGAAAAGGACTAGTCCCAATGGCTGTGGGCAAGGACTCCACCGGCGTCAAGGCCTGGTGGTTAGCACGGTGGCGCTTGGGAAGAGGCAGCGCGGACCAGGCGGCGGCCATGGCCCTTGAGTTTGCAATCGGGAATCCCTAAGGAGGAAGGACCTGGTGCTCCGTAGTGATGGCATTCTTGGCTGCACGCCAGGAACCTTGCCCAGGCGGCGGCCGTGTCGTGGAAGTAGTGAGTTTTTCTGCGGACTCGGCGTGAGAGAGAGATGAAGGCAGACAAGGAGAGACGTCATTGATAGCTAGTCAGACAGGAAGGATGGCAGTAGTTCTAGAAGTCGCACCCACAGAGAGTAGACGGAGGACCTTGATTCTTTGAGAGCCTCGGACTGGTGCGAGATGAGCAGTCCATGCGCATAGTCCGGAATCTGGAAGCAAAGATGTAGATCGGGAGGTGTCGAACCCTCACGATAGAGGTCAGTCGTTGCCTTGCTGTGCGGCGATGGCTTTGTCTAGGGGCAGATCCCAACAGCGCTGAAGAAAGGAAGTTAGCAGATCCTTCTCACAGCACCAGCGTCGTGAGACAAAGTCTCATACGACGGCGCTCATTTTGGCGGGCGGCGGCGCTCACGCACGGGGGATCGAGATCACGTTCTACGCGAGAGAGAAAGACGAAGTCTGAGATAGAAGAAGTGGACCGAATCCAGACCGTTGAACCGGTCGGCGAACTCAGCGCAAGCCAGGAGGAGCAGTCCCCAAACGTGGACACGTGGCGGCCTTTGATTGACCAATAGAGGTAATAATTCAATAAATGTCCAGATCTTCCAAAATTCATAGTAATTAGCTCGAGCATCAGAAAAATACAAATAATATATAGAAATGTTCATAAAAATGAGTAGAACAATGTGGAACCATAATATCAGCATTTTCATACTTAAAACACAATGATATCATGTAAGATGTTTTATTCTTGTTTGATGTATTTTAAATATCAAATGATGGCCTAAAATTGTGAGAAAATGTCAGTAAATCCATATTCATGTTTATAATCCATATAATGTCAGTGAATATGATGATGATGCATGAAATCATGTATTTTGCTTAATGTGGCCATTTAGGGATAATAACCCTAAATAAAATGCAATATACATGCTCAATAAATGATGATATTTACAGAAAACTCTCATATCTGTAACTGGAAGATAATATATAAATCTGAGATCAGTTATATACATGAAATTCATGTTATATGAAGAGAATCCTTAATACATGGTTTAAAACCCTAATCTTGGTTAATGGCGTAATCTAGGGTTATTATATGTGCATAAAAATGATATGGAACCTAATGTTCAGATAATGAACCATAATTTGGAAAATGACATCAGTATGATAATTATAAGAAAGGAAAACAAGTAATGACATGCATATCCTAATGAGATAAGCAAACCCTAAAATGGATATAACTAGGGTTAAGATGATGAAAACCTAATAGTGATATATGATCTTGTCTTGATCAGGGTTGACCAAGGATATAGATGATATCAGGAATATGATGTTTAGGATGCCTCTTTGGAAGGTACGCCATTACCTATTACTTGGCTTATTATACAATATGTTTGTGTTATATGTGTAGTAAGATACGTGGCATATGATATTGGATGAAATGATTGTTCTTGTATGATATGTTGCATGATTTTCCATACTTATTGATATGAACACATGAAACATAAGATATATGTTCCATTATATCTAAGCACTTCAACTCTTTGGTAGTAAAGTGATGGAAAACAAGTACTTCAACTCTTTGGTAGTAAAGTACTTGGAAGTGATCCAACTCTTTGGTAGTAGATCACATTGTGAAATGATCCAACTCTTTGGTAGTAGATCATAAAGGCCTTATGCATTCAACTCTTTGGTAGTAAATGCATGGATGATGTAATGGAAAATGTGCTTAAAATATGTGTTCTATTTTGTTAATGAACATCTTCATGCAAGTATATGCTTTTTCTTATATTTCCTTATAACTGCCAAGTATTAGGTTTATCTTATTGCCAAGATATGATTAGAGGTGTATAAAAGACACGTAGGCGTACTCAGTACAATATTCTTGAATATTGTGCTGATGTGTACTGCATGTAATCTTTTGTTTAGGTTGTGGTTATGCTCTTGAAGATCCAAGATAGTTGAGAGTTGTGTAGCGAGCTGATGTATGGGTGGACCTGTTGTCTTAAGATCTTGTTGTTTAGTTGTAGTACATGTATATGTTAAAGTTTGTTGTTCAATATGTAATATCAAATGTTGTAACAATTCATTATGTAATTATATGTTGAATGGTGAACATGTGTGTATGGTTTTATTATTGTTCATGTACATGTGCTACTGTGTTTCCTTATGACTTCCTTTGATTTTCTTCTTCTTAGCCTCGTGTGAGATGTTTAAATTGGGATTCTCGCTGAGGTGAGGGTTGTAATTTGGACGTCACACATCAGATTAAATTTTATAAAATTCGGGGACATCACAGGTGGTATCAGAGAATGAACAATAGCAAAGCCTAACATTTTCTCATTATGCAACTCAAAACTAAAGAACCTTGAACTTAATAATCTTTTAGGGTTAGATTAGTCATCTTTTAGAGACTAGATCTGACCTAGCCTCTAGGTTAGCACCTAGATGTCTGAGAACTAGGTCTAGACTGGTGCTTGTTGAGTAGCAAGTCCTTAGATGTCGTTCTTTCCTTATGGTGTAACGGTATGGGATGTTGCACTATTTGGAAATGACGTGCATCAAGGGAAGAGAAACCCTAGACATATTGTGCATGTTGTCTAGAGTAGCTACACTAGTCTACCCCTTGTTCTCACCCTTTTCACTAGTTTGCATGACATTGTACCCTCTACTATGTGTGGGACACTCGTTTTTAGGATTTGGTTTTTGATTCCAAACGGATCGAACCTCAATAGTTTTCTCTGACGCTTGTTTTATCGGAGAAAAATTATATAATATTTTATTATGTATATGTATTACAAAAATGTGTCCCCACACATATACGAGTAGGAGGTGATCATGCAACCTAAGTGAAAGTGAATGACATCAGTCTAGAAGAGAGAGTAGTTCTAGATTAGATGTCTAGAGCCTTTTTGATATATATGATATATAGAATAGATGAAATTAGTTTTGAGGATATGATGTAAGCCTTATATAGATGACATAAGATGGTTATGATGATCTATGTTTGCCTTCGAGGACTTATGTTCAGTGTTGAGGTTTTGTGATAAGTTTTGATGATGCAAGTAACTAGGGTTTTATGAGATAAGATAAGATAAGTTAAGACAAGATGAGAGTCAACATGTGCCTCAAGTTCTTTTGCGAAGGAGGACATCTAGTGTTAGGACCAATTTTGGTGTTAACTCCAGAGAGAGTGAAACCACAAGGAGAAGGTCGGAGAACCTATACTCCAAGATATGAGAATTCTGAGAATATGTGTTATGATATGTCCTAAACTAGACTACTCCTAAGTGAACAAGTTGAGTTGCTCTATGCATGATTCCTATAGTCTTGTTGAACCCTAGATGTCCTTGGGAGGACCAAACCCTAGAGACAGAGAGATGTTGGTTATATATGTGTATGTGAACATGAATATGACTGCCTGCCATCTGGGTGAGGGAGAGAGCCCAAGACCCTAGAGGAGGTAGCTATGTTAGTTTCTGTGAAGCCTCATGCTCGGGTTGGTGGTTTCCCACATAGGAATCTAGTGGTGCATATAAGAGAGTTTTGGGTGAGCATGTCTCATGGGTAGAGACCTATGAAGAGTATGTAATAGCATGTTTTGGTTTGTGCTTATGTGGCTAGAGCTTGTAAGTCTATCTCTAGTGGCAATGAGGTAATCTGATAACCCTAGACTAAGAGAGGAAAGATAAAGTATATGCATATGAGTTACTCATAGAGTTGAGTTATCCTAGAGAGACTGAGCATGACACTACCCCCGTGGTATGGGTTATAGGAACCTCTTTTGGCCTAAGTAAAGTTTTGATATATTAGCCACTTATATAAGTTTGTTTAGCACAACCATGATATAATATATATGTAAGGATGTGATCTAATCTCAAGATGTAATATATGGCATGATGGAAACCTAGAGATGGTTTAATAGATATCAAAGTATAAATGGTTAACCATATACATAAGTAATAATGATAACGTAATTTTGTTGGTTAATCTTGTGATAAAATCACTAGTAAATGTTGTAATTTGTTATGAGAAATGAAATAAGATCATACGAATGAAATGTGTTCCACGAGGTGTTAATCTTAGTGCTTAAAAAATGTAATTTGAAGGTTAGCACAACATAAAATGTTGATGACACCTTGGTGTATGGGTTAACTTAGGTTAACTCCTTGGGAACATGGTAATATGATGTTGAATAATAACGCATGAATAAAGATGAATATGCAACCCTAGCATGTGAGACATGTATTGACATAACCTAAGCTTCTAAACCCTTCTTTGAGCCTTCTATGGAGTGATGTTTCACCCATGATGCTTTTAAAACCTCCTAATAGTCTTTGGATACATGGTTCTACGTAACCTTTGCGGATATGTTACACATAGAATGGTTCCTACATGTGGATGAGAGCAAGATAAGGTTTTCCCTAGACGTACGAGTATGGTTGACTTTTGAGGACAAAAGTTCTTTTAACAGGTATATGATGTGAAAGACTGGATTTTTGGTCTAATTTCGAGGACGGAATTTCTTAAAAGGTGTGTAGGATGTGATGGAGTGGACTTTTGGAGTCCTTAATCATCCAATGACATAAGTGAAAATCATAAGGTCGAATAATATTTGAGAGTTCCAAGTGCTTTGGTAAAGTTTCATGGTTGATTATGTTGATATTAGTATTAAGATCTACAATGTAATGCCTCTTTGAGGAATATAATTGATAGGTCATACAGTTGAGTTTTGGACCAATGTTTCATGTTATAGAAGCCGCATATATGAAGATAATTGGATTCGCAACTTGGCAATGTTTCACCCTTTGGATAAAGTCTAACGCAACGGTGGATTCACCTTTTCTTCACCACTGTCAGATACGTAGTCACATTGAGAGTTTAGGCCACAATGCTAGTCATCTCCATGACTTCGATCGTGGGTTATCACACGACGTAAGACGGGCATAACCCCTTCAACTCTTGTGGAATATGAAGAGGAGAGGAGGGAACTCTAGTTCCTCACCCCAACTTCTCTTCCACCCAACGATAACGATGCAGCCCTCGCCATCCTGATGAAATCTGTAGGCCGGCGTCGAGGAGGAGACGTGCGGTGCATAGGAAGGTGTCAAACTCTAAGATTTCCAATGAGAGAGGGGTGCTCCATAGCAGTGTCGATGGGGAGGAGGAACTCAGCAGACGGTCATACATCATAAAAGGACCAGTCCTGATGGCGGTGGGCAAGGACTCCACCGGCGTCAAGGCCTGGTGGTTAGCACGGCGGTGCTTGGGAAGAGGCAGCGCGGACCAGGCGGCGGCCATGTCCCTTGAGTTTGCAATTGGGAAGCCCTAAGGAGGAAGGACCTGCTGCTCGGCAACGATGGTGTTCTTGGTTGCACGCCAGGAACCTTGCCCAGGCGGCGGCCGGGTCGTGGAAGCAGTGAGTTCCGTTTGGGAAGAGGCAGGTGCCAAACTCTAAGATTTCCAATGAGAGAGGGGCGCTCCATAGCAGTGTTGATGGTGAGGAGGAACTCAACAGACGGTCATACATCATAAAAGGACCAGTCCTGATGGTGGTGGGCAAGGACTCCACCGGCGTCAAGGCCTGGTGGTTAGCACGGCGGCGCTTGGGAAGAGGTAGCGCGGACCAGGCGGCAGCCATGGCCCTTGAGTTTGCAATCGGGAAGCCCTAAGGAGGAAGGACCTGCTGCTCGGCAGCGATGGCGTTCTTGGTTGCACGCCAGGAACCTTGCCCAGGCGGCAGCCGGGTCATGCAAGCAGTAAGTTCTGTTGCGGACTCGGCATGAGAGAGAGACGAAGGCAGACAAGGAGAGACGTAGTTGATAGCTAGTCGGATAGGAAGGATGGTGGTAGTTCCGGAAGTCACACCCACAGAGAGTAGTCGGAGGACCTTGATTCTTTGAGAGTCTCAGACGGGTGCGAGATGAGTAGTCCATGTGCCCAGTCCGGAATCTGGAAGCAAAGATGTAGATCGGGAGGTGTCGAACCCTCACGAAAGAGGCCGGTCGTTGCCTTACTGTACGGCGACGGCTTCGTCCAGGGGCAGATCCCAGTGGCGCTGAAGAAAGGAAGGGAGCATATCCTTCTCATGGCACCAGCGTCGTGAGACAGAGTCTCATACGGCGGCACTCATTTTTGCGGGCGGCGGCGCTCACGCACGGGGGATCGAGATCGCGTTCTACGCGAGAGAGAAAGACGAAGTCTGAGATAGAAGAAGTGGACCGGGTCCAGACTGCTGAAACGGCCGGCAAACTCAGCGCAAGCTAGGAGGAGCAGCGCCCCCACGTGGACACGTGGCGGCCTTTGATTGACCAATAGAGGTAATAATTCAATAAATGTCCAGATCTTCCAAAATTCGTAGTAATTAGCTCGAGCATCAGAAAAATACAAATAATAAATAGCAATGTTCATAAAACGAGTAGAAGAACATGGAACCATAATATCAGCCTTTTTATACTTAAAACACAATGATATCATGTAAGATGTTTTATGCTTGTTTGATGTATTTTAAATATCAAATGATGGCCTAAAATTGTGAGAAAATGTCAGTAAATCCATATTCATGTTTATAATCCATATAATGTCAGTGAATATGATGATGATGCACGAAATCATGTATTTTTCTTAATGTGGCCATTTAGGGCTAATAACCCTAAATAAAATGCAATATACATGCTCAATAAATGATTAGATTTACAGAAAACTCTCATATCTATAACTGGTAGATAATATATAAATCTGAGATCAGTTATATACATGAAATTCATGTTATATGAAGAGAATCCTTAATATATGGTTTAAAATCCTAATCTTTGTTAATGGCGTAATCTAGGGTTATTATATTTGCATAAAATGATATGGAACCTAATGTTTAGATAATGAACCATAATTTGGGAAATGACATCAGTATGATAATTATAAGAAAGGAATACAAGTAATGACGTGCATATCCTAATGAGATAAGCAAACCCTAAAATGGATATAACTAGGGTTAAGATGATGAAAACCTAATAGTGATATATGATCTTGTCTTGATCAGGGTTGACCAAGGATATAGATGATATCAGGAATATGATGTTTAGGATGTTTCTTTGGAAGGTACGCCATTACCTCTTACTTGGCTTATTATACAATATGCTCGTGTTATATGTGTAGTAAAATACTTGGCATATGATATTGGATTAAATGATTGTTCTTGTATGATATGTCGCATGATTTTCCATACTTATTGCTATGAACACATGAAACATAAGATATATGTTCCATTATATCTAAGCACTTCAACTCTTTGGTAGTAAAGTGCTGGAAAACAAGTACTTCAACTCTTTGGTAGTAAAGTACTTGGAAGTGATCCAACTCTTTGGTAGTAGATCACATTGTGAAATGATCCAACTCTTTGGTAGTAGATCATAAAGGCATTATGCATTCAACTCTGTGGTAGTAAATGCATGGATGTTATAATGGAAAATGTGCTTAAAATATGTGTTCTCTTTTGTTAATGAACATCTTCATGCAAGTATATGCTTTTTCTTATATTTCCTTATAACTGCCAAGTATTAGTTTTATCTTATTTCCAAGATATGATGAGAGGTATATAAAAGACACGTAGGCATACTCAGTACAATATTATTGAATATTATGCTGACGTGTACCGCATGTAATCTTTTGTTTAGGTTGTGGTTATGCTCTTGAAGATCCAGGATAGTTGAGAGTTGTGTAGCGAGCTGATGTACGGGTGGACCTGTTGTCTTAAGATCTTGTTGTTTTGTTGTATTACATGTATATGTTAAAGTTTGTTATTCAATATGTAATATCAAATGTTGTAACAATTCATTATGTAATTATATGTTGAATGGTGAACATGTGTGTATGGTTTTATTATTGTTCATGTACATGTGCTACTGTGTTTCCTTATGACTTCCTCTGATTTTCTTCTTCTTAGCCTCATGTGGGATGTTTAAATTGGGATTCTCGCTGAGGTGAGGGTTGTAATTTGGATGTCAAACATCAGACTAAGTTTTAGAAAATCCGGGGATGTCACAGGTAGTATCAGAGCATGAACAATAGCAAAGCCTAACATTTGCTCATTATGCAACTCAAAACTAAAGAACCTTGAACTTAATAATCTTTTAGGGTTAGATTAGTCATCTTTTAGAGACTAGATCTGACCTAGCCTTTAGATTAGCACCTAGATTTCTGAGAACTAGGTCTAGACGGGTGCTTGTTGAGTAGCAAGTCCTTAGATGTTGTTCTTTCCTTATGGTGTAGCGGTATGGGATGTTGCACTATTTAGAAACGACGTGCATCAAGGGAAGAGAAACCCTAGACATATTGCGCACGTTGTCTAGAGTATCTACACTAGTCTACTGCTTGTTCTCACCCTTTTCACTAGTTTGCATGACACTGTACCCTCTACTATGTGTGGGACACTCGTTTTTAGGATTTGGTTTTTGATTCCAAACGGATCGAACCTCAATAGTTTTCTCTGACGCTTGTTTTATCGAAGAAAAATTATATAATATTTTATTATGTATATGTATTACAAAAATGTGTCCCCACACATATACGAGTAGGAGGTGATCATGCAACCTAAGTGAAAGTGAATGACATCAGTCTAGAAGAGAGAGTAGTTCTAGATTAGATGTCTAGAGCCTTTTTGATATATATGATAGATAGAATAGATGAAATAAGTTTTGAGGATATGATGTAAGCCTTATATAGATGACATAAGATGGTTATGATGATCTATGTTTGCCTTCGAGGACTTAAGTTTAGTGTTGTGGTTTTGTGATAAGTTTTGATGATGCAAGTAACTAGGGTTTTATGAGATAAGATAAGATAAGTTAAGACAAGATGAGAGTCAGCATGTGCCTCAAGTTCTTTTGCAAAGGAGGACATCTAGTGTTAGAACCAGTTTTGGGGTTAACTCCAGAGAGAGTGAAACCACAGGGAGAAGGTCGGAGAACCTAGACTCCAAGATATGAGAATTTTGAGAATATGTGTTATGATATGTCCTAAACTAGACTACTCCTAAGTGAACAAGTTGAGTTGCTCTATGCATGATTCCTATAGTCTTGTTGAACCCTAGATGTCCTTGGGAGGACCACACCCTAGAAACAGAGAGAGGCTGGTTATATATGTGCATGTGAACATGAATATGACTGCCTGCCATCTGAGTGAGGGAGAGAGCCCAAGACCCTGGAGGAGGTAGCTATGTTAGTTTCTGTGAAGCCCCATGCTCGGGTTGGTGGTTTCCCACATAGGAATCTAGTGGTGTATAGAAGAGAGTTTTGGATGAGCATGTCTCATGGGTAGAGACCTATGAAGAGTATGTCATAGCATGTTTTGGTTTGTGCTTATGTGGCTAGAGCTTGTAGGCTATCTCTAGTGCCAATGAGGTAATCTGAGAACCCTAGACTAAGAGAGGAAAGATAAAGTATATGCATATGAGTTACTCATAGAGTTGAGTTATCCTAGAGAGACCGAGCATGACACTACCCCCGTGGTATGGGTTATAGGAACCTCTTTTGGCCTAAGTAAAGTTTTGATATATTAGCCACTTATATAAGTTTGTTTAGCACAACCATGATATAATATATATGTAAGGATGTGATCTAATCTCAAGATGTGATATATGGCATGATGGAAACCTTGAGATGGTTTAATAGATATCAAAGTATAAATGGTTAACCATATACATAAGTAATAATGATAACATAATTTTGTTGGTTAATCTTGTGATAAAATCACTAGTAAATGTTGTTATTTTATTATGAGCAATGAAATAAGATCATATGAATGAAAGGTGTTCCACGAGTTGTTAATCTTAGTGCTTAAAAAAATGTAATTTGAAGGTTAGCACAACATAAAATGTTGAAGACACCTTGATGTATGGGTTAACTTAGGCTAACTCCTTGGGAACATGGTAATATGATGTTGAATAATAACGCATGAATAAAGATGAATATGCAACCCTAGCATGAGAGACATGTAGTGACATAACCTAAGCTTCTAAACCCTTGTTTGAGCCTTCTATGGAATGATGTTTCACCCTTGATGCTTTTAAAACCTCCTAATAGAATTTGGATACATGGTTCTAGGTAACATTTGCGGATATGTTACACATAGAATGGTTCCTACATGTGGATGAGAGCAAAATAAGGTTTTCCCTAGAAGTACGAGTATGGTTGACTTTCGAGGACGAAAGTTCTTTTAAGAGGTATATGATGTGAATTAAAGACTGGATTTTTGGTCTAATTTTGAGGACGGAATTTCTTTTAAGGTGTGTAGGATGTGATGGAGTGGACTTTTGGAGTCCTTAATCATCCAATGACATAAGTGAAAATCATAAAGTCGAATAATATTTGAGAGTTCCAAGTGCTTTGGTAAAGTTTCATGGTTGATTATGTTGATTTTAGTATTAAGATCCACAATTTAATGCCTCTTTGAGGAATATAATTGATAGATCATACAGTTGAGTTTTGGACCAATGTTTCATGTTATAGAAGCCGCATATATGAAGATAATTGGATTCGCAACTTGGCAATGTTTCACCCTATGGATAAAGCCTAATGCAACAGTGGATTCACCTTTTCTTCACCACTGTCAGATACGTAGTCACGTTGAGAGTTTAGGCTACGACGCTAGTCATCTCCACGACTTTGATCGTGGGTTATCACACGACGTAAGACGAGCAGAACCCCTTCAACTCTTGTGGAATATGATGAGGAGAGGAGGGAACTCTAGCTCCTCACCCCAACTGCTCTTCCACCCAATGATAATGATGCAACCCTCGCCATCCTGATGAAAACCGTAGGCCGACATCGAGGAGGAGACCTGCGGTGCACAGGCAGGTGTCGAACTCTAAGATTGCCAATGAGAGAGGGGTGCTCCATAGCAGTGTCGATGGTGAGGAGGAACTCAGCAGACAGTCATACATTAGAAAAGGACCAGTCCCGATGGTGGTGGGAAAGGACTCCACCGGCGTCAAGGCCTAGTGGTTAGCACGACGGCGCTTGGGAAGAGTCAGCGCGGACCAGGCGGCAGCCATGGCCCTTGAGTTTGCAATCGGGAAGCCCTAAGGAGGAAGGAACTGCTGCTCGGCAGTGATGGCGTTCTTGGTTGCACGCCAGGAACCTTGCCCAGGCGGCGGTCGGGTCGTGGAAGCAGTGAGTTCCGCTGTGGACTCGGCATGAGAGAGAGACGAAGGCAGACAAGGAGAGACGTCATTGATATCTAGTCGGATAGGAAGGATGGCGGTAGTTCTGGAAGTCGCACCCATAGAGAGTAGACGGAGGACCTTGATTCTTTGAGAGCCTCGGACTGGTGCGAGAAGAGCAGTCCATGTGCCCAGTCCGGAATTTGGAAGCAAAGATGTAGATCGGGAGGTGTCGAACCCTCACGACAGAGGTCGGTCGTTGCCTTGCTGTGCGGAGATGGCTTCGTCCAGGGGCAGATCCCAGCGGCGCTGAAGAAAGGAAGGGAGCTGATCCTTCTCACGACACCAGTGTCATGAGACAGAGTCTCATACGGCGGCGCTCATTTTGGCGGGCGGCGGTGCTCACGCACGGGGGATCGAGATCGCGTTCTACACGACTGAGAAAGATGAAGTCTGAGATAGAAGAAGTGGACCGGGTCCAGACCGCTGAACCGGCCAGCAAATGCAGCGCAAGCTAGGAGGAGCAGCGCCCCCACGTGGACACGTGGCGGCCTTTGATTGACCAATAGAGGTAATAATTCAATAAATGTCCAGATCTTCCAAAATTCATAGTAATTAGCTCGAGCATCAGAAAAATACAAATAATATATAGAAATGTTTAGAAAAACGAGTAGAACAACATGGAACATAATATCAACCTTTTTATACTTAAAACACAATGATATCATGTAAGATGTTTTATTCTTGTTTGATGTATTTTAAATATCAAATGATGGCCTAAAATTGTGAGAAAATGTCAGTAAATCCATATTCATGTTTATAATCCATATAATGTCAGTGAATATGATGATGATGCATGAAATCATGTATTTTTCTTAATGTGGCCATTTAGGGCTAATAACCCTAAATAAAATGCAATATACATGCTCAATAAATGATGAGATTTACAGAAAACTCTCATATCTGTAACTAGAAGATAATATATAAATTTGAGATCAGTTATATACATGAAATTCATGTTATATGAAGAGAATCCTTAATACATGGTTTAAAACACTAATCTTGGTTAATGGCGTAATCTAGGGTTATAATATGTGCATAAAAATGATATGGAACCTAATGTTTAGATAATGAACCATAATTTGGAAAATTACATCAGTATGATAAGTATAAGAAAGGAATACAAGTAATGACGTGCATATCCTAATGAGATAAGCAAACCCTAAAATGGATATAACTAGGGTTAAGATGATGAAAACCTAATAGTGATATATTATCTTGTCTTGATCAGGGTTGACCAAGGATATACATGATATCAGGAATATGATGTTTAGGCTGTCTCTTTGGAAGGTACGCCATTACCTCTTACTTGGCTTATTATAAAATATGCTCGTGTTATATGTGTAGTAAAATACTTGGCATATGATATTGGATGAAATGATTATTCTTGTATGATATGTTGCATGATTTTCCATACTTATTGCTATGAACACATGAAACATAAGATATCTATTCCATTATATCTAAGCACTTCAACTCTTTGGTAGTAAAGTGTTGGAAAACAAGTACTTCAACTCTTTGGTAGTAAAGTACTTGGAAGTGATCCAACTCTTTGGTAGTAGATCACATTGTGAAATGATCCAACTCTTTGGTAGTAGATCATAAAGGCCTTATGCATTCAACTCTTTGGTAGTAAATGCATGGATGATATAATGGAAAATGTGCTTAAAATATGTGTTCTCTTTTGTTAATGAGCATCTTCGTGCAAGTATATGCTTTTTCTTATATTTCTTTATAACTGCCAAGTATTAGTTTTATCTTATTGCTAAGATATGATGAGAGGTATATAAAAGACACGTAGGCGTACTCAGTACAATATTCTTGAATATTGTGCTGGCGTGTACCGCATGTAATCTTTTGTTTAGGTTGTGGTTATGCTCTTGAAGATCCAGGATAGTTGAGAGTTGTGTAGCGAGCTGATGTACGGGTGGACCTGTTGTCTTAAGATCCTGTTGTTTAGTTGTCATACATGTATATGTTAAAGTTTGTTGTTCAATATGTAATATCAAATGTTGTAACAATTCATTATGTAATTATATGTTGAATGGTTACATGTGTGTATGGTTTTATTATTATTCATTAACATGTGCTACTGTGTTTCCTTATGACTTCCTCTAATTTTCTTCTTCTTAGCCTCGTGTGGGATGTTTAAATTGGGATTCTCACTGAGGTGAGGGTTGTAATTTGGACGTCAGACATCAGATTAAGTTTTAGAAAATTCGGGGACATCACAGGTGGTATCAGAGCATGAACAATAGTAAAGCCTAACATTTGTTCATTATGCAACTCAAAACTAAAGAACCTTGAACTTAATAATCTTTTAGGGTTAGATTAGTCATCTTTTAGAGACTAGATCTGACCTAGCCTCTAGGTTAGCACCTAGATCTCCGAGAACTGGGTCTAGACTGGTGCTTGTTGAGTAGCAAGTCCTTAGATGTCGTTCTTTCCTTATGGTGTAGAGGTATGGGACGTTGCACTATTTGGAAATGACATGCATCAAGGGAAGAGAAACCCTAGACATATTGTGCACATTGTCTAGAGTATCTATACTAGTCTACCCCTTGTGATGACCCTTTTCACTAGTTTGCATGACATTGTACCCTCTACTATGTGTGGGACACTCGTTTTCAGGATTTGGTTTTTGATTCCAAACGGATCAAACCTCAATAGTTTTCTCTGACGCTTATTTTATCGGAGAAAAATTATATAATATTTTATTATGTATATGTATTACAAAAATGTGTCCCCACACATATACAAGTAGGAGGTGATCATGCAACCTACGTGAAAGTGAATGACATCAGTCTAGAAGAGAGAGTAGTTCTAGATTAGATGTCTAGAGCCTTTTTGATAAATATGATAGATAGAATAGATGAAATAAGTTTTGAGGATATGATGTAAGCCTTATATAGATGACATAAGATGGTTATGATGATCTATGTTTGCCTTCGAGGACTTAAGTTCAGTGTTGAGGTTTTGTGATAAGTTTTGATGATGTAAGTAACTAGGGTTTTATGAGATAAGATAAGATAAGTTAAGACAAGATGAGAGTCAGCATGAGCCTCATGTTCTTTTGTGAAGGAGGACATCTAGTGTTAGGACCAGTTTTGGGGTTAACTCCAGAGAGAGTGAAACCACAAGGAGAAGGTCAAAGAACCTAGACTCCAAGATATGAGAATTCTGAGAATATGTGTTATGATATGTCCTAAACTAGACTACTCCTAAGTGAACAAGTTGAGTTGCTCTATGCATGATTCCTATAGTCTTGTTGAACCCTAGATGTCCTTGGGAGGACCAAACCCTAGAGACAGAGAAGCTGGTTATATATTTGCATGTGAACATGAATATGACTGCCTGCCATCTGGGTGAGGGAGAGAGCCCAAGACCCTGGAGGAGGTAGCTATGTTAGTTTCTGTGAAGCCTCATGCTCGGGTTGGTGGTTTCCCAGATAGGAATCTAGTGGTGTATATAAGAGAGTTTTGGGTGAGCATGTCTCATGGGTAGAGACCTATGAAGAGTATGTCATAGCATGTTTTGGTTTGTGCTTATGTGGCTAGAGCTTGTCAGGCTATCTGTAACGCCCGGGCCCACTACCCAAGGCTCTAGTAGAGTTTCAGGAATGACGACTGGCCCCACAGACCACCACTAGCCTTAACTGCGCACTTTATCCACACTGACACGCAAGTCAGGATCAACTTCCCGACTAGTCACCCTTCCTAGTACTACTCCAAGCCGAGCACGCTTAACTATGGAGTTCTTTAGAGATGGGCTCCCTGAAAAGGAGGTGCACCTTGGTGATATGGGTAGTCCAATCATTCCTTTTAAGATCATGTTATTCGAGGCCTCAAATCCTGGGATGTTACAATCTCCCCCACTTAGAATCTTGACGTCCACGTCAAGGCTCAACTATATGGCCTCATAATCTGACCCCATTTCAGTGCAGACCCACAATGGCCCATAGACACCCAGATCCCATCCACGGCTACCAGCACAAGGGCGGCTCCATCTCGTCTCTACGGATAGCCCTTTCCAACTTGCCTGGACCGCACGGCTCAAGACTGGCATGCCACATGCCCATGTGGGCGCCACCTACTGGAGGGGTTATGGCTCCGATACCATTTGTATTGCCCGGGCCCACTGCCCAAGGCTCTAGTAAAGTTTCAAGAATGACGACTGGCCCCACAGACAACCACTAGCCTTAACTGCACACTTTGTCCACACTGACGCGCAAGTCAGGATCAACTTCCCGACTGGTCACTCATCCTAGTACTACTCCAATCCGAGCATGCTTAACTATGGAGTTCTTTAGAGATGGGCTCCCTGAAAAGGAGGTGCACCTTGGTGATATGGGTAGTCCAATCATTCCTTTTAAGATCATGTTATCCGAGGCCTCAAATCCTGGGATGTTACACTATCTCTAGTGCCAATGAGGTAATCTGATAACCCTAGACTAAGAGAGGAAAGATAAAGTATATGCATATGAGTTACTCATAGAGTTGAGTTAGCATAGAGAGACTGAGCATGACACTAACCCCGTGGTATGGGTTATAGGAACCTCTTTTGGCCTAAGTAAAGTTTTGATATATTAGCCACTTATATAAGTTTGTATAGCACAACCATGATATAATATATATGTAAGGATGTGATCTAATCTCAAGATGTGATATATGGCATGATGGAAACCTAGAGATGGTTTAATAGATATCAAAGTATAAATGGTTAACCATATACATAAGTAATAATGATAATGTAATTTTGTTGGTTAATCTTGTGATAAAATCACTAGTAAATGTTGTAATTTGTTATGAGAAATGAAATAAGATCATATGAATCAAACGTGTTCCACGAGGTGTTAATCTTAGTGCTAAAAAAATGTAATTTTAAGGTTAGCACAACATGAAATGTCGATGACACCTTGATGTATGGGTTAACTTAGGTTAACTCCTTGGGAACATGGTAATATGATGTTGAATAATAACACATGAATAAAGATGAATATGCAACCCTAGCATGTGAGACATGTAGTGACATAACCTAAGCTTCTAAACCCTTCTTTGAGCATTCTATGGAGTGATGTGTCACCCTTGATGCTTTTAAAACCTCCTAATATTCTTTGGATACATGGTTCTAGGTAACCTTTGCGGATATGTTACACATAGAATGGTTCCTACATGTGGATTAGAGCAAGATAAGGTTTTCCCTAGAAGTACGAGTATGGTTGACATTTGAGGATGAAAGTTCTTTTAACAGGTATATGATGTGAAAGACTAGATTTTTGATCTAATTTTGAGGACGGAATTTCTTTTAAGGTGTGTAGGATGTGATGGAGTGGACTTTTGGAGTCCTTAATCATCCAATGACATAAGTGAAAATCATAAGGTCGAATAATATTTGAGAGTTCCAAGTGCTTTGGTAAAGTTTCATGGTTGATTATGTTGATATTAGTATTAAGATCCACAATTTAATGCCTCTTTGAGGAATATAATTGATAGGTCAAACAGTTGAGTTTTGGACCAATGTTTCATGTTATAGAAGTTGCATATATGAAGATAATTGGATTCACAACTTGGCAATGTTTCACCCTTTGGATAAAGTCTAACGCAACGGTGGATTCACCTTTTCTTCACCACTGTCAGATACGTAGTCACATTGAGAGTTTAGGCCACGACGCTAGTCATCTCCACGACTTCAATCGTGGGTTATCACATGACGTAAGACGGGCAGAACCCCTTCAACTCTTGTGGAATATGAAGAGGAGAGGAGGGAACTCTAGTTCCTCACCCCAACTGCTCTTCCACCCAACGATAACGATGCATCCCTCACCATCCTGATGAAAACTGTAGGCCGGCGTCGAGGAGGAGACGTGCGGTGCATAGGCATGTGCCAAACTCTAAGATTTCTAATGAGAGAGGGGCGCTCCATAGCAGTGTCGATGGTGAGGAGGAACTCAGCAGACGGTCATACATCATAAAAGGACCAGTCCTGATGGTGGTGGGCAAGGACTCCACCGGCGTCAAGGCCTGGTGGTTAGCACGACGGCACTTGGGAAGAGGCAGCGCGGACCAGGCGGCGGCCATGGCCCTTGAGTTTGCAATCGGAAAGCCCGAAGGAGGGAGAACTTGCTGCTCGGCAGCGATGGCGTTCTTGGTTGCACACCAGGAACCTTGCCCAGGCGGCGGCCGGGTCGTGGAAGCAGTGAGTTCCATTTGGGAAGAGGCAGGTGCCAAACTCTAAGATTTCCAATGAGAGAGGGGCGCTCCATAGTAGTTTTGATGGTGAGGAGGAACTCAACGGATGGTCATACATCATAAAAGGACCAATCCTGATGGTGGTGGGCAAGGACTCCACCGGCGTCAAGGCCTGGTGGTTAGCACGATGGCGCTTGGGAAGAGGCAGCGCGGACCAGGCGGCGGCCATGGCCCTTGAGTTTGCAATCGGGAAGCCCTAAGGAGGAAGGACCTACTGCTCGGAAGTGATGGCATTCTTGGTTGCACGCCAGGAACCTTGCCCAGGCGGCGGCCGGGTTGTGCAAGCAGTGAGTTCCGTTACGGACTCGGCATGAGAGAGAGACAAAGGCGGACAACGAGAGACGTCATTGATAGCTAGTCAGATAGGAAGGATGGTGGTAGTTCTGGAAGTCACACCCATAGAGAGTAGACAGAGGACCTTGATTCTTTGAGAGCCTCAGACTGGTGCGAGATGAGCAGTCCATGTGCCCAGTCTGGAATCTGGAAGCAAAGATGTAGATCGGGAGGTGTCGAACCGTCACAATAGAGGTCGTTCGTTGCCTTGCTGTGCGGCGACGGCTTCTTCTAGGGGTAGATCCCAGCAGTGCTAAAGAAAGGAAGGGAGCATATCCTTCTCACGGCACCAGCGTCGCGAGACAGAGTCTCATACGGCGGCGCCAATTTTGGCGGGCGGCGACACTCACGCACGGGGGATCGAGATCGCGTTCTACGCGAGAGAGAAAGACGAAGTCTGAGATAGAAGAAGTGGACAGGGCCCAGACCGCTGAACCGGCCGGCAAACTCAGCGCAAGCTAGGATGAGCAGCGCCCCCACGTGGACACGTGGCAGCCTTTGATTGACCAATAGAGGTAATAATTCAATAAATGTCCAGATCTTCCAAAATTTATAGTAATTAGCTCGAGCATCAGAAAAACACAAATAATATATAGAAATGTTCAGAAAAATGAGTAGAACAACATGGAACCATAATATCAGCCTTTTTATACTTAAAACACAATGATATCATGTAAGATGTTTTATGCTTGTTTGATGTATTTTAAATATCAAATGATGGCCTAAAATTGTGAGAAAATGTCAGTAAATCCATATTCATGTTTATAATCCATATAATGTCAGTGAATATGATGATGATGCACGAAATCATGTATTTTTCTTAATGTGGCCATTTAGGGCTAATAACCCTAAATAAAATGCAATATTCATGCTCAATAAATGATGAGATTTACAGAAAACTCTCATATCTTTAACGGGTAGATAATATATAAATTTGAGATCAGTTATATACATGAAATTCATGTTATATGAAGAGAATCCTTAATACATGGTTTAAAACCCTAATCTTGGTTAATGGCGTAATCTAGGGTTATTATATGTGCATAAAAATGATATGGAACCTAATGTTTAGATAATGAACCATAATTTGGAAAATGACATCAGTATGATAATTATAAGAAAGGAATACAAGTAATGACGAGCATATCCTAATGAGATAAGCAAACCCTAAAATGAATATAACTAGGGTTATGATGATGAAAACCTAATAGTGATATATGAATATGATGTTTAGCATGTTTCTTTGGAAGGTACGCCATTACCTCTTACTTGGCTTATTATACAATATGCTCATGTTATATGTGTAGTAAAATACTTGGCATATGATATTGGATGAAATGATTGTTCTTGTATGATATGTTGCATGATTTTCCATACTTATTGCTATGAACACATGAAACATAAGATATTTGTTCCATTATATCTAAGCACTTCAACTCTTTGGTAGTAAAGTGCTAGAAAACAAGTACTTCAACTCTTTGGTAGTAAAGTACTTGGAAGTGATCCAACACTTTTGTTAGTAGATCACATTGTGAAATGATCCAACTCTTTGGTAGTAGATCATAAAGGCCTTATGCATTCAACTCTGTGGTAGTAAATGCATGGATGATATAATGGAAAATGTGCTTAAAATATGTGTTCTCTTTTGTTAATGAACATCTTCGTGCAAGTATATGCTTTTTCTTATATTTCCTTATAACTTCCAAGTATTAGTTTTATCTTATTGCCAAGATATGATGAGAGGTATATAAAAGACACGTAGGCGTACTCAGTACAATATTTTTGAATATTATGCTGACGTGTACCGCATGTAATCTTTTGTTTAGGTTGTGGTTATGCTCTTGAAGATCCAGGATAGTTGAGAGTTGTGTAGCGAGCTGATGTACGGGTGGACCTGTTGTCTTAAGATCCTGTTGTTTAGTTGTAGTACATGTATATATTTAAGTTTGCTATTCAATATGTAATATCAAATGTTGTAACAATTCATTATGTAATTATATGTTGAATGGTGAACATGTGTGTATGGTTTTATTATTGTTCATGTACATGTGCTACTGTGTTTCCTTATGACTTCCTCTGATTTTCTTCTTCTTAGCCTCGTGTGGGATGTTTAAATTGGGATTCTCGCTGAGGTGAGGGTTGTAATTTGGACGTCACATATCAGATTAAGTTTTAGAAAATCCGGGGACGTCACAGGTGGTATCAGAGCATGAACAATAGCAAAGCCTAACATTTGCTCATTATGCAACTCAAAACTAAAGAACCTTGAACTTAATAATCTTTTAGGGTTAGATTAGTCATCTTTTAGAGACTAGATCTGACCTAGCCTCTAGGTTAGCACCTAGATGTCTGAGAACTAGGTCTAGACTGGTGCTTGTTGAGTAGCAAGTCCTTAGATGTCGTTCTTTCCTTATGGTGTAGCGGTATGGGACGTTGCACTATTTGGAAATTACGTGCATCAAGGGAAGAGAAACCCTAGACATATTGCACACGTTGTCTAGAGTATCTACACTAGTCTTCCCCTTGTTCTCTCCCTTTTCACTAGTTTGCATGACATTGTACCCTCTACTATGTGACACTCATTTTCAGGATTTGGTTTTTTATTCCAAACGGATCGAACCTCAATAGTTTTCTCTGACGCTTGTTTTATCGGAGAAAAATTATATAATATTTTATTATGTATATGTATTATAAAAATGTGTCCCCACACATATACGAGTAGGCGGTGATCATGCAACCTAAGTGAAAGTGAATGACATCAGTCTAGAAGAGAGAGTAGTTCTAAATTAGATGTCTAGAGCCTTTTTGATATATATGATAGATAGAATAGATGAAATAAGTTTTGAGGATATGATGTAAGCCTTATATAGATGACATAAGATGGTTATGATGATCTATTTTTGCCTTCGAGGACTTAAGTTCAGTGTTGAGGTTTTGTGATAAGTTTTGATGATGCAAGTAACTAGGGTTTTATGAGATAAGATAAGATAAGTTAAGACAAGATGAGAGTCAGCATGAGCCTCAAGTTCTTTTGCGAAGGAGGACATCTGGTGTTAGAACCAGTTTTGGGGTTAACTCCAGAGAGAGTGAAACCACAAGGAGAAGGTCGGAGAACCTAGACTCCAAGATATGAGAATTCTGAGAATATGTGTTATGATATGTCCTAAACTAGACTACTCCTAAGTGAACAAGTTGAGTTTCTCTATGCATGATTCCTATAGTCTTGTTGAACCCTAGATGTCATTGGGAGGACCAAACCCTAGAGACAGAGAGAGGCTGGTTATATATGTGCATGTGAACATGAATATGACTGCCTGCCATCTGGGTGAGGGAGAGAGCCCAAGACCCTGGAGGAGGTAGCTATGTTAGATTTTGTGAAGCCTCATGCTCGGGTTGGTGGTTTCCCACATAGGAATCTAGTGGTGTATATAAGAGAGTTTTGGGTGAGCATGTCTCATGGGTAGAGACCTATGAAGAGTATGTCATAGCATGTTTTGGTTTGTTCTTATGTGGCTAGATCTTGTAAGGCTATCTCTAGTGCCAATGAGGTAATCTGAGAACCCTAGACTAAGAGAGGAAAGATAAAGTATATGCATATGAGTTACACATAGAGTTGAGTTAGCCTAGAGAGACCGAGCATGACACTACCCCCGTGGTATGGGTTATAGGAACCTCTTTTGGCCTAAGTAAAGTTTTGATATATTAGCCACTTATATAAGTTTGTTTAGCACAACCATGATATAATATATTTGTAAGGATGTGATCTAATCTCAAGATGTGATATATGGCATGATGGAAACCTAGAGATGGTTTAATAGATATCAAAGTATAAATGGTTAACCATATACATAAGTAATAATGATAACATAATTTTGTTGGTTAATCTTGTGATAAAATCACTAGTAAATGTTTTAGTTTTCTATGAGCAATGAAATAAGATCATATGAATGAAATGTGTTCCACGAGTTGTTAATCTTAGTGCTTAAAAAATGTAATTTGAAGGTTAGCACAACATAAAATGTTATTGACACCTTGATGTATGGGTTAACTTAGGTTAACTCCTTGGGAACATGGTAATATGATGTTGAATAATAATGCATGAATAAAGATGAATATGCAACCCTAGCATGTGAGACATGTAGTGACATAACCTAAGCTTATAAACCCTTGTTTGAGCCTTCTATGGAGTGATGTTTCACCCTTGATGCTTTTAAAACCTCCTAATAGTCTTTGGATACATGGTTCTAGGTAACCTTTGTGGATATGTTACACATAGAATGGTTCCTACATGTGGATGAGAGCAAGATAAGGTTTTCCCTAGAAGTACGAGTATGGTTGACTTTCGAGGACGAAAGTTCTTTTAAGAGGTATATGATGTGAAAGACTGGATTTTTGGTCTAATTTCGAGGATGGAATTTCTTTTAAGGTGTGTAGGATGTGATGGAGTGGACTTTTGGAGTCCTTAATCATCCAATGACAAAATCATAAGGTCAAATAATATTTGAGAGTTCCAAGTGCTTTGGTAAAGTTTCATGGTTGATTATGTTGATATTAGTATTAAGATCCACAATTTAATGCCTCTTTGAGGAATATAATTGATAGATCATACAGTTGAGTTTTGGACCAATGTTTCATGTTATAGAAGCCGCATATATGAAGATAATTGGATTCGCAACTTGGTAATGTTTCACCGTTTGGATAAACCCTAATGCAACGGTGGATTCACCTTTTCTTCACCACTGTCAGATACGAAGTCACGTTGAGAGTTTAGGCCACGACGCTAGTCATCTCCACGACTTTGATCGTGGGTTATCACACGATGTAAGACGGGAAGAACCCCTTCAACTCTTGTGGAATATGAAGAGGAGAGGAGGGAAATCTAGCTCCTCACCCCAACTGCTCTTCCACCCAACGATAATGATGCAACCCTCGCCATCCTGATGAAAACTATAGGCCGGCGTCGAGGAGGAGACGTGCAGTGCACAGGAAGGTGCCGAACTCTAAGATTGCCAATGAGAGAGGGGAGATCCATAGCAGTGTCAATGGTGAGGAGGAACTCAGCAGATGGTCATACATCAGAAAAGGACCAGTCCCGATGGTGGTGGGCAAGGACTCCACTCGCGTCAAGGCCTAGTGGTTATGTTACGACCCCATCTGAGCTTAATTGGTAAACTAGGGTTTACCTAGACAATTGCAAAGATTAATTGGAATAATCATTCTTAAAATCTAATTAATGACGATAACACAATTAGGATGTTTTAACTATGATAAGAAGTCTAAATATTCTTTTGTCTTGTAATTAGGGTTTGAGAAGCATAAACCCTAATCGGCCCAAAATAGGGTTTTGATGATACATGAATACAGAATTTGATAAGTAGAATGTCTCACTAAATGATTTTTAGTATTTTATGTGTAACTCTTATTTACTTCAATTTTGGATATGATTTAGATATATAAAATGTGAACAACATGGGAAAATATCAGAATTTTTGAAGAATGCTCTGACCTGTTTATCGGCCGAGTTTCAAACTCCACCGATCACATTTCCAGAATTATACAGCAGTGCGGTAATTGAATTTTATCTTTTTATTGGTATATCCAATTGATCTCAAATTTTAACTGTACCTGAAAAACATAGTATTAGACACTCTGTTAAATTGGCATAATTTTTGGATGATGTTTGAATCCCTACAGTAAGAGTGTCGGTCGAGTTTGTGCAGGACAAACTCGGCCGAATATTTTGCAGACTGCAATATAGCAGTGCACTGTGCTATTTTTAATTATTTATTTATAACTCCAAATAATCTCAAATTTTAACTAAAGCTTTATAGATCAATTATAAACAACGTGCTAAATTACCATAATTGTTGGAGAATGTTTGATCTCTGAAATAAACGAATTACAGTAACTTTTGTATAACTGAATATTCAGCCAATATAATTAAAGTTGAGTGTTGGGTCAATATGCAATTGACCCAAGCAGCTCAATTGACTTATATGAACGACTACACACACAAGCAGCTCTCATTCTTCGTCATTCATTCCAGAGAAACGAGCTCCTAGAGAGAGAGGGAGAATTAGGGCTTGAGTGGAGAAAGTGGGGGAATTGCTGAATTAGGGTTTTGCGATTCCAGGAAGGGTGAAATCAAGTAAGTACGGATTCCTTGAATAGACTTTTATGGTGAATCTTCTCTCTCATGTCAAGATTCCGTCCTTGCTCTGATTTGATCCAAGATGATGTCGAAATTCCCTCTTTTCTCACCCTTTCTTCATAATTCCTCATTTTCAAGGTTTCTGAGTTGAATGGAAGAAGAATTGGGAGATTTGCTAGGGATTTGATAGGAATTCGAGATTCCCTGAGTTGAGCTGCAGTTGTGAGGTGTTTTCACAGCTTAGGGTGAGTGGGTTCTTCCTTCAAACATTCTAATGCACGAATTTGATTATAGCATCTAAATCCCTAATTGCTTAGTATGTGATTCTAAAACCTAAAATGTCTGTTTGATTTAAGATTGTTGCAAATTGATATGATATGGATTCCTTATCTGTTTTAAATGATTCTTAGATGGTAGATTCATATCAATAACGTATGCAACACTTCCTAGTGAGAATGCTTTTCAGATTTATATCAAATGATGTAATTAGGGTTTAACCTAATTGAGACATCACTAGTGTTTCAACCTTATTGAAAAAGGACTAGTAATCCTATAATTGGTTAGGATGTATCTCATGGGTTATCTTAATGGAATTTTATTCTTGATAAATGATATCTCGGTAAATGATATGAAAAATCTAAATTTAGTTAAGTTTCTATGATTTCATATCTATATTGATTATATAAGATTTGTTGGAAACAGTCTTTATTTAGTGAATGCTTATATCTTATGAGATCATGATATAGTGATACTTAACTGTTGGCATGTGATGAATGAATATGGCAAATGAAACCCTAAGGATGGGGTGTTCAATGAATCATGTTATGGTGACATGAAAGGTCTCGATATGAGATGTAGTGATACTTAACTGTTGAATTGTATGTTTCTAGTGCATTTAACTTTATATGCTTGTTCTCTCTGAGTTGATATCTACATACTGCAGGGCTTCTTATATTTCAATATATATCTCGTAAATTGCAGGTGATGAGATATGACATGCCCTAGAAAGGGATGTTACTGAGATATGATATATGTTGAATACATGAGTTTTGACGTTGCCATGTGATATTTCTGTTAAATTGTTTATCCGTTAATCAGTTAATAGACCTAAGTGCCCTAACACCGTAGAACCCCTAAAGGAAGGTCTGGTACTTAGGGGTGAAACTCGTGTCCAACATCAACCGGTTGAGTAATTCTGGTGGCACGAGGAGAGAAAGAAAGGCAGTGTCTAACAACAATCGTGCGTGTGTCACGATGGCACTGGGAAAAATAAAAAGAAAACTTGGTTATCTAACATCATTCGTGCGTGTGTCACGAAGGTAACCCTGTGACCCTCCGCCGGTGTACTTTGGTTAAAGGAGGAGTCGGGAGCACACGTGGTTGTGCATTGAGGCCGTAGAGCCTATGTTCTGGCCGGAGAGCCAGGGGTCCTGTAGCAGAGCAGGGCTGGCGTCAGACTTAGCATTTCCCGGGTGTGTCGCTAAGTCTTGTACGGTGGGACCGTAGCATGAACTTGTTGCGGATCTTCATATGCAGAGTACACTGCATATGTTTAGGGCATAATCTAAAATATGATCATATAGGTTCACAGAGTTCTTTATAAATGAAAGAGTTAAGGAAGACTAGAAGCATAGTCTTCTTGTAGTTATTCTTTGGATGCAATATTTACATTCTTTGTTTTTTCAATTATATTGTTTTAGAACAGCTCAGTGTAGTATTAACTGTTGTTAAATTTCATATCGTTTATTCAAATTATATCTGTAATCACATTAGTGCATTAGTCTGTTTCCATGAAGTACTCATTCACTGAGCGAGTAGGCTCACCCCTCTACTCAAACATTTTAGGGTTAACCGCGTGGACTTGAAGATGATCAGAACATCAGAGTAGACCTGCCACAGGAGTCAAGTACGAGATTAGTTGAGTCAGTCGGTCCTTGTCACTCTAGGTCCTCAGTAAGAGATAAGAGAGAGAGTTGTAATTACAATGTGTAATATTGTTCCTCTTTGATATGTAAGCTAATTAGCAAGTTTACTGTGCATAATGTGTGAAAGACATCGTGAATGCTTATACATGTATCTTTTCTATTAAAGTCTGATTAGTAGAAGAAATGTTCAGATTCCTTGTTAAGATTTTATGTGGTTCAATGCGATGAAACAAGAGTTTTTAAGAAAAGCAAAAGTTAAGGGTGTTCTTTGTGTTAAATATAAATCCCATCTTATGCCCTAATCTCATGATTTGAGGAAATTGTGAGATCGGGGTGTAACAGGTTAGCACGACGGTGCTTGGGAAGAGGCAGTGCGGACCAGGCGGCAACCATGGCCCTTGAGTTTGCAATCGGGAAGCCCTAAGGAGGAAGGACCTGCTACTCGGCAGTGATGGCGTTCTTGGTTGCACGCCAGGAACCTTGCCCAGGCGGCGGCCGGGTCGTGGAAGCAGTGAGTTCCGTTGCGGACTCAGCATGAGAGAGAGATGAAGGCGGACAAGGAGAGACGTCGTTGATAGCTAGTCAGATAGGAAGGATGGCGGTAGTTCTGGAAGTCACACCCACAAAGAGTAGACGGAGGACTTTGATTCTTTGAGAGCCTCGGACTGGTGCAAGATGAGCAGTCCATGTGCCTAGTCCGGAATTTGGAAGCAAAGATGTAGATCAGGAGGTGTTGAACCCTCACAACAGAGGTCGGTTGTTGCCTTGCTGTGCGGCGACGGCTTCGTCCAGGGGCAGATCCCAGCGGTGCTGAAGAAAGGAAGGGAGCAGATCCTTCTCACGGCACCAGCGTCATGAGACAGAGTCTCATACGGCAGCGCTCATTTTGGCGGGCGGCGGTGCTCACGCACGGGGGATCGAGATCGCGTTCTATGCGAGAGAGAAAGACGAAGTCTGAGATAGAAGAAGTGGACCGGGTCCAGACCACTGAACCGGCCGGCAAACTCAGCGCAAGCTAGGAGGAGCAGCGCCCCCACGTGGACACGTGGCGGCCTTTATTGACCAATAGAGGTAATAATTAAATAAATGTCCAGATCTTCCAAAATTCATAGTAATTAGCTCGAGCATCAGAAAAATACAAATAATATATAGAAATGTTCAAAAAAACGAGTAGAACAACATGGAACCATAATATCAGCCTTTTTATACTAAAACACAATGATATCATGTAAGATGTTTTATGCTTGTTTGATGTATTTTAAATATCAAATGATGGCCTAAAATTGTGAGAAAATGTCAGTAAATCCATATTCATTTTTATAATCCATATAATGTCAGTGAATATGATGATGATGCATGAAATCATGTATTTTTCTTAATGTGGCCATTTAGGGCTAATAACCCTAAATACAATGCAATATACATGCTCAACAAATGATGAGATTTACAGAAAACTCTCATATCTGTAACTGGAAGATAATATATAAATCTGAGATCAATTATATACATGAAATTCATGTTATATGAAGAGAATCCTTAATACATGATTTAAAACCCTAATCTTGGTTAATGGTGTAATCTAGGGTTATTATATGTGCATTAAAATGATATGGAACCTAATGTTCAGATAATGAACCATAATTTGGAAAATGACATCAGTATGATAATTATAAGAAAGGAATACAAGTAATGACGTGCATATCCTAATGAGATAAGCAAACCCTAAAATGGATATAAGTAGGGTTAAGATGATGAAAACCTAATAGTGATATATGATCTTGTCTTGATCAGGGTTGACCAAGGATATAGATGATATCAGGAATATGATGTTTAGGATGTCTCTTTGGAAGGTACGCCATTACCTCTTACTTGGCTTATTATACAATATGCTCGTGTTATATGTGTAGTAAAATACTTGGCATATGATATTGGATGAAATGATTATTCTTGTATGATATGTTGCATGATTTTCCATACTTATTGCTATGAACACATGAAACATAAGATATCTATTCCATTATATCTAAGCACTTCAACTCTTTGGTAGTAAAGTGCTGGAAAACAAGTACTTCAACTCTTTGGTAGTAAAGTACTTGGAAGTGATCCAACTCTTTGGTAGTAGATCACATTGAGAAATGATCCAACTCTTTGGTAGTAGATCAGAAAGGCCTTATCCATTCAACTCTTTGGTAGTAAATGCATGGATGATATAATGGAAAATGTGCTTAAAATATGTGTTCTCTTTTGTTAATGAACATCTTCGTGCAAGTATATGCTTTTTCTTATATTTCTTTATAACTACCAAGTATTAGTTTTATCTTATTGCCAAGATATGATGAGAGGTATATAAAAGACACGTAGGCGTACTCAGTACAATATTCTTGAATATTGTGTTGATATGTACCACATGTAATCTTTTGTTTTGGTTGTGGTTATGCTCTTGAAGATCCAGGATAGTTGAGAGTTGTGTAGCGAGCCGATGTACGGGTGGACCTGTTGTCTTAAGATCATGTTGTTTAGTTGTAGTACATGTATATGTTAAAGTTTGATGTTCAATATGTAATATCAAATGTTGTAACAATTCATTATGTAATTATATGTTGAATGGTGAACATGTGTGTATGGTTTTATTATTGTTCATGTACATGTGCTACTGTGTTTCCTTATGACTTCCTCTGATTTTCTTCTTCTTAGCCTCGTGTGGGATGTTTAAATTGGGATTCTCTCAGAGGTGAGGGTTGTAATTTGGACGTCACACATCAGATTAAGTTTTAGAAAATTCGGGGACGTCACAGGTGGTATCAAAGCATGAACAATAGCAAAGCCTAACATTTTCTCATTATGCAACTCAAAACTAAAGAACCTTGAACTTAATAATCTTTTAGGGTTAGATTAGTCATCTTTTAGAGACTATATCTGACCTAGCCTCTAGGTTATCACCTAGATGTTTGAGAACTAAGTCTAGACTGGTGCTTGTTGAGTAGCAAGTCCTTAGATGTCGTTCTTTCCTTATGGTGTAGCGGTATGGGACGTTGCACTGTTTGGAAATGACGTGCATCAAGGGAAGAGAAACCCTAGACATATTGCGCACGTTGTCTAGAGTAGCTACACTAGTCTACCCCTTGTTCTCACCCTTTTCACTAGTTTGAATGACACTATACCCTCTACTATGTGTGGGACACTCGTTTTTAGGATTTGGTTTTTGATTCCAAACGGATCGAACCTCAATAGTTTTCTGTGACACTTGTTTTATCAGAGAAAAATTATATAATATTTTATTATGTATATGTATTACAAAAATGTGTCCCCACACATATACGAGTAGGAGGTGATCATGCAACCTAAGTGAAAGTGAATGACATCAGTCTAGAAGAGAGAGTAGTTCTAGATTAGATGTCTAGAGCCTTTTTGGTATATATGATAGATAGAATAGATTAAATAAGTTTTGAGGATATGATGTAAGCCTTATATAGATGACATAAGATGGTTATGATGATCTATGTTTGCCTTCGAGGACTTAAGTTCAATGTTGAGGTTTTGTGATAAGTTTTGATGATGCAAGTAACTAGGGTTTTATGAGATAAGATAAGATAAGTTAAGAAAAGATGAGAGTCATCATGAGCCTCAAGTTCTTTTGTGAAGGAGGACATCTAGTGTTCGGACTAGTTTTGGGGTTAACTCCAGAGAGAGTGAAATCACAAGGAGAAGGTTGGAGAACCTAGACTCCAAGATATGAGAATTCTGAGAATATGTGTTATGATATGTCCTAAACTAGACTACTCCTAAGTGAACAAGTTGAGTTTCTCTATGCATGATTCCTATAGTCTTGTTGAACCCTAAATGTCCTTGGGAGGACCAATCCCTAGAGACAGAGAGAGGCTGGTTATATATGTGCATGTGTACATGAATATGACTGTCTGCCATCTGGGTGAGGGAGAGAGCCCAAGACCCTAGAGGAGGTAGCTATGTTAGTTTCTGTGAAGCCTCATGCTCGGGTTGGTGGTTTCCCACATAGGAATCTAGTGGTGTATATAAGAGAGTTTTGGATGAGCATGTCTCATGGGTAGAGACCTATGAAGAGTATGTCATAGCATGTTTTGGTTTGTGCTTATGTGGCTAGAGCTTGTAAGGATATCTCTAGTGCCAATGAGGTAATCTGAGAACCCTAGACTAAGAGAGGAAAGATAAAGTATATGCATATGAGTTACTCATAGAGTTTAGTTAGCCTAGAGAGACCGAGCATGACACTACCCCCATGGTATGGGTTATAGGAACCTCTTATGGCCTAAGTAAAGTTTTGATATATTAGCCACTTATATAAGTTTGTTTAGCACAACCATGATATAATATATATGTAAGGATGTGATCTAATCTCAAGATGTGATATATGGCATGATGGAAACCTAGAGATGGTTTAATAGATATCAAAGTATAAATGGTTAACCATATACATAAGTAATAATGATAACGTAATTTTGTTGGTTAATCTTGCGATAAAATCACTAGTAAATGTTGTAATTTGTTATGAGCAATGAAATAAGATCATATGAATGAAACGTGTTCCACGAGTTGTTAATCTTAGTGCTTAAAAAAATGTAATTTGAAGGTTAGCACAACATGAAATGTTGATGAAACCTTGATGTATGGGTTAACTTAGGTTAACTCCTTGGGAACATGGTAATATGATGTTGAATTATAACACATGAATAAAGATGAGTATGCAACCCTAGCATGTGAGACATGTAGTGACATAACCTAAGCTTCTAAACCCTTGTTTGAGCCTTCTATGGAGTGATGTTTCACCCTTGATGCTTTTAAAACCTCCTAATAGTCTTTTAAATACATGGTTCTAGGTAACCTTTGTGGATATGTTACACATAGAATGGTTCCTACATGTGGATGAGAGAAAGATAAGGTTTTCCCTAGAAGTATGAGTATGGTTGACGTTCGAGGACGAAAGTTCTTTTAAGAGGTATATGATGTGAAAGACTGGATTTTTGGTCTAATTTCGAGGACGGAATTTCTTTTAAGGTGTGTAGGATGTGATGGAGTGGACTTTTGGAGTCCTTAATCATCCAATGACATAAGTGAAAATCATAAGGTCGAATAATATTTGTGAGTTCCTGAAACGAAAGTCTCGCGAAAACATGATTAACTAATGCGGAAGTGTTCATCAAGTAGCGGAATTAGCGAAAATCACTAAAAATTAAAACTTTTTGCAAAAAGACCCACACATAGGAAATCTTTTCCAACAAATGCCATTGTATATCATATACATTCTATTTCAAACGTACATATCTTGTACCATCTCTTTCCAGAGACTACATCATCAGCTGCCTTATAAACATATATGCAGGAAGCATACAAATCTCGAGGCATCAAGCCAAAACCTCAGACTGATATATCAAAAACACAGACTAAAAACTCCGAGGACCTGAGAGTACAGAGACGACACATAGGACTTCTAAACTATATGACTTGACAGACAGTATCTCCACCTGAGATCTCACTGCTGTCCCGGATGTTGCTGATGTTCTTCCTCTGCAAGATGTTCTCACTCTCTTCCGTGCTTGTTCACCTAAAAACATTGGATCCCACGGGGGTGAGACAATTGTAAATTGCCCCAGCGGGAGATATAACTCTCCGCCAAAACATTGTTATTGCAGTTTAATCATATAAAACTAGGCAGAGGATAAACAGTTTAAAGCATTCTCATCTTTAAGTATTGTAACTATTCATGATAGAACAATAGATCAACTATTCTCTTAATAAGGAATAGGAAGAACATGTATATCATTTATCCTCCATATTATACCATCATGTCAAACTTCTCTTGTGACACTCATTATCTTGATATGTCACCCATGAGACATTCTTGTTTCAACTTATTGGCCTTAGCCAATCTGCTAAACATATTTTTGGTTATTTTGGACATGAGAGTGTACATCATCATGTCTTATTCAGGCATTGGTCTATACCAATCCTATATAAATATTCCAGACATTGGATTGCACCAATCCTGTGCAACTAGTACAAGCATTAGACTTATATTATTCAAGTGTATCCATTCCAGGTTTTGAACTATGTCAATCCTGTGTAACCATTCCAGGTATTGATCTATGTCAATCCTGTGCAACTATTCCAAATATTGATCTTTGTCAATCCCGTGTAACCATTCCAGGTATTGATCTATGTCAATCCCGTGTAACCATTCCAGGTATTGATCTATGTCAATCCTGTGCAACTATTCCAGGTATTGGGATTTAGCCAATCCTGTGCATTCCATGTATTGGGAGTTAGCCAATCCTGTGTTATTATTCCAGGTATTGGGAGTTAGCCAATCCTGTGTTATCATTCCAGGTATTGGGAGTTAGCCAATCCTGTGTTATCATTCCAGGTAATGGGAGTTAGCCAATCCTGTGCATTCCAGGTATTGGGAGTTAGCCAATCCTGTGTTATCATTCCAGGTATTGGGAGTTAGCCAATCCTGTGTTATCATTCCAGGTAATGGGAGTTAGCCCATCTTGTGCATTCCAGGTATTGAGAGTTAGCCAATCCTGTGTTATCATTCCAGGTAATGGGAGTTAGCCAATCCTGTGCATTCCAGGTATTGGGAGTTAGCCAATCCTGTGTTATCATTCCAGGTATTGGGAGTTAGCCAATCCTGTGCAGATGTTATTCCAGGTATTAGACTATGCTAATCCTGTGCAACTATTCCAGGTATTGAACTATATCAATCGTGTAATGCTAAAAGTGATATTTATCACATATTGATATATCACTTTCCTCATCACTTTCAACTTCCTTAAGTTATCAGCTTATCTTGGATTAAGGTATTTCCCATCTTAATCCTTTAATCCATTAACCTATCACCCTTACCATGAAGTGCATAGGTCACACATAAGAATGGTCCAACTATCTTTAATGATATGGACTCATCTCAAGTTAAAGCATTACTTGCTATAAGGGTATCCACAATCAATCACTGTAGGCATCTCCCCCATTAGTATATTAGTAACCATTCCATTATTAGGATTAGGGTTTCCCATACTATCATACTTCATTAGGGTGAGGATTGCATATAACATCACCCTTCATTAGGCTTTCTCATCATATTGCCTAAAATTAGGGTTTACTATTCATCCCAACATGGGTTTCTCATGGCATCACCCTCAATTAGGGTTTACATGGAATCAACCTCAATTAGGGTTCACATGATCTCTTTATTAAGGATCATACCCTATTCATCACATGATCAATACTCATGTATGAATTCCTTTCCATCATCCTATCAACTTGATTAGGTTACATCAACCCTTCAATCAAGTATATACAACTATGGTTAACATAGTGTACTAAGACATTGTTCTTATAAGCAATTAGGGTTCATTCCTTAATTGGCACTAATCACTTAGGTACTATTAGGGTTTCAACCTTTGTACATTCATTGATTATCATTACTAATCATCATTGGATCAATGGATGATTCATCATCTCTATTCTCAAGAGATTCAATCACATTGAACCTCCATTACATAAGGTATCCAATTGAATTAGGGTTTTCAATGTTGATTCCTTCAATCATTGAATTCATGGAACCAATCATCAATTGGACCTACCCTCATACTTCAATTGAGTTTAATAGGTCAACCTTCAACTGATTTGACTCTCAATTGACCCTCAATTGATCATCAATTAGGGTTTGATTCAATTGAATTAGGGTTTGGAATCGATGATTCAACAACACTAATCAATGTAAGACTAGTTGCTTTGAAACCATTGAACCATCATCCAAATTGGGTATGACCTGACCCAAAACGGTCTTGAGGTCGTTTGGATGACCTCCAAACGGTTTTGAGACCGTTTGCCCATCATATAACTCAAATCTAAGCAATCCAATTAGGGTTTGGTTCATTGGATTGATCACCAAATCAGCATTACATTGTTTAACAGCTTGGTACCTTTAGACCTTCAAACACCTAACCATACTCAACCCTAGACCTCCAAACGGTCTTGGGTGACCACCAAACGGTCTTGAGACCGTTTGGATGAGCTCCAAACGGTCGTGAGACCGTTTCCCATCCAACCTTTGGACTCTAGTGAAAATTCATCATGGATTGGTCTATCGAGTTGATCAACAAATCAGCACTATATTGCAATATGATTAGTACCATTGGACCTTCAATTGGTCAACTATACTTGACCCCAGACCTCCAAACGGTCTTGGGGTGACCCCCAAACGGTCTTGAGACCGTTTGGATGATTCCCCAAACGGTCTTGAGACCGTTTGGGCTAATCAACCCAAAATCTCAAATTAGCTCATTGTGATTTCAGCACTGATTTCAATTAGGGTTTGCCCTAGTAATCAACCTTCAACTCTTAACTCGTTTGGAATTAGTCCATCAAATTTGGTGAGTCATTAATAAACATCATTATGAACAGTAATATCATACGGTCAACGCTTAGTCAACCATCTTATACGGTCTTGAGAACGTTTTCCCAAAAAGTTCAATTAAATCGGATTGATAATCAGCACTTAGTCCAATTAGGTTTTCCTAATTGATTAGCCTTCAACTCACGATTCCTTTGGAGTTACTCCCTCAAATTTGGAGGGTTATCAGCCTACATAATTAGGAACAAAATTCCCAAACGGTCAATGCTTGGTCAACCATCTCAAACGGTCTTGAAACCGTTTTCTCCCAAATGGTTTCAAACCGTTTGCCCTTAAACGGTTTGCTGAAACCGCATAGCCAATCAAATTAAAACGATTTGAAGTAGCTATCAAAACGGTTTTGCTTGGTAGTTTTATTTGGATAAGAATCTAGGATGATTTCATCATCCCCTTCCTTCGAACAGCCAAGAACAGCAACCGTTCTTGATGGAAATTGCAGCAAAGAAACAAGAGTGTATCAAATTGAAAAAATCAATCAACAAAGCATAGAGAATTGATGCAATAGCAATGTTTTAAGGGTTTGAGTTATAAAACCCGCCTCCAATTGAGCTCCAAAGCTCCAAGCTCACGCCATTAATGGTGGATGAAGCTCTTGCAACTCCCCCTAGGCTCGTCCTCAAGCTTTTGATTGTAAAAGTTGGCTAGGGTTGAAGAGGAGATCGAAATAAGAAGGAATCCATAATTTATTTTCGATTTCCACCATGAAATCATGGAGAACGAAGGTCAAGGGCTTACCCACAGGTTGGGGACGTGCTCCCTGCTCCTCCCTAGCTCCTTGGTCGGTTTTGCAAGCAAGGGGAAGAAGAAAATCCGAAAAAGGCCTTGGTTTGGGCTTAGAAATGGCACTTTTATAAGGAAATTGATGAGAGAGAAAATGCCTTATAAAAATCCAATTAATCCCAATAAAGTGGCCGCCTCTTTCCCCTCAACTACCTTGGGTACGAGGCACCTTCCTTGCCTTTAATTCTCCTTCATTATTCTCAATTTAAAGAAAAGCAAATTAAGCACCTTAATGCTTATAATATAATATCCCACATGTGAGTGGATATTACTTTTCTTTATAAAAAGGTGAGTGGAATTCAACCTACTTAAGATATTTTCGTTCCTTATCTTGTTAAAGGAACGTCCATCCTTATTCAAAATAAACCCAAAACATTTTGGTTGAAATCCCTTCAATTATTACATTCACTTTTGCCCTAAATTGAATTAGGGTTTCACTTAAGATTAAATCTTGATTATTTTAATATCAAGATTCTCTCTCCTCTGACTTTATTCAAATGAGATGTCCCTCTCATTTTATTTGCTCTACCTGATGCCAAGAAACATTAAGGACCTTGTTGAAGTGGTAATTTGCATATTGAACCCTAGATTTTGGGTAAATTGCACATTACACCAAAACTAGGTTTTAATGCACAAGGATTGCTTTACAAGCTTAATCTTGGTGTCCAAGCTTGTGGAAACCATACCAATACATCATATTCATTCTTATGATGTCTCAACATCAGAGGAACATCTTATCATGCAACATTTGCAATTTAACCCCTCAACTTGGGTAATTTGCACTTTAGTCCAAAATAAGCAAACATTGCTTCAACATTGTTCAAATAGGACCAAAATTGAAACATAGGTTCCTTTTGAGCCTTAATTACTTTTCACAAGATGAGATTAATCATATAATAATCTTTATTAATCAAAACACCTAGGGTTAAAGCATAACCCAGGTCAGGGATGTTACAAATTATAAACCCCTAACAAGGATTTCGTTCCCGAAATCCCAGATAAAGGGAACAAATATCATTCATTCATCATATCATCATGTCTCTTCATAACACCTCATTGTTATGTAGACATCATAGAACTTTGATCAGCACAAAGTTCCTTCACACAATATTCTCATAGAGTCAAATGAGAACTTATCTTAAAGACATATTTAGTTGTTATGTTTATGCAAAGCATAAACCCCTAACATATGATGTTCATATCATTTTATATAATCACACTGATTTCATAGTTGACCATTCCAGGTAGCCAATCTAAACCATCTGATAATTCTCAGATACCAGAATCTCTTACCTTGGTATCAGTCGCATGTGTTAAAAACACATTATATTCTCATCTTTCTTTTATCATATTTACAACTTTATATAACATGGATCACCACCCTTGTTCTCTTTCTCATCATATGAGGGTCATACTTTTACTTCCTCATATACACATACTAATATGAATATCTATCAGATCCTTCTTTCTTGTTCTTAAGATATGATACATTTATCCATATCATATTTCCAATTTCATGATACTCTTTAGATTGTATCAGAATGATTGCTTGATCAGGGCAATCAAAAAGATATCAATCTAAGAGTTTCCATACTCACTTTATCATCAATAGTTGTACACCTGATCAGGGTTTACAAGTACTGAGATCAAGTAGTATGCACTTACATGCTATCATATTCCTTTCTTTTCATATTACCATAACATAAGATTTAACATCCCTGGATTTTATCCAGGAATCTCTTCTATACCTCTTCCTCTTTCATGGAGGTAAGATCAATATAGAGCATTTAAAAGAATACTGAACAGAATTCAAATTCTAGTTCTCATCATTTCATCCCTATATAGCAACCAATGGGGAAAACAATATCAACAATCCTCCTTTTTATAACAAAAAGGGTTTAGTGTACTCAACATGTACACATTTATAACATACCTTGTACTCATATCATGGTCTTACTAGTCTTATTACTGAAGCAAAAACTAAGCCATAGAATCTTACAGGTGAAAGGTTAAGACCTTTGCACTTACTTAGTGGCTACTTCCCTGGTACACTAGGCATTTATTGCACTATTAGTACCAAAAACTTGGCTATTTAAAACCATTAGGCAAATGTATCTAGAATTATAGAGACCATTCCCTACTTCTCAGCTTATTGCCCCTTCTTGGCACTACCATCACATATTTATTATCTATCTGAACTCATGGCAGAGTCCACTTTCTTGCTATAAGTTAATGTTTTCCATATTTTCCCTTGTTCCTGTTGGGTTTTAGGGGAGACAGAGAAGGCAGCGGAAACAAAAAAAATTTCTCCCCCAACCCATACCGAGGAAACGCGTCAACGTCTATATAATAGGAAAAGATGGTTTGTGGAATCATACCTTGTCCCGAGGCTTGCTCGGCGACAATACCTCGCGCAATGCGTGGTCTTCAACTCCGGACTTCGACGGTGTCTGTGCAGCTCCTGGTCGCACCGGGACTGACAACTCCTACTCGAACCGGACTGTCGGATGACAGTTGTCCTCCTAAGCGGCAGTGTCCTCCCGCCTCTATAGTAGTCCACACGGACCACCTGGAACTCCACTCTCCTTGACCCACAAGGAAGTGGAAGGAGTCGCACCCTCCTGTTGATGTACTAGTCGCCAACACGCTCTCCTGCCTCCTGTTGCAACTACAGTTGTCCTTCCCTTGCTGCACCTCCCTTTTGCGGGAAGCACTTGCTCGGGCTCTCTCACGGTTACCAAAACCAGAGAGAACGACAACTTGCAGAGCAACTGGTTGCACTGAGCTGTACTGTGAGAAGCCCCCAATACCCCCTATATATAGGAGAGTCATGGGACAGGGTTCTCCATCTCGGGCAATGCAGGACTAAAGCAGGAGTAGAAGGGTTCGAGAATTTTCCACAAAAAGCAACTGGTTCGCAACTTGAAATGATCGGTTCACAACTGAACCGATCGGTTCGGCCATTGAGTCGATCGGTTGGACCTGAGCTGATCGTTTGGGGCGTCCAACCGATCAGTTGGTGCCCTGAACCGATCGGTTCATGGTCCTAATCCGGCTCAAAAAGACTTTTTTTGTTTCTTTCCCAATTGGTATCGAATACCAATATTATTCCCAATCGAATTGGGCAATTTGAAACCAAAGGAAAATTCTTGCCGACATGACTTTTCCCAACTGGTCGGTTGCACCAGTTGAGCCGATCGGTTCAACCCTTGAACCGGTCCTTTCGACCTGGGCATGAGCTGATCGGCCTGGACACTCCAGCCGACCGGTTCAGCAACCTCAGCCGACCGGTTCATCACATGAACCGATCGGTTGGGAGCACAGGTTGGGCAAAATCAGTCAATTGCGATTTCAATCAATCTGATACTCCAATCAATGCGTCCAACACCTTGAACCATACGATATTGAGCTATCGACTGATTGAGTGTTTAATTGAACTACCAAACTCTTTTAGTAATCAATCTAAACATTACTTTGTGGACAAAACTCCTCTTCCAGGTTAAATCCTATGTGTGTGACCCTGTAGGTCCATTTCACATTGGCAGTGAAATTCCATAACACTTATGACTTCACAAGCAAAGAGCGGTGCCTAGTCACACATCAGTGCTACCCAAGTGAAAGTAGAAAGTTGGAGAACAGCTTTCATCCTACAATCCGTGAATGGTGTTACAGTGAATGTATAATTCCTTTGTCACTGATATCCCGAATGAACTCGAGGCATGGAACAATCATCCTATCAACGTTCATTCACTTCCTTGATCTCAGAGTAGACTGGAAGAGATATGTATGACATCAGTATCATATACTAATTCACACATGCGTGCACGCCTTTCTCAATCCTACTCATCAAGTGGCCATGGATATCAAACTCCCTCAGGAGGGACAAATCCCATATCTATCACTCACCCCTCAAAAGCCCCATCTGTCAAAGCCACCCAATCATCACCTTTATAACAACCCATGTTTCAGGACTGCGTTTGATGATGTCAAAGTGTGCCCAACGACATGTGTTGAGTGCAGTGATTTCAGGTCTAAGAATCACACTCACCACCATCACTATGAGTACTGACTGTGACTACCATCTCATGGTTCCATGTGTCAAACTCACGGTGGGTCTGTCCGGTACACTTGTTCTCTAACAAATACCTATGTGTTTGGTTTGATATCTCTATATCATGACTAATGAGATTCTTTCATCAACCAACACCACAATCTAGTCTTGTGTGTCATTGTTGTCTATCTAACTTCCACATTGACATCCAACTAGGGACATAACAAGAATGTACAAACTCTTAGCATCCGTATGATCTCATCATTCAGGTCATGAACCTGAAGGCATACGTCATTGAGTATTGTCATTCTCTAGACATTCAATCTGTTCTATCACTATCTCATATGACTGAACCAGAAAGAATTGGAAGCTCGCCTTTTATGTTTATCAAATAAATCTCAATGTATCCCACCAATCATCCCATGATTGGCTCTCAGGGCATACATACCAACAGACTCCCACTTGCACTGCGAGCCAATCACCCATGAATCATATTCATAGTGATCTTCAAACATGTCCCACATGTTAGTGTGCTCTTAGTGCAAACATAGTGAGTTATGGCAACACCTTGCCAAAGTCTGTACAAATTGCATGTCTCTCGTCTCTTCGCTGTACGTCACACGTATGAGATGGAGTTGTCGTAATATGCGATCTAGTATTCCATTGCTAACCTTTAGCCACATTTCATGATCAAGGATTCCAGACTTATCATCAATGAGTGGAATATAAGCTCATCCTATGAACTTTCAGATCCATAGATACTCGGCATTTCCCTTTTTCAAATGGCTTTATTGGAACATTTCCAATTATCAACAAACTTTCACTTTTATACATCTTATGTATATATATTGCGATTAATTTTCTGTCCTTTCGGAAGTTCGCATCAATGTAACTCTTTACATCGAACTCTTCCTTATCTCCATAGAACTAGTACTTCACAAGCACTTATCAAGTTCTCATAGTATTCCAGTAACCCTTACTGGAAATAGACAGACATCCACTCGTCATGTCACACATACGAGTTATCAGGATGAACACATCATATTGCCATGTCCTACATACAAGATGATGGATGCACTTTATTCTTGCCATGTCATACATGCAAGACAATGGGATGATTACATACATGATAGATCCATATCTATTCTTAGTGTTCCCATTCTTCATAAGAATTGGACACTTGGCCTTGGGATACTAACTCCATGTAACATGGACAAGTTTTCTCCCACTGAATCTGTGCATACTGAACACTTCAGTACAGATTGCCAATGTATGCTCTCTCTTTCCAGGTCAAGATATTTTCGAGAACTATCTCTATAGATCTCTATTCCTATCACATAGGAAACATCTCTATCTTCCTTAAAGATAATTTCCACATTCGGATTTCCAATCTAGAACATTTCCATTTCACATCAATATGTGGAATGTGAACACGCTCCCACTAAATCACAAATCCCTTCTTTATCTTTGACATATCAGTCAAACCCTTTGACTATATCATCAAAATAAAGATCCAATTTTGAGTTGCTTGTACTCAATCAATCACATTGATTAGTCCATTGTAACTTATAGACTTCATTTGCATTAGTGGATTCATAAACCTTATAGGCTGTGTCACGTACACATCCTGGTTTTATTCCTCATAGGAATGCGGTTTTAGTATCCATATGCCAAACGTCTTAGTCATTAAGTTGCAATCAACAAGCATCATCCTTCTCAAAATGTTATCCATGTGTCTTAACATTTAAGACTCATTTGCACTTTATGGATTTCATCCAATGAGTGCTACCATCAAGGTCATACCTTATGGCTCACATGGAAGTCATATAGGATGTAACAGTCATAAACCATAACTCAAGATTTGGTTCCTCATATTCATCTTGATAGTTGACTCATCACATGAACAACTAATCGCATAGATAATTGAAGTGTATCTGTTAAAGATATAAGAACTCACAACCCTTGTGATTCTTAATTTCTTTTATTAGTGTGGGGTATTCATTTATTAAGAAGAATTCAGTTATTTGATAATCATTCTCTAACTCCTTAGAGTATGATTCCTTCTTGATTCAGACATCACCATGCCTTAATCATGAGTTTACTATGATACATTATCATAAACACTCATAAGGATCTCAAACATTTGGTCCAAGTATTTCATTATTTGATCTCATCAAGAATTAATACTTTACCAAATTTGCACTTCATTTATGATGATCTTGAACACTTCAAGACATCCATATTGGTATTTCTCTAAACACCATTTGAAGTATTAGCATTTATTCCAATAGGTATGTAAATACATCACATGTATTATACCTAATAGGATAATCACTCTCTCACTACATTAGTGAAGATTGATCAATCATGTCCAAGATATTCATGTCCCTTACTGGTTCTCTAACCAAAAGAGTCTAGTTTTATCCATCACATGGAAACTAGAAATGAATTTCTCATGATTAATGCTAATTAAATTGTTTGAGTTAACTATAACGTTTAGGTATCGTCTTATCTTATGCATATCAAATATCATAAGATAAATAAGGCATTGCCACAAAGATCACATCTTTAAGATTGAAAACACAACTTTATTGATTGCCATCATTGTCATACAATATGCAAAAATAAAGTGTTTCTATCTATTGGCAAGTATGAAATAGCAGTTCATAACTGTATTACATGCCTTATTGGCTGAAAATAAACTAAAGTATTCCTATCTATAAAGGCAACACTTGCCCCAAGTACGAATGCTTTACACTTTACATCTTGATATCATATATCTCAAAAGTGTTACAAGTTTACTTTCATGAAACCTTTAAGTAGAGGCTTCAGTCGCCTCCTTCTTCTCTTGTTCTTCCAGGTAGAGAGGACAATTCCTTTTCCAATGTCCTGGCTTTTGACAATGGTGGCAATTTCCTTTCTTTGTCACGCCTCCTTTGGCCTTGAGAGCTGAAGATGGCTTGGACTCCTGGCTAGCTTGAGAACCTTTCTTAGCTTTGCCCTTGCCCTTGCGCTTGGACTTGCCTTTCTTGCTCGTGATCACCATCACAGACTTAGGCGTGTCCTTCTTCATCTATAACTCGGATGTCCTCAACATGCCCAACAACTCTGACAGTGGCCTATCAAAGTTGTTCATGTTGTAGTTCATCACAAACTGACTGTAAGATTCTGGAAACGATTGCAGTATCACGTCAGTAGCCAACTCTTGTCTCAGTGGAAATCCCAGTCTCTGCAGGTTCTCCACATACCCAATCATCTTGAGTGTGTGAGGACCAATTGGATCTCCTTCTGTCATGACGCACTTGAACAGCGCCCTAGAAACATTGTACCTCTCTTGCCGTGCCTGATCTTCATACATGTTCCTGAGATGCAGAATCATCTCTATGACACCCATGTTCTCATGTTGCCTCTGCAACTCATGGTTCATTGAACATAGCATCAAGCACTTTGCATCAATGGCATCATCAGAATGCTTCTTGTAAGCATCCCTTTCTGTCTTTGGTGCATTAGGAGCGGGTTCCTCTGGAATTGGAGTATCCAGGACATAGAGCTTACGCTCTTGAGTGAGAACAATTCTCAATGTCCGATACCAGTCGTGGAAGTTCGTCCCATTTAGCTTGTCCTTGTCAAGGACCGATCGCAAAGAAAAGTTGTTGTTGTTTGTTGCCATTTGAACTACAAAAGGAAAATATGCAATTTTAGTCCAAGACTCATTTTTGACTTATTTGATTGATTTGAAAGTTTGACGATATAATTAGGCCTTTAATTAATTATCGCTCCCACTATTTTACTTCAAATTGATAGCCCTCACCATCAATTCGGAAGATTGCAGCGTACAACCTTCTAGTGGGCAAGATCCTGAAATCCTCTAAGCCATGGACCAGCTAGGGCTGTCACCCACAACATAGATCTCTCAGGTAGGCAACTTTTGCCAATTGCATCATATGCAACTCTTGATAAGATGTCATCTACAACTCCTTGCAATGATCATCTCCATGCCTCAAGGTACTAGATCCCATCTAGATCACCTTGTTAAGTCCGACCCAAAGCAAACATGATGAATATGCACCATGCTAGGGCAGACCCACACATTCATCCTTCACGCTTCCACGAGATAGACGGTGCACCACGCTAGGGCGTGCCCACACTTGGTCGATCAAGCTTTTCACATGTGTCGCATTTGGAAGGCATATAAAACTTAATATTTTAATGAGGGATTTGGTTTTATATACATATACATATCCAATCACCACAATACATAGTACGTATCATATACATGCTATATCCCACAGAAAACATGCACAAAATGATAAAAGTGATGATTATGGCCATCCTAATGTGATTCCTCGAGCCAAGAGGAATCACGATCATCTAGGTCAACATCACATGCAACCTGTACAAGATGAACTTTGTGCCTTGCCATCCGAGTTGATCAACTCATCACATGAATAATATGTACTCTCCAGCCGGTCGTCTGGGTGCCACCAGCCGATCGGTTGGCTCCTCCAACCGATCGGTTCGCCTGGTCGTCGTGCATCTCGTCATGTCCGCCACCCGCTCGTCTCGCTCCTCGAACCGGTCATCAACCGATTGGTTCACTCCTTGAACCGACCGTCTGGAAGGTCAACCGATCGGTTCACTCCTTGAATCGATCGTCTGAACAGTCGTCTTGATGTCCGCCGGTCTTTGACATAACAGGAAATAAAAATCTATCCTATTTATTACATTGCTTTAAAAAAAAAGGAAACCCCGAGTTACATTCGGGGGGAGCAAAGGTAGGAAAGAATATCGAATTATTTCGAGTTACATCAGGAATAGGAGAAGGAAGATCGGTGCGCAGACCGAGATGCAAGCAACCACACACAACCAATCACAGATAGGGGTTTATAGGCCATAATCATGCTACGCACATCCACCACAAAACTCGTTTAAGGGCGACGCGTATCGAGTGCATTAATAATACATATCATATATGTAATTAGGGATTTGTGGATTTAGGATTGGACATGCATAAAGCCGATATTATTCGCATCGTATGCAATAAATAAAGGCGACAAACCAAAATCGATCATATCGATATTCCTAAAACATAGAGCAGTTGACGTGGCTCTGATACCACTGTTGGGTTTTAGGGGAGACAGAGAAGGCAGCGGAAACAAAAAAAAATTCTCCCCCAACCCATACTGAGGAAATGCGTCAACGTCTATATAATAGGAAAAGATGGTTTGTGGAATCATACCTTGTCCCGAGGCTTGCTCGGCGACAATACCTTGCGCAATGCGCGGTCTTCAACTCTGGACTTCGACGGTGTCTGTGCAGCTCCTGGTCGCACCGGGACTGACAACTCCTACTCGAACCGGACTGTCGGATGACAGTTGTCCTCCTAAGCGGCAGTGTCCTCCCGCCTCTGTAGTAGTCCACACGGACCACCTGGAACTCCACTCTCCTTGTCCCACAAGGAAGTGGAAGGAGTCGCACCCTCCTTTTGACGTACTAGTCGCCAACACGCTCTCCTGCCTCCTGTTGCAACTACAGTTATCCTTCCCTTGCTGCACCTCCCTTTTGCGGGAAGCACTTGCTCGGGCTCTCTCACGGTTACCAAAACTAGAGAGAACGACAACTTGCAGAGCAACTGGTTGCACTGAGCTGTACTGTGAGAAGCCCCCAATACCCCCTATATATATAGGAGAGTCATGGGACAGGGTTATCCATCCCGGGCAATGCGGGACTAAAGCAGGAGTAGAAGGGTTCGAGAATTTTCCACAAAAAGCAACCGGTTCGCAACTTGAAATGATCGGTTCACAACTGAACCGATCGGTTTGGCCATTGAGCCGATCGGTTGGACCTGAGCCGATCGTTTGGGGCATCCAACCGATCGGTTGGTGCCCTGAACCGATCAGTTCATGGTCCTAATCCGGCTCAAAAAGACTTTCTTTGTTTCTTTCCCAATTGGTATCGAATACCAATATTATTCCCAATTGAATTGGGCAATTTGAAACCAAAGGAAAATTCTTGCCGACATGACTTTTCCCAACTGGTCGGTTGCACCAGTTGAGCCGATCGGTTCAACCCTTGAACCGGTCGTTTCAACCTGGGCATGAGCCGATCGGCCTGGACACTCCAGCCGACCGGTTCAGCAACCTCAGCCGACCGGTTCATCACATGAACCGATCGGTTGGGAGCATAGGTTGGGAAAAATTAGTCAATTGCGATTTCAATCAATCCGATACTCCAATCAATGCGTCCAACACCTTGAACCATACGATATTGAGCTATTAATTATCATACAGATGTCATTTTCCAAATTATGGTTCATTATCTGAACATTAGGTTCCATATAATTTTTATGCACATATAATAACCCTAGATTACACCATTAACCAAGATTAGGGTTTTAAACCATGTATTAAGGATTCTCTTCATATAACATGAATTTCATGTATATAACTGATCTCAAATTTATATATTATCTTTCAGTTACATATATGAGAGTTTTCTATAAATCTCATCATTTATTGAGCATGTATATTGCATTTTATTTAGGGTTATTAGCCCTAAATGGCCACATTAAGCAAAATACATGATTTCGTGCATCATCATCATATTCACTGACATTATATGGATTATAAACATGAATATGGATTTACTGACATTTTCTCACAATTTTAGTCCATCATTTGGTATTTAAAATACATCAAAGAAGCATAAAATATCTTACATGATATCATTGTGTTTTAAGTATAAAAATGATGATATTATGGTTCCATGTTGTTCTACTCGTTTTTCTGAACATTTCTATATATTATTTGTATTTTTCTGATGCTCGAGCTAATTACTATGAATTTTGGAAGATCTAGACATTTATTGAATTATTACCTCTATTGGTCAATCAAAGGCCGCCACGTGTCCACGTGGGGGCGCTGCTCCTCCTAGCTTGCGCTGAGTTCGCCGGCCGGTTCAGCGGTCTAGACCCGGTCCACTTCTTCTATCTCAGACTTCGTCTTTCTCTCTCATGTAGAACGCGATCTCGATCCCCTGTGCGTGAGCACCACTGCCCGCCAAAATGAGCACCACCGTATGAGACTCTGTCTCACGACGTTGGTTCCGTGAGAAGGATCTTCTCCCTTCCTTTCTTCAGCGCCGCTGGGATCTACCCATGGACGAAGCCGTTGCCGCACAGAAAGGCAACGACCGACCTCTGTCGTGAGGGTTCGACACCTCCCGATCTACATCTTTGCTTCCAGATTCCGGACTGGGCACATGGACTGCTTATATCGCACCAGTCTGAGGCTCTCAAAGAATCAAGGTCCTCCGTATACTCTCTATGGGTGCGACTTCCAGAACTACCGCCATCCTTCCTGCCCGACTAGCTATCAACGACGTCTCTCCTTGTCCACCTTCGTCTCTCTCTCACGCCGAGTCCGCAACGGAACTCACTGCTTCCACGACAGGCCCGCCGCCTGGGCAAGGTTCCTAGTGTGCAACCAAGAATGCCATCACTGCCGAGCAGCAGGTCCTTCCTCCTTAGGGCTTCCCGATTGCAAACTCAAGGGCCATGGCTTCCGCCTTGTCCGCGCTTTCTCTTCCCAAGCGCCGTCGTGCTAACCACCATGCCTTGACACCGGTGGAGTCCTTGCCCACCGCCATCGGGACTGGTCCTTTTCTGATGTATGCCCATCTACTGAGTTCCTACTCACCATCGACACTGCTATGGAGCGCCCCTCTCTCATTGGCAATCTTAGAGTTCGGCACCTGCCTGTGCACCACACGTCTCCTCCTCGACACCGGCCTCCGATTTTCATCAGGATGGCGAGGGTTGCATCATTATCGTTGGGTGGAAGAGCAGTTGGGGTGAGGAGCTAGAGTTCCCTCCTCTCCTCTTCATATTCCACAAGAGTTGAAGGGGTTCTTCCCATCTTACGTCGTGTGATAACCCATGATCAAAGTCGTGGAGATGACTAGCGTCGTGGCCTAAACTCTCAACGTGACTACGTATCTGACAGTGGTGAAGAAAAGGTGAATCCACCGTTGCATTAGGCTTTATCCAAAGGGTGAAACATTACCAAGTTGTGAATCCAATTATCTTCATATATGTGTCTTCTATAACATGAAACATTGGTCCAAAACTCAACTGTATGATCTATCAATTATATTCCTCAAAGAGGCATTAAATTGTGGATCTTAATACTAATATCAACATAATCAACCATAAAACTTTACCAAAGCACTTGGAACTGTAACATCCCTGACCTGGGTTATGCTTTAACCCTAGGTGTTTTGATTAAGAAAGATTATTATATGCTTAATCTCATCTTGTGAAAAGTAATTAAGGCTTAAAAGGAACCTATGTTTCAATTTTGGTCCTGTTTGAACAATGTTGAAGCAATGTTTGCTTATTTTGGACTAAAGTGCAAATTACCCAAGTTGAGGGGTTAAATTGCAAATGTTGCATGATAAGATGTTCGTCTGATGTTGAGACATCATAAGAATGAATATGATGTAGTGGTATGGTTTCCACAAGCTTGGACACCAAGATTAAGCTTGTAAAGCAATCCTTGTGCATTAAAACCTAGTTTTGGTGTAATGTGCAATTTACCCAAAATCTAGGGTTCAATATGCAAATTACCACTTCAACAAAGTCCGTAATGTTTCTTGGCATCAGGTAGAGCAAATAAAATGAGAGGGGCATCTCATTTGAATAAAGTCAGAGGAGAGAGAATCTTGATATTAAAATAATCAAGATTTAATCTTAAGTGAAACCTTAATTCAATTTAGTGGTATCAGAGCTCTAGGTTCCTTGAGTCTACAGAGACATAGGACTAAGTTGTTGAGTCTGTGTTAGTGTCCTCCAGTATACCCTATAATGATTTCTGCTTGTGCAGAGAAAGGGTAAAGTTTAAAATGACTGGAGAGCACAATGAACACATTGCTAAGGGCAATGTTGTTGCACCAAGAAGAGGTGTAAGGGATCAAACAAGAATATAATGAGTGCCTGAGAATCCCCATTAAGACCTGATCAGGATAGAGAATCCTATGATCATGATCTTGTTGGGAAGATTAGGGCAACAGTAATGCAAATGCGTGGACTGGATGCTAGGATTATAACCTAGGTAATCAGTCCTTAATACAAAAAGCTTGATCTTAAAATGAGTTCCTAAATGACTTAGTCATGTTGGAACTGTTGGTATGTATGCCCTGAGAGCCAATCATGGGATGATTGGTGGGATACATTGAGATTGATTTGATAAACATAAAATGTGAGCTTCCAATTCTTTCTGGTTCAGTCATATGAGATAGTGATAGAACATATTAAATGTCTAGAGAATGACAGTACTCAATGACGTATGCCTTCAGGTTCATGACCTGAACGATGAGATCATACGGATGCTAAGAGTTTGTACATTCTTGTTATGTCCCTAGTCAGATGTCATTGTGGAAGGTAGATAGACAGCAATGACACACAAGACTAGATTGTGGTGTTGGTTGATGACAGAATCTCATTAGTCATGATATAGAGATATTAAACCAAACACATAGGTATTTGTTAGAGAACAAGTGTACCGGACAGACCCACCGTGAGTTTGACACATGGAACCATGAGATGGTAGTCACAGTCAGTACTCACAGTGATGGTGGTGAGTGTGATTCTTAGACCTGAAATCACTACACTCAACACATGTTATTGGGCACACTTTGACATCATCAAACACAGTCCTGAAACATGGGTTGTTATAAAGGTGATGATTGGGTGGCTTTGACACATGGGGATTTTGAGGGGTGAGTGATAGATATGGGATTTGTCCCTCCTGAGGGAGTTTGATATCCATGTCCACTTGATGAGTAGGATTGAGAAAGGCGTGCACGCATGTGTGAATCAGTATATGATATTGATGTCATACATATCTCTTCCAGTCTACTCTGAGATCAAGGAAGTGAATGAACGTTGACAGGATGACTGTTCCATGCCTCGAGTTCATTCGGGATATCAGTGACAAAGGAATTATACATTCGCTGTAACACCATTCACGGATTGTAGGATGAAAGTTGTTCTCCAACTTTCTACTTTCACTTGGGTAGCACTGATGTGTGACTAGGCACCGTTCTTTGCTTGTGAAGTCATAAGTGTTATGGACTTTCACTGCCAACGTGAAATGGACCTACAGGGTCACACACATAGGATTTAACCTGGAAGAGGAGTTTTGTCCACAAAGCAATGTTTAGATTGATTACTAAAAGAGTTTGGTAGTTCAATTAAACACTCAATCAGTCGATAGCTCAATATCGTATGGTTCAAGGTGTCGATGGTGAGTAGGAACTCAGCAGACGGTCATACATCAGAAAAGGACCAGTCCCGATGGCGGTGGGCAAGGACTCCACCGGCGTCAAGGCATGGTGGTTAGCACGACGGCGCTTGGGAAGAGGAAGCGCGGACCAGGCGGCAGCCATGGCCCTTGAGTTTGCAATCGGGAAGCCCTAAGGAGGAAGGACCTGCTGCTCGGCAGTGATGGCGTTCTTGGTTGCACACTAGGAACCTTGCGATATTGAGCTATCGACTGATAATTATAAGAAAGGAATACAAGTAATGACGTGCATATCCTAATGAGATAAGCAAACCCTAAAATGGATATAACTAGGGTTTATATGATGAAAACCTAAAAGTGATATATGATCTTGTCTTGATCAGGGTTGACTGAGGATATAGATGATATCATGAATATGATGTTTAGGATGTCTCTCTGGAAGGTACGCCATTACCTCTTACATGGCTTATTATACAATATGCTCGTGTTATATGTGTAGTAACATACTTGGCATATGATATTGGATGAAATGATTGTTCTTGTATGATATGTTGCATGATTTTCCATACTTATTTCTATGAACACATGAAACATAAGATATTTGTTCCATTATATCTATGCACTTCAACTCTTTGGTAGTAAAGTGCTGGAAAACAAGTACTTCAACTCTTTGGTAGTAAATTACTTGGAAGTGATCCAACTCTTTGGTAGTAGATCATAAAGGCCTTATGCATTCAACTCTTTGGTAGTAAATGCATATATGATATAATGGGAAACGTGCTTAAAATATGTGTTCTCTTTTGTTAATGAACATCTTCGTGCAAGTATATGCTTTTTCTTATATTTCCTTATAACTGCCAAGTATTAGTTTTATCTTATTGCCAAGGTATGATGAGAGGTATATAAAAGACACGTAGGTGTACTCAGTACAATATTCTTGAATATTGTGCTGACGTGTACCGCATGTAATCTTTTGTTTAGATTATGGTTATGCTCTTGAAGATCTAGGATAGTTGAGAGTTGTGTAGCGAGCTGATGTACGGGTGGACCTGTTGTCTTAAGATCCTGTTGTTTAGTTGTAGTACATGTATATGTTAAAGTTTGTTGTTCAATATGTAATATCAAATGTTGTAACAATTCATTATGTAATTATATGTTGAATGGTGAACATGTGTGTATGGTTTTATTATTGTTCATGTACATGTGCTACTGTGTTTCCTTATGACTTCCTCTGATTTTCTTCTTCTTAGCCTCGTGTGGGATGTTTAAATTGGGATTCTCGCTGAGGTGAGGGTTGTAATTTGGACGTCACACATCAGATTAAGTTTTAGAAAATCCAGGGACGTCACAATGATGGTCATGTTAGGCCACTCAGGATGAGATTTGTGGGTGATTGGATCTAATTTCAAGTGGGAGTATGTTGGTATGTATACCCAAAGAGCCAATCATATGATGACTGGGATGAGGCATTAGATACATGATTTCATAATTAATAAGAAAAGGCAAGTTTCAAATTTGTTATGTTTCATTCAGTTATGAGATGATGATGGAACACTATGAATGTCTAGAGAATTATATTACTCAATGTCGTATGTACTCAAGTTACTATCCTTGTGGACAAGATCATACAGATGTTAAGAGTACATATACATATTGTCATTATGTCCTTGATCAGTTGTAATTGTGGAAGGTTGATAGACAACAATGACACATAAGATTAGAGTGTGAGTTGATTGATGACTAAATTTCATTAGTCATGATATGGCAATATCAAACCAAGCATACAGATACATGTTAGAGAACAGTGTACCGGACAAACCCACTGTGAGACTAACACATGCAAGCCATCTTCATGGAAGTCATAGTCAGGCTCACACTGATGGTGGTGGTTGTGGTTCTTAGACTTGAAATCACTGCACTCATGACATGTCGTTAGGTACACTTTGACATTATCAAACGCAGTCCTAAAATATGGGTTGTCATAAAGATGATGATTGAGTGACTTTGACACATAGGGATTGACTGTGAGTGATGGATATGGGATTTGTCCCTCCTACAGGGATATCCAAGGACTCTTGATTAGAGATATTGAGAAAAGCATGTAAGTCAATATATGATATTGAGCTTACATATATCTCATGCAGTCTGCACTGGTTCAAGGAACATGATTGAATATTAATGATGATGACTACTCCATGCCTCTAGTTCAATCTGGATATCAGTGGCAAAGTAACTATACAAACACTCTAACACCATACTTGGATTGTAGGTTAAAGTTGCTTCCCTACTTTCCATTTTACTTGGGTAGAAATGATGTGTGACTAGGCACCCCTCATTGCTTGTGATGTCATTAGGTAGTTATGGACATTCACTGCCAACATTATATGGGACCTATAGGGTCAGTCACACCCATAGGAGCACATCTAAAAGAGGAGTTTGATCACGAATGATAATTGAATTCATTACTAAAGTGTTTAGGTATTTAATTCATGCAACATATCAACAGAGTAGACTACCAAACAATCGGTTCATATGTTGAGACTGTTGTTTAGAGTGTCAGGCTAATTGTATTGTACATTGGTTGGAAGTTTTCCTGACCTGGGCTGTGAGACACCCGTTTCACCTGTGTGAGATGACCATCTGGGATGATGTGAGAAGCTTGTCTCGCTTACACCAGATGCTCATTTTAGGAGTGCAATTTGAGTACACAAAGGATTGGTGCTGACGTCAAGTTGAATACTAATTGGAATTGAGTTGTCGACATATGTGTAGAACTGAAATGCGAGAAATGATCGATTCTCTTAGCAAAATGACTGTCTCACTTGTGAGACAATCATCTTGTTGGGTGAGACGATCATTTCGACACACTTAGGTGGTGAAACTTCCAAATTTGTTGTGAATTTGGTCCTTTCCACTCTCACTTTAGTCCCACATTGGTTGGGACTGGGAACTCTGACCTTTACCCCTCCTATATATAGATGGGTATTGGGGGTTTCCTAGAAAACAACTACTACACAGAAAATTGAGAATCAGTTGCTCTGACAATTTTTGTCCTCTCTGGTTGTGGTAACCACAAGAGCCCAGACAAGTCCTACCGACTAGGGAGGGATAGCCAAGGGAGAGAAACAACTAAGGATCATTGTTGTAGAAGAGCATGTTTGTGACTAGTACACCAACAGGAGGGACAACTTCTTTCTGTTCATTCTAGCAGGACAATAAGAGTTCTAGTTAGTCTGTGTGGACTATTCTAGAGACAGGAGTCCTTCAGTTGCTGCTAGGAGAGAAACATCAACTCGCAATCTGTGGTGAGATCTGAGGAGCCGCTACAATAGTTGTCCAAGTCTGTTGTCCATGGAGAAGCAATCAGACGAGTACCGGTACAACTAGGAGCTGCACAGACACCGTCCAATATAGAGTGCACGTCTACATTGGCGAGGATTGTCGCTAGACTTGCTTTGGGACTAGGCATATGTTCATGAAACCATCCTTCCCATTGCATAGTTATTTATGTGATCTGCTGGTTTTGAGAAATATTTCAGTTAAACTTTTATTTCCATTGCCTACCTAATGTCGTATTTCCCTACAATAAGGTAGGGAATCCATTACTCTTACCTATTAATAATAAGTTGTCCTTCAAATATTGGAAACTGGTTACAACCTTTTCAAATGTGAAAACCTTGGTTGGAGAATTCTCAGGGTTAATATGTAAAGGCAAGTAAAAGGAATTTAAAAGAATGTACTACTAGTTCATCTAAGGTATGTAATACCTACTTCCACCAAATAAAGGTGAGTGTTTGGATTATTCCAGGGATGCATAGATATATATGAGTATGAGAACTTTGGTTTGAGAAATCTCAAGTAAAATGTGTTATGAAAATTGACACATTGAAATAAATTATATGAAAGGCAACTAAGTTATGGCCTATTCATGGGAAATATGAGACGAATGATATAAAAAATATAATGAAATTTGAGAACCTTGACCTAAAATAAGGTTTATGTAATGAGAGAGATGAAATAAAGTGATACATCTCATAAAAAACTTGGTAGGGTAGAACCTTAAGTCAACCGTAGGGTCGAGTAGCGATGCTTAAAGATGCATAGACCCCATAGGTAAGGAGGTGATCATGTCTGAAGTATATAAGCTTGTGACGTCAGGAGAAGGCCATCCATGATTACATAAGACATGCGGGGTTAGGATAATTGCCACCTTGACCTAAATGAGGCCCAAAGGGTCAATTGTAAAGCAATTCATAAGTACATAAGGCCCTTGGAGTCAACATGAGGTCATTCTAAAGGCACCTATATCCCTAGAGACCATAAGAGAATGACTAAGGCCACTGTGACAAAAAATGTAGATGTGAAGAATATAAGTACATCATTATAGATAGTTAAAATAGAACCTTAAGGGAAGTGGCGCACAACTCCAGAGTATTAGGAAAGTGCATTCTCCTTGGATTCATGAAATTTAAGGAAATTTGTAGGATTAAAATGTACCCATGGGAAAGTGTCACTTAATAGAATTACTCAACCTAAACTTTGAAATTTTTGATAATGTTTGGATATGCCATATCCTTGCACAGAAAAAAGGTGAAGCTTGTACTTGTACTACAACTAAATTTCTTTTTTCACCTTAGTACAGTTGTTAGACATTGGGTAGCCACATAGGATGCATATACTTGACAGATGAGGAGGAATGTCCTAATTTAAAGGTTATGACATAATTTAAGGTATAGAGTTGTTTCCTCCCCATCTCAAAAATGTAGCTAAATAATGATTAGCTTATGAAAATAAAGTCACTAACACAAAATGTGATCACCAAGTGATAATTAGATGCAATTAATGAGGTTGTAGAAATATCCTTGGAACCAAATTCAGATTCCAACATCACAATATAGATATTTTTCATATAATAAAGTTACTAATGGTAATCTCGTTAAAACATAACTAGGGTATTTTGCTAGCCCCAATGTATGAAGCTAAAATGAGTTACCATTGATCTTAAATTGTTTAGGTTCGAATTTTGGAGACAAAATTTCATTTTCAGGTAAGTTCAATGTGACAATCCTCCCGCTAAGCTTCTATTTATAGGAACCCATGTCATGCGACTGTAACTAAAAATCCTAGTCCAATTATAAAAACTCCACATTTCGTCACATTTTTGCCCATGATGTTAACATGGAAGAAATGCCTGCAACGCGCCTCACGGGTTCCTTTTGATTAAACGATAGGGTTCTTTATCTTGATTTCCATTCCTTCCTGTTGGCCCGCTGTGGGAGGATCATATTGTTTATATTAAAAGGGTGATTACAGCAACAAATACATATATCGAAAAGGGGATCAACTGGCCTGCTCTCAATTCATTCCCTACCATCTCTAATGTGACGTATACTCGTACCTCATTTTTTATTATAACCGCTAAAGAGACCTGTAGTCGTCTAACGGGGACGATGTCCTTCCAACTCGCCGCATCTTGACGGAAGACTTGAGCGTTTATCAGTACCAGTATACTACTGCCTAACCACTGACGTATACAAATGTGTTGTTAAATACCATAGTCTTCATGATTAGTGGCCAATATATGTCTATGTCGTCGGAGCATGTCAAGGGGATTGGCTAATCACATAGTCTTTGTCATAGCCGACCAGAAACGGACAGAAATTAACAACGAGAGGAATCATTCCACGTTCTTCACGCTGGCGCTGCTGTTCCACTGGCATGGACGACGGGCAGGGTAGAGAGTAGGCAGGAAGGGCCGTGATCCACGACAAAACGACGAGCAACATTCTCGTGCTGGTAGATAAGGTAAAGGGCTTTCTATGCAAGGACAAAACAGAACAATCCTCACATGAGGTGACGACCGTCCAAGGAAAACAAGAGTAGGTGGAGGTTAGGGGTGTAAACTGTGGGTACGGTGCGGGTCTTACCACACTCATATCTATACCCATCTAGTTCCGATTCTAGACCCGTGTAATACAAAACCTGGACCCGCACCATATCCGTACCCGCAATTACCAAAAAAAAATTTCTTTCATTATTATGCACAATTAGAGGTTACTCAATTATCTCAACATTATATTTTATCATTATCATTAATAATTCATATTTAAACTTCCATATCCTCATAGTATCACTTTATTAATTATAACAAATGAATATAAGACATTCTATACAATTTGTCATTAAACATATAATTATTTCAATTAATGTCACATTAGTTACTTATATTCATATTAACGTTGTCACAATGTCACATTATCTTTATTGCTCACATTAATGTTATCATTAATCATTATTCATTTATATTATTGATTTTACACATTTATGTGAATTCCAATCATCTCATATTCATATTGAATTCATTATATGTATTTTAATGATCAAGGTGGAACATATGTCATATTAATGATTTGATTCACATTAAGTGACTAATAACATGTATATTAGTTAACAAGGTAACATGCATTCATATTGTTGACTTAATTAATATGTGATTAGATGATCATATATATCATTTATGTGTATCAAAGTATGTTAACTGATTATGGCACTTAACATCATCAATGTATCATGAAAGGCATTAAAGATGTACAGATTAGGATTAGATATTACAACTTAGGGTTTAGGTCAACATGACCATTATATTTCACTTATTCATCCTTAGCATGCATTAATTACGAATTATAACCTTACTCATCATATCATTAGGGTTTATTGGTTCATGACATTATTAACATCTTACTTATTGACAATTAGCATTGATATTCCTATTATGTGCATTGGATGTACATTAGGGTTCAAGCACATGCATTATTCCTTAGATGATAACTATATGTTCAATACATATTAACAAGCATGTTAGGGTTACCACTATTACATGTTTGGTCATGACCATAGATCCAAGCATACCATCATCATATTCATGGAGTTAGGGTTTCTAAAGATAGATTAGATGAACTTGAAGATGTTATAGGGTTCCATCTCCCTAAATAGGATTTCATCCTCGAAATCTAACCACTCAAACATCATCAACTAACCATACACCACCCCTTAAAGGGTTCGACCCATCAAGCCAAACTACACTAGGGTTAAAGGATAACTCTAACTAAACCATTCTCAAGATCCATCATGCTTCCATTGCACATTCTGATATCTTTCCAAACACCCAAACTCTAAGGTCTAGGTTCTAGGGTCAGAAGGAAACTATCTTGGTATCCATCCTCAAATAAATCATCATACATACGAAACTTACGGTTCTCAAAGATATCCAACAAATATGTCTAAGGTTACTATTGCCTAAAAGCAAACTATTTTGGGCAATTCGTATCAGCGCAGGCCAGGCCAATATCATATGGGAACGGGAGTCCTCGTATACCAAGCTAGTGGTGCGGAGGAAAATTTTGCCAGCCCCCAAAACCCTGATCCTTTCTAGACACCCTTGCTTCAACTGCATGCCCTAATAGTTGCCTAAAGGCAAACCTAAAGAACATCAAGTTATGCATATTTTAATTATAAGTATTTTAGGATTTTATTCATCAAGGTTCTAATGTGAAACTATTGGTTCCAAAGTCAACCTATCATCAAGGTAGATCAGATCTAGGCAAACATGTCACTTAAAGGAAACTATGCAAAGTTTTGCTAGGTGGAAAATATCTTGCCAAAAAGACCTTTAGAAGCTCTTCCCAAGTGTTGATTGACTTCTTTGGCAAAGTATAGAGCCATTCTTTGGCTCTATCTTTAAGAGAGAATGGAAAAAGAATTAGACGTATCCCATCAGTAGAAACACCATATATCTTTATGGTGCTTAGCAACTGCACAAATTCAGTAATGTGGAGGTTTGGATCCTCCATTGGTGTCCCTCCAAATGCATTCAGCTGTAGCAATTGTATGATGGATGGTCTGATAGAAAACTCCTCTGCCTCAAATTATGAAATATTAATAGGCCCACTCATGTGCATTGCAGCTGTACCAAAGTAGTCCTTAAGAGGAAGGTCATCCTCCTTGACTAGTTCTTCATGTGAATCCAAAGAATTAGGTAGATGTGGCGTAGATGGTGGTGGTGTATGTTGTATGGATGTTGGTGGTGTATATGAGGGTGTGGAAGAATGTGGTATGGTTGTTGGTGGTATATATGATGGCGGTGAATTAGGTGTGATTGATGGTGGTGTGGATGGAGGATGTGTGGATGAGGGTGGTCCATATGATGGTGACATGGATGATGGTTGTGTGGGTTGTGATTCCTCCATACATGTTTGGGTTTCACTCCTTCTTGCTCCATGAGGGCTGCAAATAGTGTGTTCATTTTTTAAATGTAGAGATATGCACGGTTCAAGGATCTTTTTATGAACACCCCATATGCTCCTGCAAATAAACAAGGTGAGTGAGATATAAAAATAAACATGGAAGATACAACAAATTATGATGATCATGATGAATTATGATTTATGGATATGATGGTGGATATGAAGGTTGTGATCTAGTCTCATTTACTTATCAACAACTCTTACTCTAACAGGAATACCGATGCCCCCGGCAACGACGTCAAAAACTTGTTGGTTGTTTACACTAACGAGTTTCAATCATTATGAATGATCTTTTACTCAACTAGCTATATCCCGCAAGTATACGAGAGTAGTTGTAGTCAAGGTCAAACACAAGGAGTGTTGGTTAGTTAGGCGTAAGAGTTATGATTTTCAATAATCTAGATCGTTGTACACCAGATGATTGGATTAGAACAACTAAATTATAGATTTAAAACAAAATAGTAAATTATCACTTAAGAAAGGTTAAGATTCAGATTTGGAAGGATCTTAGACTTGGGATTTCATTATCACATCATAGATTAGATTAACATATGAATTTAAATATGTTAATTAACTTGCAAAGGAGGTTTGTAGTCATCACTCACCTCTCGGTGAAGTGATGACGATTTTAACTCCATACATCACTCTCGTGTATGTATTTCATTTCAAATCACAAACCTTGCTCCTCAACATAATCCCAGCCACTCTTGCGGTCAAGAACAAGTTGCCAAAAGAGTAACTCCATACTCTCAAACACATCTTCTCATATTATGAAAGAAAGTATAAAACATGCAAGTATGATGGCCAACCACACAAACAAGCATTTCAGATCTAAAACAACTCTTGGAATATGCAAGAAACTAACATTTAGTACGAAATTCATATGTTCATACAAGCTATGACATGGGAGTTACTCGCCAATACCCAAGAAAAAGAGTCTACTCGTCCATAATGATGTACAACAGAAAATGTGTAGAAATTTCAGAGTTAAACATGGTTTAGAGAAGGAAAAGCTAAGCAATCTCAAGGTGTAACCAAAGGAAGGTAGAATTCTGACTTGAGGACGAAATCCCACTTCTACAGCTGCTCCAAACTGGACAAACTTCTCTCCCGAGAAACTTTGTGGAGTGAAGAAGCTCTACTGCACCTTGGAGAAGAAGATTGGAGAAGAAGAGAGGAAGAATGGGGTTTCTTTCGTAAGAAACCACCTCCTTTCCCCTCAAAATTGCCCTCCTATGCTCTAGGCTTGCTCTAGGACGAGAGAACTTCCACAAATGACCGGGCATAACTGCCAATTAAGTTCCCACTTCATTTTAAACAAAAACTCGTATTTTTCAAAAATGCTGAAATTGTCAGGTGCACGCCGTGCACCAAAAGTGCACGTCGTGCAACTTTCCAGAAACTTTCAATTTGCTTCAGAATGCACTGTGCACGGCGTGTACTGAAGAAATACAGGTCGTGCAACTTTCCAGAAACCTTTAGCTCCCAGGTGTACGACGTGCACAAAAGAAATGCATGTCGTGCAACTTTCCAGAAACTTTCAGCTCCCAGGTGCACGTCGTGCAATTGCGTGCATGTCGTGCAACTTTCCATAACTTTGAGTCTGCTCAACTCTCCCAGGTGCACGACGTGCACTATTGGTGCACGGCCTGCACTTGGCTGTTCTGGGCTGTTGTGTATTCTGCTCATAACTTTCAGCGTGTGGGTCTGAATTACATGTCGTAAAAAGTGATATTTGTGTAGTTTCGAACCTCAAAACATGTAGATACTTGAGGAGTGATCCAATAAGAGATAATATGATATATTCCTCATCATTTCATTACAAAGTATAATACCTACAATCCAAACCATGAGACAAGTAAGAATAGCTAAAAATATAGAATCTAGCATGAATGAGAGTGATAATTGAGTCAAAACAACATGAATATGCAACCAAACATGATCCAAAAGATGATATGATTTGTGCACATCAACATACCTTTAATATTTAGATTCCTAGAGTCACTTTTCATAACTTTTAAACGAGATCAGATCCACTTTCCTAATTACATAATCATATACATGTATTAATACTATGTTTAATTATTAAAGATTCAATCACCAAAACTATGAAATTTTTCCACAAACCATCGATTTAGATCTCGAAAACATCATCATTTTCTTAGTTAGGATTTTCTGATCAAAATAACATATAATATTATGTATTTTGAAGATATAGACTTTTAGATGCATTTTTGGTGATTTTTAGTTAATTAAATCATCCACAAAAACACTTACACGAAAATCTCAAAATCAGGCTTCAAAATATTTTTAATTGATAGAGGGGATTTTTCGGAGTTCAGAACATATTTTAGATTTATTTTTGGACTCACGGTTTAGAAGATATGAATTTTGTAAAATCGGTCAATCATAGAATGACACGTCATCAAAACCATTGCAAGCAAGGAAGAGAAGGGGGGAAAATCGTAAAAATGCACGAGGGGCTTCTTCCCCACTCACACGAGGCCATGGCCGGCGATAGCAAGCTGCTGTTTGCTTAGACTTTTGGGCAAAAGTACAATACACGTCCAAACTCGATGCTCAAATATGCTAAAGAAAGCTTATGAAAAACCGAACCTGATGGTATTCTCAATTTTTTCGGAGATGAAACGAGGAGGGGAGGAAGGGCGCCGCAAACTGCACGCCTTCGGTCGCTGTTCGAGCGTCAAACGACAACGAAACATGAAATTAATAGTGTGGTCAAGTTGCTAATGTGATGGCGGTCCTTGGGGTACAAGGGACCCCAAGTTAGGGTTTAGGTAGGTCAAGGTAGAGGGTGGCGACACCCATGTTGGGCGTTTCCCTAATACTCGATTAAAACATGTGATCTTGTGCTAGTTGGATGCAGAATTGAATTTGTAATCCAAAGCAACTTGTTTCACGAAGTTTCGTTGAGAAACGAGGGAGATATGGCATCTGAAAAAATCACAAAAACTCAGAATTACTGTTCATGCGCGACCAAGGTAGGAGATGAAATGACCATTTAATACAACTTGCTAAACTTTGATCTTTTGGTGCATTTAATGTATAAACCTTTCTATAATTATTTAAAGGTGCAAGTAAAGTCCAAATAAACTCAAATTTGGTAGGTTTATTTATTTTGGGGTGAGGAATCTGGATATAGAATTAGATTTGACTTTTGAGAAAGTTAGATTATTTAATTAAGAAAATTACTATTTTCTCTTTCCTCCTTCACTCATGGCATTTGAATTATCCAAAATTTACAAAAATTGACCCACAACTCACATTAAGTATGTTAGTCACGAATTTGGTATTATTTCCATTTGTTGAAGTCGTTTGTTATTTTAAATAATGTTTTGAAAGTTTTGTACACTTTCTCTCTCCTTAATTTATCTTCTCATCAAAAAATTTCCAAATTGATTCAAAATTCATACAAAGGTCTATTTTAATATGTAGAACACTAATTTGGTATTATTTTATTTTTTTTAAGAATTTAATATTTTATTTAATTCATATAAATTTTATCACTTATTTAACCTTTTAATTTATTAGAGGCATCTAGAAACTTCCTAAAAATATGAAACTTGTTCTATAAGCAATAATAAACGTTAGGAAGACGTTTTTGAGATTAATTAATTTTATCAACATATATTTAATATTTTTAGTCTTTAAGTCATTTTCTCTCTCCTGAATAAAATAAAATATTAAACATTGACAAAATTAAATACAAATTCACACATAGACTCATTTTGAAATATATATTACGAATTTGGAGTTATTTTTCCAATTTGAGGATATGAAATATTTTATCTCTCTTTCTTGGCTTATTTCCCATTATCTTGTATTAAAGGTATTATATATTTATTTATTATCCAAATTAGATGATACTTGGCCATTAAGTAACTTTTAAGTCAAGAAAACGAAATTGATATATTTATTATCCAAATTATCTTCTTGGGTTTCTATTTAGGATTTTTGGAACAATATATTCCTCATTATCTTCTTTTATCCAAAATATTCCATATTATTCCCAATTATTGCATTTATCATCTCCCTTATTTATATTTCAGATTTTCTTTCTTTTTCATATTCTAAAAAGCACTAGAAAGTTCTAGGATGAATTTATTTATTCTTTTTATCACTTAAGTTGATATTTTATATATTTGACCCATTACTAAGCTTCCACCGAGGTATTTGTGCATAAACCCAAATATTGGAATAAAAGGTGTACAAATGTTCATTAAACTATCATATTCTCCACAAATAAATAGAAAGGCCAAAGAGGATATAAATGAAAGGAAAAGATGGAAAAGAGGACCAAAAAGGAAAAATGCCCAGATTTCGGTATGTTACAGAGTGGATGTCGGGCTGTGAAGAAATAGGTATCAACAAGATGAACGTGGTTGGAATGTGTATACTGAGATGGATGTATGGGAAGACAAGAGAAGATCTCTTGACAAATGACTATATCAGGAATAAAGTGGGGCTGGCGAACATTGAAGACAAGTTGCGAGAGGATCTACTCAGATGGTATGGACAAGTGCAATGCAGACCGGCTAGTGCCCTATACGAAGTAATGATATTGAATCAAGAACAATTAATAAAAGAAGAAGAAGGCCTAAATTGATATGGGAAGAACTTATAAAGAGAGATTTTGAATCTCTTCATCTCGACCAGAATATGACCCATGATAGAATGGAATGGAAACAAAGGATCCATGTAGCCAACCCAACATAGTTGGGACTGAGACTTAGATGATGTGGATGACAATTGTATGTTTTCCTTTTTTTCTGGATCCCATCTTTGATAAAGTGAAAGTTTCCCTGTGTTTACTAGTATTCCTTCTTCAAACTCTCTCCTCTCTTCATGAGAACTATTTATTAAATGACATTACTTTTGGATTTTATCTATCTATATCCACCCTCTACTTCAGTTAATGAGATGAGGAAAGGGCTTCTTGTGCAATCTGATCACACATCTACCCTTTCAGTATGCTTCTATGATTGTTTGCCATGTATAAATTGAATGGATTAGAATATTCCCCACAATACATGTCACGCTATCCTTACCCCAATGATCTCTTTGGAAGACGTCAGGAATACCCTTTCAGTATGCTTGTATGATTGTTTGCCATGTATAAATTGAATGGATTAGAATATTCCCCACAATACATGTCACACTATCCTTACCCCAATGATCTCTTTGCAAGACGTCAGGAATCAACCTTGGACATTAATTTCACTCATTACTCCCTCCACTCTCACTCTGCCTCTTTTTTCTCCCCTATTAGTCGATGGTTCTAATGTATGTGACTTTATGTAATAATTCTCTCCAAGAAAAACCCTAGTATCTTCCATGTCTATGTGTTCTACCTCATAATGCTTCTTCCTTGATATGAACCCCTACTACCTCTTTTAAGACATCATGCTTCTGGCCACCCTGTGCTACTTCCCACTCAAAATTGGGCCGATTTGGATTAGAGTCACTCTTGTTGTCATAAGATATTTTGAGTGCTTTCTTTCTAGGATGACAACAATAAAATCTTTCATGTCTTTGGGTACAAGAACACATGATCCAGAAATTCGGCATTCCAAATAGTTGTTCTGTTAAGGTCTATCTTATTGACTAAAATGAGGTCAAACTATACTTCTGGGATGAGTTGAGTCACCACAAGCCTCCACTATCCAATATGACTAGGAATCACTACATTACTGGTCCTCATACGAAGTATTATACTACATGTGATGACCCACACTTAACCATAAAAGGGGATGGGGTCTTCATCAACCCAACTCTTACCAAGAAAAAAAATATCAAATTTGATCTATTTCTTGCGTCGAAGCCCTCACCCTCATTCGAGCCTTATCAAGCATTGATCAAGAATAAAAATTATTCCCATATAAACCCCACTTTCTATGTGTGGCATAAAAAATATTGTATTGAAAATTTTGGTTCTTGTTGTACTATTTCACTAGCTTCTTCTTCATTTTCAATCACCCACCCTCTATCCGATCAAGGTTTTTCCATTGCAAAACTTGTTGAGAAGATATTTGATAATTATAGATCTTTGCATCAAGTTATTTCTAACAGATTTTGTAGATCAAAAAGATTATCTTCATATGCAAAATATGTAATCATCTGAAATATAAACACTATGGTAAGCCAATACCTTAAATTCAATTCTCACTATAAAGTTAATGGACACTTCTCACATAAATGCTAGGCTAAAAGCTTCATGTTATCAAAACTTCTTTTTTACATGCCCAAACAAATGTCGGTAATAGTATACATATCCTTCCTAACATTTTTCACTCAAATAGATGTGTCTCTAACAAAAACACCAACAATCCTATTCTATTTCAACCTTTTCTTAACCTTTATTGATCCCTTGGTAATTGATTTTGTGGATCCATAAGCGACAAACCACCACTTCAGATCATCTCTTGCATAGATTGATACAACAAATAGACAGTTGCTATACTCAACTTTTCATTTTTAAGAACAACACTCCCTTAATTTCCTTACATCCATAATTAATAACTTCTTGTTTTATCGAACCACCAACTACCCATGCTCGTTTCTCTTCCATGGATTCAAAGTTCTCTTGTTCAAATGATTCTATAAATTTAAAGTTTTATGTTAAGGCCATGCTTCTTGGTTTAGTGATATTAACAAAAGGATCGTTGTCACTATTCTTCATTTTAACAATGAAAAATAAATTCAAAATCAGTGATTTCACCATATCCCTAGATCTTCTTATTTTGAACTTTTCTATTCAAATACCTAAGATATAATCACAAAATCAACTCATTTACACTATTCGAAGGGTATTTCGATCCAACATCTTCAAGGTCTTTCATTAGCAATTCCCAATGGTGAAGTAGGACAAATTCATTCCTCTCTCACTCGCTAGACTCCTAAGATAGAAGTTTTTAAAGCTTCTAACATTTCTTTATGATGGTCCTTTGTGTATGTGTTTCATTTTGTCATGTGGGATGCAAATACTTTCAAGGCCAATTCCTCTGAAATTTGTTTATTTGGGGAGCAATTATTATATATTTATATTCATCAAGATACCCTACTCCCTTCAAATTATTCCAAATCATTTTACTTTATTGATATCCCTAATAATATCCAAATTCAGTCCAGAATTAAGATTCACGTCGATCATTAAATCTACCCTATACATTTGGTAGTAGAAGAACCTCATGACACCTCCTCCTTTTTTTGATAGTTTTATGATTGAATCACGTCTTGATGAACACATAAAACTAATACAGATGGCCTAAGCATACAAAAACCCTCAAAGAAAGAAGCACATAACAACACGAAAAAAGTGAATTGTATTTCTCAGAAATGATAAACCCTAGCCTCCTCAAAACAACACACATACCAATAATAACAACTATCAACAAACCCACCATAATGGCTCACATGGTACTGATACATTTGAAAAGGGTGAAATTGGTGGAAATGGTGTTAACAAGACAACAAGATTCTCTAGTAATATAATCAACATAAATATATAAGTTTCATTCCCATACCCTAGATAGATAATACTCAAAATCATAGAAGGTAAGATGAGATAGAATTCCTGGTGTTTTTAGCAACATACTGAGTGATCACCCTTTGGATTCTCAAATGACAATGGAATATATCTGATGATGATGATGAGATCACTTCAAGTGTTATTTTTAGACTTAGTAATAATGTTATGACCAACTTTTTACACTCTCACAATCCTCATCTATCATCCAACATTATGATTCAACATTCTCCTCACCTTCAGTCTACTATGACTTGTACCACAATGCTATTTATAGCCTCAGGTGATAATTCTCTTGTGAATCCTTTGTGATTTTCATCTCCTAATCTCTCTTACCAAAAATATCAGGGATCTTGCTAAAAAAATTATTTGATTGGAAAGTGATGAGAATTCTTTTACTAAGTTGATTGGCATCAATCTTAATTCTCATCTAGAGGCTAACTAATCTATCTATGAGTTATAAAAAAGATATGGGGTGGAATAACAAAGACCTACAGATTAGGTTGGGGTTTCTCTTTAGTACCTTAGATTATGAGTTTCTCTCACTGGGCACTCTTCTTGTTTTGAACATCACTTCCCCATGATCTTTGCACCTTGGATTGTTTGTGGTTGTTCTACTTTCAAGTGAAAACATATCATTTTCCAAATAAGTTGAGAAAACAAGATTAATATCATTACCATTAAAAATGCATATGATGTCTAATAAGATTCAACTCCACTCTATTAAAGTTAATGTTATAATGAATTGGATTCAACGACAAGTTGAGAATTTCAATGGAGGTTTAATTGTAGGTTGGAATACTAATGTTGTGTCACATCTTGATACTGATATGACCAACTATTGTATCGTGATACCCATAGGATTTAGAATAGACAACTCCATCCTTTACTTCTCATTTGTCTATGGAAAACCTAATATTCTTAAAGTGACTTCATCTTTGAATCAAAGTCTCTTGTGTACCTGTATAGCCATGAATCTTAGAATATAATGGATTTTAATCTTGTCATAATTCATTAAAAAGAATGTCATGTCACCACGTCTCAATCCCATTCCATAATAGTAATCTTTTTAATAATTTCATCATTTCACATTTCCTTATTCACCTCTCCAATTCAAACACCAAATTTACTTGGAAGAAAGGTGGCTCATAGTCTTGCCTAAATCATTTTCTTATCTTGGATAAGTAGAATTATCTACACTCAATTTTACATTGCAAGGTTCATGTTGAGGCATCTATGATCATTTACCTATCATACCTTAACATCATTATTAATTATTTGGGTGCAAAATATTTTTTCTTCGAGCGCTTCTAGACTAAATATTCATCATTCTTGATATTCTTATAATATTTCAAGTGAATTTATCTACTTTTTTCATTCAGAGTGTGTTTCCCTTAGTCTAAGAATGGACACCCAATGGTTCTATCACAAGTATGTTATCAAGAGGTCTCAAGTTCAAGCCCCAGTGATGGCATGAATAAAATTTCTATCTTTTATAAAAAAGAATGTGTTTTCCTTATGATGTCTATATTAGACTTTCAAAAGGAATTTGAAATTATCAATTGGAATTCATTATAAAAATCACATGGGGTTTGGTTGGACTAACCGTTGAATCAAGTGGATCTGTAGTTGCATCATAACTTGTCCTTTATCTACCTTAAGAAATGGTTCAATCTTCAATTACATTTCTAGCCTGAATGGACTTAGACAAGGTGACCCTCTTTCTCGCTCCTTTTTCACCATTGTTGCCTCCATTCTATCTCATATGACCAAACTATATTTAGAAAACAAAATTTTTGACATGTTCCACCATGAGGAGTTCACTAAGGATGACATATAATTCAAGCATGACACATTTACTTGTTCAAATTTAATGAGAAAAATAGATCAATTTCATTCAGATTGTATGCATTTTTTTCTCATGCCTCAGTGATAAAAACAAACATTTGAAGATCTTCCTCTATCAGATTTCATGTTAACAACACTAATATTATATGTTTTCACTACATCTTTGCTTGTAGTTTCAATATCCTATAACATATTTATTGATCATTTCCGTTATCCCCAAAAACTCCGCTCAAAGGTCTGAGATCCTATTTTATCTAAAACTTCTAGGAATATAATCAATTGAAATACAAGATTCCTTAACAATGTTAGTTAATTAGTTATCTTGAATGCTTTCTTCACTCCCATCTTCTTCTATTTCTTGAGTTTTAGCTACTTCACATCATCATTGACAAAATTTACACAATGTGTAGGATTTTTCTCTAGGGTGACTTTGAGGACAAAAATAATTCACCTTGTGATTTGGAACACATTATTTCCCTCACAGTTTGGGTGTATGGGGTACTTTAAACCTCAAACTTCACTCTCTATGCATATTTAAGAAAGTTCTTGCTATCTTATGTGAGATAAAAAACACTATTTGCTCTGCATAGTCAAATGAAAATATTATTCTAAGATAGAAGGTATACTCTTATGGGAAAATTCTTATTCCCTTTCTATTCCTACCATTAAAGGTAATTTTCATCATTCAAAACTCTACATTTAACTCCTTTGGGTTCGTTTTTGAAAAAAAATGTTGGGGTGGGCCCTTGGCTTCCTTATGTCACGCTGTCTAAACTCTCAAAAAATCATTGAATTTCCCCAGAATACTTCTATCTGGATGTCTGGAAAGGTAGAGGTTGATAATATCCTCCATATATAACAAGGCTTTAAGGTTCTTGCTTAATAAAAACCTCTTTTTTAGGTCGGTGTCTCTCATTATGCCAATCTCATTGGTCTTTTCCCTTCACAACACATATCAAAGAAATGGGGTCAATGTTTCCATAATTTGAAGATCTACAAATTATTTATGGACTCGGGTACCTAAAATCCCTTAGAGCCACTGCTACGAAAGATTAAATGCTCAACTTCTACCAGAATTTCTCTATATTATTTAGCCAATTTGAAGCTCATGATTGTGTCCCACTAGTGCTTGAGGGGTTTTATGGACCCTGCATGTGTTATTTTTGTTTGAGTCAAAATATGAACATTCACCATGTTTTTACGATTGAGTTTTGTAAGCTAATACTTGTTTTTTTCTTTAACCCAATCTTATCAAAACAACATTCTCTAAATGTTCTTGTTGAAATTTTAATATTTCTTGTCTTGAGATTTAAATTTTGTCTCAATTTTCTTATCTCCACTTTGAGCTATGGAATTCTTTAGTCTCTTTAGTGAAAACAAAATAAATTATTCTATAATGATACTTACACAAACATTAATTCTCTAGTGAATGGCATCACACTCTCTTCTCTTTGTGGCACTCTTCTTTTATGTGAAGTTGGTTTGATGCAGAAGGAAAAGACATATAGATCCCTCTCTTTTGACTTTGAGCTTGATGGTGAAAAGGCTAAAGTATTGGTGACCTTTGAGTCCCATATGAAGTCCTTGGAGGGTAAATATAAGTTTATGGTGATTTTAGTAATAATTGATAATGGATCATTCCTTGTATCTTTCCTTTGGTTTTAAGTTGTTTTAGGATTTCATAAGGGGAACCCATCCCCACTAATTTTTTACTTTGGCCTAGTCTCTACATGGTTCTCCCAATACTTAGTATGGGCCTTTGCATATAATAAACTATGATGACACTCATGGCGTTTCTTTTATCTTTTTTTATTTCTTGATGATAAGTATAGATAAATATTTTTGTTTCCCACAAAGATTGTATCTCACATATTTTTTATTTGAAGCAAAAGTATCATGTTTGTAGAATAAACGAGTGACCTAATTATTTTATAGTATTGATTTTTTTAAGTGTTTATTTGTAATGTAAGAGTTAAATTTAGTACCTATGTAGTGTTCCAAAATATTCCTTATATAAGTATTTTTCTTTACTTATACATGCAATGAGGATTCAACATTGTATGCCTAAGAAACGTGTGTGTCTATTTCCTAGCCTTATATATGTACAGTAAATATCTTCTCTCCAAACTTTCTGTTCCAATCCATTTCACGTTCAATCCAAGTTATATTTAAATACCTAAACTCACCCCCCAAAAAAAGTAGGTGGGATAATGGCCGGGATTAAGATGGACACAAGGGACACAATCTTGAGGCAAAGGATTTGAATCCATTTGTTTAGAAAATTCTTCACCACATTAAGTGTTTGAGTTACCAACCAATAAAAATATAAGATTCCTAGGCATATAGTCATTCATCCTCTCATTTGGAGAAACATATAATACACAAGAAATGTTTGCTAAGTCATCAGTTTTCAAAAAATAAAGTGAATACACCTCTAATTATATACATAAATGTACCAAATTCTAGAAATATTTAGATTTAGTCTAGAATCAAAACTGGCCAAGTTAAATTTGAATCTTAATTTCAAATATATTACATCTGAATTTGGATCACAAGTATCAATTTTCCAATTGGATCTAGATGTCTCTGACGTATAGATAAGTGCCTACTCACATTAGGGCATTTGAATGGTAATCAAGGAACATTTGTTTTGGATACTAGTAAGAGAAAAAGGAAGAATAAATTATCCTTGCATTTGTAATTAACAATTGTTACAATACAAAATCCATGTAATCAAGTTGTAGCCTTTCATTGAGATGGTGAATTTTAATCTTCATAAACTTTATGGTGTAGATTAATGTATTTCTAGTAATGTAGTGACTAGAGACCTAATTGGCCATCTCATCATCTACTTTATGCTTTACCTATCTTGTATATGGTATAGAAACTCCTATCTTGCAAGTGGTTAATACGGTACCTGCTAAAGTTGTCACTCAAGTTATCACTTGAATATTACAGTCTTTTTGCAATCACAATGAAAATTATAGTTGTGTCCCACTGCTCTGCTACTTTTTTCAAAAGAAATGTAATCCAATAAGATTTTTAGTGTATATGGAAATTATTCCCTAACAAGATAATGAACTTAAGTATTGATCTTATTAGAAAATTAAATGTTCAAGTAGAGGGGTGTTACACATTGGTTGTGTAAGAAGACAAGTGATGATTTATGAGCTATAATTTTGTTTCTTATGTCAAAAAACACATATACACAATATCTATATCCATATGATTACGTCAATTTTGTTAGAGTAGAAGACAACATAGTGATTAATTTGATGTAAAATGTTTGGCATGGGATTTATAATGTAATAAATGTACATATCTAAACCATGAAAATGATTGTATGTCAATTATGTGTGTTTTACAAATCGATAGTTACTTTGTATCATTTTTTTATATTATGCTTATTGTCCTCACCCACTTCAAATTCCTACATCTGCCTTATGATGTATGTCTTTGTGTTTTTTTTTTGGTTCGTGAGAGAGATAGACAGAGAGATATAAAGAAAGAAAGAAATAAAAACTATTTGGACGGTAAAAAGACAATTGATGGGATTATTGTTTGTGATTGAAATATAAAAGATGCATTTATAGTGTAGGTAGCAACACTTATAAGATCATATGAGCAGTAGAGACACCAATATATACAACTGTTATAATATGTTCACAATACACCATGATGTTGAATTTGGTTTCCACAATAGTAGAAAGATGTTAAATATATTTCCTACCCATATTTTTAGGGTGTTCAATGGATGGATGTATATTTTTTATCTCCTTCCTACAAGAATGAAATTCAAAAATCAATTTTTTTGCTAACAATACTACTCTTCTATGTTAAAACTCATACTAATATAACTATATCATACTTAGATTCCTCACATGTGACACCCTCTTAATGATCCACATTCATAGTATATTAGAATAGATAGTGATATATCCATTTAATAGTCACATGTAAGTCCCCATATATGGAAACTCCACTAATAGTCTTTTCATTCAATCTAGTTGTTCATGTTACCTACGAGCCTCCAAGAAATGTCAAAGACACCCTTTACAAGATGTCTTATGTAGTTGAAGTTGGTTCCAATACTTTTGAATATGATATTGTGAATTATGCAAATGTTCCATGCACACAAGTAGCACTCTACAAAATATGCATCATTGTCTATTGAACACCTAGCAGATAAAAGTGCTCCAAAATGTTGTACCTCTTCATGCCTAAGTCTTCATGAAATGTCCCTCTTTCTTTCACAAGTTGTACCAACCTTTACATTAACAACTACAACATGTAGTTCTAGTCATATTGATCCTCCTTAGAATCACTTACTACGTCGTATTTACCATCTTTTCTAAACAAGTTACAATTTTTCACTTTGTATACCCCATATTTGTCATTATCTTAGTCCCTTCAAACTAGATTTTTACACACTGAGGTGTAGATGTTCCATGAGAGAAACTATTTGAGTTATCCTAAAATGGTTGAATTTGCATATAGGAAGAATTGAAACACCAATGTTTAACATCACAAGAACTCTTACTCCTCAATATATTTCTCTCACTCAAATATGGTTTTATTGCCATCTCCATGTTTATTGAACTCCTCCTTCCCCACATCTTTTTTTGGAATAAGATGGGTGTCGATTTCATTCACCATATTTTCCCTATAGAAGGAAATAAAAGTCATCAATGTAGCCATAAAATCATTTGTAATTCCTAGTTTCATCCCATCATACTCTCTAAACCATACTCTCATGTTGTAACATCCCAACTGTCAACTCACATGAGCGGAAGCTTTTTTTTTTTCAAAAACTTGATAGTGTTAGAAACATGATACTAATCAAAAAAATTATAGAAGTAATCCAACACAAACTACTATATAAAAACATATTCTCATGAACTCTTAGGAAAGAAACATAGATAGGTCAAATTGAATAAAAATTACATATACATGATGCTAAAACATGTACTCTATATTAATATCTCAGATCACATATAGGTACCCTGCCAAGAAAACCTCTTAAAATTCTAGATGAATCCTATATCTTGACCTCTTTCCCAGAAGATTAGAACCTATGGACATCTTGTCCCCAGCCATGCACAAAGAGGGAAACTATTGTTAGAGTAAGTGACATTGAATTCCTAATAAGATAACCATGAATGTAGTATAACTAAATGCTGAACTAAGATCAGAAATAAGTAAACTTATATTAGATCGATGTCTATTTTATTTATGTTGTTTGTGGTCACCATTATATGATAAAACTTCCTCATTGACATGAAGTGCCCTCTATGGTGCAACACACCCTCTGTTACTGCAACATGCCCTGTGTTGATATTAAAGTGTCTTCTAGGGTGCAACACACCCTCTATTGGGGCAACGTCCCCTCTGTGACACACAGTGTCTTCTAAATTGTATCGAGATTCTCTGGTAAGGATTTATCCTATATTGTATATAGTTAATGTTTTGATGTCAATTTTTATATTAGTTCTTAATTTCTTATCATTGAATCTTAATCTATTATCTTTGAATCCCTTTTTAATTTCATATCTGTGAATCATAATCTATTATCTCTGAATTTGTATCTCTATTCTGAAATTTAAATCTGAATTTAAATCTAGTCTAAAATTCACTATTCTAATTATTTGAATAAATCTAAATCTGAATCTCTAATTTAATAGATTATTTTAATTTAGCTATGATATTATATATGTTTTCGTAGTCTAAAGGCTTAAGAAAATAAACTAAATTCAAGATAGAAATATTGAGTATCTAAAAGTTATGTAAATCTCAAGTACTTCAAATTTGATAGTCTGGCAACATAATTCAAACTGAATAAAAATTGATTTCTCAAAGCAGAACATTATATGAAATATTGAAGTATGTAAGTAACTTCATCTCTAAGATACTTTGTAGGAATGTGAAGGATGAATCATAATAAATGCAATGAACTTGGGTCACTTACCTTTGATACTGATTATTTATTTAATGTGTTCTTAATTATTTATTCCATAACATAATCATCTGTACATCAACATATTTATGTAAGTCCATGTGTATTTCCATTTTTCCATTTTTAATCTCAAACCCACACCACCATAACCCCTTAAACTGAATTATTATTAGTTAAACTAAACACAACTCTGATCATGATATAAGTATTGTTGTTGAATGTATATCAAAAACTCATATTATATAATTATTATAACCCTCATACTCGATTAAACCATCACAATCACAGAGCACATTATTTGTAAAATATAAATCCATGATCAAGAGAAAATCTTTAATTATCATTATATGTCTCTAATTAGTGTGATTCAGTTGAAATCAAATATAAATATCTCAAAAACTCTATTTCATAGCGATTAAGCATATATGTAATATAAGATCTCATCAATATCCATAAAACACATCATATAAAATGCTATTGGGTCTAAAAATTAATATTAATTTATGAAGGCATGAAACCTCACCAAAACATCAAAAATTGTAAGAACATTATACAATGGGGATTGGGGAAAAAATCTCATATTCTTTCGTGGTCAAACAATTGGTGTAATACCTAGAATACCCTTACTAGGGTTCACATTAAAATGTAGGTACATAATTGAATCAACAATATTGGGACTTTGAATCGTATTGAAAACATGTAGATATATGTACAATAAACTATTCATGAATTTCTAAAGTTGTTTTCTATTTGTAATGCATAAAAACTGAAATCATATAGCTTTTGGTACATAAAATATATATGCTCAAAGGTTGAATTCATCCACTAAAGGCATTTTTATGATATAATACACCGAAAACCCTTTCTATTCATACATTGTACACTTCACAGATCTCTATATTAAAAGATACACAATTTTATAAAATTACCTCTTCTAGGATGATCTCAGTTGTCGAGAATTTATCTAGTGGCAGCGATTCTGCCACATGCACATGCCTAGAAGCCATAGTGTTGCGCTCACATACTTGTTTCTAGATCCACCCAATTTAGAATCCATTGACTCGTGTAGGTCTTTTTTTTAGAGTTGACTCTATTTTATAGAGTTCTCACACCATCATCACTTGGGTGGTCTTTGGCAAGCCCAATCTTGTTGTTCAGGCCAAGTCAGCTTGGTTGAAGGCCATCATCAGCTTCCTCCATGCCCTGACAATAAGAACAACACCATATAAGCCCAAGTGGTGGGTTGGATCAAAGTTCCCGATTTGCAAACCTCACAACCACCACTAGAGGCTCTCCTTCTCCTCTTCTTCCTTAATTTCCAACTTTTTCTTTGATTTCAAGCCGCCCTCAAATTAGGTCTGGCCAACCCTATTTTCCAATAATGAAAGGCTTTTATAGCCATCAGACCCTATATTTCATGAGGAGTTCTCCTCTTCCATTGACTCACATCATGTCCTATTTAGGGGTTGCATAGAGATCGTGACCCGACACCTTCTTTTTGTTTTTTCTCCTTTTTGAAAAAAGTCATGTTTCTACAAATAATTATGTAGGCTACATTGTGAACCCTTTTAGTCCCATTATAAAAAAACACATTATATTTCTATTATCTTTCCTTTGGCATGATATTTGATCAAAACTAATAGTATGATCACTTCAAAATTACTTTTTAAGTTACAACTGGGTAACTACTAATTTAATTACCTAGATTACTAGATAACTCATGATTATCTAAAATGTATCGCATAATGTTATAGTTCAATTATACATATACTAAACATATCTAGTATTTATTATGACCCTAAAATAATCCATACTCAAATTTATATAGGAAGGACTCATAAGTAAATGTTGATTGGTCCAATGGGCTTGAATTGTGTTTTGGGGCACATGGCCAATTCATTGGTCTTCTAGATGATCTACTAGTTAATAATATTCTTAATTATGAGACTTATGCTTTATCTAATATAATTTTTTAATTAAATCTTCTAGGTGATGCATTTGTTCAACGTTACTTTACATCCTTGATATGGAGACCTAAGATGGCCTAAGGATCAAATCCATTAAATAGAGTCATCACATTCCTTTTGTTATTCCACTTTGGTTGTCACCTCATATCATCAATTTAAATATAAAATAACAAACTTTGATGACATTATGAAACTAACTAAATTGCACAATAGATCCTTTCTACATGCCTTTTTTCGATTTGTGTGTGTCATCCTTGCACAGGGGTCATGGTTATCTTCTATGTATCGTTCCAATTTTATTGGATGTCTCTTAAGAGACTACATGCCATTTTTTCATATCTAAAAATTGTATGGCACCTTATTTTAACCATAAATCAATCCTCTATCAATTTAATCAATAACTTAATCATGTATTTTATCCCAAAAATTAGGTTGTGACAATACTATCCACCTTTTTGGGAATGTTGTCCTCAAAATTCAAATACTCTATAGGAGGCTACCCACCATAGAGCTCCACATAAATTCAAGACACTAACTCTTGAAAATTGTCATAAAGTCTCATATGCACCTTTAAAGTATGATGTTCTCTTCAATTTTAATTATGTCAAAGAATCTTATCAAACTAGCATGAATAACCAACATGGATATATGTAGGAAAATATTAAGAATAAATGACCGCTCTTTCTTTACTCTTAATTCTATATTTTTAATATCTTTCTATAATGACATTTACTCTGGTATCAGGATTTCATGACCTGCACTAAGGTGTCTTGGTGATATGACTTGCACATAGGGCCTAAGTTATGTATATGAATCAAACAACAATAAGGGCATGGTCCTCATGACATGTACAAAAGGCATTGGTCATGTTTCTTGAGTTGACCTGCACTAGGGCCTAGTTCTATCTCCATAATCTCATTCCATCTAATTAAATTTGATCTTATAATATTCCTAATGCATTCTAACCTCATGGTCTCATTGTGATCTTAAATCTTATTACATGGATCTTATCTTGGACACATATTCATGACATAATGCATTCCAATCTTATAATCTTATTCTATTTCAAATTCTTAGATCATAATCATTATAAGAAGTCTTATTAACATGTATTTAATTCAGATCTTAGGCACAACAACGGCATAGCTACGAATGTACAAAAATCTAACTTGCAAGTCTTATCTTAATATTATTCTTAATGAATTTCTTCATCTTATAATGTTTCTCTAGGACGGGCGAACCTAGAGTAATAATAGTCACTACTCACTCATGGAATGGTTCTTATTCCTGGGATTACTGAATCAAACCTTAGTCAAGCAACTTCTTTAGGCTCATCCTCATGTGAAAATACTCTAAAACCAAAAATTTAGTGATCCTAGATCATTAATCCATACTATCACATATCTTGTATCACCATATGATTAAATCATTTTCATGTATACCATTAAATACTTTTATTCACCTATAGCAATCATTATACTTTAATCTTAAACTCGGTTTCATAACAATTATTTTATCATCCTAAAGTATTTTTCTTAGAAACCATCCTGATTTGACTCACGATTGCAATTCCTCCTTGGGATGAAGGTCCTAAGGACATCAAGAGTTCTATAATTTTCATCAAGTATAGTTGGAAAAGACCTCATCTCCCTCCACTCATTATTCCACTCCAAGTCACTCATCTATTTCAAAATATATACCTTTGGTAAGCATTCTACGGTTCTAATAGGTGTGCGATTAGGTTTACGTGATCATCTAGCTCAACAATTTGTGTAAACTTTATTTTGTCACCTTCTAATACATTCTAGCCAATCATACATCTAAAAGTATCATGCCTTATCATATTTATCCCATACAATATGCACTAGAAAGAGTGATACAAGCATAATTAGTGTATAATTATGTATGTAACATCCCATCTACAAAACCCCATAATCCTGTGTCCCATACCAAAAATATGTAGGATAAAGAGAGGGCATGATATACCCATATCTAAAGTTAACATAAAAGTCCAAACAAGATATACACTAACATTATACATATATCAAATTCCATTGCCTGATCAAACCTCTAACCTAAATTCTACTATCTTACACTCACTTATTTTATAACTTGGGTTACGAACTATCTTTCTAATCTGTGTAGTCTCACTTGGTTGCTATTGGGATAATCTAAACAAATATATGAGAATTTTCTCAGTGTCCCTTGACATTTTAGCTTGATAGCATATTGTAACATCCCAATTGTCATTTTAACTCGATACCATATTGTAACACCCCAATTGTCAGATCACATGAGCAAAAAGTAATTCATTTAAAACTTTTTGAGTGATACAAACATGATATGCATTAGAATAAGAGTAGAAAGAAACCAACACATACTATTATATAAAATGTATTCTCATAAATTCTGAGGAAAGAAACATGGTTACATCAAATTGTATAAAAAGTCTATATACATGATGCTAAACCCTATACTCTGTTTTAATATCTTAGATCGTGTAGATGGGCGCCCACCAAGAAAACCTCTTAAAACTATAGAAGAATCCACTATCTTGACCTCTCTTCCTCAAGATTAGTACATGTGGATATCTTATCCCCAACCATGCACAAATAGGGAAACTACAGTTAGAGTAGTGGCATCTAATTTCTAATAATAAAAACATGAATATGATATAACTGTAACGTCAACTAAGATCTAAAAGATGTAAAATTATATTGAATTGATGTATCTTTTATTTAAGCCTTTTATTTGTTTATGGCCACCATTGTAAGATAAGTTGTTCTCTATGACACTAAGTTTGCTCTATGTGCAACACACCCTCTGGTGTACAACATGTCCTTTGTTGACATTGAAGAGTCCTCTATGGTGCAACACACCCTATGTTGGCACAACATGCCCTCTATGATACACAAAGTGTCTTCCCAATCGTCTTGAGACTCTCTGTTGAGAACTTATCCTATAATGTATATAATTAATATTCTGATGTCATTTTCTATATTTGTTCTTAATTTCTTATCTCTGAATCATAATCTATAATATCTAATTCCCTTCTTAATTTCTTGTCTCAGAATGTTAATATGTTATTAATGAATCTCTATCTCTGATCTTAAATTCTAAATTGAATTTGAATCTAGAATCTAATATTCTAATTATTTGAATAAATCTAAATCTAAATATTTAATTTAATATAATGTTTTAATTAAATTTTGATATCAGATATACACCGTTTGACTATGAAGGCTTACAAAAATAAATAAAATTGAACATAGGAATATTGAGTTTATAAAGGCTATATAAATCTCAAATACTTGAAGTCTGATAGTCTGACAACATAATTCAAAGTGAACATCATCTGATTTCACAAAGTAGAACAATATATGAAATACTAATGTTTGAAAGTAACTAAACTCTTAAGTTACATTATAGGAATTTGTAGGGTTAATAAAAATAAATCCAATGGACATGAACCACTAACCTTTGATATGGATGACTTATTTATGTGTTCTTTATTCCTTAATATATCACCTCATGACATGGAGATCATCAAATTTCTATAAGTCCATGTGTATTTCCCATTTTCCATTCTTAAATCTAAAACCCCCATCACCTTAACCCCCAAAATGAATCATGATTATTATTTAAATTAAGTATAAGTCTGATCATTATAAAAATCTTGGCATGAATGTATATCAAAACTCATATTATATAATTATTATAATCCTCATAATCGAATAAACCATAATTGTCATATAACATATTATATGCAAAAATATCAATCCATGATAAGGAGAAAAACTTTAGTTATAACTATATGTCTCTATTTACTTAAATTTAGTTGGAATCAGATATAAATATCCCCAAAACTCTATTTCAGAGTGATTAAGCATATAAGTAATGCAATATATGATCAATGTCCATAATACACATCATTTAATATCCTGTTAGGTCTAAAAATAAGATACAAATTTATGAAGGCACGGAATCTCACCAAGTTTTCCAAAATATTAAGAACATTGTACATTAGGGTTTGGGTAAAAATGGTATATAGTTTCATGGTCAAACAATGGGTGAAATATACAAAATACCCTTACTAGGGTTTACATCAAAACACAGGTACATAATTGGATCAGCTAGATTAGGACTTGGAATCATGTCGAACATATTAAGATATATGTAGTTTAAAATATTCATGAATTTCTAAAGTCATTTCCTAGATATAATCCACACTACACTAAAATCATATAACTTTTGGTAGGTAATATATATATATGCTTAGACATTGAATTCATCTATTCGAGGCATATTTTTTATATGGTATACTCAAAACCAATTCTATTGACACTTTATACACCCCAATCAAAGCTCTCTATTAAAATATACAAATTTATAAAATCGCCTATTCCAGGATGATTTCAACCATTGAAAACTGACCCAATGGTTGTAATTCCACTTTGCGCGCAATCCCAAAAGCCCTAGTGTTGCACTCATGGAATTGTTCTTGGATCTGACTGTTTGAAATCCATTGACCTGTCTGGGTCTACTTCTCTTCCACATAGAAACTATTTTTTTACAGAGTTCTATCACCGCCGCCTCGGTGGCCTCTAGCGAGCCCCTTTTTGCAAAGTCTACTCGATTGTAGGCCATTGTCGGCTTCCACTATGCCCCAACAAGAAGAATGACAACCATATAGGCCTGATTAATGGTTGGGATTGAAAATCCAACCTGCATACTTCACATCCATTATTGGCCGCTCTCCTTCTCCTTTTCTTCCTTTATATCCTACTTTTTCTCTTGATTTTAAGCCAAAACCCTAGTATTAGGTCTGACAAACCATATTCTTCAATAATGGAAGGCTTTAATAGCCATCGGACACCAGATATTGTGAGGAGTTCTCCTCACCCGTAGACTCTATTTGTGTCCTATTTGGGGGCGCACAGAGTTCACAACCCGATGCCCTCTTTTTATTTTAATTTTTTTTCTTCTTTTTGACATAAGTCGTGTTTCTACAAATAATTATATAGGCTACGTCATGAATCCATTTAATGCCATATTTTGAAATGTACATTATTTTTCTATTATCTTTCCTTTGGAATTTGATCAAATCTAATAATATTTTCACTCCAAATTTTCTTTTTAAGTTAATATGGGTAATTACTAATTTTATTACCTACGCCACAAGGTAATTCAAAATCTGAAAATTTTCACATAATGTTACATTTTAATTATCCATCTAATAAAAATATCTCTAGTATTTATGAACCTCAAATATTGCATACTCAAATTTGTATGTGAAGGACCCATATGTAAATTGTGGTTGGCCCAAATGGGATTGAATTGGGTTATGGGGCACATAGACAGTTCCTTGATCTTCTAAATGATCTACTATCTTAATCATATTCTTGATTATGAGTCTAGATGTTGATCCAATGCAATGTCTTAATGAAATCTTCTGAATGATACAGTTGGTCAAAATTACTTTACTTTCTTAATATGGAGATCTAAGCTGATCTAAGGTTCAAATCCATTAACTCGAGTCATCATATTCTTTTCATTATTCTACTTTTGTTGTCACCTCATATCATCAAAGACAAAATATGAAATTACCAAAATTTGAGGATATTATGAAACTGACCAAATTTCCCAAGAGACCCTTTCGACATACCTTTTTCTTGATTTGTGTGTGCCATCTTTGTGCAGGAGCCATGGTAATCTTCTCTTTAACGTTCCAATTTTAGTAGATGTCTCTGAAGAGACTACATGCCTTTTTATATTATATGAAAATTGGATGGAACCTTATTTTAGCCATAAATAAATCCTCTGTTGATTTCATCTATAACTCAATCATGTATTTGTTAGGTCCCAAAAATTAGGGTGTGACACATGTACAAAACCAACTACTTGCCTACTCCCATATAAAAAAATGATGTGTTCCTCCTCATGAGAGACACTATGTATACATGAGAAAATACAAACTATATTCTCCCCCCCACATATTTTTCACACTGTGATGTAAAAGAACAAAACAAATGTTGTGACTTTATTGTTACTTAGAACTTTATGTAGAATCTGATATAATATAGAAGAAATTGTAACATGAAGAAATGCATCTCATTTATATATTTAGAAGGTGTATGTATTATCACATGCTCTTAGTCCATCCAATTTCTAACCTAATACACAAATATTCAAAATCACCTTATTTCTTGATGTGATTCATTATAAGATTCAAATTCCAACTAATGTGATAGAAAAAGACTTATCGTTGATACTCAACTTTTGGCCACTCACCAAAGTTCAAGTTTTAATAACCCTCCAATGTCTCTATTTCCCTCCACATTATATTTTTATCTAGCTACATTTTTTATCCATTCACCTATTTATCTATTCCCATGTAATTATGTTAAAAAAGTAAAGAACCTTCTATTTTAGGATGGGACTGAATTTAATTAATATGTGATATTAGATAGGATTTTAATTGAATTTATAGAAGTTTTTCACATAAGTAAAATAGTCCAATAAGATATTTTTCAAATTCTATGTTTATTTTCTTAAGTTAAAATCCTATTAATATAAGTGCTTATTCTCATCCAAAAAGTACTTCAATTTAAAAATATTACAAAGAGGAACTTCAAGGAAGTTCTAAATTTGAAGTCTTCTTATAAAATTTCAAGGGGGAAAAGAATTTCCTTATCCACCAAACAACAGGAATTGAATTATAAGAAACCCTACGTATTTTAATAATCAAAATATGAAAAAATATCCCATTTTCATATACACTCTAGTATCCTTCAATGTGTTATTTGAAATATGATTAAATATAAAATATAAAAATTACTATGGGCAACAGTTTCCTAACAAACAAAAGTTCATGACTAGCGTATCTGAATTTAAAAGGAAATATGCTTAACAAGACAATATAATTGTAGATCATCTTTTTTTGTAAGGGAAACTCATTAGAAAATAAATGTATCACATCATATGGCATATTGTTATATTATTCTTAAGTATATTATAAACAAAATCAAACTCAATCCTAATGACAACAATCTAATACCAACATGTTTGTTTCTTACTCTTAATTATGCCCATGTATCTTCCCTATCCTTAAGTTCCTCTTACAATTAGATATCAAACTATGCATCTATTTTCCCCCTCCAACCTCCGTTTTCTAAGAGTCTTCTTCTTAGAACATGAATCCCAAATGAGGGGAGGACCAATGGAGTGAAATTCATAATGCATAACCAAAAGATCGACTCATTTTATAGTTGTTCTAAAAATGTTTTGTTGATGTGGTTATGACTATCTTCAACCAAATAATCACTCATAATTTTGACTATCATGTATATATAAGTTATGATTTTATTATTTATTCAATTTAAGAATCATTATAGTAAATCCCAAACTTTTTATAAAGGATGTTGACAAGAAAGTATATGACTATGTGGCATACAAAGCTAAATGCTTCATAGATGACTAAAGGGACAATTGTTAGATGGAGTCATTAGATATTCTTCCAAATAAAACATGTTTTTCATAGGAACTCTTTAGTACCCAAAAAACTAGGAGAACTAAATCCTTTTATTTAGATAATACTAAAAACATCAAATATATCATGTGATGTGTGAATTTTTGAAATCATAATCGGTGATAACAAGATCCTATATTGTATGTTTCGATTTCTCAACACTTTATCCACACATGTTGGACAAATTTTGTTAAGATTTCTCATTTATCAGACTTCTATAATTTTAATACCATTATTCCAATTTTCTATTATAGTAAGAGACAATGACTAATTTCTTATCCTCAGTGCTTTGTTTTTCTAGAAACTAAGAAATCGATAATCTCAATGATAATGTAGGAAAATAGTTGAAAGATCCATGGAAACTTTTGATGGGCCAAGAGAACTTGATATTCATAATTTTTTGTGTGACATATATCTCTGTTTTTATTCAAGTATTCAATTTAGTGTTTTAGGATCAAATCAATATGAACAACTCTCATATGTACAAATTCCTAACATCATTCATATTTATAAAAGAAACATAATGTTAATTATATGTAAAGCCTAATTATTTTTTATCTTGTAAATGGAATAATGTTGTCAATATTATACCTATTAACCTCTTAGTTCAAACGCTAGGGAGGCTCAAGATTCATATAAAAAAACTATATGGAGCCACTGAGAATGATAACATTATTAAATAAACACACACAGATATACACACACATATATAGAGCGAGAGAGTGAGAGATCGAGAACATGAGATAGGGACAAATCAAAGTTGTTTAGGTCAAACTCTATTTTCAACCAAGATGACAGTAACTGAACTATAACTTTAGTTATGAGATTATCATATAGTCATTGAGTCTCAACAATCATTTTAATTTTATTTTAAATTTGATCAAGTTTGAGAGATGCCATCCTAAGCTTGTTATAGATAAAGAAATATTTGGGAATGTCTACAATTGTATTTGTGTCTTAGAATTTCTATCGTTTTAAAGTTTGAATTTTTCCTAAACATGATCTTTACTATCCATTAGATATTATATACATATTAGTTGTTATTATAAAATTATATTAATTTTTCATTGTCCATTGCATTTCTTAAGATAGTTCTAGATATTTTACAAGGTAATGAACAAGAAACCTACTAGAATTTGAGAATGGATTCCTCATTCTAGTAATTTATTATGAACAACAAGAAAATGATATTGGTGGTTTTCCCATAACTAGGGAATACGAAACAAGGTGTTGTTATACTATACTAATTGTCTAAAATAGAAATATTTTGATTAATTATTTTTGGGCATTTTATAATTCTTATATATTATCACCCTTTACAATTGATTAAATAATATTATACAAATATGGGTGGTGGAAAATAAAAAGAGGATCAACCATGGTGCATCAAAGATTATGGACGATCATATAAACTGCTAACAATGTCAGTTGAAGAATGGGATGTAGAAAATATAATACTTTTATGCTAAATACCAAAAATGACAAGTTTTATATAAATGACATTTTCCATTTTTGAATTATATAGGATATCATGTCATGGCTATGCACATGAATCATATGGAACATATCTTTAGTGCATGAGGGAACCAAACAAGTCAAAGAATTCATGATCAATTTGCATAGTAATGAGCATGAATTTATTCTTGATCTAGAAAATTGAAATTGTTTCTGAAATGTATACAAGATTCTTTATCAACATTAATGGACTAACATATTTAGGTAAACACATTATATCAGAAAAAACATGTGTCTAACATGCATTGACCACTCACTCCAAAATATGAGATGAAAGTGATAGCCATTGAAGAAATAATCAAACCAGCAACTTGTGGAGGATTTGTAGGAAATTTTGAGAGGTACAGAATAACGTTGAAGACCAATGATGATCAATAAGAATAAGAACAATAAAACAAGAAGATATTGAATTTCAAGGATTATGAATATTCATCCAAAAACACATCTTATGAAGATACATTCGTTAGAACGGTAAGAAGAGGTTTAAGGGATTCTCTAGAAAAATCTTTTCTACCTACCTCTGTCTATTGACATGAATGCAAAATGGAAGGACACATAAAAATTAGTGTCTACACTTAGGGATGAATAAAAGATGTTCTTTAGGAAGATGAAGAAGAGTAAATACAAATGTTAGAAAGATGCCAAAGAAGAATGTGACTCTACAACAGAGAAAAGAACAAGTGAAGAAGAGGATTCCTTAACTGCAACGTGCACTGCAATGCCTCATCTTGACTGAGGAATATAAATATGGATCATGGAAGGTGATGTATGTAATTAGTGGGGTCTGGTAGATGACCGCTCCTTACTTAATTCAAGAAAATAATTTTCACAAAACCCCATGAATATAATCAATGAAAAAATTAAAAGGATACATCATATTTTCTCAAACATATGATTATAGAATAATATTTGTGCTAGAGAAAAGTAAAAATCTAACTATTTATGAGTTTCATTGAGTCATGTAATGGAAGATGTCTAAAACATGAATCCAAAATATTAGGAACAAATTGTGGTAAGCAACCTACCCATCTCATAAGTCATCCTTGAACTTGGTCCTGAGCAAAATCCTCTCCCCCAGATCCTCAAGTTATACTACTTTTAGGTGGGTTGGAAAACAACACACAGGAAGAGGAAAACTAAAGGAAAGGAGGTCAACAACAAGTGAGTATTTGAAGAGTAAAATCATTTGGCATTAATTAAATGTAAGAGAATAGTTGAACAAAAGCGATGTTAATAACAATATATATATAAAAGAGATAGTTTGTCAAGAGGTTTAACATGTCCAAAAGATGACGCATTTATTGTAAACGATATGGTAAATTAAAAGGAGTCTTGACATATACTCTATAGCACAAAATAAGAAGTTGTATGGTGATAAAAATATAGAATAGAATTCACTAAAATGTAGGGTAGGTACTCATATTTATTCCATACTAAAGGAAGGAAGGTCTATAACCTCAATGTCAAACAAATATAAATTTATAGTGGAATAAAACCCGGTATATGGCAAGGGAATAAAACCCAGTGTCTACTATCATATGTGGTATGGGAAAATAACCCAGTCCCTAGAAGTGGAATAAGACAGTTCCTATAAACATTATATGTGGTAGGAAAATTGAACCCAACGCCTACAGGGTATCACTACTTCTAGTTATGGCTAGTCATCCACACAATAAAATAGAGTAGGAAAGATCAAAGTATAGTTTTTTCATGCAAAGGATGAGAATGTTAAGTTTTTCATCAAGTGGGGTCAAAGGACCGAAATCATTATCAAGATTAGGTCACAAGACCATAAATGTAGTATTCACTCATAAATCTTATAAAATCAAGAAGATCGTCACAACGAAGAGTAATTTTGCAAGATGACATGGATGTATACAATTTTAGTCAATGCCTCATGTGGGTAAAGATATTTCATCATGATAGTATGCCCAATTTAAATAGAGTAGATGCACATACATTGACTTGAGTGTTAAGTCAATGATCGAGTCCTACCCTTCCAAGTCTAAAGTCAACTCAAACCTACATATATGATTTGGTACATAAATTAGGGATTAATATGTAATACATTAGGTGAAACCATAGAAATCCAAATCCTTTGATAAACCCTAGATTGTCTCTTGTTATTGACCTAACATTTGATTCATGGTTTCTTAATAATATTTTTATTCAAATCCTAACTTTATTATCTATAATATTGCCTTTATGTATTATTCAGATAATAAGTCATATTAAAACCCAAAAAATCAAGTCCAAAAATTTGGGAATCAGGTAATGAAAACTACACTAAGAGATTGAGAAATCTCTCATAATTCCAAAACATATTTTTGAGCATTTTTTTATAAAATAGAGAATAAGTTATGAATTTTTTAAGTTTTAACCAATCATAATATACAAGAATTCCATGTCAGCAAATAAACTCTGATCAAGTGGGGTCAAGCCAGCTGATGTGGCTCAATTATAGGAGGTCGATTGGCTAATGCAGCTACCAACGCGGCACACACTTAGTGTAATAATCTAAGGGTGATGTGATAGTTTTTCCCCTGGCTTAAAACACAACGCAAACAAAATAAAGGAAGGGTAGTGAATGGATATCACTGTGGGGAATCATCCCCTTCTTAGGAGACAAGCACTAAATGCAAGTAGGTGACAACATGTACTCACAAATTTTGGGGGAAAACTTTTGCAGTGAGAATCAGAGACAATGTCTAGCACTGGATGAAGATGTGAGGTTGATAATTCTTACCAAAGAAGGAATTTTTCAGAGATGAACCGAGGAGAGAGGAATGCATGCCAACACCATAAACTAGTCCTTGAGACCTCGCTGAGAATTGGATAATGTTGGATGTGAAATTGACTTGAGAGGAGAGTTGTTGGGTGTGTGTCTCATATGAGGGTAGGGTCCTATTTATATAGGTTAGGATTTTTAGGGGTGTGCAAGTAGTTGCCTCAGAAGACTTGAGGAACATGTTTGAGTGTTTCTAGAATACAAAATATTAGGCTTTGAATTAGGGATTACAATGTGAAGAATCAAACATGAACCCATATGAGAAGAAATTTTGAGAAAAGATTGAATATCGTGGGAGAAATTATATTTTTAAACTCCCTAAATGCATCAGCTGATTTCCTTACTCAATTCTATGTTGATGACGAGTAGTGGCTCATCTAATCATGATCTAACAACCCATAAAACTACACATATCGACTATAGTGGTGGGCAAGATGTGACTTTTAATACATTCCAAATCCAATTCGAGTAGCTGGCGAGCAGTAGTTTAGGTGGTCGCAACAGAGGGCCCCTCATGAAGGGTCTCGGGTTCGAATCCCCCTGGTGGTGCTATTCAGAATTGTTTCTCCTGTAGCGCAGCTGACCTCTGCGTGACTTTATGGGCTACTCTCCTTATGAGATGGGGTTGAGCTCCCCAAGTTGGGCTCGGTGCAAGCCTTACGAGTCTCCTGGGTTACCAAAAAAAAATCTGATTCGAATAAAGTGATATCCTAATTATTCCTTTTTCTCTCCCAATCAATTTGTATGATTATATAAAGTCCAAATAGAGTGAAACTTTGTAGGTAGACTAATAAGGACCCAAAGAATCTAATTTTGGATTCAACTTTTACAATTTAGAGAACTTTAATATTCATAACACAAATTTTTGGGAACTTCTAGTTTCTTTATTTTAATATATTTCTTTATTATTTATAAACCAAATTTAATGTTTAACTCTCTCTTAACTAAAAATATCCATAGGAAAAGTCTAGAAGAATAATTTTGAACTTGAATTCATCAATTTGATAAATTTGCACAACTAGACCCAAACTTGTGTATTCCATTATTTCTTGTATAAGGGACTCAAATAATAATGTTTTTGGCTTAGAATTTTATAATTGAAAATTATTACCTATCCTAGTACAAATCAAATTAATAAGTGGTATTTGATGATTAAAATATTTACTTAAGTTTGGGTTTGTTACAAGACTCCACCCCTAAAGAGGATTTCATCCCTAAAATCCAGAAGACCAAATTTGAGAATTCACTGGTTATATTTATTGGGATACCCACATTGTGAGTATAATTTCATTAATACAACACTTCCTTAAGGATGTCATATACATCTACCCTAGATGGATCACTTAGAAAGTATGCTTAGGTACCCTAGATAGGAGGTAGTAATGGCTAAAGTTTTAGTTTTATTAATAGCCCAAGAGTTAGCTAATGTGTTTGAGTCCAACATCTTTGTCTAGTTATCTAATTCTTAAAGACTAAGGGTTTAAGCCCTGTCAAATAAAAGGAGATTCTAAAACCTTACTAATCGTTCTATATGGATAGAATGAGGTATGAACATTATGTCCCAATTACTTTCCATCATAGATCTTTTCTAGGTCATGGTATCAGTTGGCATTAAAGGTTAGAGGTTTTGTCATAAATGGTACTTATCCATACAAACCCTTACATGGTGGTGACTTAGTTTTTTAGAACATCATCAAATCCAAAACTTTTCTATTGTATTCATTAGCATATATATATATGTCATTTAAATATTGTAATAGAAATCTAAAAATTTGTGCCACCATAACCTTTCAATTAACAATTATTCAGGTTCAAGGAGGTGTCTAAAACCTAGGAATGTCTCATGATGATCCATAACCATACTTCTAACTCCAGAAAAACATATTCTCTACTTGTAATCCTTTAGATCATATACAAATCATCATATGATCCTTATAGGTATTAATTTAATTCTTTATTCCAATGTGAACAATCATAAACTGGTTGAAGATAAAGGTACTTGGATAGGAAAAGAATATAGGTACATGTTACATGCATGTACTTCCTAGGAGACTCTAACATCTATAACTTCTAGTGAAAAATCTCAACCTGCACGTCTCTTAATAGGAGGTTCCCTTTTATTATTACGGTTGTTCCCTAGAGGGAGATGCAGAGGTTTTTCCTATACTTGTCATTGCTGAAGCTAAGGGAATTCTAGAAAATATGCCCAAGTTGAACGAAGTGGTGGCAGGTAGGATTCTAATTGCCATTTTGGGTCGTACACTTTCTTAGAGGATGGTGTCGATGGTAACTATTGCACTTGGAAGGTTTTTGTTCCTCACTGACATGCTTGTGCTTGTTGATATTCTCACTATGTGTTGGGGCCTGAAAGCCTGGTAGGACTCCACACCTAACTCTTTATCAACCATATGCTAAAAGGTTAGAGAAGTTGAGGAATTAGTGGATGACCCACATGGTAATTGAGTCCTTGTAGGAATAGGTCAACCGTACAATCTTTGCTAAACCCAATAGTGTATCACACAAGAAACATGAATTTATGCACATAAGCGGGCACATATAGGGGTCCTTGTCTCAGACTATATAATTTCACTTCCTTCTTCTTTAGGGAAGTGATACAGTTGTACTTCTCATAGAATAATGCCAAAAATTGCTCCCAAGTGAAAGTAGAAACATGCGAGTCTGGGCCATTCCATTCCACTAGACCTATGATGCTCCATCCAGTGCATACAAGGAAAACCTAACCTTCTAGTGAGGAGGACATGTCATACCATCAAATGTCCTCTCTATATCAAACACTAGTAATTGGCCTTATCGACAATCTCAAGTTTTTCCTTCACCCTTTAAGTAGGGTGGTTGCCTTTTTATGAAGTCAATCAATGAGTATTCCCTTAATTTTTCTATGATTGGAGTGTTGTTCAACTTTCCCACCATCACATGGCGAGGAACTTTCACAGTAGGGATAATTCCTACTTCGGGTTGATGCTAGTTGTAGAAATTGTATTGGTGGTGTTGACAACACCCTCAATCATCGGGTTGTCATGGGAGTTTGGGTTGTCCAATTACTTGCTAAAATGTGGTTGCTCTAGTGTAGTGTACTCCTCCAAGGCATTGGACTTAGGCATTGAGCTATTATCGCCAAACAAGTTGGTCTTCCTAAGAAAGGCATAATGTATAAGGAATAGGGTTTTAAGGATGAATTTCTAAAATAGTTAGATTGTTGAGAACAATCATGCTCTCATACTATCTTGAAAGGATTGGGTCCTAATAGGGGACTGCCAATATACTTCATTGAAACAGATAGTAAAAATCTAACTATTACAAAGTTTCTATTAGCAATGTAATGGAGAATGTCAAAAACCTGAATAAAAAATATTAGGATCACATTGTGGTGAGCAACATGTCCATCCTGGAACTCATCCTTGAACTAGGTCCTAAATAAAATCCTCTCCTCTGGGATCCTCAAATTGTGCTACTTCTGGGTGGGTTGAAAAGCAACACCCAAAAAGATAAAAACAAAAGGAAAGGAAGTCAGCAAAAAATGAATATGTGTAGAGTAAAATAATTGGGCATTAAATAAATACAAGAGATGAGTTGAATAAAAGGTATATCAATAAAAAGATATATTAAATATAATAGTTTGTCAATAGGTTTAAGATGTCTAAAAGATGAGGTATTTATTATCAATAATATGATAAAAAAGGAGTCTTGTCATATACTCAATAACACAAAATAAATAGTTTCTTGGTGATAAAAATATTGACTAACATACACTAAAAAGTAGGTAGGAACCCATATTTTGTCCATACCAAAGGGCAAGAGGACTAAATCCTCAATGACAAACAAATATAGATTTGTAGGGGAATAAAACCCAATGCCTAATATTACATGTGACAGGGGAACAAAACCTAGTGCCAACATTATAAATGGTAGGGGAATAGAACCCAGTGCTTATATGGTGTCACTTCTTCTAGTTATGACTAATCATCCACACCTAGAAATAGAGTAGGAAAGAAAAAAGTATAGTTAATTTCATGCAAAGGATGAGAATATCAATTTTTTTTCATCAAGTGGGGTCATAGGACCCAAATCATTATCAAGATTAGGTTATAAGATCGCCATTGTAGTATTCACATATAAATGTTAACAAATCAAGAAAATATTCACGAGTAAGAGTACTTTCACAAGATGACATGGATGTACACAATTTTACTCAAAAATCCAACTAGATGTTTAGGATTTCCTAATAATATTTTTATTCAAATGCCTAAATATATTAATAATAATGTTGCATTTATTTATTATTAAGATCCTAAACGAATTCAAAACCCTAAGACTCAAGTCTAAAAAATTGGGAATCAGGTAATGAAAACTATACCAAGAGATCGAGAAAACTCTCACGACTCAAAAACATATTTTTGCGTAATTTTTGGATAAAAAGAATTAAGTAATGAATTTTTGAAATTTTGACCAATAAGAAAATATAGGAAATCTATGTAAGTAGATAAAATCTGATTGAACGGGGTCATGCTAGGTGAGGTGGCCCAATCACTGGTGGATAATTGGCCCAGTCAATGACCAATGGGGCACACACTAATTGTAATTATCTAATAGTGACATGACGGTTTTTCCCCTGGCTTAAACACAATGCAAATAGAAGAAATGAATGGTAGGGAAGGGATTCCACTGAGGGGAATCATCCCTTCCCAAGAGACAAGCCATGGCCACAAATAGGTTATAGTAGGTACTCAAGAATTTTGAGGGAAATCGTTTGAGGCAAGAATAGACAACAATGTCTACCACTGCACAAAGATGTGAGGCTGACGATGCTTAACAAAGAAGGAATTGGTCAGAGATGAACCAAGGAGGGAGGGAAGCATGTCAGTTATATGACCTAGTCCTAAAGACCTAACAAGAAAGGATAACATTGGATGTGAAATTGACTTGATATGAGTCATTGGATTTGTGTCTTGTACGAGTGTAGGTTCCTATTTATATAGCTTAGGGTTTTAAGGGGTGTGCGAGTGGTTTCTTTGGTATACATGAGGAACAAGTTTAGCAACTTCTAGAATACATAATGTTAGACTTCAAATTAGGGATCATAGTGTCTGGAATCGAACAACGAATCTATAGGAGATGAAAGTTTGAGAAAAGATCGAGTATCGAGGGAGAAATTAGGTTTTTAAACTACTTAAATGCATTGAATTGCTTTCTTACATGCTGCAAGGTTTATGGTGAGCTGCTTCTTGTCTAATCAAGATCCAACAACCCATTAAGATGCACACATCGGCTATAGTCGCGGGAGGTTGTCACAGTTAATAGATTACAAATCTGATTCAAATAAATTAATATCCTAATAATTCCTTTTTCTCTCCCAATCAATTTGAATGAGTAAATAATGTCCAAATATATTGACACTTATTAGGTAGACTAATAAGGACCCAAATAATCCGATTTTCACATAAAATTTGCCTTTTAGGGAACTTTAACACTCAAAACAAACAATTTGTTGGAAGATCTATTGTGTTCATTTTAATGTATTCCTTTATTATTTATAAACCAAATTTTTTATATAACTTTATCTTAACTAAGCCTATCCATAGAAAAAGTCTAGAAAAATAATTTTGAACTTAAATTCCTAAATTTGATCAATTTCACATCTAGATGCAAACTTGTATATTTCCCTTATTTCTTATATAAAGACCTCAAATAATTATTTTTTGGCTTAAAATATTTTAATTGAACATTATTCCCTGTCCTAGTACAAATCAACTAAATAATTGGGGTTTAAAGATTATATTATTTAATTCAGTTTGGGTTCATTACAATCTATATATCTTACCAACATGTGCAAGGGAATTTTCTTAACATTTTAGTCACAAGATGTAGATGAATATACGGATGATGAATATGATGTAAATGAAAATTGAAGTCTCAATCTAGCTTTTTGAAAGGAAAAAACATTTGAAAAATATTTTAATAAAGATAATTTTAATGATAGTTGATACTCCATTCATATGATTGGAAGTAGAAGAAAAAATAGTAAATAAAATGAAAGTAGGAACATTATCATTTGGTTAAAAAAAAGGAAACACTATTGTAATTAGGAGTATAAGTAAAAATATAACCTCTAAAAGTAAACTATCACTAGATAGATTGTATCATAATGTGTTAGTCAAATTCCTAATACTATATATCATATATTATTTAACAATATGTATGTAAAATTTTATAGAAGGACTCTAATGATGTTATGAGGGAAACATTTTAGATATATTTGTATGTATCAAGCCATATTTAAATAGTATCGAGATAGGCATATGTCTTATTGCTAATCAAGAAAAAACTCCTTTGACATTAAGAACAAAAGATGTGAACATGAACCTTTCACAGAATCTAGATATATGACCTAGTTAGAGGATTTCTTAGTCCACCTTCTAAAAGTAAAAGGAAAATGACAATTTTGTTCAAAAGGAAGCTATAATTATATTGATAAGGGAACCTTGTATATAAGTGATTCTTTTAGAAAAACAAAATCTCAATAACATCTAAAAGTATTTATTTGACACATATACCTTTAAATCTTATCTATGTGGACATTTATGGACCAAACATAATTATATCTCTTTATAGAAAAAAGTATTGTTCTATCCTTATCGATGATATTTGTAGATTTACATAGGCCCCCATATTCATTGCAAAATTTAATACTCTAGAGACCTTTGTAATTCTTTTCACTAGATTGGAAATTGATCTTGAACTTGGATTTTATATATATATATACTTTTTTTAGAAGTTTATTTTTTATAATACTCATGATTATGCCTTTCTTGCCTAAATGCACCAACATAGACTAAGAAGTTTGTTTACTTACACATCATTGTATTGTATATTCTTAATTTCTATAGATCTAGATTTATAGTATTTCATTCTACTTTATTAACGCTGATATAATGCATTTTAATGTGTTCATTCTTGGATAATAACATTAGACAAAAGCCAACCATTATCAACACCTAAGGTTATTCTATAGAGGAAATGGAGATGAGAGAGGGTGCAAGGGGGAAGAAGCAGTGATACCGTTGGAATAAGAAGTAATGGTAGTAGATAGGGGAACCTCTTCTATGGGAGCATTGGGGGAACCAAATCCAAAAGAGGGCTAGCGGAAGGATCCAGATAAGGGATCTTGAGGTGATGGCGTTAATGCAACGTTTAGAGTTTGGATTTTGGTACCATTGGTCGACATCGATTTCCAATTCATGTGCATGCAAGGTGACCTAAGAGGGGAGAGTAGGGATATGGCAGAGATGAAAGTGGATACTTACATGCACAATTGTAGTAAGGGTCAAGAGACTCATACCTCAGAACCACAGGTCTTCCTAGAAACTGAGACGATGATAGGTACAACTGAAAGTCAAATGGGACACATACCCTCTTTTAGTGCCATCTTGGGAGGAACCAATGCATATGGAAGTAACCATGTGAGACAAGGAGATATTCTTCCTAGATAGCCTCTTTGAAGACCACCTAGATCATAGAGTGGTCGAACTAACAAAGGTTAAAGGTTCACTAGTCATTTTCATAGACTAGGAGGCTAAAGACGAATTGGATTGGCCTAGAAGTATGCCATGGTGATCAAACTTTTGGGAACCAGTGTGGGGTTCATGACAATTAGAGATATAATCAAGCTTCTCGGGAACCTGAAAGGATGGTTCAATATGTATGGACTACACATGGGACACTATGTAGTGCAACTGTCATGCATGGATGACTATGAGTTGTCCATGTCTGAAAGGATGTGGAAGCTTTTTGGTTTTGGTGGTTTGGTACTAGTTTTCCACATTCAAACCTACTGAGGATATGCCAAAGTATGTATTGAATTGGGTACATATACTGGACATGCCACCACACCTCTATAGTAGCTACCCTATACAAATAGATTATTTTAATATTTGGTATACTCATCAAAGTAGACAACCACATAGCCTTCAGAACCAAAAGTAAATTTCCTAGGTTGGCAATTAAGGTGGACATGACAAAGACTATATGCTACTCTATAATAATTAATGACATAGAATACAAAGTTGAATATAAAGTGGTAATAGACACATGCTCCATTTGTAACAAAGTTGGGCATAATACAAAGTGCTGCCAGACCAAACTGCAGAAACAACCAAGAAGTGTGTACATGCAAGAGAAACTGAGACAAATGGAGGGGTTGATAACCAAGAAGAAGCTTGGAAGAACCATAGGGGAAATGGATTTAGGCAAAGAAGCAACAACAAACAACCTAGATCTTCTATTAAACTGCTTGACAAACCCATACTAGAAACAAGTTCATCAACCTAGTATATGAGGAGGAACTAAATGACCAAGAAGCAACGACAAAAGAGGTGAAGATCTACTGAACTTAGGAGAAGAGCATATATAAGACAGTGAAGATTTGGAAATCTAATGTCAAAGTTGCCTCTAGAAATAAATAGAACACCAACCACAAAGAAAGTCAAGACATTGAGGTGGAGAATCCCATGGAAGTCAATACAGACACAAATGCAAGTGGCACAGAACAACACCAGATAGTCGTGCATCCTGATGTTGATGAGGTAATCTAGAAGATAGAATAGGAAAAGGTGGAGAAGTTAATTAACATTGATGACAATGGAAAAACAAAAGCAGCCACAGAGGATTCAAAAATAACCAAAGTGGAACCCAGTTGTATGTACAAAGATAGGAGAGAGGGAGAACCTTTGCCCACTCAGATGCAATTATATGAATATGGGAGAGTCAGGGACACAATTGATTATGGAGGAGGTGTGTCAACAACAAATGTATCGGGAGACAAAGGTAACTCACAACCCATAGCACCAGGTAGGAGGATCAAGGGCAGTGGCCAAATTGAAGAAGCCAATAGTTAATCCACCTTACAAACAGAGATGGAAAAGCCCAAGAATAAATGCTCCATACAAGGAGGTGGAAATTGAAGGCAAGATAGAGAGGATAAGTGCGTGGAAGCTGGTTAGGAGGCCAAATCTATTGAACCCCTCCTCTTCTCCAATAGTGCCTATGATAGATCTATTATGCTAGAACACTAGAGCAATCAACTATGATGAGAGATGTTGAGTTTTAAAAGAGATGATTGTAGTTCACAAACCAAAGATTACAAATATTATGGATCCTAGGATCAGTGCATAGGACTATTTGCCAACTTGGATACTCAAATTACTACTGTGCTGAGGTGAGAGGATATGTCTGGGGCATTTGGGTCTACTGGGGTGCGACACAATGCAAAGTAGTGGTCATACACAACCACAAGAAATTCATCTCATGCAAAGTGAAGAATGAGTTCTTTATAACATGGATATATGCTATTCCTCAAATCAACATAAGGACTGGTTTAAAACACCTCATCCATATGGGAAATGACTTCAAAGACCCTTGGGTTGCATTGGGGGATTTTAACACTGCCATTGATCCTAGAGAAAAATGTTACAACGACACTTTCAATTATGCAGAAGAAACCTTATTCCACAACACATTAATGGAGGTCGACCTATCTAAAATAGGTTTCTTAGGCATGAAATTCATGTACCATGACAGACTCCTACAAGAGAGGTTGGATACAGAAGTAGTGAATAGATAATTCATAAGAGAATATCCTAATATTGTTGTCAAACACCTCCCAAGATTGGGATTTAACAATTCCCTGCTACTGGTTAGATTTCTATCATCCCACATAGATTCAACAAGGTTCATCACTAGAGCCTCATGGCAAGACAATAATGACACTCTAGATATGTTCCATAATGTCTAGAATCAACATATAGATTTCAATGAAGCCTTACATGCGGTGCAAAGAAAGATCAACACCTGGGATAGGAGATAGAGAAGGAAAAGAGAAAAACTAAAGATCTCCTCATAAGAAAAATCAACAAGTTATAGACTAAGGCAATAGTTCAATTCAACCAAATATTAGATGGGTTGTACTTGGATATGAAACTTGGACTATATTTGATTTTGAAAACTGATGAGGACTTGAAACATCAGAGTCACATTGGCTAGTGTAAAGACATGGGGTCACTTCCCAAGGCTCTAGTAGAGTTTCAAGAATGACGATTGACCCCACAGACCACCACTAACCTTAACTGGTCACTCGTCCTAGTATTACTCTAGGTTGAGCACATTTAACCACATAGTTCTTTAGTGATGGGCTCTCTAAAAGGGAGGTTCACCTTGTAATATGGGTAGTCCAATCATTCCTTTTAAGATCATTACATCTGAGGCTTCAAATCTTGGGACATTACAATCTCCCCCACTTAGACTCTTGACATCCTCGTCAAGGCACAACTATATGGCCTCATAATATTTCCCCATTTCAATGTAGACCTAAAATGACCCATGGACACCCATCTCCCAATCATGGAATACTAGCACAGGGATGGCTACATCACCATGGAGAGACCTTCCCAACATGAATGGACTGCACGACTCAAGAATGGCATGCCACATACCCATGTGGTCCCCTCCTACTAGAGGGGTTATGGATTAGATACCATTTGTAAAGACTCGCGACCACTGCCGAAGGCTCTAGTAGAGCTTTATGAATGAAGACTACATCCATAGACCACCACTAACCTTAACTGTGTGCTTTGTCCTCACTCACACACAAGTTAGAATAAACCCCCCGACTGGCCACCCATCCTAGTACTACTCTAAGTTGAGCACGCTTAACCACATAGTTCTTTAGTGATGGGATCCCTAAAAAGGAGGTGCACCTTGGTGATATGGTCAGTCCAACGATTCCTTTTAAGATAATTTTATCTAAGGATTCAAATCCTAGGTCGTTACAGCTAGCTTATAGATGGGGACAACAACTCAAGATTTTTCCACAACATGGTCAACAAAAGAAGGAGAAGGAACTCAATTACCACCCTCAAGAACTCCAATGAAGATGGATTACTGATGAAGGGGAGTTGATGGACTTGATCGCTAGATATTATGAACAAGTTCTAGTTGCACTAGAGTGTGAATCCGAACACACCTTCACTAAGGTCCCAAGCAATTTCATAACTGCAATCTGATCAAAGTTGGACAAAATCAAAGTTAGTCCATCTGAGGAGGAAATATAAACATTGCTATGTCATTGGACCCACTAAATGCACCGGGTCCTAACAGAGTCTTTAGCACATTTATTCAGAAGAACTGGGCAAAAGTGGAGCAAAGCATGATCATAATAGTAAAATAAGCCATAGCAACAAGATACCTCCCAATCAACCTCTATAAGTTGACTAGAGTGTTGATATCTAAAGTTCCTAAACCAACCGTGTAAAAGTTTGAGACCCATATCCCTGAATAATGTGGTCATCAAGATCATATCCAAAGTATTACTGGAAAGACTTAAGCCTCAAGTCCCTAAGTGAGCATCAAAGGTGTAGAGTAACTTTAATCTTGGACTTCAGATAATGGACAACATTTGATTAGTGAAGGAGCTCAACCACACTAAGAAGCAGAAAAAGGAGCGCAAACTATTGTCATCAAGGTATATCTCAGAAAGGCTTACGACCATATGTCCTGGAAGTTTGTAAGAGACACCATACATCAAATGGGACTGCCAGAGAACATTGTAGACTACATTATGACATCTATCACAGGTGGTGAAATTCAAATTGCATGGAATGGCAAGATATCTAGACCATGTAAAGATAGTAGAGGATTAAGAAAAAGAGACCCATTATCACCTTAACTCTTTGTGTTGTGGCTAGAGAGGCTGAGTTAGATGATCGAACAGAGAGTTTCCCAAGGTAATTAGAACCCTTAATATTGGGATCGAATGTCCCTAAGGTCTCTCATGTGTGATTTGCAGATGACCTGATCATGTTGGCCCATGGCACTGTGAAACAAATGAAGACTATCAAAGAATGCTTCAAAGTGTTTGAAAGTGCATCTAGTCAGTATGTGTCACAAACTAGACTAGTATCATTTTCTATAGAAGTGTGGATAAAGGTATGAGAAGGAGGATTAAGTAGTTAAGTGGGTACCAAATCACAAATTATTTGGGGACATACATGGGCATTCATGTATTACATAAACAAGTGAATAGATAGACATATATTGAGGTGCATGAGAAGGTTAATAGTAGTGTGATGGCATGGTCAACAAGAAGCCTCTCTATAGTAGGGAGGATATGCCTGGGGAAGGCTACCTTATCGACAATGCCTACCTATGTTATGAAGACCTTAGACTTTCTAGTGCAACACTTCAATATTATTGATATCATGATCAAGCACTTTGTTGGGGAGATTACTAAAAAAAACCACCCTTTGGCATTGTTAGCTTGGAACAAGGTAACTCAACACAATGGTGAAGGGGGGCTAGGCTTGAAGAGGATATGAGAGTGGAACCAAACATTACTTAACAAGCATGCATGGGATCTAAGTAATAATTAGGACTCTCTGTGGTGCTCTGGCATGAAGAAGTGCAATGAGAAAGAATACACAAGAAGGTATCCCAGCCTCTCTATACTTGGGACGGTTGTGGTAATAGGAAAACACTTAATTGAGGATAATTCATACAAGATCCCAAAGAATGGACATATTATCTTTGTATAGGAAGATAGATGGTGGCAATAAGACCCTATTTTGAAACAATGTGTCAAAAAACCAATCACAAGTGAAATTTTGGACCTCAAACTCAGCAGCCTGGTGAACCTTAATGGTGAATGGGATGTAGGCTTCCTAGAGGAGTGGCTTCCCACACATATAGTAGAGGATACCAGGCATATCAATGTCCCCTTCAAGACTGACGGTGTAGATGTTAGAGTCTAGAAACATATTATGAATGGAAGCTACACCACTACATCTGCATACCATATTCTCAGACAATGAAAGGGCATCCCTACAATTGAAAAATGGGAAGAGGTTTAGAAATGAAGTGTATGCTCAGATTAAAACATTCATATGGCTTCTTTTTCATGAGGCAATCCTCAAAAACATAAGAAGTGCTTTAAGGAATATGATGTCCAGCAGTACATGCCCTAGATGCAATGCTATTGAAGAGACCACAATCCATGCTCTACATGATTGTCCCATCATTCAAAAGGTATGGATGGATCTTATTTAAGGAAGGGATAGACCATCCTTCTTCAATGGGACATACATCAAGGAGTGGATCCATGAGCACATGAAGATCAAAGATGAAGCAACTACTGAGTTCCTAACTGCATGTTGGCTCATATGGAGATGTTGGAATAAGAAAACATTCAAAAATGAAAAAACACATATGATTCAACAAGTTGGGTTCATCACAAAGGAAAGTTGCATGAAGAAGGAAGCCTTTAAGAGGTCTATTTCAAATCCCTAAAACCTAAACACAGTTCAATGGGAAAAGCATGCACACAGAGTAATTAAGTTCAATTGTGACATAGCGATGAAGCATAAAAAGGTGAGTTGTGCGGCCACCATAAGGGACGACTTAGGTAGATGGATGGGGGAGAAGCCACACGATCCCATTCAATTAAAGTGATTAAAGTAGAGCTCGAGGCCATATGCCTTGCTATGGAACTTATAGTCTGGAATAACATTACACGAGCTAGTTTGCAAACTGATTCTCAGGTTGTAGTGAGGATGATAAAAGAACCCATGCAAAATATCCCTAGATTTATGAAATATATGTCCAAAATTAGCAACATGAGAAGGAACCATTGGAAAGTGTTGTCAATTAAAAGAGATTGTAATATAGTTGTTGATGAACTGGATAAATACCACCTTAAAAATAATTAGAGGTACAAAGGGTACTCGCATCCCCTGTTGAGATCCATGATCTCCTGGCTAGGGATTTATGTAATGGTAGTACTACTACCATGTTTCTTATTGGAATTATTTTTATTAAATGTATTTTGAATGTGTTGACGATCTCAAGGCAAGGGTGAGATGAATAAGATAGCCTCCTAACTTCTTCTTCTTAAAAAACATTCTAGCCAAAAGTAATTCAAATGACAACTTATCTTCTAGTTGGCATGTAGTTGTATGATTTGATAAATGGTTGTAGAATAATATATTAGACATGCTAAAATCAATGCTATTTTATTAAGTATATTATTTTTTTAATTTACAACTTATTCATGTTTTTCTAGATGTTGTTGGAGTTATCTTCAAATTTGGTATCTAAATGATTTCATGTTTTTTGTTCCTATGTTTTAGGTATAGAGTAATAAGAATAAATACCTCATGACAAAGACTAAGATATAATTAACCTAGAAATATGTGCCCGTTAATCACACTTTCTTATGATAGGTGTGGGTGTTTTTTTATCAATGAATATCGACACTTTCTTGTAAATGTTAATTTAACTAAGATAAATTGTATATGTTTTTACAATTTAATTCACTTTTAATTTATTTAATGAGACTTTTTGTTAAATTAAACAACTAGATGGTTTATGAGTAAAAGGTTTGGATCTAAAATGATATTTAATATGGTATTAAATAAAATGGGAAAAATATTGTCTTCTCTAGTTGTCTTTTAATTTAATTTTTCTCAAGTTCAGTAGTTGAGTTGTATTTTTCCTAAGGACAACCAAATGGTAATAATGAGGCTTGACATATAGGGAAATATATAAAAAAAGTTGTATAATGTAGAAACTAGATGTAGGAACAAGGTAGTGTAGGATATATGTTTTAAGTGAAATGAATGGTAAAAAATATAATAGAATGTGTCTATGTGAACCTGGAAAAGTTAATAAGTAGTTTATTTACCTACGGGGTGGAGTAGAGGAGAGATGGACTATGTGTTAATTATTAATGGATGAAGAGAAATAAGTTCAACAATTAGAATAATCATGGGAGATGGGTTAATAGAGGGTATTGCTGAGTTAGGGGGAAAGGTGAGGACTGGAATTGGGTTAGGACTTTATTGAAGTGCATTGGGATAAAATACTTAACATTGTTTGGGTTCATATCGACCAAACAAGTTCTATGTGAGGACATACACATGGTATCACATGGGAGGGAAAATGGGGAATGGTCATGATCCTAGGGAGGGGATCCTGCCTATTGAATTAGAATTCAATAGTTACAAGATAGTTTTGTGTATTTCTTTTGATATTTGGTTAACCCTCAAATGATCTCAAACCTCTTGATGGTTTTCATGGTAGGCTAATAACAATCAATGTTACTTTACAAATACATTAACTTCGATTTTTTTCCATTGATTGTCTTATTTGATTCCTCTCTTTGAACCTTTTTGACATCACAATTTAATAATATTATATATATATATTTATATATATGGGCCCATCTTTATTGCCCGCGCGGGTAGCTACCCACCCACCCTTCCGATCACTTTTTTTCAATTTTTTTTTCGAAATTGTAGAGGACTATTTTGTTTAGCTCTCCAAAACATTTGAGCCAAAAATAATATCATTTGCCCCTCCAAAATAAAAAAACCCGTCCTTATATATATCTGTTGTATATTTTGTACAGAGTTACTTTTTTGGCCAGTAGAGTTACTTTTTTGACACCATAGTTACTTTTTTTACAACAAAGTTACTTTCTTAGCTAGGAGAGTTACTTTTTTGACTGCAGGGTAGCGCAAATCCATGCTACCCGCGCGGGCAATGAATGAACACCCTATATATATATATATCTGTGTTTGTGTGTGTGTGTGTCTATATATATATATATATATATATGTATATGTATATATACATATATATAAATATAAAGATAACTTTTGTGTGTTTTATCAAAATCTCATAGCTGACCATATAATTGAATTCGTATTTTTCCTTATTTCTTTTAATGATGTAAGTGAAATTTTGTTCTAAAATAAATGAATTTTTTTAGTTTTTTAGTGAAAACTAATTATTATTTAATACTAACATCTTCTGGGACAAAGATATGAGCAAACTCCTTATATCGTTGAATCCTAGTTTGAGTCTCCATCTATATCATCCCAAATTTTAACTAGATAAGATTAGTATCTTGATAATATATTTCTCATAAATAAATTAAAATCTTAGGCTTCAAGGTAAAAAACAATAATTGGAAACAAAAAATTGCAAATTTACAATTTTGTGATTCAATAAAACCCTAAAGTGAAAATGAAACCTAATAATAATTTTCAAGGTTTTCCCATGAAATTTAGTCTCAATTTTAATCTAAGTTCACCAGATGTAACCCTAATTAGTAATAAGTGAGTTTTGAGGGTTAAATTAATGTTGACCCATTTAATAATCATATGTTGACGTAATCGATTTTATATAAAAACTAACATGATATTTATGATCTTTACTAATATTGGATCCACAAATCATTTTCAAATAATCCTACATAATTAGTTCATGTTTATTCTATAAAGGGAAATATTGATGATTGGGTTTGTCAAATAGAGAAACTAATGTTATTTTTGGAATCTTCCTGGTCTAATTAGGTAATGCAACCTTTTATTAAGTCTGAAGTTATCTAGATACTTGAATTTAAATTGGGAAAGAAACAACCTAAATTCCTAGGGTTTCCCTAAATAATTGAAATCATGATATATGTGGGATTTGATCCATCCACTGTTAATTATCAGAGCATTTGACACAAACTCTTTGGATGTTCGATCTAGGTCAGGCTCAAACCCAAATTTGACCACATGCTGGAGATTCTCCTTTACCTGGATCCTATTTCATCTAGACTACATGGTCCCCATTCTCTACTCCTACCTACGATCTCTCTCCCTCTATAGTGTTTGGAACCAAGGAAACTTTCCCTTTGGTTTCATGATGTTCTCATGAGGGGATAGAGTCCTAGTTTTTCTGGGCATCAACCACCACAATGCTCAAACCACAAACACTCCCTTTTCCATATGGACTTGACCTCTAGTGACACTTGAGACCTCCACCTAAATAGCTAAGCCTTCAGAAACGACATGTGATCATATTTAAGTCCTCTTTAAGTAATAAAATCCATCTAATCACCCTTTATTGGTTGCAACCCTCGAGTCACTTCACCCAGTGACTAATCCAGAATACTATATAATTCTTCAATTGACATGGCCATTCAGGCCTTCACAACTCCACCTACAACAATGGGAAACTTCAACTAGCCTTTGAGGAGCTTTAGTCCTATCTAAATTATCCCCTTCTACAATAGTTGCAAATTTTGGTCTCCCCCCTTTTGTCACATTGTTTGATTATCTCTCTTAAAAGTCAGGCTTTTGCTGATATTATTTCTTCATTTTAAAAATCATTGGTACTCCTTATTACTGGGATGATATTTTGTATCTGGGTTTGCAACTAGTGAGTATTTTTCAAAGTTCTTTTTCCCTCTTGAACCTGATCTCAACTCCCTTACTTTGGTAATGGTGGAGGTCTTTTCTCTTCTATCTAGCCATTGCTTATTGCAAGATTCAAATTTCTAAGACCGACTAATGATGAAGAAGGTTCCAAGCACATTGGTTTTTGAGGATAAGATGTGTAATCTCATTTTGGTTTTTAATATTTTACTCAAATAGTCAATTGTTCCCTCTTTAGTTTGAGACAAAGATCCTAGCCATAGTTTCCTCAATTATGGTCATACTCAAGGTTTAAGATTTTCATGTAGACATGGACAATTTTAACTTTTTGTACGTATGGATGATAGAATTTGTGTGTTCTTATAGTAGATTGACCATCTTGCTATTATTATGTGGTTGTTTCGTGACTATACGAGCCCTGTTTTAGTTGTGCTTTATTGTGGATGGGTATTCAAATTCTAATTCATTGACTCTTGCATTAATAAATAATTCCCCAGTTGTACAAAATTCAAGTAAATACTCATTGAAAGATAAAGGCACATGGAATAATATTATCTTTTTTTTAAAGCCTATTTTGAGCTCGATTTCCCATAAATCCTTGATGAATACTAAAATCCTATAAATCGAGTTTATCATTAATCATAATGAATGTTAATTACATGAACATGGTAATTAGAGTTAAACCAGCCCAAGAATGTGACTAGGATTTCACTAACCTAACAAGAGAAACTAGGTTTTCTTCAAGAATAGTAAGTTGTTCATGCACATTGAACACAAGTATTGGTTGCTCATATATATGTATGTCAAATGTACATAAAATATATGAATGAGTTATCTATCATTTGAAATTTCTTTTAGAAGTCAATGAATCAATAATGACTTGAATGCCATGTTTATTATCAATAGTTATTGTATCATATCTCATATACATCAAGAGTAAAATAAAGAACAAGATCTAAGAATATGTTAAAAGTATCAAAGAAAAAGAGAATAATAAATATATAAATGATTCTCACTAAGAGGCTCCTCATAGCAAAACTAAAAGGCACTTTAGTGGATAAGAGAAGAGGAACTTCCGTGCAACCCAAGAGGCACTTCAATGCATAAGAGAAAAGTCACTTATGTGAAAGCTGAGGATTCTTATATATGCCAAGATAAAAGAAATGACCTAAAAGTAATTGTGTCTTTTTATTCAATGTTTTATTTTGAATGTTTAAGTTTAGTTTCAGCCTCACTATTATCTTTAAGATATAATATGTTCATTTACACTTATAAATTTCTTAATGCATGGATTGGGGCATGATGCCTATAGGTAAGGAGAAAATTTGAGGATAAATCCATATGAAGATCATCCTAAGAAATAGCTCAAAATTTATCCCAATAACTTGCATGGTGGGGTTCCATCTACCTAGAGGATCCAATCACATATATTTGAATTTCCCTCATGTTCTAATCATGTTTATATTTTTGGTAAAATATTCAAAGAACTCAAGTTGTAGTAACTTCTTCTGAATAAATGTATGAATTAATTTTAATACTAATGCATTGTGATTATTTACTTTACTTGGATTGTTTATCGTAATTGTGGTTGTTGGATAAATTGGACATTAATATACCCTTTTTTAATGATGACAAACATTTCATTCTTGTGGATCTAACATGCTATTTGAGTATTTCACGGTCCAAGGAAATAAGGAATTGGAAAATTGAAGATCAATGTGCTTAAATGTTCAATATTTTCATGATTGTACTCAATGTAAAAAACTTGTACCAGTATATAATGTACAAGTACCTAGATATCATGTAAATCAAGCTTTAGATCTTCCTCATCCACTCACAACCCTTATATAGGTTTTCCCCTAAAGTGATAGTCACCATCACCCATGATACACTCACTTAGAAGGTGATTCAATAGAAATAGGGACTCTCTCAATCGACAAACTTCTCGATCGAGACACACTCGGTCGAAGATTTTCTTGACGGAGAACCACTTCAGTCGAAGTCACAAGCACATATCAATAACTTATACATTTATGCCCTAAAACAAGTTTTCAATCAACAATATCTTCCACCAAGCAAGCATCGAAGCAAATTCTATGACTGTTAGACCAAGTGGTTGGTGGTTGGGGGTTGAAAATAGATGTTGTAACAATTTTTCCCGAAACCCCTCCTCATTCAAAGAAAATTTCGACCGGGACATGTCTCGATTGACAAGTTCCTCCACTTGGATTGTTCCTTTCAGCTCTAAACAATTAGCCATTGCAAGCCAATTGATGGATATCTAATGCCTAGTTAAGAACTAAGAACACTCTAGAATCCTTCTAGAACGTCCCTAAGTACTTTCAAACCATTCCTATAAATAGGATATGCCTTAGGACACCTAAAGTACACAACTACACTTGAGAACACATTCTAGTGAGAAACAAAGCAAAGCTACTCTTCAATCTCAAATTTTGTGTCTTATATCTATAGCCTCTTAGACACCTTATAGAAACATTCATCCTTAGTGGTTTGAGAGTTCTTACGCTTGATATAGGATCAAGGCGTTGTACTAAATTGGTGGAGTATTTCCTTTCTTCTAATCTCTTTCTTTTATATGGTATATCATTCTCCTTAACTACTCCTAGGTTTGGATGTTGTTGACAGGAGGTTTCTCGGAGCTACTTCGTGGTGGAGAAGGCTTCTTCAAGAGGTTCTTGCAATTACTTCAAGGAAGGCTGCTTCAAGGGAGGTTGAAGCTACTTCAAGAAGGTGAAGGTTGCTCGACTTGGAGTTACTTCAAGAATGCTACTTCAAGGAGGTTGAAGCTACTTTAGGTAAAGGCTACTTCAAGGGTGTAGAAGGAAGGTGACTACCTTTGATTTCAAAGGTAGGAACCACTCTACATCTGTGTGTCCTCCTTGTTCCCTCCTCCTTCTTTTGTTTGATTGTTTAATTGTTTTTAAAAGAACCAAATGGAAAACTTGGGAGTTTCTTTTGCTGACACATGTATGCCTAAGAGGTAGAGGAAAATATACTATCCACAATCTTGGGTAGGCCTTTCTTGTCCACCGTCTATGCTAAGGTTCAGGTGTGTACCAACCTCATAAATGTCACCTTCATGCAGGTGAAGTATAACATACAAATATTCAACGCTCCCCATAGAGAGAATTGAAGGATAGAAATGTTGATGAGTGAGATTTTCATTATTTTTATTAATGGATGGATGTGCACCTATCAGACACCTTTGAGGAGTCTATGCACCTTCAAAACACTTTTGACGTCATTATCAATGATTCCATAAACTGATATGACCTAGATGAGGTCTTAAAAGATATCAATCTTAAGAGGCAATCGTTTGTGATTTTTTAAACCCTAACTTTTTTTTTCTAATAGCTTTCCTTTTTACAAAATCCACAAAGACACACAAACATGTACAAAAACACTTAATAATTTTCTTTCTTGTGCACATTGTTAGACTAGGATACTAATGAAAAAAATGATCAAACATTGGTGAATAAATTTAAAGATCCAAAATTTGAAAGAAGGAATTTTGATTCGAATTAATTTTTTCACTAAAACCCCCAAGAATGATTGTTTTACCCTAGATTGACCATGGTGTTTACATTAGAAGGAACTTGTGTGAAATCATGTGAGTCTCATCCACAAAGGGAACGGTTGTTGTCCTTATGATGAATGTGGTAACTCAACACTACAATGGTCATTATATTGAGGATGGGGAAAATGGCATTCATCTCTTTTCTATACTAACAGAAAATCTTTGATGCTTATGCCCATGAATGACCTTCACATCTAGTTCGAAAGTGGTAGTATTGTTGAATGTGGAATGATATTGATAAAGAGGGGTCACCACCAAGAAGGGGAAAATGACATTTGTTTGTTTTCTCAACTACTAAAACATCTTCGACGCCAGTACTAAGGCGTTGCATCCTGTATTGGTGTCCTTATCGAGTTCAGGTTATCTGAGGATCATCCCTTCTCTTCATATAAACAATATGGTGAAGGTGATGAAGTAGACATGCTTCTTCAAAGATATTTTCTTACATTAGTCTTCTCAAGCTTCAAATCATGGCAAGTGAAAGTTGATAAGAATTTAATATCAAGGATTTTTTTTTGTTTTCCATGGCCACATTAAGAAGCTAATCATAATCGGTTTTCTATCTAGAGTTTCCACAGTGGTTGGAGAAATCTGACTTTTCAAAAGAAGGAAGATCTAAAATGACTCATCTGAGTAGAATGTCCATGCTGCAACCCTAAAAGATTAAAAGTTTCCCCAAGAATGGTTGTGACAACATGGTCTCACAATCACTTAAGCAACTTAAAAGGGGAGAGTAAGCCATGAATTTTCATTTTGTACTCACTCTTTCATAGTGTTTCTTCATAACACTCAAAGTTCTTCCAAGATCTAGCATTATAGAAGCTTCTCCAAGCCTCCATATTGATCGTCTAACCTCCTCCAGATTTATCCAAGCTTTTTCCAGCTCCTACTCTTCTCCTCTCCACCATGAATGAAGTATTTATTGAGCTATAAACTCCAAATCCACTCCCAATACATGTCTGATCATCTATCAATGAGAAGAATATGAGGGAAGGAGATAGCTTCTCTGGTCAAGAACCTCATTCCCTACCATGCTCACAAAAAGAATGAAGCACACCCTCCCCCACCATCCCACACCCCACATCCATCACCCAATTGTCCACCTACAACCCTACTCCACCCTCCTATCATTATGGTGACAATTCAAACATGGAGGATCCAAACTACAAGGGAGGATGATAATTTCTGGAAGATTTGATAGACTCAATCAAAGTAAGGATACCAAGCTAGCAACTTCAAGTAGGGAATTAGTCTCTATCATCTTTATGTGTACCATGACAAGAGTAGCCACAACCTACACCAACTAGTGATATAAGGTGGTTATGAAATGAAAAATATGAGTATGGGTGTGAAGGATTAAGGCATGTACCATCCACCTTTTGTTTTTATTTATGTATGGTGCCAATCCTTTTTATGTAAGATTTGGTTATGACTATAAAAAAGAAGAGAACATTGATTTTGGTGAGGAGGAATTGGTAGAGGAAGCAGACATCTTGGGCCAATTGGAGGCAAAGAAGAGATAATCAAGAGGGGAGGCACTAGCAACGACATCTTCAGGGAAACAAGGCAAGAGGAAAGATAAGAGAGTTGTTTATCCCCGAAACATGTAGAGAAAAGTAGTGAACACCTGATATGCTTGCTTGCCTACGATGTAAGCTATTAGGGTAAACTTTATCTTTGATCTCTTAATCAATAATATGTGCCTCAAGAATATCACAATAGAAGCAAAAGTCAACAACATGTAAATCATTAAGGCATTGTTTATCACACTATAGAAGATAAATTATCCTAAGAAACATGTAATCCAATTTTGTCTTTTCGGGGTTGTGCATAATATGATGGACAACCAGTTAAAAAGGATTTTTATACACACTCCAAAAATTGCAGTCAAATTAGATGATGGGCTTGCTGGGAAGTATTATGAGGGATGACATCCCTCATAATTGTGAAAATAGTTTACTGGACAAGAAAATTTTCTTCTCATAAAGTGAAAGAACATAGAATTGTAATACTTATTCTAAATACACTTGAAGGCATTTTCAAACACAATCTTTGGCCGATATGACCCAACTAGGGATGTCTCATTTTACAAGAGCTTTTTTTCATATGCACGATACTTACTAACAAGTATGTAAACTTAGTGGTAATGTTGATTGATCACATGAAATGTATTCCCAAAAAGATTAACTCCCCTTTGGTCATGAGAGGTTTGGTAACCTCCATTCCTCTATCTTTTGATTATTACTTGAGTAGCCTTACAAATGACATATGTTAGAAGTATGTTGATCTGAATTATCTTCTACAGGATGACATGGTTTCCATGAGGGATGATAAAAAAATTCATTTCCTTCACAACTACTACACTTAAAAACCAAGCATTTCCTACCAGATATCAATTCTTATTAACAATATGAAACTTAAGCTTGACCTAGTGCAAGTGACTACAAATGGAGATGAAGATTATCTTAGAGATTTTTAGCAAGTATTGGTTGAGTTACTTGTAGTTGAGGAGAGATGATTGTATCCCATAAGCATCAACAACAATGGAGTAGTATGTATCATGTATGGAAGTGGAAACACACTAACCTAGATGTATAACTACAACCTCAAAAAATGCCAATGACATATCGTTTATGATGGAAAAACTAGAGAACATGTACGAGATGCTAGAATAAATGTGGCTTGATCAACAACAAATTCACTACCAAGTTAAACACATCTACGACTATGTCTATAAATAGTCCAAGGAGGATAGGTAGTTGGTCCTAGTATTTTGGATCATACCCAACTTCCTAGATTCATAAATGCATCCACATGAAGATTATTGAGGATGTTCTTATCAACAATTGTGGCTCAAACCCTATGTCTCTTTTTCTATGAGAAGACACAATAGACATTTCCATATGACCCCTAGTAGATATCATTCCATTATCACTTTAGGATTATCTATATTCTAAGGACAAAATTACTCAAAATTTTGTCTTTATAGGGCGTTAACACACTATATGTAACATCCTAGAAATGTAGAACTCAAAAGGAATTATTATAATAACCATATCACCAAGGTGCACCGCTTTTTTAGGGAGACCATCACTAAGTACTTTGTGGCTAAGCGTGCTTAGCCCAGAGTAGTACTAAGATCAGTGACCAATTAGGAAGTTGATATCGTGTTGTGAAGTTCGGGTGGACAAATTCCAATACTGAATCATGTGGTGGTCTGTGGGACCAATCATCACTCCTAAAACTCTACTATATCCTTGGGAGTGAGCCCAAGCATTATAAATTATATTAGATTTAGTTCCCTTCTAGTAGGTGGAGCCCAACTAGGTTTGTGGCATACCAATCTTTGATTTGTGTGGTCCATGCATGTTCGAAAGGGGTATTCATGGTGATGGATCCACCCTTGTGATGGTAGTCATTATCAGGATCTAGGTATATATGGGTGATTTAGTTCCAAATCAAAATGGTAAAAAATTATATGCCATATAGTTGAGCATTGATGAGGACGTCAAGAGCCTAAGTGAGAGAGATTGTAACATCCCATGATTTGAGTCCTTTGATTTTGATATCAAAGCGAATGACATGAGTATCCATGCCACTAAGTTGTACCTCCTTTTAAGGGATCTCATCATAAAGAACTCTATGGTTAAGCATTCTCAGTCTAGAGTAGTACTAGGATCAGTGACCTATTTCAAATTTGATCATGATCAGTGCTTTAGTGAGGACAACACACTTAGATGAGGCCAATGGTGTTTTGTGAGGCCAATCATCATTAATAAAACTCTACTAGAGCCTTGGGTCATGGGCCACAATGTTACATTGTACTGATCCTTTGTATTATTAATATTTCTGGTCTTGATTCTTGATCATACTATATTTCTTGTTCTTTTCCATATATGCATTTGTGTCTCATTTTGTTTTATCTTCTTCGAAATGTTTGTGTACATTTTCACAATTTTTGCTTTTTATCCATGCCATCACACACATTGCATTCTGTGTAGCTTTTTCATAGTGTTTTGAATGTGCTATAATTTACTATGTGTAGGTATTTCTAGATATGATAATGAGTGTTTTGAAGTTATAATTCTAGCATCTTACCAAATTCAAAAAGTTCTTACCTAACAGATGTTATACATAGACCTCAGCATGCTCGATTTCAACTTTTGGCATTTGATGTGCATAGTCATCATTTCTTGTGTAATTTCTCTGCAAAGAGATTTATTGATTTTATGTATTCAATGTACTTCTCTCATGGTATGTATTTTTATGGTTATATTATAATCGTTGAAAATTACAAGGGTTGTCCTAAAACCTTATGAGAAATGTGTGGTTTACCATGATTCCTTCTCATAGTGATTTTAGTGACAATGTTGGGAAAGTTACACATATTACCTTATTTTCAAGATACCCTATGTGAAGATCCATGAATTTATCCTCTCTATTAAACCCCTTTGTTACTTGATCTCATATATTATTCATCAAACTAAAAATATACAAAAGGAGTAAGCCTTGGACCCCCTCTAAAAGTTGAGGGTGGCCTACTATTGCTACTCTTTGATTCTTCCTATAACCCTTCAGCCCTAAAAAACAAAATTGGCCAAGAAAAAAAAGAAAAAAGAAAATACATGTTCTATTATGTAATATCACAAGAGATAAAACAAGAAAAAATGATTGCTCTTATGTATTAGCACTCCATTCTATTTATGCAACCTACTCCTATTTTCATATCTAGCAATCCAGGTAACTTTAGCTGTTATAACCCCAATTTTGGTTGTATTATTATGCAATTATTTAATAAAAGGGTTTTGCTTGAAATTTTGTGTGCTTTGTTTTACAAATTGGGTTTATTTGCAAAATTGTCTTGAATCATGAATTTTGTGCTTTTGCCTATTTTAATAAGCCAATGGAAGTGTGAAAGGATAAATAACAAAAGAAAAATCCATAATAAGGGAAAGGGCAAGAGGAAAGTAAATAACTTATGTTTTATTTAAGAAAAACATGGAATTATCTAGAAGATGGAATAAGCGGCCACAATAGGATGATTTTAGTACCACTTGCCTTTTGATATCTAGAATAGCCAAAATTAAGAGAATGGAAAAGGAAGAAAGAGAAAATATGAGTTTTTATGCACTATATATGCCTTTTTAGTGCATGACTTGCACATGAAGAAAAATACTTATTATTTTTTAGTTTTGATCCTGAATTGTGTCCATGAGTAGATTATTTCATTAAGAACTTTCCCTTATAGTTTGGGATTAAAATGCCTAATAATTTAGGAGACATGAATTATTGAAAATCCCCTAAAGTGATGGAATTTCATTCAATGTGATACTTAAATTAAAAATTTGAAAAGATCAGAAGATGGTGTGTGCAATGGCAACCATTATATCCAAGATCCAACAATGCCTCTACATCACCTAGTTTGAACAGGAGAAGGTTTGTGTAGTGTAAATGAGATCTTTGATCTTGATTTTCTCACAACCTGGTGCATGACCAAACGAGATGTTTGCTAGGTTGGATTAGGGAGAGGATTCCAAACCATCCTAACCTAGGTCTCGAGGGGTTTGGAAGTAACTAGAGAAAATGCCTAATCTTGCCCAAGAAACCCAACAGTGACGAGGGTTGGAAACCCTAAATCTACCCCCACACCTATATATATGATCAATCCTGACCTCACCCTAGTCTCATGAACTTGAACGGTTGGTTCTCGTCCCTATTCGCCCTCTCTCTTATGCAATTTCTCTCTCTCTGGAGAGGTCGTGTCTCGGTGTCACCGTGAGATCTTTTGGCAAAATAGAAGGTAAGGGGAAGAGTGGGATCCGTAGGATCAGAGTCAACCACTGACTCGTGAGGAGATCAGCAGCCCATGGATCTCCCCATGTGTCCAAGCAGCAGAGTGGGTGTAAGCAAAACGATCCACCCGATCCTCACATAATCAAAGGAGACTCGAGATATAACGACCAATATTTTTCCAAAAAGAAGAGGTAAATCATCTCTCTGGTCAGAAAATCAAGGTAATAGTTATATCTTGTAAAATTGATTAAAAATCTTCTCTTTGGTCAAAAATTACAAGTAATATATGTATTTAAATCAAAAAAATGCAAACTACATGATAAAAATATAATCTTGGTTAGTATCAGCTTCCAATTCGAAATATATTCAAAGTTGATGTCTTTAATGCTTTTAATGGATGAAAACCCTAATTTTGTGAATGTTGATGAATCTAATACACTTAGTTAATATTGTAATCAAAGTTTGATCTTTTATGAATAAAAGGAAAACCTTGAACTTGTATGGATGTTAAAATCAAAGTTTTGTAGAGTTGGGGTATCTTTATGCATAAAGGTGTACTAAATGATGAAAATTAGGGTTTGTCAACCCAATAAACATAAAAGTGTCAAGAATTCATCTTTTCACCACTCTAACCCTAATTTGACTTAAAAAAGATAAAATTAGGACTTTTATATAAAAGCCACCTTTTTGTAGCACAATCGTGTATATGTAACCTAAAGTAGGGTTTGTGAATTTAGAAAGTGTAAAGGAGCAATAATTAGACTAAAGGGGTAATATGGATAAAGACATAAGAAAGTGCACATAAAAACCTAACTTGATAATCAAGTCAGTCCTTTGATATGATTTAGAATCATGTACTGACACATGGTTGTATGCATTGAATTTTAGGTTGACGTGCTTAATTGTATGGTTAACTATACCTATTCCTATTTGGACTGTAAATTCTCCTGAGACAGGTATGTGGTTACGCCTAAGATTAAACGTTGTAGTTTCACACAGTTTCTTGGAGGTTTTCCCCTCAAGGTTAAAATTATATGCTTGCTTGTTTATTTCATTCCATGCAAACTTTAAAGTGACATGATTATAACATTATAAATGAACATGACTAGCCCAAATCTAGGCCACCTCTGGATCTATGGAAAGGGCATCTTCCTGGATAAGAGAAGGCATATTTTGGTACCAGCCTGAGTAGAGGGCACATGAGAAGTCACCCTTCCAGATAGGAGGAGACATGATGAATCACATGCCTAGATAGGGGGAGACATGATGAAGTCACCCGCCTGGATAGGGGGAGACATGATGTAGTCATCTGGATGGATCGAGGAAGATAGTGAATACTATGATATGAGGCCCTGAGGGCTTATGACAGAGGGTGGAGAAACTTAGATTGGGTAGTCATGGTGAAAATGTTAAATTTGGTTTGGTAAACATTAATTGTTGAATTATGTTTTTAGCATTATTTGTGAGATTTAGTTTCCCTCACATACTGGTATGACTTGTCATACTGACCGACATTTTGATTGTCGGCGTCTTAGGATATTCTTGCTAGAAATCAAACATTAAAAAAAAGATGACATTGAAAGCAAATAAATGAAGAAAGGTTGAAGGATATAAATAGATGGTCTATTTCTCGGTAAATTCTAGAACCTATATTTGTAAACGTTGGAAAAATAACTTGTTTTATCCTTCACCAAGTTTAGTAAAATTTATTAATTATTTCTAATTATGTGCACAACCATTTGATCCTATTTTTGGGATAACGACACTAGTTTCTCGGCCTTTCTTAATAAGGGGTTGTTGGAGAATGGAGTCATTGTATTTGGTATCAGAGCTTGGTTCCACATATAATCTTTGATAATTATTAAATTTTGCAAAGTCATTACAGACCAATGGAAGTTATTAGAGGATCTTCTAAAGATGGAGGTGTCTAGAAAAAGATCATGATCTGGGGGTTGGCAAGATTTTCCTCTGCCCCGCTAGTTAGTTTATGAGGACTCCCAAAATCTGTGCGACTGCCTGGACAAAATTTGAGGATTTGACTCGAAATAAGATACCTCTAGGATCTCCTATCTACTCTCATCACTTCTTTTCCCCTTTTTGTTAACAAACTTTATGTTCCTAGAGTTACAGTCTCTCCACCTCCTCTTGAGTATTGGGGCTATGGATGATAAGGATTAAGGTGTCCTCCAGCAAATACTAATTATATGTATGTAAGAAAGATTTCATGGATATAAGATAATAGTAAGTTATGAAACTATGGTTAATAGAGTTATTTGTGTATACAGAATGGCCCATGTCAAAACAGTTTCTATCCCTAATGAAACCACCAATGAGTACCCCGGGGCCCATGCATAAGAAGAGGCCCTCTTCAGAATAAAGAAGGCAACCAGAAGCCAAATCCTCCAAGAAATAGAAGAGAGAATGTGAGGCCTCTAGAGAGAAAGGACCTAAGCCTAAACCCATCCCCTTCCACATCAATAACCCTAAAGAAAGCCCTAGCCTGAAGAAGAACCCATGTCTGGAGATAAAGTAAGGGAGGTTGTTGATTCCGCACCAACAATTGGACCAATAGTGACACCGACTATCGAGATGCTCTTGTTAGAGTAGTAGAAGAAATTGACTGAAGCCATCAACACCCTCGCCCTCAGAGATGTTCCCCACAATGAGAATGGTGAACATGTGCCCAACCGTCCCTACCATGGTGCCACCATATTATATTTCGTGAAGCTAAATATTGAGAAGTTCTAGGAGGAAGACAACATGGAGGTAGTAGACCAAGCTAATGCTTGGATTTTAGTTGTGGAAAATGGGTTCCGCATTCTGGAGGAATAGGAAAGAAGGTCCTCTTTGCCACCCATCTCCTAGAGGGAGAAGCAAAGATATGGTGGGAGAACCATATCATTGGTCGAGACCTAAGTGAAGAGCCCATGGCCTACCTAGATTTCCATGCTCTTTTTACTATAAGGTTCATACCCCCCGCAGTCAAGAAGGAAAAGGAAAAGCAGTTCACTTTCCTATTTCAAGGGAACTTGTCTCTGGCCGGTGACGCTCACCATTTTCACCTCTTGGAATGTTTTGGCTACATTCTGACTGAAGAAAGGAGGGTGAAACATTTCATGGACATACTTAACCCTTTCAACAAGCCTCATGTCATGGCGAGTAAACCCAAGACTCTCGCTGAAGCTCTCAACTTTGCCCCAGACATGGAGAAGACAGTCATGTCCCAACAGAACCAACCCAAGGGATATCTACGCTTCACTAAAGGAAATTCCAATTCAAGGAATGATAAGAGGAAGAATCAGGGTCGTCACCATGGCAAGGGAGGAAAGGGAAAGCCCCACAACGACAACAAGAGGTGTCATCTAGGTGCCTCAAATGTGGGAGATACCATCTTGGGAAGTGTCACTTCGAAAGGAGGGCTTGTTTTTTATGCCAGCAAGAAGGACACTTCCAGGCTAACTACCCCCTTCCTAATCCTAGAGGACAAGCCCTGGATGCAACCTAGCCAATGGTTGTAGCACTGCCAGTGGCACTACACCTGTAGGTGATCGTCGAATAGCTTGAGTTTTCTCCATCGATAATGAGGAAGCCCAGGATAATGCCAAACGTCTGATAGAGGGTCATAATCCTTAAAATATTTTTCCATCTTTGATAATGCAATGTAATGGAAGTTTGACTATCGTGAAAACTAGGTAGGCACCCTTGAAATTATGGGACAAAGTGTGAAAGCCCTTTATGATTGTGGGTCAACAAATACTTTCATTTCTAGAAATCATGCAACTATGATTTGTCTGGATTTAAAGGATTTAGGATATGTGTTGAATGTCACTACCTCGAGTAGTTGGATTCTTATGTATCTTGTGAAATTCCCTAATTTACCTATTAAATATTTGAGTCATGATTTCCCTATCGATTTTTTTTTTGGACATGAATGACTTTGATGTGATAATCGACATGGATTGGCTTTATACATATAGAGCCCATATTGACTATAGGGAGAAAAAGATTTTGATAAAGAGATCTGGTCACCCTCCTTATACCATTAGAGGGAGGAAGGATGCAACCACTAGTTTGTACATTTCAGCCTTAAAAGTAGAACAAATGATAGACAAAGGTTGTCAGGCATTCCTCACAGTTGTTATAGAACTTGAACCTAAGGTTAAAACCTTAGTAGAGATAGAGGTAGTTCAGGACTATGCAGATGTGTTCCTAGATGATTTACCTAGCCTGACTTTAGAGAGAGAGGTGGATTTCACCATAGAGTTAGCTCCCGAAGCGAACCCTATCTTCAGGGCACCTTATAGCTAGGATGGCCCCTGCTGAGCTGTTAGAGCTAAAAAAGCAACTATAGGAATTGCTAGAAATGGCCTTATTAGGCCTAGTATCTCACCCTGGGGAGCTCCAGTCCTCTTTGTAAAGAAGAAGGATGGATCACTTTGCAAGTACATTGACTATCATATGATAAACGAAGCTACCATAAAAAAACAAGTACCCTCTACCTAGAATCAATGACCTATTTGATCAGTTTCAGTCAACTCGAGTGTTTTCCAATATTGACCTAAGGTCCAGACATCATCAATTATGAGTTTGGAACAAAGACATAAAAAAACCCGCTTCGCATACCTGTTATGGCCTTTATGATTTCTTAGTCATGTCGTTTGGACTTTCCAACACCACAAGTGTTTTTATGAGCCTCACAAACAATGTATTCGATCCTTTCCTTAACTCTTTCATTATAGTGTTCATAGATGACATCATAGTCTACTCGGATGACCTAGACCAACACCGAGACCACTTGGTTAGAGTCCTTGAAATCTTGAGGAAGTAGAAGTTTGTGGGAAGTTCTCAAAATGTCAGTTTTGGAATGATCGTGTCATGTTTTTCAGACACATCATTTCTGAAGGGACGATCTCAGTAGCTCCTGCCAAGGTGTCCTCTGCATGTGATTGGCCATCACCAAAGAATCCTTCTAAAATTTGCAACTTCATGGGATTGGCAGGATATTATCGTTGGTTCATTCAAGATTTCTCAAAGAGTACACTACCCCTTACCAAGCTCTCCCAAAAGGATAAGAAGTTCATGTGGTCAAAGTTGTATGAAGCTTGATTCCAAGAGTTGAAGGAAAAATTGACCATAACACTTGTGTTGACTCTGCTGTTTGGCAACAAGGGATTTATGATATTCACTGATGCATCCAAAATTGGGCTTGGATGTGTGCTAGAGTAGAATAAGCATGTTTTCACTATGCATCTCGACAACTCAAGCCAAATGAAGTGAACTATTCGACACATGACCTAGGGTTGGCTGTAATCGTACATGCCCTAAAGATCTGGAGACACTACTTGTATGATGCTACCTTTGAAATCCTCACTGATTACAAGAGCTTGAAGTATCTCCTAACTCAGAAGGATCTCAACCTAAGATAGAGATGATGGATGGAATATATGAACGACTATGATTTCACCATCGCATATCACATAGGAAAGGCCAGTATGGTGGAATATGCCCTTAGCCAGAAACAACTTAGATGTGCAGCTATCTTGTCCACTCAGTGGAGGGAGTTGGAGGAGTATGACATATGGGCCCCACAACTGCTAGAAGACCAGATTCATTTGGCTAACATTCAGATAAAGCCTGACTTGCTGACTGAGTTAGTAGTTGCCCAGCTGGGGAGCCCAAAGCTTGAGAAGATGAGAGGTTTGTTGGAGAAACCTGAGACACACTTGTCCTTAGGTGTGGATGCAGGGGTCTGATACAAGAATCATATTTGGGTTCCTAAGGAGTCTCCTTTGTAGTCATCCTACAAGAAGCTCATGACTCTAAGTATATTGTACACCTTGGCACTACCAAGATTTTTAAGGACTTGCATTGGTATTTCTGGTGGCCTAGAATGAAGAAGGATATAGCTGCATATGTGGCAAGTTGTCTCATGTGCCAAATGGTGAAGACTAAATGCCAGTGACCTAGAGGATTACTGCAATCAGTTGAGATTCCTGAGTGGAAATAGGACTAGATTACCATAAACTTTGTGGTGGGTCTTCCCAAGGCAAAGAAATGTCATGATGCTATATGGGTTGTGGTGGACCGCTTGACCAAGTCGGCACACTTCCTTTCTGTGATGATTGCCACAAAAGTTCCAGACTTAGCCGAGTTGTATATCTAGGAGATAGTCTATTTGCATGGTATTCTAAGCTTGGTTATTTCTGATCATGACCACAAGTTCACCTTAAAGCTATGGAAGATGGTGCATGAAGAACTTGGGATAAGGCTAAAATTTAGTACCACCTACCACCCCCAGATTGATGGATAGTTAGAGAGAATGATCCAGACATTAGAAGACCTATTGAGAGCATGTGTGCTTAATTGGGGTGGATCATGGGAGTAATACTTGTCTTTAGTTGAGTTTGCCTATAATAATAGCTACCAAGCCAATATCGGGATGCCTCCATACAAAGCATTATATGGGAGGTTGTGTCAGTCACCACTTCACTAGGATGAGGCTGGTGAGAGGACCTTGTTGATGCCAGAGGAACTTTAGATTTATGCTGACAAAGTTTCTTTGATCAGGTAGAGGCTGAAGAGAGCCCAGGATCAACATATGTTGTATGTGGATGCAAAGAGGATTGACTAACATTTCATTGTGGGTGAACATGTGTTTCTAAAGATTTGGCCCCTCTGAGCTATAGCCAAAAATGGTGGAAAATTGACTCCCCAATACTGTTTGAAGTTCTAGAATGGATTGGTGAAGCACCATACAGTGTCTCCCTACCCCCACAATATAGCATGATGCATGATGTGTTCCATGTATCCAACCAGAAATGATATGTAAAAGATCCAACCCATGTGCTGAACATTGAACCAATTGAGCTCCAGGGGAGCCTGACATATCCCTAGTCACCTATGAGAGTATTGGATACTAAGATGAAAGAACTTAGAAGCAAAAAGATAGAGATGGTAATGGTTCTCTAGAAGAACGATGAGAGGATTAAGCCACATGGGAGATGAAGACGGACATCGAAAACTCATATTCTGGATTATTTGTATGATTAGATAAATTTTGAGGACAAAATTCTTATAAGTGGGGAAGGATGTTATAACCCCATTTTGGTTGTGTTATTATGCAATTATTTAATAAAAGGGGTTTTCTTGACAATTTGTATGCATTGTTTTACAACTTGGGTTTCTTTGCAAAATTATCTTGAATTATGAATTTAGTGTTTATCCCTATTTTAATAAGCCAATGGAAGTTTGAAAAGATAAATAACAAAAATAAAATCCATAATAAGGGAAATGGGCAAGAAGAAACTAAATAACTTATGTTTTCTTTAAAAAAAAATTGAATTCTTTAGAAGGTGGCATAAGTTGCCACAATAGAATGGTGTTAGCAGCACTTTCCTTCTAATGTCTAGAAAAGTCGAAATTAAGAGAATGGAAATGGAAGAAAGAGAAAATATGAGTTTTTATGCATTATATATGCCTTTTTAGTACATGACTTGTATATGAAGAAAAAGAGCTATAATTTTAGAATTTTGATCCCATATTGTGTTCATAGGTAGATAATATCATCAAGAACTTTCCCTTAAAATTTGGGATTAAAAACCCTTAGTTTAGGAGATATGAATTATTGAAAACCCCTAAAGTGATGGAATTTCCATAAATGTCACACTTAAATTGGATTTCCAAAAAGATTAGAAGATGGCACACACAATGGAAGCCATTGTATCCAAGATCCAACAACACCTATGCATTGCCTAGTTTGAATATGAGAAGGTTTGTGTAGTGTAAATGAGATCTTTGATCTTGATTTTCTCACAACCCGATGCATGAGCAACTGAGATGTTTACTGGGTTGTATTTGGGGGAGGATTCTGAACCATCCTAACCTTGGTCTCGAGGGGTGTGGAAGTCTCTAGAGGAAATGCTTAATCTTTCCCTAGAAGCCCAACAACAATGAGGGTTGGAAACACTAAATCTAACCCCCACGCCTGTATATATGATCACCCCTGACCTCATACTAGTCTCATGAACTCAAACGGTTGATTCTCATCGTTATTGTCTCTCTCTCTCTAATAAAATTGCTCTCTCTCCACTGAGCTTGTCGTCACGACACCATCATGAGTTCTTTTGGTAAAACATAATGTAGTGGGAAGAGCAGGAGGCGTAGGATCAGAGGTAGCCACTGACTCGTGAAGAAATTAGCGGCCCAGGGGTCTCCCCCCGTGTCCAAGTGGTTGAGTGGACGCGAGCGATGCAAACCACCCATTCCTCACCCGATCAAAGGAGAGTTGAGACCTAACAACCTCTATTTTTCCAAAAACAAGAGGTAAATCGTCTCTCTGGTCAGAAAATCAAGGAAACAATTTTATCTTGTAAAATTGATTAAAAATATGTTCTTTGGCCAAAAATTACAAGTAATATATATACATTGATCATAAAAATGCAAGCTACATGATACAAATATAATCTTGGTCAATATCTACTTCCAATTTGAAAGATGTTCAAAGTTGATGTATTGAATGTTTTTAATCGATCAAAGTCCTAATTTGTAAATGTTGATGAATCTAATAGACTTAGTTAATGTTGTTAATCAAAGATTGACCTTTTATAAATAAAAAGAAAACCATGGACTTGTATGTATGTTAAAATCCATGTTTTGTAGAGTTAGGGGTTTTTATGCATAAAGGTGCACTGAATGATGGAAATTAGGGTTTTTCGATGCAATAAACATAAAAGTGTCAAGTATTCATCTTTTCACCTCTCTAACCCTAATTTGACTTAAACGGATAAAATTGGGACTTTTGTATAAAAGGGATCTTTTTGTAGCACAATCTTGTATATGGAACCTAAAGTAGGATTTGTGAATTTAGAAAGTGGAAAGGGGCAATAATTGGACTAAAAGGGTAATATGGATAAAGACATAAGAAAGTGGACATAAAAACCTAACTTGAGAATCAAGCCAGTCCTTTGATAGGATTTAGAGTCATGTAGTGACACATGGGTGTATGCATTGAATTTCAGGTTGATGTGCTTGATTGTGTGGTTAATTCTACCTATTCCTATTTAGACTAAAAAAATCTCCTAAGAAAGGTATACGGTTACGCCTAAGATTATCCATTGTAATTTCACACAGTTTCTCAGAGGTTTTCCCTGCATGGTTGAAATTATATGCTTTCTTATTTATTTCATTCCATGCTAACTTTAAATTGACTATGATTATCACATTATAAATGCATGTGACTAGCCCAAATCTATGCCACCTATGAATATATGGATATGCCACCCTCTTGGATAGGGGAAGACATCTTTTGGTACCAACCTAAATTGGGGTTACTTGAAAAGTTACCCACCTGGATAGGGGGAGACATGATGAAGTCACCCGCCTAGATAGGAGGAGACATTATGAAGTCATCATCCTGGGTAGCGGAAGATAGTGAATACTATAGTATGAGGCCCTAAGTGGTTATGACAGAGGGTGGAGAAACCTAGATTGGGTAGTCATGGTGAAAATTTTAAATTTGGTTTGGTAAACATTAATTGTTGAATTATGTTGTTAGCATTATTTCTGAGATTTTGTTTCCTCCACATATCGGTATGAATTGACATACTGACTGACATTTTGATTGTCGACATTTTAGGATAGTCTTGTTGGAAATGATGTATTCAAAGTAAGGCTAGTGGATATAGTTAGATGGTATATTTCTCAGTAAATTGTAGAACCTATATTTTGTAAAGTTTGGAAAAAGAATTTTTTTATCTTGCACCAAGTTTAGTTAGTTTAATAAATTTTATTAATTATATTTTATTATGTGCAAAACCATTTGATCCTATTTTTGTGATAATGACTCTACTTTCTTGGTCTTCCTTAATTTGGGGTTGCCAGGGAATGGGGTCATTACATCAACTATAGTCCATTGTTCCCTTGTACATATCAAAGTAACCCATGTATGGGGTATTGCATACAAGTTCAATGTTTGCAAGTGAAATGGATCAACAATTATAGTGAAATTACAAGCAACCTAATGGTCTCTAGTGACATGTGGGATTCACCAGGCTCCACCTCCCCGGCCTCCCCTCCCTTGCCAGGTCCCTTGGCTTCCACCTCCAACCCCCATCCAACTTCCTCTAACTCTGTCCCCCTTCCTTCTGTGGATGTGGTCCACTTCGGTCCCACGCCGGCCCCCTGGTACGACCCTCAGGCAGATGTTACGATGGGGTGTTCATGGGAGGAGACTATGAGGCATCCCATGGAGGTTCACATATGATGTAGGATGGTCACTCTCCCTGAGGACCCCAAAGCGTCGACGTTCTGGGAGGGTGATGCCCGCCCGTGGATGAGGTTCTCGCAATCAGTGGTCGATGCTATGGACGATTTCCATAGGTTTATCATCACCATTCAGGTAATGGGAAGGGTGAGCCACATCACCCAGCTCTACGGCTGGATTCTGAGGTCGTGGAAACCTAGGGGAGAAGTCCAACTCTTGGCTCTTAGGGATGGAGTGTTCCTGGCGAGGTTTTCTTCTGATGACAACCTGAAAGAGCCGCTAGAAGAGGGACCATGGTTTTTCGACATCCAACTGGTCATCACCCGAAGGTGGTCATCGGAGGCCAACACCAGAAGGGAGGCCCTCACCTTTGCCCCGATTTGGGTGACCCTCCCTAATGTGGGGTTGCACTGGACGCTCAGGGCGGTTACCATAATTTGGTATGGCCTGGGCACCCCCAAAGTGATCGACTTCCATTCCAAAGGAAGGTTTGCGGGTGCTTCTCACCTTTGCGTGGAGATCATGGCAGATAAACCACCACCTCCGGCGGTCATGGTTGAGATGCCTGACAAGAGGGAGTTAGAGATCAAGGTTGTTTATGACGCCCTACCCGAGAGGTGTGAGGTATGCAAGGTGTTTGGCCATGGATCTGTGAGATGTCCGAACAACAAAGCTGAGACACCTGTGGAGGTTGATGCCCACGGCAGATCAAGGAGTAGGAGGCCCACTAGAAGGAGGAGGAAATGGGCTACCATCCCACGGTCGATCGAGATGGGACCTTAGCTACCCCAGGAGCTCTAGCACCAACAATAGGAGAAGGATGTGCCGAGTGACCAGACTGAGGTGATACAGCCAGGAGTCAACTTAATGGATGAGCCTGTTGGGATACAGACAAACATAGAGGGTGGTTGGCAGAACCTGGAGGCTGGACAACCTCCAGATCCACCGCATACAGAGATGGCATATGAGAATCAGTTCTCAGTCCTTCAGAACATGGACTCTGAGGTTAACTTTGAGGACCTTGTTGGTCATGCAATGACGAGAGTAGGGGTTGAGGCTCCAAGCACCCAATCTAACAGAGGGAGACGTACCTCATCCAAAGTCTCCACCTCTGGAAGGGGTGGTTATTCTCAGACCAGATGACGATCCTCACGAGGAACGTGAGGGGAGCCTCAAGGCCAGAGAGGTAGAGGAGGGTGAAGGAGATCATCAGCAGGGAGCAAGCTTCCATAGCCACTTGCTTGGAGATGAAAATAAAATGGGCCTTTGGACAGAGGATATCCAACCTATTTCCAGTCGACTGGGGATGTGATTCTAATCTCCCTCAGGTTGAGGGTGGTAGGATCTTGATCAGATGGAACAACTAAGTCTAGGACATCCAAGTAATCCATGCTACTGACCAGTTAGTTTTTGCGAGTTGCATCAATGTAGGGGGTTTTCACTATGTGATCAGTGTCGTGTATGGGCACAACAATGAGGTGTGTAGAAGAAGCATTTGGGACCAAATCATTAACTCCACACAGAAGGCTCTACCTCATCTTGTGATAGGTGATTTCAATCATGTAAGGAAGGGATCTAAAAAGTTTGGTGGCAAACCTATTCTGGATTCCATCATCAGAAGGTTTAATGCAGCTGTGGATGCTGCTAATCTAGCTGAAGTCAACATGAAGGGGGGGATTACCACTTGGCAGAATAAAAGAAGTCTGTGTTTCAGAATTGCTAGCAACCTTGATAGAGCCCTGGTCAATGTGAAGTGGGTAAGTGTGTTCCCTGAATCGTCAGTGAGATTGGGGGGACACCCAAATAGCGATCATGCGTGGATGCTGATGAATTTTAATGGGGCAAGACTGATGAACAGACCTTTCAGATTCTTGAACTTATGGTTGGAATGGCCGAGCCTTAGAAATCTGGTGGCGGAGACTTGGAATACGCGCATTGAGGGTAATCCAATCTTTGTGGTGGTAGAGAAGCTGGAAATCCTTAAAACTGTAATCAAGAATTGGGCCAAGGATCTCTCAGATATCCCTACTCTAGTGAAGGAAGCCGTGCTAGCATACTCTAAGGCTACTGAAGATCTGAGGAATGATCCACTGCGACCCAAGCTGATGGGGGATTGAAGATAGGGTGGCAAAGAGACTAAAATAACTTGAGAAGGCTGAAGAACTCCTATTTTGGAAGAGAAGCAGATTAAAGTAGATTAGAGATGGTGATCGCAACACCAAGGTGTACCATGCGGCTACTAAGAAAAATCATATGAGAGACTTCATCCATTCCCTGATCAAGGAGAATGGATCATCCATGGGAGGTCCTGAGGAGGTGGTGGATGAAGCTATCAAGTATTTCTATGAGTTGTACAACCAAGACAGTTTTTCCATTTTGTGTGAGCTTCCCCCTAGGCGTGTCTATGAGGAGATGAATATGAAGTTGTGTGGCTCAGCCTCAGATGATGAAATTAAGTGAGCTATGTTCTCCATCAGTGCGTCCAAAGCACTAGGACTAGATGGTTTCAATGGAAAATTTTTCCACACATTCTGGGAGATCATTAAGGATGATGTTAACCGGGCGGTAAGATGGTTCTTGGTTGGTGGCTGCATGGTCTGTATAGTCAACCATGCTTTCCTGTGCCTTATTCCTAAGAAGCCTAATGCTACTTCTTTGGAGGACTTTAGACCTATTGCGTGCTGCTCTGTTCTCTACAAAATTATTGCCAAACTCCTGGCGAATAGGCTGAGTACCATTCTGCCTGAGGTGGTGTCCCCCAATCAGTCTGCCTTTATTAAAGGTAGATCCATATCTGATAGTGTGTTGTTGGCTAGTGAGTTTCTGTTGGGTTTCAACTGCAAAAATAGAACCAAGAAGGCTTGTGTGAAGGTAGACATATCGAAGGCTTATGACCATGTCAACTGGTCAGGCCTCAAGGCGATCTTAGAGGCTTTTGGGTTCTTGAATAGGTGGATTGGTTTGATGAGGCAATGCGTAGAGACAACCTCCTTCTCAGTGCTAGTCAATGGTATTCCTAAAGGGCTATTTAAAGCTACGAATGGTCTGAGACAGGGTGATCCGTCATCCCCCCTACTGTTTACACTAGTTATGGAGGCGTTGACCTTCCTCATGAAAAAGGCTAAATCTAGGGGTGATATCAAGCCTTTAAAGGTGGGGTGCACTCCCATCCTATCACATATGATCTTCGCAGATGATGTCTTGGTGTTTATAGCACATCATGACAAATACTTGAGGGCGGTGAAATCTACGATGAAGACCTTTGGTAAACTTTTTGGACTTTACATTAGCAGAATCAAATCTAGGATTTACCTCTCCAGGTCCTGTGATGAAAGGAGGGGGAGGATCAAAGAGGTCACTGGTTTGGAGATCGGGACTTTTCCAATTAAGTATTTGGGCATACCGATTATGGGAGGCAGAGGGTATGGCAGGGATTTTATGGAGATCATTGATAATCTACGGAGCACAGTGGACAAATGGGTGGGTCTGAAGTTGTCGCTGGCTGGCAAAGTTGTGCTTATTAAAGCTGTCCTTACAAGCAAGATCCTCTTTTGGTGTAGACAAGTGATGCGATGATTTTGAGTCACATTTATAGACTTGTTTTACTTGTGTTTTATGCATTTATTGGTCGTTCTTGTGGTTAATGTTGCATTATTCATTTACTTTGGTCTATGATCCTTCTGAGTGTCAAATCTCCCTTATTCTATTGTTTTGAGCATAAATGATTACAATAATATGTTTTATTTTGGCTTATGTGGTTTTGTGTTGCAATTTCAGGAAAAACACATATCTGCAATTGTCGATACCATCGACAGATGTCGATACTATCGACACAGCCACAGGTTGCCAGCCGCAAGAAGTAGCACAGAGTCGATACCATCGACGGGGAAGTCGATGGTAGCGACGTACCTTCAGGTTGCTGGCGAGCAGATAGTCGATACTATCGACCATTAAGTCGATACTATCGACCCCATAAGATTCAGCAACGGAAAAGGACAAAACTAACGCCTAAGGGTGTCGATACCATCGACCCTCATCGATGGTATCGAGTCACCATCAGGCGCAATGAAGAAAAGAAAAGAAACTTGCTGATATCGCGCGTCGATGGTATCGACGCCTTCAGATGCAAGTTTGTTTCAGATTGATCTAAATATGACGACTATGATATTTTTGCAACCTAACTCGGTGATTATACCTAATGACAGGGCCTAGAGTGAGGTATCACGTCATTAGCCGTTGCACACATCCCGAGAAGGTGTGGAGAGAAGAACGAAGCCCAGAAGCATGCCCCATCCGTTTCAGAAGCCGAAAAAGACATTTTCCACCGTCGAAAGGTTGTAGATCGCACATTCTACGCCGAGGAATGCTTGGATCTTCTCCATTCAGGGGCTTCATTACTTATTCACATTTTTCTCCATGTTCCCCTTTTCTCAACCATGTGTTGCTCTGAGATGAAAATGTGGGGCTAATCCCCTTTATCTTTAGGACCGGGAGTAGCCCGGGGAAACAATGTATGACATTTTTATTATAGTAATTCATCATTTATCTCTTAAATTCGTGGTATGATTTCGTTTTCTCAATTATATTGTTATGCTTGATCACCATAATGATAATCTAATACCTTTAATTACTTTGAAAGAAGAATTTACTGTTGAAAAGAGATGAAATTCACATTAATTAACAAATCCCTTAAACAAGGTGATGTAAGATTAATGGTGGAAACCCAGAGGTCGATTCTAATGCACCTAGTTTAGGGTATAGGTTACTACAACGGTGGAACCGACCTAGACATAGGTAGTGAATTGCACCATGACAGTGGGCAATTCTGACTACAGGCCACTACCCAGATTGAGAGATGAACTTGAATTATTATATAGAAATTCATACAATGAAAACCCGCGGTGAAACCGCAATCCTAAAGATTTCCACCTGAATTGATTAAACTAAATATTTAATCGGTTTCTTTGTTTTATTTTATTTTCTTTTATTTTTACAATAACTCTCAAACTCTTTTAATTGGTTTAGTTGATCGCAAATAGTTAGTAGTAGTCTACCGATAGTTCAGTGTCCCTGAGTTCGACTTGGGCCTCACAAGGGCCTATACTACATTGACGTGTGCACTTGCATTCGACGCACGGTAAAATCGTGTCAAGTTTTTGGCACTGTTGCCGGGGACACGACAATTGTCGGCACTACGAGTGCTGCGAGCGGCCACTCTAGGCCACATTTTTTTTGTTATTTTATTATCATTTTAGAAATTCATAGTTTTATCTTTAATATTATTGTAATCATCTAGCACGGTACTGAACCGAAATAATTATTTTGTAGGTACTGTGCATGGTGCGGACGCGTAGCAGCGACTACACGCAACATGCACCAGAGGTTCCACTGCTGGGACTAGACGACGAGGAGGATTATAATCAACACCATTCAGAAGAAATAGATTCTGACTCAGAACTAGAAGCCATGGCAGAAGAGAAGACGATAAGGGAGAAGATAAAAGCTTCTTCCTCATCCGCTTCAAAAGGGCTAATAAAGAAGCAAGCGATCAACATTCCGACTTATAAGATTGATCCTGCATTAATCAATCTGGTCAAGTCTAATGCATTTCATGGGCTAAAAAATGAAGACCCGGTGACTCACATTAGCTAGTTCGTGGAGAACTACGACATGATTAAGATGGACAGGTTCCCGCAGGAGACACTGTACCTGAAGCTATTTCCGAGCTCTCTGGCAGGAAATGCACGAGAGTGGTTGCACAATCTTGACAATGAATATGTGGAATCATGGAACCACATGGTGGAAGTGTTCTTTGAAAGGTTCTTTCCTCATGAGAAGATGAATGATATGATCAGGAAAATCCATAATTTCAGCCAGAAGGTAGGAGAGACTTACTCTGAGACCTGGGAACGGTTTCAGATCATGTTCAGGAGGTGCCCGCATCATGGGCTTGACAAGGAGACGCAGGTCAAAATCTTTTATTTTTCTCTTTCCGAGCATGATAGGAGTAACCTAGATTCCGCAGGTTCAGGGTTCTTCTTAAATAACACAGACACGAGATGTTGGGAAATTATGAAAAACATGGCCAAAAAGCAATCCTGGGGTGACAGAGACGTCGTAGAGCATGTTCGCGTTGTGGGGGAGTCGAAGGCCATCAAAGAACTACATGATAAGATGGACCTTCTCGCAAAGAAACTGCTTGCAAAAGAAGATGCAGGATCAGATGATGAGGCTCAAGTGAATTTCATGCGCTAGCAGCAGGGGTACAGAAACAACGATTACTCATGGAGGAAGGACAAGAAATTTTCCTGGAAGGATCCAAATAATTTCTTGCAGGACCCCGACGTGAAACCCCAACCGGCACAAGAGGATAAGAGAACTGATTTTCTCAATCAAGTGATCAAGGAAAATCAAGAACTGATGAACACTTTTGGCCAGCAGATCAAGCAACAAGGGGAATTCATGAACCAATTCAGGCAGACTTTACAAAGACATGGGGCACAGATGAGGACGATAGAGACAGTGGCTTCCCGGGCAAAAGGCAACTGAGATAGCAAAAGGCAACTGAGATAGCAAATCTAAAGAAGCCAGTGCAGCAAGGCTTCTCGGGTAATACAAACATTCCAGTGGTAAATCAACAGGCTAAGGAAATCTTGCTAAGGAGTGCAAGAAGATTTTAAACCCCAGGGCCGATGAACCAAGCAAACCCCAATCAGAGATCATAAGTGAGGCCGCAGAAGAGGTTTCGATTCCAACCACAGAGCAGGTTGAAGATATAGCAGAGGATGTCACAGCAGAACCAGTTGTTGTGGAGGAGGAGACATAGAAAAGGACACCATATGTGATGCCGCATCAAAGGGCACAGACTGTCCCGGTCCCATATCCAAATAGTGTGAAAGAAAAGAAAGTGGACGGCCAGTTCAAGAAGTTTCTAGAAAGTTTTAGAAAGCTCTCTGTCAACATTCCATTATTAGAAGCAATCGAGCAGATACCCTCCTACGGGAAGTTCTTGAAAGACATCATCACAAAGAAAAGGAAAATCCCTGATACTGAGGTTGTGATTCTCAAGGAACAATTGAGTGCCTTCATCATGGGTGCATTGCCACCTAAGAGGCGGGATCCGGGCTGCTTCAATGTTTCATGCTATATTGGGAAAGTGAAATTCGGCGAAGCACTATGCGATTCAGGGGCAAGTATAAACCTGATGCCTCTCTCTACGTTCAAGAAATTGGGATTGAAAGAATCAAGGCCAAGCAATATGACAATACAGTTGGCAGATAATTCAGTGGTGGAGTCGTATGGTATTTGCGAAGATGTGTTGGTGAAAGTTGATCGGTTTGTATTTCCAGTAAACTTTGTTGTAATGGAAATGCAAGATGAACAGGGTAATGAGTTACTCCTTGGACGACCCTTCCAAGCCACTGCTGACATGATACTTGAGATGGGAAGAGGTCAATTGACCTTGGGTATCACTGACGATCGATTCGAGATGGTCATGCCTCCCAGCACCACACAATCAAAAGCCAAGGAGCAATGCCGCATGATGAAGCACTTTGGTTAGAATATCTCTTTATGTCTAGGGAAGCCATTTTTAGATATGGCTCATGTAATGACTAAAGTTGAGAAGGGGACACTGGATGTAGACATCATGGAGCAGACCTAGGTTGTGTCTCTTAGCAAGGCTGTGGGTTTTCCCAATGATGAAGAGGAGGACATCCCTCCCTCTACTGAAGATGAGGCCATAGCAAGTTCTGTTTTCAATACATATCCAGAACTGCCGCTTAAAGCCTGCCTGGTTAATATAACACATGATTGGATGAGAAGCAAGTCACTATAAGAGTGTGTCAAGATTCTTCAGGTGCTTCCATGCTTTTATGCTAGGTACTATGAAGACCTTGGAGAACTTCCACCACCGCTTCAGTCATCCTTGATTAGCCCGCCAGATTTAGAATTGAAGTCATTGCCACCACACTTGATATATGCATTTATAGCTGAGGGTGAGAAGCTGCCAGTGATCATTTCGGCATATCTGAGTGTCGAGGAGGAAGATCAATTGTTGATCGTGCTGAAGAACCACCGAGGTGCATTCGGGTGGTCCGTAGCGGACATCAAGGGGATCTCCCCTACATTGTGCCAGCACAAGATCCGGCTTGAGGAGGGAGCCAAACCGGTAATTCAGCCACAATGTCGACTAAATCCGAGCATAATGGAGGTCGTCAAGAAGGAGGTGATCAAGCTCCTTTCTACAGGTATCATCTATGCTATATCCGACTCGACGTGGGTGAGTCTTACACAGGTAGTCCCTAAAAAAGGGGGAATTACTGTTACACATAATTTGTTAAATGAACCGGTCACGACCCGCTTGGTAACCGGGTGGCATGTATGTATAGACTACCGTATATTGAATGCTGCTACGCTTAAGGATAATTTCCCTCTCCCATTCATTAATAAGATTTTAGAGCGATTAGCAGTTCAATCTCATTTTTGTTTTCTCGATGGTTATTCGGGGTACAATTAGATTTCCATTGATCCTAAGGACCAAGAGAAGTCCACCTTCACTTGTCCTTATGGAACATTTGCATACCGCCGTATGCCATTTGGGTTGTGTAACGCACCGACAACCTTTCAGCGTTGCATGCTTGCCATTTTCTCCGATATGGTTGAACGATGTTTGGAGGTTTTTATGGACGATTTCTCCGTCTATGGTGCATCTTTCGACGAATGTTTATACAACTTGGACAAAGTTTTGCAACGCTGTGAGGACACACATTTGGTCCTCAATTGGGAGAAATGCCACATGATGGTTAGCGAAGGGATCATGCTTAGACATAAAGTGTCTAGCAAAGGGTTGGAGGTAGACCTGATAAAGATTTAAGTTATTTTCAAATTACCCCCACCGAATTCGGTTAAAGGGGTACGGATTTTCTAGGTCACGCCGGTTTTTATCGCCGCTTTATAAAAGATTTCTCTAAAATAGCCAAACCATTATCTGAGTTGTTGGAAAAGGATGATGTGTTTGATTTTAACAAAAAGTGTTTACATGCGTTTAACATGCTTAAAGAAAAATTGATTTCGGCACCGGTTGTGCAAACACCGGACTGGACAAAGCCATTCGAACTAATGTGTGATGCATCGGACTTCGTAGTTGGGGCAGTTTTAGGACAACGTGTGGACAAGAAACCCGCTGTGATTTTCTATGCGTCCAAAACTTTGAATGAAGCACAATTGAATTACACGACAACTGAAAAAGAGCTTCTCGCCGTTGTTTTTTCTTTTGAAAAATTTCGGCAATATCTTGTTGGATCAAAAGTCATGGTATGGACGGACCACACCGCCATAAAATATTTGATGGAAAAGAAAGATGCCAAACCTAGACTGATTAGGTGGATCTTACTTTTACAAGAATTTGATATTGAAATCAAAGATAAGGCGGGCATTGAAAATTTGGTTGCGGACCATTTGTCTAGGTTGGAAAGGGTAGATGAGAAGGACGTGCATATACCCATTACCAAGACATTTCCTGATGAGCAACTTTTATCTATGAAATCTAAAGATCCTTGGTTTTCTTATATAATTAATTATCTTGCTTGCAAAATTATCCCAAATGATTGGACATACTAAGAGAAAAAGAAAATTTTCCATTCTTTGCGGTATTATTTTTGGGATGACCCTATTCTGTTGAAGAAATGCAGGGATGGTGTGTTGCGCAGGTGTGTACCGGAGGTGGAATACGAAAGTGTCCTTCATCATTGTCATACTCTACCGACGGGTGGCCACCATGCTAGTTCTCGAACTGTAGCCAAAGTACTTGAAAGTGGCCTGTATTGGCCTACTTTGTTCAGGGATGCCTATAACTATGTGCGGCAATGCGATTCCTTCCAACGGGTAGGTAACATTTCAAAAAGACAGGAGATGTCCCTTAATGTATTTCAAGAAGTTGAGGTGTTCGATCTATGGGGTATTGATTTTATGGGACCCTTTGTGTCCTCCAATTCTAACTTGTACATTCTATTAGCTGTTGACTATGTATAGAAGTGGGTAGAGGCAATACCCACTAGGACTAATGATGATGTCGTAGTGTGCATGTTTGTCAAAGAATACATTTTCTATAGGTTTGGTATACCAAGAATGATTATTAGTGATGGAGGTACACATTTCTGAAATCAAAAGTTTGTGGCACTGTTGAGAAAGTACAGGGTAAAGCACAACATCGGCACCCCGTACCACCCGCAGACGCAGGGGCAAGTGGAAGTCTCCAAACAGGAGATTAAGAAGATCTTGGAGTGCGCTGTGGCTTCCATGAGAAAGAACTGGAGCACCTTGCTATCAGATGCTTTGTGGGCGTAGAGGATGGCGTTTAAGACACCTATAGGCACTACACCTTTTAGGTTGGCTTACGGTCGGGCCTGCCATTTTCCGGTGGAATTGGAGCATAAGGCGCACTGGGCGCTTAGGAGGCTGAATTTGAGCTATGATGAGGCAGGAAAGAAATGGTTGCTTGAGCTGAATGAACTTGACGAATTGAGGATGAATGCATATGAAAGCTTGCAGATCTAAAAGGAGCGAACAAAGTTGATTCACGATCGACATATTCAGATGCGTGTCTTCAATAAAGGAGATCGCGTACTCTTGTTCAACTCCAGGTTGAAGATGCATCCCGGGAAATTGAAATCACGATGGAGTGGGCCATTCACTGTAGAGGAGGTCAGGCCACATGGCGCAATCATGGTGCATGATGGCGAGACAACATTCTTGGTTAATGGACAACACTTGAAGTTGTATTTCGATGAGGAATAAACAAGGAAAGTGAATGAGGTCAAACTCATTGCTCTTCCAGATGAATGAGGAGCTTGATTTCATCTAGCCTAAGACGTTAAATAAGGGCGCTTGTTAGGAGGCAACCCAGCCATCGGTAGTTTTGTTTAGTTTCATTCACATTTGTAGGTTAGTTTGATTTGATTTTGTTTTTAGTGTAAAAATGATACCTTGATTGTTTGTTCAATGTGCAGGACTGAGGCTGGGTCAATACCATCGACACTTGAGTCGATGGTATCGAGATGGGCACAGGTAGGCAGCTGCAAAAATCTCTCTGCCTCGATACCATCGACGGCCTTGTCAATGGTATTGACCCACCATCAGGTTGCTCGCCAAAACGGGGTCGATAGTATCGACATAGGTGTCGATACTCATGAGATCTCTGGAGATATTCAGACAAATTTGTCTCAGTCAAGTCGATACCATCGACGGGCCTGTTGATGGTATCGACCCAGTTACAGGAAGAAAGCGGTGGCCGGGCCTCGCGAGGGTATGTGCCCTAAGAAGAGTCGATACTATCGACTCGCGTCGATGGTATCGATGCGACATGTCATCGATCCACGAGAGGAAATCAACGACGATCGCTGCATCAAGAGAGTTGATCCGTGGGATGGGTCAATACCATCAACACCCATCGATGGTATCAACGTGTCACCGATCTGGGCCCCCAAATCAGGCTATCGACAACCGTCGATACTAGCAGAAGACAGATTGTGCTATAGGAGTCGATACCATCGACTCACGTCGATGGTATCGACGGGCATACAGCAGTGCCGACCATAGTTATAAAAGGGATGGATTGTTGTCATATGACGTCACACCTTCAGAGCATTCCTCCTCCACTTGTGCCGAGTGTCTTGTTGAGCGATCGGAGCCCTGCTACGAGCATCCTAGGAGCGTGTTCTTACATGAGCCTTCACCGAGCGGAGAGTGTCTTCTCCGACCTTCACCAAGCTCCGTCTTCTATCCCTTCTTCCTCGACAATGGTGCATACTACCGGAGCATCTTCTTCACGTGCGACACCAATGGAGATCCCATTGTTTATTCCTCCACCTACTGCATCTATTCAACATCTGTGGATTGTCCATCCTTCCGCGGAGGTTCGAAAGGTCTGCGAGGAGCTGATGAAGCCCAAGATTGATCCGACCCGCTACGTCGACCGGGACATGATCCACAATCTGGGGTTCGAGGCTAATCTGGCCTTCGTGCTCAAGGGGCAAGCAAGGTATACGGGCAGGAGGCCCAATGAGATAGAATTCCACGCCGACGGCCAGCCATTCTTCAGTGAATGGCCCACATACAAAGAGCTAGTGACGGAGTTCATGGCGTCGCTGGATATATGCGTTGTGCCAAACGACGTCATCACCACTGATTGGGAATGGATTAAAGGCCACGTTTCTTTCCGGATGTACAAAAATGATTACACCCTTACCCTCAAGTAGTTCAACTCCATCTATAACTGGAATCATGGGTGAGATCAGTACCGGAGACCAGACAACCAGACTGATTATGATGCTATTTTCACCGAGTTGGTGACTGCGCCGCCCGGCAAATCCGTGAGCTACCATAATGCGGCAGGGCAGATTTCGAGCATCTATTCGTGTAGATTCTTCACCGCATGCTCTGCACCACCTTGTTCGCTCGTGGTGATCTGTCTCTCAGCAAGTTTTAAGAGACAAACTTATTTTTCCTGCACAAGTTGTTGAAGCGAGAAGAGTGTAATTGGGGCGCATTTTTCTTGATGCGCGTCTTGGCTGTCAAGAGGAGTATGCGGAAGGCTCCAATCCACTTTTGAGGGCTCATCAAACCGTTGGCCCACTATCTTGGGTTAAATTTCTCCCAGCTTACTCCCCTCTCCAACAGGAGCAAGGTCAACTTGCAACATATGCATCGCTCCAGCCTCATCCTGCTTCGTGATGGCTTGGCATATGCACATTGCCATGTTAATCACGCATATCAAGAGTGTTCACTTCCAGACCCCATCTTCAACATTGAGGGCGCTCAGCATTTCCGATGGCATGTCATCGCCATCGAGAGCTCGGATGATGACGGCGGCAATGACGACAATGAAAATGACGGCAACGAGCTTGAAGAGGAAGAGGAGGCTTTCACTCCTCTTCGTGCACGAGTGACACCCAGGAAGTGTCCCCGCATGCATCCGGGTGCATCTTCTTCTTCGCAGCCTCCACCACCACAACCCTCGTAGCAAGGCGAGGATGCCTACTCTATGCAAGGGATGTATATAATGTTGTAGGAGATTCATCAGACACAGCAGCAACATACAACTTCATATGTCGGTATTCAGGATATGACGAACCGACTGCTTGACAACCAGAGGGCTATTTTTGAAAATGAGCGCCTCCTCCTCGACAACCAACAACACATCCACGACAGGTTGCATAGGATGGAGATGCAACAACAGCCCTTCTACGATCATTACTGGAGCCAGAATTACTTTGGGGGGTATCCACAACCTCCGCCCATGCCCCAATATGATCCGAGCTTTCAGTGGCAGTACCCATCTTGGGACCCCATGGCCCCGCAGTACCCGCCTCCTCCGGAAGAATGATTGGTATCACTGTTCCACCTTTTAAGGTTGTTTTTGACTATGAGGCCATAGTCGAATTCAAGCTTAGGGGGGGAGTTGGAACAACTCTATCCTTTAGTTTAGTTTTTATTGTTTTGTTTCTTGTCATTTATTTCTTGCAGTTTTTAGTTTGTTTGTAGGATCCACATTTTATCTAGTGTACTCGTGGATGTCGTAAGTCATGTGTCATCTCGCTGCTTGTACATGGGAATCAAGGGAAAATTTAAATTTTTTTAGTGTTCTACAAGCTTGTGTTGTTCAACTTTGAGCACATAACTTAAGGAAATGATTGGGTTTGTCAACTCTAAAATAGAAAATCACAATTGTACATTCTCATGATTCATGAAAAGTGGACGGAATTGGTTGTTTGAGCCTAAAATGATCAAATGATAATGAGACTTTAATTTGAAATAAGAGAGAGAAACCTCTTAATTACTACACATGTCAGTAAGGAGGGACACATAATAATTTTCAAAGGTTCAGTCAAATAGTCTTGTGATCTATCCACCCCATTGTTTTAATACTCCACCTTAAGAACTGGAAGTACACTACGATTTTAATCTTTTTGATTGCATCTCGTGTAGATAGGTCTTGCATCGCAACTGTTTCCACATATCTTGCATGAAAATAAAAAATAGAGTAGTTATACATGCACAGTATCCTTAGGTGCATGTCATTTAATTGCATAATTATCATTTTGTAGCTGCATTCACATTTTTGTGCATATATCGTACATCATGCATCTTATTTCTTATGAAACACTAAGGGTGATGAACTTGTTCCATACCTTCTGAATGTTTCAAATGTATAAGTTATGCAACAATAAGTGAGCCCGATAAACAATTCATTGTCAGCTGTGAAAATAAGGGCTTGAAGAAAAAGAAAAAAAAGAAAAAAAAAGAGGAAGAGAATTGAGAAGCAAGTACTAATGAGAGGGAGAAAGGAACATGTTCTCACTACATACTAAGAAGAATAAGTACATGATGTATTTTTCCTAGATATTCCATCTCACCTTGAGACGAAATGATAGTGCATGCATCATTCCACCCAAATGTAGGCATTAGGGCATTTACACTTGCATATGCATCATTTAGGTCATTTTTGCTTTGTGTATGTTAAAATCGTATAATACTTCCATTTCTTCCACGAGCCACCCATTCCATCCATCCATTGCTCGAATTGGTAGGCCACTGTGATTTTTCTCCTCACTCATTAATACCAAGAGAATTGCTTCTGTGTAGATGGTAGTTAGGGCGAGCAACGTAGAATAGAAGATCACAAGATGCACCGAGTCTGGACCGGTGAATTTTATTATGTTAACTACCTTATGTGATAGTGTTCATTATTTTTGAGGTAGATATCTTTTATGGATGAATACTGTTGCCTTTAGGGTAATTATCATTCCTTGGTCAGTGAGGGCCGGTATGTGAATGTCTGGGGGGGATTATGTGGTGATGTTTGTTGTGACGATCTGTTCTTTAGTTGACCCTCGCAATTCTATTCTAAGGTTTTTTTTCTCGAGGGCGATCAATGTTCAAGCCTAGGGGAGTTTGATGTGATGATTTTGAGTCGCATTTATAGACTTATTTTACTTGTGTTTTATGCATTTATTGGTCATTTTTGTGGTTAATATTGCATAATTCATTTACTTTGGTCTATGATCCTTCTCAATGTCAAATATCCCTTATTCTATTGTTTTGAGCATAAATGATTACAATAATATGTTTTATTTTGGCTTATGTGGTTTTGTGTTGCAATTTCAGGAAAAAAACACATATATGTAGCTGTCGATGGTATCGACAGTTGTCGATACTATCGAAAGCTGTCGATACTATCGACACAGCCACAGGTTGCCACCCGCAAGAAGCAGCACAAATTCGATACCATCGACGGGGAAGTCGATGGTAGCGACGTACCTTCAGGTTGCTGGCGAGCAGATAGTCGATACTATCGACCATTAAGTCGATACTACCGACCCCAGAAGATTCAATGACGGAAAAGGACAAAACTGACACCTAAGGGTGTCGATACCATCGAACCTCGTCGATGGTATCAAGTCAGCATCAGACGCAATGAAGAAAAGAAAAGAAAACTTGCTGATATCACGTAGGGTCGATACCATCGAATCGCGTCGATGGTATCGACATTGTCAGATGCAAGTTTGTTTCAGATTGATCTAAATCTGATGGCTATGATATTTTTGCAACCTAACTCGGTGATTATACCTAATGACGGGGCCAAGAGTGAGGTATCACGTCATTATCCGCTGCACACGTCCCGAGAAGGTGTGGAGAGAAGAATGGAGCCCAGTAGCACGCCCCAGCCATTTCGGAAGCCGAAAAAAACATTTTCCACCGCCGAAAGGCTATAGATCGTGCATTCTACACCGAGGAACGCTTGGATCTTCTCCATTCAGGGGTTTCATTACTTATTCGCATTTTTCTCCATGTTTCCCCTTTTCTCAACCATGTGTTGCTCTGAGATGAACATGCGGGGCTAATCCCCTTTATCTTTAGGACCGGGAGTAGCCTGGGGAAACATTGTATGACATTTTTATTATAGCAATTCATCATTTATCTCTTAAATTTGTGGTATGATTTTGTTTTCTCAATTATAATGTTATGCTTGATCACCATAATGATAATCTAATACCTTTAATTACTTTGAAAGAAGAATTAACGATTGAAAAGAGACGAAATTCACATTAATTAACAAATCCCTTGAACAAGGTGATGTAAGATTAATGGTGGAAACCCAGAGGTCGATTCTAATGCACCTAGTTTAGGGTATAGGTTACTACGACGGTGGAACCGACCTAGACATAGGTAGTGAATTACACCACGACAGTGGGCAATTCTGACTACAGGCCACTACCCGGATTGAGAGATGAACTTGAATTATTATATAGAAATTCATACAATGAAAACCCGCGGTGAAATCGCAATCCTAAAGATTTCCACCTGAATTGATTAAACTAAACATTTAATCGATTGCTTTGTTTTATTTTATTTTCTTTTATTTTTACAACAACTCTCAAACTCTTTTAATTGGTTTAGTTGATCGCAAAACCGTTAGTAGTAGTCTACCGATAGTTTAGTGTCCCTGAGTTCAACTTGGGCCTCACAAGGGCCTATACTACATTGATGCGTGCACTTGCGTTCGGCGCACGGTAAAATCGTGTCAACAAGCGGAACTGCCTGGATTTATTCTGGACAAAGCCAAAGCAATCATGAGTTCCTTCCTATGGTCTGGTAGAAGCCACGCCATGGTTTGGAGCACGGTGGCTGCACTGACGGATCTTGGTGGATTAGGCATTAGGGACCTATATGCCATTACGGACCATGCGACTAAGCTGAGGATTGATACTTTCCTCCAGAATGGGGCATCTACTTGGGCTACCTGGATGAGAAGGAGGTACAAGGAAAGGTTGTTGTTGTTCGATCAGAATAGGACCTCAAGAGTCTAGAGGAGAATGAACCTGCTATGGACGAAGGTGCAACCTAATTATCAGCTGCTGAATGGAACGTGGAATAGAGTGGAAAACATGGCATGGGCACAGGCTGCTACTGGCCCACAGGTTCCTTGGGCTCATCTCATTTGGAACCAGACTCATACACCCAAATGGAGTTGTTGTTTCTACAAAGGGGTTATGAGGAAGATGCCCACGATGGATCGACTTACTAGGTGGGGGCTGGGGGTGAGCACTACATGCATCCTGTGTAAACGTGATGATGAATCACATAAACACCTATGGTGGGAATGTAATTACAACATGTACATATGGACGAAAGAGATGCTAAAGTGTGGATGGGGGGAACCCGCCGAGTGAACTGAATGAGAGCATTGCTTGGGTTCTAAGGAACACTTATAAGAATCAACCTATGAGACATTTTGTGGGCATATGTTTGACGACCATCATGTTTCATGTGTGGAGGGAGAGGAACTCATGACTCCATAACAGACCTGAGAAGGATGACACTGTTATTTTTTATGATATTGTAAATAGCTTACTGATTGTTGGCAAATCCATACCTCAGCTCGTTTGTGGGATGAATAGGTTTCTCTTGAGCCAATGGGGTTTTTGTAGTTAGATCCCCGGCTTTTGTATTTGGGTTTCCATTGTGCCCAAATACATTTGATACCAGTTAGTGATATTTTAACTTATCCAAAAAAGTGAAATGGATCAATTAAACATTTCAAAGATCCACGCTATGAGACAATTCACCTGAGTCCTCACGAACACCGTGTTATTTTTAATTAGATTAGGACACATTATATATGGGGTGTTTCTTATTTTGTGTGTTGAGTGAAATTGGTTTGGTATATTTATGAGGAGAGAACCAAATTGCATTAGTAGAACCTTTATTGTGATCTTCATTAGTTGATAAATATATTTTAGATGTAGTTACAATTTCTTTTTAATTAAATTGATGTGGAGATCTAGTTGACGCATGCTTGAGGATAAGTATGTTTTAAACATGGGGGTGGTGATGGAGCCCTAGTTAAAATTTCCATTTATAGTTGTGGTTCTTATAAATCATGATAAGGTAGATAAATTCTATCTTATTCCCAATAATTCTCATTTATAGTGAAATGCACTTGTGGTGTCTATAGCATGTTTTTATAGGTATATGTGGTTTAATGATTGATGGAGGTGATATAGACGATCAAAGGACTTCACCAACCATGGAGGAGGCCAAAGGCCACTCAATTTATCTCAAACCTACCCTAGATTCTCCAAGATTAGTATTATCAAACATCTCCATGGAAGTCAAGTAACCAAATCAAAGTGCATTAATGTTCCCTCATAATAGTCAGTGTAACAAGGAACAGTAGTTCCAAGAAGCCCCCAAATGTAAACAATCAATAGAGTAAAATAAATGAACTTAACAAACACCCCAAGATATAGATCGATCATTAAAAGCATAGGTAGAATGGTCTCTCTACCTAGGTATGATAGTTCCAAGATGAACTCCAAATTCTAAACTCCATAATTTATTGCCACCCATTTTTCATATGCCACTCTACCAAAAACTAACATCTAGAAAATCAACCCCAAATATGTTCTCACTAGAATGACTATGGTCAAAATCCACCAAAAACTCCCAATGACTGTCACTTTTCTTCCCAATCCATCATCCACATTCCTAGAAAAATGGTCGCTCTACTATGATGTTAGAATGACTGTTGTGGGATAGAATGGTCACTCTACATAAAACCCTAACCTTAACTTTCCACTTCATTTTCCACTTACCCCTATCTAACATTGAAATCACTAGCTACTATATAAGGATTTAGGGTGGCTAGGATGAAGAGGTTCAAGGTCATTTACTCATCTAGACACAACAAACCCTATCCCAACTACACTTCATCTCCTACCACCACCCTACCATGGAAACCCTAGTTTTTGGAAATTTCCCTCTGTATTCCATATTCTTATCATGCCACCTCATCCCTTTGGAGGGACCTCATCATTTAAGTAGTCAAAGGTGGATAATAGAAACTCTCCATATATACTTATGGTAATATTCTCTCCCTTATCCTCTTTTTTTATTCATTTATTGATCATGAGAGGATAATATACTTAGTAGGCTATATATGGGACTTTGATACCATGTATGTTGGGAATATTCTATACAACATTATATTTATATATTTTTGTCATATTTACACTTCTTCTCTCTCCCTATCTCACTATTGTGTCATTGATTTTTTTACCACCTATGGAACAGATAAAAAGGAATATGAGGCTAGAAGGGAAAACACTAAACTCCTTTGTTGAACCTTGTCTCATTTTCTCTTTCACCCTAATAACCTCCTATTCCCATAAGCATTTGTGGGAAATCTAAGTAGCTAACTGTGTTTATCCATTAAAATGGAAAAGAGATTTATATAGGCCACAAAGGAGGTGAAAATTATTTTCCTATACCATATATCACTCCTTTCCACTATTTGAGAGGTGAGCATGCCATTTACAAACCTATTGTTATAACCTAAATTATCACATGAATTTGTACACGTATTTGAATATAAATAATGAATTGTTATGAATATATTAGAAAGATTGGTGTGTGTTGTTTGTAAAAGTTTGGTTTTGATTTGCAAATTAACCAATGCAAGAATTTTCATGATTTTATTGTTTTACAGTATCATAACGATAAATATGGGGAAAAGAAAGATAGATAGTCCAATAATCAATATGTTTCTAAGGATAATGGATGGTTGTACTTTTATATTTGGATTATGAGGAATTTTCTAGAAAAGTGGTGTTGAGGGCCACTAAAGGTTTAATTTCACTTCCACATTATTTTTAATGAGAATAGTAATCAAAATTAGAGATACAGAATAGTTAGAAAGAGAAAGGAATTAATTTAATGCCTTAAATGAATGGAATAAAAATGAGACTTGGAGATAAAGAAAAGTGTCTTTAAGTAATCAATTGTGGTCTCACATCATACCCACGGTTAGCTAATGTCATCATGAACTTTCCCTTAAAATTTGGGAATAAAAAGATTAAAGGATTAGGATAAGTGTATTTTTCTAGAATCCCTAAAGTGAAAGGATTTACATTAAATGTCACGATTTTATGCCCAAAACAAATAATCTTTTGGGCCCTTTTTATTTGGCGTGTGGAATGACAGTTGTTGGATCCGATATCCAATGTTGGTTGTGTCTTCTCCTACCTTGAATAGGAAAGGAAATAGAGAAAAGGATACAAACACCTTGAAACTCAGATTTCCTACTACACAATTAATGTGCACATCTAGAAGTTTTCACAGTAGATTTATAGCAAGGAACTGAATGTGGTCATCCTAGGTTTTACCCACAATGGTAGGCAATTGAAGATTTGCCCAATTTTGACCCAAGGGACAGCCACGCTGTCATGGATAACTATATGTGAAAATGCCAACTTGCTCACGAGACTCTATGGAATCAACGACTTGCTTATATACCCTCAATTACCCTAGTAACCTCACCATCCTCCTCCTCGATAGCTCCATGTACAATCATTGGAACTTCATTGTTGTTTCGCTTCTATCAGTTACCTCCCAACAAATTGGGACTGTCATCGAATTCGGTGAGGTCAGGCGAAGCTAACAGGGCTCTTGCCTGCCACCAAGAGGTCTTGAAGCTTAGAGTCAAGTCTCGGGTGACTCACAATATCCTGTTGTTCTTGACACAAAGGAGAAAGACAACTACCCACAAAAGTTCCATCTTGCCGTAGACTACCCCTTCACATGTTAGGACATTTTCGTCCTTTTACCCTTTTTGTCGACCACGTTAGTGGAATCTGCCATGCGAGAGTGAGTGTCACCATGGAATGAACCCATTAACTAGGTCTGGTCCTACTGGCACAGCTAGAAATTAAACTAACTGAGTATTTGGTGAACTCCCATTGGCCAGTAAATGTTTAATTTTGTTAAAATCACAGAAAATTATAGGATTGTCCAATAAAGACAAATAATACATGAATTTTACTTAGAAAATTGTGAGCAATGAAATAAAAATGGAAATAAGACCTATATATACCTCTAGTTCAAAAAGTATACAAAGTAGTTATCTTTCATGTGTTAAATGAACAAAAAACATGATATCTAGGTTTTGATTATTTTAATGAGTTCAATTGTTCTTAATAATCAAAGTTTGGTCTTTTTGGATAAAAAGTATAATTGGGATCTAATTTGAGTTTAATAACTCATTAAATGATGAATTAGGGTTTCCTAGAGATCTAAAAGTGAAATTAATGTTAAGATTAGGGTTTGTAACCTAAAGGAGCATGAACAGTGATAATTAGGGTTTGGAAAGACAAAACCTTAATGAAACCCTAAGTTGACCTAAAAACCCTTACTTGGAACCCAAGTCAGTCATTAATAGTAGATTTTTGATAAAATAATAACACTTAGGTAATTATGCTTCAATTTCAGGGTAGTTTCTTGCTTAGAATGGGATTAATTTTGTATTTGGACTGCTGCCATATATTCATTTCATGTTGTTTTGAGTGTGAGAGATTGGATAGACACATGTTATGGTAAAAAAGTATATGAGAATGAATACCTAAGCTATAATTTAATGACATAACCTAGGATTGGAAGTGTTTCTACACCCTTAAGTAGGGAATAATAGGTTGGAAATTGAGGATAAAAGGTAATCAGCAAGTGAAATTAAGATGACTCATTAAAATGTGATCACCAAGAAATGATATCATTGAAATACTAAGGATATAGGTATACCTTGAATTGAATTCAGGTACCAATCTTAGTAATAATGTGAGGAGTTTTGTATATCAATAAAATATGTGAAAGATATGCAAAAAGGGTTACTAACCCAAAGGTTTGAGACTAAGAAGAGTTCTCATTTACCTTAACCATACTAAGTTTGAATTTTGAGGGACAAAATTTCATTTAAGGAGGGGTGAATGTTATATTCAAAATTTTGATAAAAATTGAATGATCTAAATGTAAATAATGATATGATTACCAATTTTATCCAATGGTAATATTCATAGAATAAACAAAAACTTGGTGTAATGGGTGTAACCCATGGTCTAAGAAGAGGCACATGATGATATTTAGTTTGCAAAAATGTTTTGGTGGAAAAAGTAAAAGAAAAAGAAGGAATTCATGTAAAAAATGGCTTTATAAAATGTTGGATAATTGAAATATGAGATAATTGTCTCATATCCACTTATTGGATGATTGTTTCAAATTTTGAGGAAAATATTCTTGTAAGAGGGAAAGGATGTAACTACCTGAATTTTTGGATGAATTTATACATGTATTTCAATACAAATAATGAATTGTTATGAATATATTAGAAATACTGGTGTGTGTTTTTTGTAAAAGTGTGGTTTTGATTTGAAAATTCACCATTGCAAGAATTTTCATGATTTGGTTATTTTACATTATTCTAATGATAAATATTCTTAAAATACAGATATAGAATCCAATAATCAATATGTTGCCTAGTATAATGGATAGTTGTTATTTTATATAAGGATTATGTAGAGTTTTCTAGAAAAGTTATGTTGAGGGACACTAATGGTTTGGTTTCATTTCCACATTGTTTTTCGTAAGAATGGTAATCCAAATTAGAGAAATGAAAAAGTTAGAAGGAGAAAGGAATTAATTTGATGCCTTCAATGGATGGAATACAAAGGAGACTTGGAGACAAGGAAAAGTGTCTTAAGTATTGTATGTTGGTCTCAAATCATACCCACAGTTAGCTAATGTCATCATGAACTTTCCTTTAAAATTTGAGGTTAAATATATTAAAGGATTAGGAGATATATATTTTTCTAGAATCCCTAAAGTGAAAGGATTTACATTAAATGGCATGATCCAAAACAAAAAATATTTTGGGCCCTTTTTATTTGGTGCACGAAATGACAGTTGTTGGATCCTAGATCCAACAGTGGTTGTGTCATAGCCTACCTTGAATAGGAAATTAAATATTGAACAAGACACATACACCTTCCAATTCAAATTTCCCTCTACACAGTTAATGTGCACGTCTAGAATTTTTCCCAATAGATTTGAAGCAAGGAACCGAACTTGATCATCCTATGTTTCAATCGCTATGGAAGGAAATTGAAGATTTTCCTAATTTTGATCCTAGGGACAACCCCATTGTCAAGGATAACTATATAAAGGGGTCTTCAAACCCTCTATGAAAATGCCAACTTGCGTGCAAGACTCTGTGGAAACAAGGACTCACTTCTATACCCTCAATTCCCTTGGTAACCCCACCATCCTCCTCATCGGTACCATCATGTACAGTCAGGGGAACTTCCTTATTGTTTCCCTTTATTCAAATGTCGCCCATCTAATTGGGACTATCGTAGAATCTTGTGAGGTCAAGCAAAGCTACCATTACTCTTTCCTGTCTACAAGAGGTATCAATGCCTAGAGTCAACACTCAAGTTGACTCACACTATCATGTTGTTCATGAGATGAAGGAGAAAGATGATTACCCAAGAAAGGTCCATCTTTCCCCCGACTCCCCCTTTACAGGTTAGGACATTTTGTCCTTTTATCGTTTCTTTTGCCCAAGTTAGTGGACCCTACCATGTGGGAGCAAGTACCGCCATGGAATGAGCCCATTGGTTGGGCCTGGCCGTGTTGGTACAACCAGATATTAAACTAATTGCTTATTTGGCAAACTCCCATTAGCTAGTAGTTGTTTAATCTTGTTAAAATCATAGAAAATAACAAGATTGTCCAATAAAGGCAAATAATATATGAATTTTACTCAAAAAATCACAAACAAAGCAATAAAAATGGAATGCAGAACTATATCTGCCTATACTTCCAAAAGTATTCAAAGTTGTTATCCTTCATGTGTTAAATGAATAAAAACCCTAATATCTAGGTTATGATGACTTTAATGAGTTCAAATGTTCTTAATAATCAAAGTTTGGTCTTTTTGGATAAAAGGGATAACAAGGATCTAGTTTGAGATTGAAAACTCATTAAATGATGAATTAGGGTTTCCTTGTGATTTAAAAGTGCAATTAATGTTAAGATTAGGGTTTCTAACATAAAGGAGCATGAAAATTGGTAATTGGGGTTTAGAAAGACAAAACCTTAGCAAAACCCTAAGTTGACCTAAAAACCCTTACTTGGAATCCAAGTCAGTCATCAATAGTAGATTTTGGATAAAATAATAACACTTGGGGTAATTATGCTTTAATTTTAGGGTAGTTGCTTGCTTGAAATGGGACAAACTTTGTATTTGTATTGTAGAAAAATATTCATTTCATCTTTCTATGAGTGTGAGAGATTGGATAGAAACATGTATGGTAAAAATTATATGAGAATGAACAACTAATGTTTAATTTAATGACATAACGTATGGTTGGAGGTGTTACCTCTCCCATAATTAGGGAATAATAGATTGGAAATCGAGGAGTAAAGTTAATAACCACGTGAAATTGAGATCACACATGATAATGTAATCACTAAGAAACTATATCATGTAAATACTAAGGATATAGATATACCTTGAATTGAATTTGGCTACCAATCTTAGTAATAAATTGAGGAGCTTTGCATATTAATAAAAGATGTGAAAGATATCTAAGAAGGGTTTCTAACCCTAAGTTTTGAGACTAAGACGAATTTTCATTCACCTTAACCTTACCATGTTCGAATTTTGGAGGAAAAAAATTATTTTGAGGGGTGAATGTTATATCTACAATTTTGATAAAAATTGAATGATCTAAATTTAAAGCATGATTTGATAAATAATTGTGTCCAATGGTATAATTCATAGACTAACAAAATAACTTGGTGACATGGGTGTAACCCATTGTCTAAGAAGAGGCCCATGAGAGGATTTAGTTAGCAAAAAAGGACTTGGTGGCACAAGTAAAAGAAACAGTAGGAATTCATGCATAAAAATGGCTTTATAAAATGTTGGATAACTAAAATATGAGATAATTGACTCATATCCACTTACTGGATGGTTATGTCGAATTTTGAGGACAAAAATCTCATAAGAAGGAAAGTATATTTTAACCCAAATTTTGCATGAATTTATACATGTATTAGAATACAGATAATAAATTGTTATATTAGGAAGATTGGTATGTGTTGTGTAAAAGTGTGGTTTTGATTTCAAAATTCACCATTGCAAGAATTTCCATGATTTTATTGTTTTATAGTATTCTAATGATAAATATTGGGAAAATAAAGACAGAGAATCCAATAATCAATATGTTACCAAGTATAATGGATAGTTGTTATTTTATATATGGATTATGTGGATTTTTCTAGAAAAGTGGTGTTGAGGGCCACTAATGGTTTTATTTCATTTCCACATTTTTTATAAGAATAGTAATCAAAATAAGAGATATGGAAAAGTTCAAAAGAGAAAGGAATTAATTTGATGCCTTAAAATAAATGGAATAAAAAGGAGATTTGGACACAAAGAAAAGTATCTTTAAGTATTGCATTTTGTTCTCAAATAATACCCCAATTAGATTATGTCATCATGAACTTTCCCTTAAAATTTAGGATTAAAATGATTAAAGGATTAACAGAAATAGATTTATCTAGAATCCCTAAAGTGAAAGGATTTACATTAAATGTCATGATTTTATTTCCTGTAACAAATTATATATTGGGCCCTTTTTATTAGGCACATGGGAGGATAGTCATCAGATCTGAGGCCCAATGGTGATTGTGTCATTGCCTACCTTGAATAGAAAAGTAAATAGAGAATAGGACACATACACCTTCCATTTTGGATTTCCCTCTACACAGTTAAGGTGCACGTCTAGAAGTTTTATCAGTAGATTCATAACAAGGAACCGATGTTGATCATCCTAAGTTTTATTCGCTATGGTAGCCAATTGAAGATTTGCCCAATTTCGATCCCAAAGACAACCCTATTGTCATGAATAATTATATAAAGGGGCCTACAAACCCTCTTTGAAAAAGCCAACTTGCTCGCGAGTCTCTATGGAATGAACGACTTGCTTATATACCCTCAATTCCTCTAGTAACATCGCCATCCTCCTCCTTGATACCACCCTGCATAGTCAGGGGAACTTCCTTGTTGTTTCTCTTTGTTTAGTTACCTCCCAACTAATTGGGACTATCATTGAATCAGGTGAGGTTAGGGAAAGCCACCTACACTCTTGCCTACTGCCTATATGTCTCAATGCCTGGAGTCAACTCTCAGGTTGACTCACTGTATCCTATTATCTGCAAGATGAAGGAGGAAGACAATTATCTGCAAAGGCTCCATGTTTCCCTTGACTCCCCTCTTCACATATTTGAACATTCTTGTCATTTTACCCTTTCTTTCTCCCAAGTTAGTTGACCATGCCATGTGGAAGCGAGTGCCTCCATGGCATGAGCCAATTAGTTGGGCCTAGCCCCACAGACACAATTGAAAATTAAATTAATTGCTTATTTGGAGAACTCTGGTAGATGTTTAATCTTGTTAAAATCATAGAAAATTATAGGATTGTCTAATAAAGGAAAATAATATATGAACTATACTTAAAAAATCAAGAGCAATGCAATAAAAATGAAATCAAAACCTAGATATTCATTTAGCTCAAAAAGTATTCAAAGTTGTTATATTTCATGTGTTAAATGAATAAAAACCCTAATATCTTGGATTTGATGATTTTCATGAGTTCAATTGTTCTTAATAATCAAAGTATGGTCTTTTGGATAAAACAGATAGTTGGGATCTAAGTTGAGGTTAATAACTCATAAATGATAACTAGGGTTTCCTTGATATTTATAAGTCCAATTAATGTTAAGATTAGGGTTTGTAACCTAAAGAAGCATGAAAAGTGATAATAAGGATTCAAAAAGACAAAACCTTACTGAAACCCTAAGCAGACCAAAAAAAATCTTACTTTGAACCCAAGTCAGACAATAATAGTAGATTTTAGATATTATTTTACACCTAGGTTATTATGCTTTAAGTTCAGGGTAGTTTCTTGCTTACTTTCTCTTGTTATCTTTTGAATATCAACAAGTTACTCTAAAACATGTATGTGGATATGCCTAAGACTACTTGATTTAGTTTCCCGATGTTTTATGAAGATTGTCAGATGGATTGCATATTAAACATATGCATTTTTTTTGCAAACTATAAAGTCACTATGGAAATCACATTATATGGACATGAGTAGCTCGAATCCTAAGCCACCTCTAGATCTATGATATATAAGGAAAATGATGATTAAGCCCATGAGGTAGAGGATCATCAAAGGCCATCCGCCTGAATAGGAGAAGACTCATATGGCACCAAGCACCCGTGCGGAGGAAGTGGCCTATGTCCACTGCTGGGACAATACCGCAAAGGGGTTTGACAGAGGTTGAATAGATCAAGGTTGAGTAGTTATGATTAAAATATTAATCTTGATTTTGTAAACAATAATTGTTGTGATTATGTTGTTACATATAAGTACAAACCTTTGTTTCCCCTACATACCAACATAACTTGTTATACTGACAAAGTTTTGATTTCTCTGCATTTTAGGATAATCTGCTATCATACTTGCAAGAATAATGGAAAATGGACATTTGGAGAAGAAGACACCAAACAAACAAGAAGTAATGCAATTCATGAGTGTTTAGTTAGTTAGTTTTATTTCATGTTGAAACTCTATAAAAACATACCGTGTAATTCTTTTATGGAAAGTCTATCCTGTAAAAACTCTTTTGAATTTAGTGAAAATTTATTAATTATTTCTAGTTATTTGATCAACCTCTATCATATATTTATGTTAATGGCCCTTGATCTACCGGTCTACCTGAATAGGGGATAATAGGGGGAGGGGGTCGTCCAACTATACTAGGAAATTATCCAAATTATACCCATCTCTCCCCTTATCCATTGAGCCTCGTAAGGTTAGATTGGTTTTGATTTAGGGATTAATTGTCTAAATACCACCTATATCACTCATGGACAATAAGTAGGGCATAGCCACCAGTTAACAATAACATTTGTTGTTTGGTTTAGTATCCTATATATTGGATATGCAGAAGAATACCACAATTGCATGGTTGCACATCATGTGTCCACTAAACAACCCACTACTCAACCAAATTAAAAAAAACTCTAACTTTCTTTTTTTATTGTTAGTTATTATTTTCTCCTCTTCATTAGTTCTAGTTACTTGTGAATGGAAAATAGTTTGTTCTAGGTTTACTTATGTTTAATTATAGTTGATAGTGGTTGTTTCTTAGTTAGTTACTTATTCTTAGCTCACCTTGTCTAGTTAGATTTAGAATAGAATTCCGAGTTTAGACTGGTTAGTTGCTTTTCTCTCTTAGATGTCAATTGCTTCTATAATTAGTTAGGTAACTACTACAACCCCATTTTTTGGGTTTATTTGGTGAGAAATGTAATTTCTCATATTAAGGATATTTGAACAAATAATGATATAATTTGGTTCGAATAAATGGATTTTGTTTACAATAGCCTTGATGTTTGTTTTGTGGGCTTTATTGGCTATTGGGCCCAAATAACAAGAGAATTTAATTAGTGAATGAATAATTGAATATTCGAGAAAAGAAAAATGTGGAAACCTCTAGAAGGCAAATCCAAAGAGGGATTTCGTGCCTCTTGGGTTCCTTGGGTTCCAAAAGTCCAAAGTTGCATAAAGAGAGAAATAAGAAAAGAAAAGATCAATTAAGTATTTCTTTATTAAGAAAGAAATTGAAAATATTGATGAAATGTGGAAAATAAGTGCAAAAAAGGTATAATTGAGTAATCCTTGGTGGAATTTCGTATCCCAAGGATTCCTAATGTTGAAAGGAATACCAATAAGGAAAATAAAAGAGAAATAAAGAGAAAACCTCAAAAATATATATTTTAATGAAGAAATAAACAAGATAATGTGAAATAATGCATTTAGATGCATCTAGAAGGATAATGAATATCCAATAAAAAGGATTTTGAAATAATAGAGTTTCTTGGGATCCAAGGAGTCCCAATGAAGAAAGAGGAAAGAGAAAATACCTATAAAAAGAAAATAAGAATATCATGTGAATAAATTATTAATGGATTATGTGGTATTGCTAAAAATAAAGTATTTTTCTATTAAACGAAAATAGGATTTCGTGTCAATGGGTTAAAAAGCAAAAACAAAGAAAATAAGAGAGATGTTTTTCGAAATCCTAATGTCAAAGGAAGAAGGAATATTATAGAAATATGAGAGAGAGAGAGACTAACTTCTTAATGAAGGAATCACTTTCCTATTGGTAGAGGGATTGGTTGCTTCGTGGGCAAGCACCCCAGGGCAGTACTACACTCCCCTATATAAGGGATAAGACCTGGGGGCCAAGTTCAGAAGATCCCCCACATATCTCTTCTTCTTCTTCCATGGTTTTATCCATAAACCCTAACTAACATAAAGCTGGGTGTTTTCGGGGCCACGAGGCTACATGAGAGAATCGCGAGGGAGCCTTGTTGCTTCCACGATGGCCCAAAGAGCTTGGGAGGGTATCCTTTCGCCCCTGCTGGCCGTGGCAGCAGCATCATGGCTGCATTGGGCGGCCGTGTTGCAGGTCTGCCCAGGCCATGTTCTGCCGCCGTGGACACATCTTAGGGCACCTGTAGGTGTGACGGAGGGAGATCAAAAGGATGGAGCAGGATCCGGACGCCGCCGGGGTTCGGGGGAGGAGGAGAATCGCGCCCAAACGTACCTAGGGCAGCCGCGTCATGCTGTCATGAGGAGGAAGACGACCAATGTCGGGTTGGACGGATCTACCCCTCCATGGGGTGAAGAGTTGCTAACTTAAACGAGGGCAAATAGGTAATTTCGAAATGTTCCTGGACAAGCCGCGTCTACGTTGCATGGAGAGGACACTTGGTGCACCCTGATTGGTCCGGGTAAGTGAAATCTTACAAAAATCATAACTAATTAATGGTAGCTTGGATTGATAAATATAGTATATCAATTTTTCTCAGAAAAATGAGAGGAATCCAATAAAAACATTTTTAAAAGATAATTCCTCCTGCAATTCGAAAAGTAATGGAATATATCAACTTTAATGTGTTAATGTTTAAAGAACCCTATTTTGAGATGAATAATATTTTATAAGGTTTTAATGGATGATTAGAGTTAGTATTAACCTATTAATGATGAAAGGGCACATTAGGAACAAAAAGGATGAATTTGCATGTAATTAGTATAATTTTGAGTTTAATGTGCATGAATAATACTTTAATGGGCCTTGAAACCCTAATGTTGGTAAATTCGACTCTTAATGGCTTTAATTGACTAATTTCATGATTAAAGTTGGAATATGTTGAATCTAAGCTGTTTCGAGCATTAAAGTCCCTAATTTGTGGATAAATAATCTTAATTTAGAAATTAGGGTTTTCGATTGAATCAAGGTAGAATTAATAATAAATAGAGTTCATATGGGAATTAGACCATAATGAATTATGAGTTGTTAATCCGAAAGAAACTAAAGGTGATAATTGAGTCTCATGACCTTGAGATAACTTAAAAGGATAAAGAAGGTAGTTTTGGTATAAAAGAGAAATAATCGACTTTAATCGGGCTTATGATGTTGAAATTATGGTTTATGAAATAAGAGAGCATTTAACATGATAAAAGCATTATGGAGGCAAAAACCCTAATAAAACCTTAATGTGGTCTAGAAAGCCTAAGGTGGAATCCAAGTCTAGCTTTAGAATATTCTGGATAAACTATAACACTTGGATCCCATGCATTAATTTCAGGATATTGTTGATTGCTTGTTGCTTGTTCTTTATCCTTATTTCTTGGACAATCAAGTTGCTCTGGATTAGGTATGTGGTTAATTATGAATAACCACCTTAGTTTCCTGAGGATTTTCCGGATGGTTAATCACATTGAATGCAAATTATCTGTTGGATGTTCATACTTGCAAATCATAAAGTCACTATGATTATCACATTAATAAATAGAAGTATGGATTCTCGCACTTACATGCCACCCTAATGGATGATGCCAAAGGTCAGGCCTAGATGGGTAGACCAATGGACACCTTGAGTGGTGACCCCAGGCACCAAGCTCGGGAATGAGAAGGTGGCCTATGATATTGCATGACTAGTGGGTACCATGGGTGGTGAACCTCAGACACCAAGCTCGGGATTGAGAAGGTGGCCTTAAGTCATTGGCAAAGGAAACCCTAAGGTGGGTATGCCAGGGTTATGGCAAAAGTGGTGGAGAATGTCATACTGAAAAGTATAAATTGGCTTGTTAATTAACTTGATTGTGATAATTAGATTATTAGCTATATTTGTAAGATTTTGGTTGTTCCCACATACAGTATATTTCGATATACTGACCGACATTTTGTTTGTCGGCATTTTAGGAACAACAATTGAAAGAACAAATAGTAAAGTGACACATTGTGGAAAAAGAAATAAAGTGCAAGAAGGATTAGATAGAATAATTCAAGACCAGGATAGACGAATTTCCAAGGTTTTCAAAGGTAAGTAAAGTTTTAATTTTATACCAAATTCCAGTTAGTTAGTAGAATTTCATAATTGTTATTGATTATTTGTCGAACCTTTGATCCTGTTAATTGGATAACGGCACCGACCTTTCGGTCTCCCTTAATTGGGGGTTACCGGGAGGTGGGGTCATTACAATTGGTATCAGAGCATAGGTTCCTCAATTAATCTTTAATAATTATTAAATTTTACAAATTCTGTAGAACCCAAGGGAGTTATTAGAGGATTGTCCGAAAGACTGAGGTGTCTAGAAAAGGATCACGTCCAAGGGTGGATAATATTTTCCTCCGCACCGCTAGTTGGAATACGAGGACTCCCAGATTGTGTGACTGCCTGGCCGATGTCTTAGGATATGACTTGAAATAAGATACCTTTAGGACTCTCTCATCTTGTTCATCCCTTCTCAACTCAAATTCTATTAAGGACCTTAAGTATTAGGGTTTTTATCTTCTCCTCACCCTCTTGAGGTATGGGTAAAGTTAATAAGGTCTAAGGAATCCTCCACCAAATTAATGAAAAGCATGTAAATAAGATGTCATGGACATAAGCTTAATAGATTAAGCGCAAACTAAAGAATAGATACATTCTTAGGTCATATGACACGAGTTGTCATTGCCCTCAGGAGAGACCTGAGGATAGACCTCCTTGTCAGGAGGATGAGTAGAGAGAGTTAGTCTTGGAGGAAGAGACCTCCATTGAAGGTAGAGACCTAGCACATCCTTTGAGGATAATGTTAACCCTAACCCTAAGTGAAGGTTAGAGAGAGATGACATGATGAGTTAGATGTCATGGTAGAATGGGTGTTTGGATAGATATGCATTTGGATTGCCATACGGGCCATGTGAGGTTGGATGACCTAGCACCTTTGGCATCCCGGGAAAGGGTCGTGCATGTTAGAGCCAAGGGTAGCTCCTTCATGGATGAAGTTAGTGAAGGACCTATAGAAACCCTATGGCTTATGCAAGTAAGGGATAGAATGCCCCCAGAGTACGTCATTGGTACGGTAGTAGGTTGAAACCCTGGCCATAAGGGAATCATGGATGGCTTATGACATAAGCATAAAGAGATATGAATAATCTTGAGCCAAACATGAGTTGAGAATAGGCTTCAACCACATAGGGGTTTGCTTGAGAGCATGAGCCTTCATGGAGAAGGGACCTCTAGTAGGTATGGTTGGAGGTGGTTTTAGATCTAGAGAGAGAGGAAGCAGGACCCCAACAAGGAGGTTGGAAGTCTAAAACCATGAAACTTGAGGAATAGTGGGGAGTTGAGGATGATGTGACCTACGTGGATGATAGTGGTTGTCTTATGCTTGATTCCTGGAGGTTGATGATATCTTGGTTGCCTTTAGAGGAACCAAACCCTAGAGAGAGGACGATGCTTCTAGTACCCATGGTATAAGTGGTTACCTGCTGGATGAGATAAAGAGTGCTTTAGACCCTGAGGAGGTTTAAGTAACCAGTTGTGAGGCTTTATACCTAGTTGGTTGCCCTGGAAGAGGACTCAACTCTGAAGCGTTGCTCGAGTAGAAAGATCATGGAAGTACATGACATACCTTGGACATGATTGATTTGTGGTTAAGAGGTTGAGCATGTAGTTGGATACCCAAAGGTGAACCTACAGTTCCTAGGCCTAAGAGGGGAAATAGTGTATCCGATGCTCATGATGAGATTTGAGTCTCTATAGTTTCGAGCATGGTACTCCTCATGAGTAGAGGTAAAGGAAATCCCTTACGTTAAGGGTATGTTTGATGAACCCCTCACAACTAAGTTGATATAATGTTGAGGATTAGAATAAGTGTGACCTAGCATGGTTTTGTAGGTATGCTTGTGCCTTAGTAGTTGTTGGTTTAAGCATGCTCATATGGATGTAAACCCTAAGGATGCTTGTGACCTTTTTTATAAAGGTGTAGTTTCCTCCCAACCTGGGAGAAGGACCCTTTGGTAGGGAGTTTACCAGTTTGGTTGGTTTTGAGGTAACCTAAGGAGGTTTCATAGGATCTTGAAAAGCTAAGTGAAGAGTACATGGCATGAGAATGAACCTATAGACCCATAGATAACCATCTCTATGTGCATGTGGATGTGTTACCATGGAGGTAACCGGTATGGGGCTCGACCAAGTTAGGCAGGTCTCCATAACCCTTATGAAAGGATGAAAGTCAGCCCATGAATGCAAGAAGAGAGATGATGAATGTTTGGGTAAGGTTCTATGTTGGACATGTACAATAATAGAATACTAAGTCTATCCTAGGGTCAGGCAGGGATAAGACTGATGGAAGAAGGAGTTGCCTAATTCCCTAGTTGCACATGACCATAGGGTCGGGAGGTAATAGCTATCATTGTCTGAGGGCCATGGGTTAGGAGATTGATCACCTTCATGGACTCATGGGACCCAAAGGGCAGATGAGTAGGGCACTCTCTGGATGCATAAGGGAAAAGGGATGACCCCAAAAGTGCCGGCACCCTATAGACCTAGAGGAGATGACTAAAGATTGTGCTTGGACCAAGTAAGTTTGAGACCAGTTTTCCATGGAAGTAATTTTGATAACATGATGTTTGTGATGTATAGACATAAGTTACACGTTCTAACTCAGATTTAAAGGTGTACTGGCAAGGTGGGATGTACCATCTCTACTCTTGGAATAGAAAGAATTATGTATTTAGACTGCAGCCAAATGCTTATTTCCTCTTGTTATGGGAGGGAGAGATGGGACAGTACGCATGCCATACACCAAGAATAAAAGATGATGCGAGTTGGAACGTTGCTATAAGGTATGAGGACAGAGATGATAACATACCTTGGTGGAGTGAATGATACATGGATGGTTTACAAACATTAAGAGAAAGTAGTGTAGTCAGCTTATGAGGATGTTTTATCAGGAGCTATGTGGAATTTACAAGTTAACCAAAGTTGAGTTTGATCACCCTGAGGATGAGATCAGAGTTTCTTGATGAAGACAAACTTAGAGTTGGAGATGAGATGATAAGTATAATACATGGAGGTGTATGTCTTCGACATTACTTAACAGCTAAGGATAACAAGGGGTAATGAATGCTCTGGTTGAGATATAGTTGCCTAGTTTAGATGGAAGCTAGAAGAAGTTGAGGTTGTTAGGCTAACCTTAAGTTGAGAAAAAGAGATAAGTTTGGCTAACACTCAGATATAATGAGATCTGTTGAACAAGATTAGTGGTTGTTTGGATAGCCAGCCTAGTCCTTAATGTGGTAGAAGGATGGATACACTTCTTTGGATAGGAAGGTAATAAAACCCTGATGAGAATGGTTTAGGGTTTCTAAGGAATTGATCTTGAGGAATCATGACGTACAGGATATCATGGTTTAAGATCACCAAATATCGTGATACTACAAAGATAGTAAGTGATGGTAGCACTCTGGATGCTTAAAACAAAGTTGCATGTAGCATGTGGCCATGCAAGCTAGGAGGTGAAGGACGAACACCAGTAACCCAGTGTATCAATATAGAGGATAAAAGAGTCCCTGAGGGGGAATGGGAGTTCATCACTATAGATGTTGTGGTAAGTCTCCCTTTGACCCAGAAGGTCAAGATGCAATATGGGTTATGGTAGATCGCCTTACCTAGATAACATGAGAAAGGAAGGAGTTTTGTCAAGAGATAGATTATGTTGACTACATAAGAGAGAGAGAGGTGGTTCGACTACACCATGATACGAGTTCAAAAGTTCTTGGGTATGACCAAGGTTCACTTCCATGAGGTGGAAGTGGATTCATGAAGAACTCGATGATAGTACAGTTTATCACCCCATACTAATGGACAGTATGATCCAAACTAGAGGGTCTGATGAGAGCATGTGTGCTCATTCAGGGTGATACATAAAGAAAGTTCTTAAGATGTGATGTTAACCACCATAACCTTTATCGGGATGAAAGAAGTCTTATAGAGAGGATGTGTCGGTCACCACTTCATTAAGATGATGTTGGTGAAGGAGGCCTCGTGAAGGTCAGAAAAGAACCACAGTGTGTGCAGATGAAGTCTCCTTGATCGTGCAATGGCTGTGAGAGAGAGCCCAGTGGTGACATGAGTCACGAGCTGATGCAAAGCAAACTGACACGCAGTTCACTATGGGAGAATATGTGATGTGAAAATCTGATCCCTCTAAGCTACAGCTGAGAAAGCTGAGTCCCCGATATATGGGTCCATTTGAGATGGATTGGTGGAGATGGTTGTGTTTAGCCTTGCCCTCAGGATAATTTGATGACTAAATGTGTTCCATGAGTCCGATCTGGAGCACTATGTGAGGTACCCAAGCCTTGTGCTGAGCCCTGAACCTATTCAGCTTTTGGGAGGCTAGAATGTCCTGAGTCACCTATGAGGGTACGATATACCAAGGTAAGAAAGAACTCAGATGGAAGAAAATGAGATGATGAAGGTTCTTGGGGAGCACCATGGAAAGGGTGAAGCCACATAAGAGCCATGATGGACACATGAAAGGCTTATCCTGTTTGTTTGCTTGCTTGATGGAATTTTGAGGGCAAAATTCTTAAAAGAGGGGAAGGATGTTACAACCCCAATTTTTGGGTTTATTTGATGAGAAATGTAATTTCTCATATTAAGGATATTTGAACAAATAATGATATAATTTGGTTCGAATAAATGGATTTCGTTTACAATAGCCTTGATGTTTGTTTTATGGGATTTGTTGGCTATTGGGCCCAAATAATAAGAGAATTTAATTAGTGAATGAATAATTGAATATTCAAGAAAAGAAAAATGTGGAAACCTCTAGAAGGAAAATCCAAAGAGGGATTTCGTGCCTCTTGGGTTCCTTGGGTTCCAAGGAGTCCAAAGTTGCATAAAGAGAGAAATAAGAAAAGAAAAGATCAATTAAGTATTTCTTTATTACGAAAGAAATTGAAAATATTGATGAAATGTGGAAAATAAGTCGAAAAAAGGTATAATTGAGTAATCCTTGGTGGAATTTTGTATCCCAAGGATTACTAGTGTTGAAAGGAATACCAATAAGGAAAATAAAAGAGAAATAAAGAGAAAACCTCAAAAAGATATATTTTAATGAAGAAATAAACAATATAATGTGAAATAATGCATTTAGATGCATCTAGAAGGATAATGAATATCCAATAAAAAGGATTTCGAAATAATAGAGTTTCTTGGGATCCAAGGAGTCCCAATGAAGAAAGAGGAAAGAGAAAATACCTATAAAAAGAAAATAAGAATATCATGTGAATACATTATTAATGGATTATGTGGTATTTCTAAAAAGAAAGTATTTTTCTATTAAAGGAAAATAGGATTTCGTGTCAATGGATTAAAAAGCAAAAAAAAGAAAATAAGAGAGATGTTTTTCGAAATCCTAATGTCAAAGGAAGAAGGAATATTATATAAATATGAGAGAGAGACTAACTTCTTAATGAAGGAATCATTTTCCTATTGGTAGAGGGATTGGTTGCTTCAGGGGCAAGTACCCCAGGGTAGTACTACACTCCCCTATATAAGGGATAAGACATGGGGGCCGAGTCCAGAAGATCCCCCACATATCTCTTCTTCTTCTTCCTTAGTTTTATCCATAAACCCTAACTAACATAAAGTTGGGTGTTTTCGGGGCCACGAGGCTACATGAGAGACTCGTGAGGGAGCCTTGTTGCTTCCACGACGGCCGAAAGAGCTTGGGAGGGTATCCTTTCGCCCCTGTTGGCCGTGGCAGCAGCAGCACGACTGCATTGGGTGGCCGTGTTGCAGGTCTGCCCAGGCCATGTTCCGCCGTCGTTGACACATCTTAGGGCACCTGTAGGTGCGACGGAGGGAGATCAAAAGGATGTAGCAGGATCCGGACGCCGTCGGGGTCCGGGGGAGGAGGAGAATCGTGCCCAAACGTACCTAGGGCAGCCGCGTCATGTTGTCAAGAGGAGGAAGATGACCAATGTCGGGTTGGACGGATCTACCCCTCCACGGGGTGAAGAGTTGCTAACTTAAACGATGGCAAATAGGTAATTTCGAAATGTTCCTGGACAAGCCGTGTCTACGTTGCATGGAGAGGACACTTGGCGCGCCCTGATTGGTCCGAGTAAGTGAAATCTTACAAAAATCATAACTAATTAATGGTAGCTTGGATTGATAACTATAATATATCAATTTTGCTCAGAAAAATGAGAGGAATCCAATAAAAATATTTTTAAAAGCTAATTCCTCCTGCAATTCGAAAAGTAATGGAAGATATCAACTTTAATGTGTTAATGTTTAAAGAACCCTATTTTGAGATGAATAATATATTTATAAGGGTTTAATGGATGATTAGATTTAGTATTAACATGTTAATGATGAAAGGGCACATTCGGAACAAAAAGGATGACTTTGCATGTAATTAGTTTAATTTCAAGTTTAATGTGCATGAATAATACTTTAATGGGCCTTGAAACCCTAATGTCGGTAAATTCGACTCTTAATGGCTTTAATTGACTAATTTCATGATTAAAGTTGGAATATGCTGAATCTAAGCTATTTTGAGAATTAAAGTACCTAATTTGTGGATAAATAACCTTAATATAGAAATTAGGGTTTTTGATTGAATCAATGTAGAATTAATAATAAATAGAGTTCATATGGGAATTAGACCATAATGAATTATGAGTTGTTAATCCGAAAGAAACTAAAGGTGATAATTGAGTCTCATGACCTTGAGATAACTTAAAAGGATAAAGAAGGACTTAAAAGGATAAAGAAGGTAGTTTTGGTATAAAAGAGAAATAATCGACTTTAATTGGGCTTACGATGTTGAAATTAGGGTTTATGAAATAAGAGAGCATTTAATATGATAAAAGCGTTATGGAGGCAAAACCCTAATAAAACCTTAATGTGGTCTAGAAAGCCTAAGGTGGAATCCAAGTCTAGCTTTAGAATGTTCTGGATAAACTATAACACTTGGATCCCATGCATTAATTTCAGGATATTGTTGATTGCTAGTTGCTTGTTCTTTATCCTTATTGCTCGGACAATCAAGTTGCTCTGGATCAGGTATGTGGTTAATTATGAATAACCACCTTAGTTTCCCGAGGATTTTCTAGATGGTTAATCGCATTGAATGTAAATTATCTGTTGGATATTCATACTTGCAAATCATAAAGTTACTATGATTATCACATTAATAAATAGAAGTATGGATTCTCGCACTTACATGCCACCCTGATGGATGATGCCAAAGGTCAGGCCTAGATGGGTAGACCAATGGACACCTTGAGTGGTGACCCCAGGCACCAAGCTCGAGAATGAGAAGGTGGCCTATGATATTGCATGACTAGTGGGCACCATGGGTGGTGACCCCCACACACCAAGCTCAGGATTGAGAAGGTGGCCTTAAGTCATTGGCAAAGGAAACCCTAAGGTGGGTATGCCAAGGTTAGGGCAAAAGTGGTGGAGAATGTCATACTGAAAAGTGTAAATTGGCTTGTTAATTAACTTGATTGTGATAATTAGATTGTTAGCTATATTTGCAAGATTTTGGTTGTTCCCACATACCAGTATATTTCGATATACTGACCGACGTTTTGTTTGTCGGCGTTTTAGGAACAACAATTGAAAGAACAAATAGTAAAGTGACACATTGTGGAAAAAGAAATAAAGTGCAAGGAGGATTAGATAGAATAATTCAAGACCAGGATAGATAGATTTCCAAGGTTTTCAAAGGTAAGTAAAGTTTTAATTTTATACCAAATTCCAATTAGTTAGTAGAATTTCATAATTGTTATTGATTATTTTTCGAACCTTTGATCCTATTAATTGGATAACGGCACCGACCATTCGGTCTCCCTTAATTGGGGGTTACCGGGAGGCGGGGTCGTTACAGTAACCATAGTTTCTACTTATAGCTAAGTTTTGATTTGGCCTTTATTTAGTTGCATGCCTTGTTGTCTAATTAATCAAACGAAATTTTAATCCTAAAAACCCTTGCCTTTACATCTAGGAAGCTAGAGAAATAGAAAGCTTTAATATAAGTACCATCCATGTGGATCGACCCTAACTTTCCTACTCTACTTCTTCCCAAGCCTGCATGCTTGTTGATCTGTGCAACAGAGTGTGTGATGTGGGCTACTTCTATAAGTGTGAGGTGTTCATGCATAAATATTATAGCAATAGATAAATTTTACCCAAGTAAAGGTTACAATAAATATGGGTTAGTGTTCCTCACCATCATTTATGACACAAATACGATGGATAATTCCACTGGTACATTTAGCAATTGTAACATAGAAACCTAGCCAATCAAATAGATCATTGGCACCTAGACCAACCTAAATTATGAGTATGCAAAAATGGTATGCTAGAGTGTCACACATCAACCTAGGAGTCTGGAATGCCATACAATCAAATAATTTTTTAACCTTTGACCTTTATATGAGAGTAGATGAACATATAGACACTTATGAATCCAAAAAATGAATTCATCATTCTATTATTATTTTTTATCAATGCTTCACAATTATGTTTTTTTTCACGTTAACCCTGATATTAAAGTCACTTCATCTTGATGTCTAGAAGCATTTATTGTCCCTAGATATATGGAGTTAGATATAAATGTTACTCTATAACTTCAAATTCTTCACAAAATCTATTTCAAAACCAATTCTTATATGGTGATTCCATAGTGTTTTACAAGATGCACAACATGCACAAAAAAACGAAAACCGCAAGTTCAAGATTTTAACCATTTAGTATGAATTAATTTCTATTACTATAAAAACACTAGTATTCTTTATTTTGAAATAATTTAAAAATATGTCAACATATACTCAAGTTCATTAAGATCATAAATCCCAACCTTGTCCTATAATTAAGTCCACAAAATATCATGTAAATTTACATGACAGAAAATTCAAAATATAATTATATTTATCGTAGTTACAAAAGCTAGTTTCAACACTAAAATTAGCAATATCATCATTATTAATGTATACACAAAAAAGAAGAGAAAATCATCCCAACACTACCTATACATTAGAAGGAGAAATATATAGTCTATATAGAGTAAGTGTTATGACTTCAGTTGTCACTTTTGGCATTTGGTTATCTTGGAAACTCACCAAAATGTTATAATTCCACCCACCATTTAGTAGACAAAATTCTTCATCAAGTTGTTATTGTTATCTACATAGTTATATTTTCAAATCTAAGTGTCTAGAAAAAGCATGAAATATTAAGGCATAATTGTTCTTATTGTGACAAGTTGAGTTATATGTTCAATAAAATTGTAGGTGTCATAGATTGTGTCAAAATGTACAAGTGTTAGTTAACCAAAATCACAAAGAATCCCTTATTAAGATGTCTTTATAATCACCATGTTTTTATCATAATACATTTATTTCTAACCACATGCATAAGATGTCAAATAAAGAATCAAAATAAACATAAGTATTAGATAAACAATTCATGCTAATAAAATACAAAATCACCAATGTTGAACTAATTTAGAAAATGTGTGTCACTTTTAGTATAAGGGAATAATATAGAGACAAAATGTGTCAATATATTACAAAAGTGATACTTTATATTGGAAATAAAAATATCTACCATAGCATCATATAGGGTAATGATAAAACTTTACACAAGATATATGATTTTCACCTTGATCATCATATTACTAACTAGAATTCTTTGTATTTTCCCTTAACATGAGTATAATGTTGGACATTGTAGTATACATCCATATATGACTTTAGCTAAAGCTATGTGGATGATAGTAGAATTCTACATTCACCTGAATCAGCTTTGTTGCCACAAAGAGATAAGTTATATCACAAGGCACTTCATTTTTAAGTCTAAAATCATGTATCCCTGGTCGAAAAATCCCACTACATTGACATTTAGAAGTGACTCTACCCCTTTTCCTTTTAATATAGTCTACAATATAAAAAATAATAATATGTGTCATAGTGTCCAGAATGCACAAACACTCAGAAATAACACACCATATGTTCAAAATTCATCACCAACCATGCATCCATTCCTATTATTGTCCAACATAAATCATCAATACCCATCATTTCATTGTTGTTTGAAAACTTTATACCTCATCCTCATGTTCATTGCGCTTAGCTTCCAACTTTCTCTTCAAATTCAGCCAAAGAAATAGTGCACAAATTTACTTGATGACAATTTCAAATATGATAAATTGATTAATAAGTACACCATGTATTTTCTAAATTATTATCATTCTAAACATCAATATTTTATTTCTAACAAATTAGTACAAAATTGAGAATCTTTGAGAAATGATATATATATATATATATATATATATATATATATATACTTTGTATGGATTAAGCATGATGACTTATAGTGTCACTTCTAAGGTTGGTGTATCTTGAACAATCATGTATAATGTTATGGTAGCACAAGTCAATCTTTTGCTAAACTTGTTTTTTATCAAGTACAAATCATTAATTTGTTAATGATATTTTTTAAGATTATAATTTAGAAGCAACCTTATGATATTAAGGGTTTGGTGAACGTATGGAGTTATTTTGCCAATAAATGTAATAGTTGTCATAGCCAAAGTCACATTGTACAACCTTTTTCAAACTAGAACAATATTCTCTAGAATCACTTGCTATAACATGATTGCAATAATCACCCTGTTTAACTATCATCTTGAGTTGATTTCCATCCATATTTGCAATTACTAACGAATATGAATGACTATAAAACCTTTGATTGGAAAATAGGGAAGGATACAAATCAGAGTCGCTTAGAAAAGAAAAGCCAAAATCATATTGGGTATATATGTTATTCTAATTGTAGTGAAAATAATAATTTTACAAAATTTAGAAATTAAAGTGTCATCTTAGTTTATAGACTAAACAAATAGTGAAATCATACATAGACTATGATGAGAATGCAAGGAAACAAATATATTGAGGTATCATATTGTGTACTGCTTTTATTGTAGTCAATACAAATTAAGTTTGCCTTGATCATCAAGTTGCTAAGTATTATTTCTTTGTAACTTGAGTGTTGAATTGGACATCATAGAATCTAGCTAGAAATGGCTTGGGGTTAGGATATGTGTTGATGATAAAGAACTTAAATCAATATCTGTATTACTGAACATGAAATTATCAAGGTAGGAGTCTTCATATGGGTAATTGAGGGAGCTTAACTTATATAGAATCAAATGTATTGATTAGTGTAGATCATTTCCTCCTCCATTTGTTTCTTGATTGTGTGTGGACTCATCATTAGGATTTTAGACTCACATGGAATTTATAAAGTAGATTCCACGGTTTCACACATTTTGATTTCCAAGGAAACTTCATGATCCTAGTGATTGATAAGTTGGTGAATTATAATGACATCACTCATTATGTTAATGGTTGGAAGCTTTTGGATGATGTTTAATGTGTTTTCTAGGTGATGTCACTACATCAACAAAGACCATGCAAAGAAAACAAACAATATGATGGAGTGGGAGGAAGAGATTAGGCTTTCATATGGGCATTTCATGGTCTTTGTTGTTTGGTATATGTGTAGTTTGTGCTAATCATGTGTGTGCATACACAATTAGAGAGACAAAGACGGAGAATTTTTTGAATTTATAAATGGGAACTAGACATCTGGTTACAATAGCATGATGCATTGACCGAAAGATTCAGATCGCTCATGGCTCACCACAAGACCCAAAAAATCCTAAATTTCATAAACTCGTCCTAAGCTTTTTTTGCTGTATATAAGCCATTGCATGTGTAATAAAGTACTACATTATCAAAATGTAAAGTTGTACGAGGAGCAATAAAGTTATAGGAGGACTGAGATAAAAACCAAGGGAGACAGAGAGGATCATGTTGATGGAGCTAAGTAATCTAAGTAGGAAGGCTCACAAAGAGTGAATCATCAGTATATATATAGGATTTTAGGTTGATGGATAACCACGCTGATAAAAGAAGAAGGCCTCACAAAGGATGAGCAACTAGCCAACGGTACCATCACTGAAGAGTTTACTGAGGTTACGTTTTGTGAAGGGATCATTCTAATAGGGCAAAGTTTGAATAAATGAGACTGGTGAATTGCGATCACAATAGTATCTATTTCAAATTTGTTTTATTTATATCCAGATAATGAAAGACAAATGTCTCCAGCAGGGTCGGTTATGGGAGTCAGTTGTAAGGCAACGATTCGAGAGGACAGAAATGTCTGAGTAGGTGAAATCTCGAGATAGGCTAAGATTGAATACACGAATATGTTCTTAGCAAAAATGTGTGTGTGTGTGTGTGTGTGTGTGTGTGTGTGTGTGGGTGTGTGTGTGTGTGTGTGTGTGTGTGTGTGTGTGTGTGAGAGAGAGAGAGAGAGAGAGAGAAATGCCATTGAAGGATCTAATATATGGATTATTCTAAACAAGGAGTTTGCATGCACAAAGTCGACATTAAAAAAAATTTAATTCAAAACTTTTATCGTCATGAAACTTTATTGAATAGACTAACTGACTCACTATGACAAGGAATTTATAGGCACATCCAACTAAGAAAGTATTGTCTCATTTATATTTCAAAGAGGGCTAGGGACTGGGGTCGAATGTAAGAAGATGTTAGTCTTAAATTTATTTAAGGCACAATATCATAACAGATGATTACAGCCTCGACACTGATGATAAATTCATTGGTCGCGATTCCATAACTAGATATGGTATGCAAACACTTTCAGTCTCATTCATTGATTTACAACGACAAGATCCTATTATTTGAGCGTAATCCTTAGCTAACAGGTAAAGCTTACTGGAAGTGGTACTGCAAGTTGTAGAATCGAAATCTGAGTCCCGGTGAAAGAAAACCTTCAACTTCTGTACCTATTCATAGGCTGAGCTATCTCTTAAAAAAATTATCAGAGAACCAACGAGTAGTGAGACGTTGGTAAGCGCCACCGCCTACTTTCAACCACAAAGTGCTACAGCCTTGAGCCTTTGATAGTGCGACCAGCTGCCAGACCTTCCCGACCCTGGCTGTACAGGTTGGAGGTACGAATTAAAACAAAGTATTTAACCATTGCTGGACGCACTTTGCAGTTTGCACGTAGCAGTCTGTGGAACACCGAGTTGATAAACTGATGCGCCATAAAGCACATGGGATTCTAATTTACAATGTTGAAGAAGATTCAAAAAGAAGTGTGCTTACCACACGCAGAGAGAAACAATTCCGCATAAACAATTATGTACGATAGTAGGCTTAATTTTTTGTTATGCTTACAGTCGTTGAATCACTGGATTGGTCATCTAATGAAATATAATGAACCTCAAGTGTCGTCTATCAAAACCACTACCTTAGGGTCATGAACAGAAGGACACGTGAAGAAATACCGTAGAAGGATCTGAGATGTAGATTACTTGCAGCAATGAGTTTGCATGAACAAAGTCGGCAGTAGAAAATTTGTAATTGATGTAGTAATTTTAGTTTCATTAATCTTTATCAAATGAGGGTAGCTTGATCTACTAGAAAAAGAAAAAGGAAATTACAGGCTCGTTCGAAGGAAAACGGCGGTATTGTCCAACTTCACATCAAACAGGGCTAGAATAGAATGTATGAAAAAGGTTAGTCTAAATTTGATTTAAGACAATAATTATCAGAGCAGATAATTGACAGCCTCGTCACTGATGATAAATTAATTGCTTCGTCGCCATTCCATAGCAAGAACTCGAAGGCAAAAAGGTTAAAAGTTGCATTCGTCGATGATGCGCATGGACAAGATCAGATTGCCAAATAGTGAGACGCTGATAACTACCAAGATCTGGCTGTCAAGGTTGAAGAGGCTACGAAGTACAACGGAGTATTTAACTATTAGTAATAGTGTATGCGCTAGAGGCATCTGTCGGCGGTGCAGATTCATCATTGTTCCTCGTGATCACACGATGCACATGAACTGTTGAATCAGCACTCCTGACGCACTTTGCCCGTAACAGTCTGCTGAACACCGCTTAACAAACTGCTACGCATAAAGCACAGGGGACTCTAATTAAAAATTTATACAAGTCCACGACTGTGCCCGCCACACGCAGAGAGAAACACCTCCGCACAAACAAATATCTACTATATCCTCTCATGTGCAGACATCCCAATTAGAACTAAGCCAATTTTTATGCTAACAGATGTTGCAAATCGTCCTACTTCAATTCATAAAGATTTATGACTCGTGCATATGGAGGCAGGACATCAAACGCACTCTGACAATATTTCATGTATGCTGCTGGTTTGAAACTTTTGGTTATATCTGCAGCAAGACGTGCAAGCATGATACTATTATTGTGTAGGAGTTTAACCGTGAGCTAGTTAGTGTGTACCAGAGGGCTTTGCCGAGCTCGTCGCTAAAGGTGCATATGCTAGGTTTATTTTTGTCAGCTGCTACTGCTAGTCTTGCTGTTATTGTTGATATTACTACTAGAGAACAGTCTATAGGTACAATTTAAGAATATCACCTTTGACTTTAAGGGTTACATATCATCTTATTCTCTCCAATGACTGCCATCTATTAACTGTGACCTATACATTTTAGACAATATACAAGTACCTGTGGTTGCTTTCTGGTTCCTACGAATTGACAAATGGATGACAACATTGACTAATATATGATTCTGGATATTGTCATCTAACTAATAGAAAGTGGCAAACATGTGCATCATCTGCGTATAATAATGAACCATAGACCAAATCATACTACAAGGAAACTAGTTATAGTCAACGTTCAGTAATACTTATTCAATCATCTTGTATGCCGATACATCACATAACATCATTCAAACATTCACTATATCTCAAGACGAAGAAGATAAATAATCTTATACCATTCAAACAAAACGCTCAATTGATACAGAATGCATAAACTAGAAATTTCATATTAGGTTTGTAAATGGATATCCAAAATCCACACATTTGATTGGGATTTGAGTCCGAAATTTTGAAAAAGAAAAAAAATATGACATCCGCATAATCCGGATTGATTTAGGATATCAAAAAAGTTGACATCTGCAAAATCCGAATGGGGTTCAGGATATCTAATTTAAAATCCAAAAATTTTAGATAACACATCGGATATGGCTGTATACGCTCTGAAAAAATCTGAATCAAAAAACATATAGACATGTTATTAATTATATATCATCTATGTATAAAAGTATAAGAATATAAATATTTTATCGTATGTATTCATAGTAATACCAATATTTTCTATATATATTGTATTTATTAACAATAAATTTATGATGTATTGTTCAGATCGGAATTTATCTAAATTTGAATATTATTTGTTCACAGATATTTTTACATGATATCCGTATGCTATCGGACCAAAAATAAGATAGACTTTTTTTGTAATATTCGAATATTGGATATATAAGTATCTGGTCCGTATTCATACGTTTACATGTCTATTTCGTGTTCTCTTTCCAATCAATTGTTTGGAACAAGATTTTTGTTATATCAAATTTCAATGGGTATTCTAGAAAAGAAATATACATGCTGTCCTAATATTTATTTGGATATGGTCTTATAATCCACATAAGCAACAATATATATCTACGTTTATTTGCAACAACTACAACTCTTTGTTGATGTGTCTAATATCAATCTTGCAATGCACTTAGAGTCAAATTTTGAAATCCGTATATTGTTAGAGGAGGTTCAACACACCGGATATGAAGAGAACGAGAACTAAGTTACCTTTATTTCACTAGAAAATTCAAAGAAAACAAGAGAAAATAAGTATCATATAGATATCAATCTTACCCCAAAAAAAATACATATCAATCTCAAGGCCATAGAAGCTTAGCAGAAAGATAAAGTCAAAAATTGGCATGCTAGCCAATGTGGATCGAAAGTAAAACCAAATACATCAGGACATGCTCAAGGATGTGAAGAACAATATGCATGAGTGGGTTATATCTGACTTTAGCACAAAATTACAATTAAATAGTATTGTTCCGATGGATATAAATAAGAGAATTGTTATAAGAAATGATATCAGACTCACTAGGGCATTCAAGTATGCACTGTTCCTAAGAGTATTTCCATCTTACTCCACGACGAATGTCGATGTAGTAGTAAATGTGGCAGTTACTCTCCCAGGATACAACAATGTTTGAAGTGGCGATGGGTGCACTTGTAAGTCACAGTCTCCAGCAAACAACAGTTGATCGACATTGTTTTTATTTTATAGAAGAGTTGTGATGATGGTTGTCAAAGGAAAAGGCATAAGGTAGTTTCCAATCGAGCAGACACCTACAATTGGTATCTTCCAAATAGTCTCAATGACATCTTTGAAAGGTTACAACACATGTTAAAATCATCAAGTGAACCAAGAAGCAAAACCAAGTCGGATTTGCATCTACGCAAGGGGCTCCAGGAGGCGGGATTTGCATCGCCCCTGCGCACAGGACGCGACATGCACTAACACATCTCGGTTTAAGGGTTTTTGGACCGACCAGCCCAAATCCAATTGGGTTGTCCCACCATTCGCGTGAGAAGACTTTATCAGATTGTGTTCTTCAAATATCCTATGGATAAGAACCCTTATATAAGGAGGGAAGTTTTAGAATCCCTCAGTGTGGGATGAAAGTCAATGCCTTTTGATTTGAAATACAGTAGAAAATATAACAATCCTTCACTTTTTCAGAACAAAACAATTTAACATTCGTGTAAATCACTGGAAGAACTTAAAAACTGGCATGTACAAGATTTAGTAGAACTATGTTCATTGAACCAAAGCATAGAGTAGATGTATGTAATCTATAGAATATTGATGGAGCTATATTCTTGAACAAATTCCCTTTATCTGATTAGAGGTTCACTACTCACATGAAATTCATAAAATCAACTGTCATTTTTATAGTTTGGCACCTATAGGCCATGCACATACTGGGAATATTCGTGAGTGCTCTAAAGACTTGCTCATGTATGAATAGGAGCGGCCCCACTCCATACTCATGTAGTTAGAATTTCATCAAATATATATTGCAATTATATATACCATTAATAATGGCTATAAAATCTATTAAGAATAAAATATATTCAAGTAAGTCATTGTACATTATTGTTTACATCATAAGAATGAGATACAAGTTAGTACAATACATTGAGTCCATAATGATTTCTTTTTCCCATTGAACCTCCTTCCAGGGATCTCCATTCATGAAGGTTGGGTGTCCATCATTTTGACTTCTGGTATGGGCATGTTCCCATTCTCCTCGATGTGTTGCTCACTAGTCTTTGACTTAATGTCTTTGTTAGAGGTCAACCAAGATTAACTCTAACTTTACATAATACATAGAGATTATGATATCACATATAAGTTGCCTCACAATGTTGTGACATGGATGAATATGTGTACTATTCCCACTATACAATTTGTTTTAGCTCTTGTTATGGCAACTTGATTATCATAGTATATAAATAATGGTGGAGAAGGTCTCTCCCAAATGGGAAGATCGATTAGAACATGTCTCAACCATTTGGCTTCAGTTCCATCATTTTCTAGGACATCAACGTAGTACTTCCCCATGGCTGAGAAAGGAGAGTGTGATGGTTGAGGATATGCATTCCTTTTTCGATCAAACAATAAACTCAGATTTCATAGTGGAACGAGCTATACATGTTTTCTTGGTGGATTTTCAAGACACAGTACCTCCACCCATGGTGAAGATGTATCCACTTGTAGATTTCAATTCATCTGAATCAGAAATCCAATTGGCATCATAATATCCTTCTAACACAGTTAGAGATACACTAAAAAAAATCCATAATTAATTATTCCTTTTAGGTATCTTAAAACCCTATGTAGAGCATCCCAATTGACCCTTGTTAGGATTTTGAGTGTATCTATTTAATCTCCCCACTACATGTGCTAGATCTGGATGAGTACAATTTATTAAGTACATCACACTTCCAATTATTTGTGCATATTTGACTTGTTGAACACTAGTACTTTTATTTTCATAAGATTGGAATTAGAATGAAAAGGTGTTCTAACTGGCTTACAATCAAACATTAAAAATCTTTTGAGGATTTTCTCAACATAATGTTCTTGAGAGAGCATGATGCAATCGTCACTTTAAAGGAGTTTAATTCCCCAAATTACATCTACATCTCCCATTTTTTTCATATAAAAATTAGAAGCCAAGAAACTTATTGTACTAATTATGATATCAATATTAGTGCCAAAAACAAGTATGTCATCCACATAAAGACATATAATAACACAACCTTGGTTGTCAACTTTTGAATATATAAATTTATCTCCTTCATTTATATGGAACCCATATGATAAAATGACTTTATAAAATTTCTCATGCCATTGATTAGACGCTTGTTTCAAGCCATAGAGAGTTTTGATTAGTCTGCATACCATATGTTCTTTTCCTGGAATAATATAACCTTGTAGTCGATTCATATACATTTCTTCTTCTAAATCCCCATTCAAGAAAGCAGTTTTGACATCCATTTAATATATAATTAATTTCTTAATAGATGTCAAAACAATTAAAATCTTGATTGAAGAGATTCTAGTTGCAAGAGCAAAAGTATCAAAATAGTCAATATCTTTTTGTTATTTATATCCTTTGGAAACTAAGCATACATTGTATTTATCTACAGTCACATCAATTTTTAATTTTCTTTTAAATATCAATTTACATCCTATTGATTTGATACCTAGTGGAAGATCCACAAATTCCCATCTGCGATTAGATAATATAAATCCACTAATTCCCACAACAATTGTACTATATGACTTGACACTTTCAACATGCCTAAGTAGATTATGCATTGCACACAACTAAAACATAGATGTGCTCTAAACATTTGAAATACATGAACAATGAATAATAGATGAATATAGATTAGTGCTACCATTAACTATGCTCCCAAAAATGTTTTGACCCATAAATTTATGACGACCATGACATTTATCACACTACATATTATCCCTAGCTGAGAGAGAAAAACAATAAACCATTTGTTATGGATTTAGTAAATATAGGTTTTTTTCATTCATAATTTAGTTCAACAATAAGAAATATACGTATGAGATCTTAGACATAGTTGTCCATGAAAGAAATTATACAAAAGGACATTAATTAAGAACTTATGAATATAGGGGTTATGACGCCAAAGTCCAATAGAGTAGAAGCATGTCTCTAACACGATCCTTATCCATCCTATAATACTACATAAAAGGTAAACATCTATAGAAATGAATCAAAGAGAAACTCACATATGGCATCATGTCACTCACATGTTATTGTAGACACTCATTGACATGCACTATTTTCCATATCCAATTTATAAATATAGCTCTAAGTTAATCTCATAGTAGTTGAGAAATGTGAATAGTTAAAAAAATCCATCATCAATTACTGAGGAAAGAAATTTTGAAAGGGTCGAAGATGAAAATAAATTTCATGAAACATATTTTCTCATCAGGTGTGGCTATAAGACCCGATATTCACAGTGCTACATCAAAAATAATCATACCATTTGTTCCTAAAGAATGTTTGTTAGCCATTCATCACTGTTGCCATTATTTGGACATACATCAATAGGTTCTGCACTTGATCAAAATATATTGACTATCGACTAGATGAGAAGAAAATGTAGCATTTAACTACAATCACAATTACGATGCAAATTTTGATAGTATAATAACATGTGAAAACAAGAGGATAAGATATCAACTACCCAATTGTTTACCTCATTTATTTTAATTAGGCACAAAATTTTTACCTCATTTATTTCAGATAGGTTGTTGTATTTATGTCAAAGGCCAACAGATGTAACAAAGGTATGAATTCCAACTTTTTTAGGGAAGGCCTAAATTCCAACTACTTGGTCAATAATCCTGATTGTAGTATCTACACCAAAAGTAGATAAACCCTAGAATTTTCGAAATACTTTTCAAAATAAGATGAATCCTAAGAAGTAGCTAGGTACTAGTCACTATGACAAAAACATATTATATTTGTGCTAGAAAAGTAATCCAGCCAAAGTATAGGATATTATAGATTTCTTGAGTTACTAACATATATATTATGCTAAATGTTTTTAGTCTATACTTTTGAAATGGACATATAATTATATTGTTGGATGATAGCATACAACATATTTATTCACTATTATTTACCACATTTTCTTATAAATTCCAAAACCAAGGAAATGAACAACATGCCTAAGAAGTGAAACAAGGTGTAAGTTCCTCATAAGATAAGGTATGTTATAAAATTTTCATTAAATTCCAATGTTTGTATCATCTACACAATTAACCCGAGACACTCACTACACCATCATAGAAATATACACTTGTTAGACAATGAAAAAGAATTAAGCACAACAATGACATAATCATCCAATGTGTCATAAATAATCATATATGCAAATAGTTGAAATACATGAAGACAACATTTGTCAAGAGCCTCTTAAAGAATGTGTCCATTCTTCTCATTAGTAGTGCATCGTCAAGACCATCACCTCTATGACTAAAATTTCTTAAAAACGTTTACAAACACTTCATTTGGATAACACAAATAGAAAGACAAGTCCTTTTTCATAGATGCAAAAGTATTAGTCTCCAAGAAAAGTTAAGTATAAATAATACTAAGCCTTATATTATATAATGATTTCTTATCCATGCTCTTAGTATCACTGACATTGGGCCTTTCATTATCTAATCTCATTGTTCCTCTCTCATGCCATATACAACTAGACATTAAAAGTACCCCCAACCTTGTTGTAAGACAAGAAATTTAATATGTCATGTCCCATTCATGAGTTATTGATAAGCCCTACTTTAATGGTGTTAACCTTTGTATGATTTATCTTATAAAATGGAAGGAAAATCCCTAGTTATATGCATGTTATGATAAATTATGATGAGAATCCTAGTTTTGGATGAATTGGATTTGATGGAATCCTCCATCGTGAAAATCCCAAGTTATATGCATGTTATGATAAATTATGATGAGAATCCTAGTTTTGGATGAATTTGAGACGGGTGGTATGTTTCTATTCCACCCCCATATCTTTCATTTTCTTCATATTATTTCCCTTTGTTTTGCATTTAGTTGCTTCTATAATTTCTTCATTTAGGGCCATTATCTAGTCGGCCATGTTTTAATTTCTTTTGTTGCAAAATGGCCATTACCTAGTCTGACAGTTTGAATAGATGTTTATCATTATATCCCTTTGAATTTTGTAAAACTTTTTGCAAAATCTGTAACATATTGCATGTCTGAAACCATCATGTCACCTAGGACCCCTAAATAACATCACTCCTTGGAATAGTTGGCAAGTCATAAGGAATCAATCAGAACCAAGCATAATTTTTTCCTATATTTAAACAATAGATTGTCTTGTTATAAAACTAGTATGATGTGAATTATAGGAATATCCTAACTAGAGAAATGACACTCTCTACAAAGCACAAGAACATATCTTTCTTCCCTTTATTTTTGTTCTAAAAAAGAGAAGCAAAGAATCACCACTAGACAAAAATCAAGTCCAGAGTGGCATGCTTCCCAAAAAAAAATTTCATACCCACAAAGTGGTTTACCATCAAAATATTCCAAAAGTGCACATGAAAAAATTGTGACCAATGTAGCCACAACTCCACAAATTCATATCCCAACTCGAATAGAGGAGGGATCAATACTTTTCCTCACACCCCCTTCATCCTATTCTTGTGAAACAACTTACAAAAAAATAAAAAATTGATAGTGTCAAAGTAAAAGTAAGAGGAAGCCTCTTTTTCTACAAAATCTCATTTTAGAAGAAATATGTGATAATTATTTTGATATGGAATATAGAACTTTGTGCTACGTAGTTCTAGGAGATTGGGTCACTTGACCAAATTTTGGAGGTAAGGATTATAGTGACGTTAGAAAGGAGAGGATGACATGTAGCAAGTATAAATTAGAATTTATTTGTGATTTTATTTACTTGAGTACAAGCCAAAATTGAGTCTAGGGTATTTTGATATATGTGTATTTATCCCTTTTATGTACATCTTTTATATATCTCTTTAGGATTATTTTGTGATTTATTTTCTTACTTTTATATTAATTATATTTTTTTTAGATTTTTCTCTTTAATTAGAGTTTTAATTATATTTTCTTGGGTTTTTGTAGGAAAATGTCATAAATACTCTTGGAACAAAATTGCACAATTTACAGTAGTCCAAAAATTCATGTATATCTGACACCAAAAGTGTCATAACTTTTGTGTCCAAACTCTAAATTTAATGTACAAGTATTCATTGGAAAGGAAATTTTATTTTCTAAATGAAAATCCTATTTTTTAGACCACTTTTGTGCCTATTAAGGGAGTGATATCCTTTTGAAATCTATGCTATAGAAATCTACATTAAAGATAGTTATATGATCAAGATAATCAAAGATAATCACAACTTCTATTGACCAGATCTAGAAAATTCAAACAGTCAGCTTCCCCCCTTTTTCACTCCTCTTTTGAGGGCAGCCTACCCCCTCCTATTCCTATAAAAGGTGAGGGTCTCCTCCTGTAAAAGTATTCATTCTTCACCCCCATTTCATTCTAAATTTTTGTTGCTATATAGAGAAATCTTTCTTTCTGGTATTGTAATTTCTTTAGAATCAATAAAACACTTTTATTCAAGGTACTTGTTCTTTAAATTCTATTATTGTTCATCATTCTAGATCTAGATCTTGTTCGTTCTTATTTTATTTCCCATTTCTTTTCTTAGAACAAAGGACTAAGGGACCAAGTCATTTAATTGGCACCACCAAGATCTCTTCAGAATTTCTCTTTTCTATGGTCTATAACTTATTTCCTTCCTTCTCTTGATTATGCCATCATGGCTAGTGAGTAGTTTTCTTATTGAGGCAAGGGGAAGAACCCTTTGGCATTTGTGTCAATCGGATCAATTTTTATATGATTTTTATATCAATGGCTTTTGGTTTAGAAATCGACAATTTTAATGAAGTAATTAATCATTTTATCGTGTGTTAATCCTGGTAGATGTGACCATAGAAACTAGGATTTAGAACAACCAAACCATTCACATATGGATTTGGATGCGAACGTGGAAATTCCCTATTAGGATGATGGATTAAGAAGCATGAGTGCCAAGACAGATGGGCTCGTATGTAGTTTTTTTTTGTGTATCATTCACGAATGATCCACATGACTTCCTCTATCTTTCTTGTCATATGACTTTGATCTCATTTCACTTTGGTTAGGTGGTGAAAACCCCTAAGACTCGATTTTTTTGCTTATGATTCAATCGTTCTTCAATGGTTATTTTTCATTGCTCTCATTTTATTTTTTGCACTTTAATTCTTGTTTATATAATCTTTCCTTATAACAATTTTCTTATCTCTTTGTGCTAGTGTAACTTCCAATTCCTTGCTTTAGTGTAATCATTTTCTTCTTGTATTTTATTTCCGGTTCTAGTATATCAATCAACTCCCAAATCTAGAATTTACCTTTTGTTCCTTTACTCAAAAATACAAAAAAGAAATAAAGTTCAGAAACCAATCGGGTTTAAAGAGACCAATCTTATAAACCTTATCCTATGGGATCAACCCTTTCGATACTTTCCTTAACTAGAAAGTAAAAAAAAAGGATTGAACTCTAGGATAATAATCTTAGTGAATTGGTGTGCTAAAAGACGTGTATCATAGAGCTCTATGAACATATGTTTGGAGCTACACAAGTGTGGAATACTAAAGTCTAGAACCCCTTTCTAGATAGAAAGGGGCAGGTATTTGTAGGGTTATAGAGGTGCTTATGGGTTAAGAGGAAATAAACCTGACTGGGTTCGGATGAACTCGACTGTATTTGGTCCATCAGTTTGTTGGAATAGTTTGGGGTGACCATCAGAAGGCATATCTTCAGGGGCTGATGTCGGTAGATGAGCCTTTGATTAGTGCCTTCAGAAGATAAGTCTTCGGGAGGTGAACCATCAGATGGTAAACCATTGGATTGGGGATGGAAAACCATGGAATGTTGGTTTTTCAGCTATATTCTAAAGAAAGAAGTTGAGCCCAATCGAGTTTAGGTGAGCACAATTAGGTTTGTACCTTCTGAAGGTGGTTGTAGAAGTGTTCCTATGAATAAATGTTGGCCTTCATTTGTGAACATAGAAATAGAACATCGGAAGACGATCCATCAGAAGGCACCATTAGAGAGAGACCTTCAAAATCATCCTTTGGTTGGTTCCATCAGAAGGCACCATTTAAAGATACCATCAGAAGTTGTATCCTAAAGAAAAAGAGTCGATGGAGCATGGACGTGTTCTTCTGTAAAAAGTCAGGGACTAAACCCAACCACTTTCATCAGGGAAAATATGGAGTATTGATGTTTTTTTATGTCTAGTGCCTACAAGTCCTAAAATTTTCTAGTTGAGAAACTTTATCTTCAAGAAGATATAAATTAAAAAATACAAGTATCTCACGTAATTATGGGCATATTAAGGCTATATTAGCATGAAACTATTGATAAATACTTAGCATAAACGCCTAAATTTGGGTGTTATCAAACACTAGAGCTTGAACTTTGCTTGTCCTCAACAAGATTGTGCATAAAGATAAAAAAGACAACATCCAAATTAAGCTTGGTGATAAATGCTATGGTTAAGAAAAATAGTTTAAAATATCAATGCTCTTGTTCCATGTTATTTCTAATCAAACCCCCACCAATTGACCAAAAACTTATTAAAGTAAGATCAAAGAACATCCAGGAAAGATTAAGAGAATTCAATGCAATTTGTTAATACTCATGAGGGTTTAAATCACAATAAAGTAAAGTATTGTCACAAAGATAATCAAGTGGGAGATGGAGGTGAGTCATGAGTTGTTATCATGCATACATGTAGAGCAATCATGAACAACACACCTCTCACTTATTTAGGTTCTAAGAAGCAACAAAGACAACAAGAAAATGGCTCTAATGACTTTTGAGGATCTTGGTCTACATTAGGTTGGCCCATGTAGGGAGAAACAATCCCTATAGTCTAATCTAGTTGACCTAAATTAGTGAGACAAACTCCTCATACATCACTCAAACCAACCCTACTATTGGGAAGTTCTCACATGTCTCCTAAGGATTCCTAGTGACTCTCTAATGAGCTTTTAGGGCGGTACTACTAGGGGTAACATATATGTATTCATGAGTGTAGTCATACACCCTTTAGGAAGCATCATCAACTCTCCCAAAAGAGAAAAGAAACACTCATGCTTTTATTCTCACTTGGGCTTTTATTCTTTGCATTCTAATTTACATCCCTGGGTGAAACCTATTTTGAATATTTTGGGATTTTTGGGCAGCCAATTTTCTTCTATGTGTTTTTAATTTTCATATTTTTTACTCAATCTAAGGTGGAAGGCGCACTGACTGCTAAAGGAAACACTCCAACTTGTTTATCTCTCAAAAACTCATCATTTCCAGCTCGATACTTGTGTCAAAAATAATAATTATGATTCAAGGATCCTAAGAGTAGAGGCGAGAATATGAATAACATGGTTTTGAGTTTTGATCAAAATCTAGATCTTTCCAATGCTCCTAAAATATGGGTTTCTCATTCACTACATAGATCAAGGGAACAACATATTAAGCTATGGAAAGGAGCATAACCTTATATTGATTGCCAAACTTAACGAAAAAGTCAATGAGTTAGTCTAAGGTAGAGATCAAGCAATCAAGATGAAGACTGGGCAACTAATTACATGGACAAGCTAAGCTAAAAAGCTGCTTTTTTTTGAAAATTTTAACTAGATGTAGGAAGTAAACATCCATGCATAAAAATGAAGAGATAGAAGTGTGAATAGCCCTACCACCTCAAGGTTAAAACTTTCTCATCCTTGACCAAGACCTAAACTTGTAATAGTAGGGAAGTAATGCATTGGTGTCAAGAAAGAAATTTATCAAAGTCCTAAGATGATGCATGTATGGAATGATTTATTTAAATAGTTAGAGGAAAGGAAATATCTAAGAAAGATCAAGAAAAACAAAATTTCATCTAATAAAAATAGACAATAAAGAAATAAGATAAAGGGGGTGGTTGCCCCATGATACTGACATTGGGATCACAAATCCAAAGTTTTGGGACCAATATCACTTGTCTCTTTTCCATTGGGTCTGCCATGTAGGAGTAGAATAGCCATAAATATGGGCCCTTCTGAGTCTGAAGTAGAGGAATAAAATCTAGTGACTCGGTGAAGTAATCTTTGTGTTGGAATTGATTTGAACTGAACTAAAATGAATTCTTTAGCAGAGCATCCTCAAGGTACCTATCAAGGTATGAATTTGAATAGGTAGGCCCTAGGATGTTGATACAGGATGAGATAGAGGATCAAGGCTAAATGTTTATAGAGGAATCATGTCTTCTCTCTCCACTTATAAACTTGATGTTGGGTTCTTAGAGTAATATTCATTGTTAGTCTGAGACATCAAATCATATTATGAGCAAAAAGTATCCCCAAGTGAATCTATTTATAGTTCGAAAACCCCAAGCTTATCATGTTTTATGGGGTATACGGAATATTCATTCTTAGCATACATGTTGTGAAGGGTTTTCCATCCTTCTGCTTCAGTACCTACCAATCCTTATGATTTAAAAAATGTTAGCTCATGCTTCTCGAGATCATCATCGTCACTATACTCACTTCCCCAACTTGAGCAATTGTTGCAATCCTCTTCGTCGAACGATTGTATCTATTTTACTTGAAACAAAATGCCAAGTATCAACTTGATAGGTATCACCCTGGTTTGGAGTTGAAGTTGAATTGAGTTGCTCAAACTAAACCTCGAGTTGCAAAGTTGTTTGTCTTCATGAAAAGGGTGGAAGTCATCATCATCAAACTAAAATTGTAGAGTTTGTGATACTCCACTAGTTCTCATATGAATCATATGGATGAAATAAAGAGATTCCCTGGATGTGTAAGTATTCACATAAAAATCCAGGTGAGTCTAGCTGAGAGCATGAATAGATGGTGAAATAAGCTGATAATTGGGCTTAATGGAATATGTTTGATGATTGAAATCTTTCTGATCATTCACTAGCACTTTGCAATTGTGTGATAAATAAATTGAGGATATGTTGAAGTCTCCTTCCATTATCAACATATTAATTTTGAATTTGTTGGACTTGGGTATAAATATTTTCAAGAGTCTCTAACCCCGCCTGTAACGACCCCGCCTCCCGGTAACCCCCAATTAAGGGAGACCAAGAGATCAGAACCATTATCCCAATTAATAGGATCAAAGGTTCGACAAATAATCAATAACAATTATCAAATTTTACCAACTAAACTAAAAACTGGTATAAAATAAAACCTTACATACCTTTTTAAAACTTTGGTAAGCTACTCTATCCACAACATGGATTCATTCTCTCTAATCCTCCTTGCACTTTATTTCTTATTTCCACAATGTGTCACTTTACTGTTTGTTCTTTCAATTGTTGTACCTAAAACGCCGACAAACAAAACGTCGGTCAACATATAGGAAAATGCTGATATGTGGGAACAACCAAAATTTCACAAATATGGCTAACAATTTAATTATCACAATCAGGGTAATTAGCAAACCAAATTACATTTTCAATGTGTCATTCTCCACCGCTTTTGCCCTAACCCTGGAATACCCCTCTAGGGTTTCTCTTTTGCCATTGACTTAAGGCCACCTTCTCAATCCCGATCTTGGTGCCTAGGGGTCACCTCTCATGGTGCCCCATAGTCATGCAACATAGACCACCTTCTCATTCTCGAGCTTGGTGTCTGGGGTCACCTCTCATGGTGCCCGTTGGTCTATCCTTTTGGACATGCCCTTTATGGCATCTTCCATCAGGGTGGCATGTAGGTGTGAGAATACATATGTATTTATAATTGTGATAACTATAGTGACTTTATGATTGCAATATGAACATCCAAACTATTTAGGTTGCATTCAATGCGAGGAAACATTCGGAAAACCCTCGGGAAACTAATGTGATTAACCATAATTAACCACATACCTTTTAGGCTGAATTGAGATTGAATAGTCCAATCAATCAAGACATCCAATCAAGCAAGTACAAGAATCCTGAAAATACATTCAATTCCTTTTTATCAAAATTTATTCAAACCATCTTGCTACTTAAGGTTTCTATTCCTTTTTAGGGTTTCTTCCTCTTTTAGGGTTTACTTTGTAGTTAGGATTTTAATTCATCTTACTCTTTTAAACCCTAATTTTCTCATCTATCCTTCATGAAAGTTATTAAGGTTACCTTTTAACAACACATAACCTTAATTTTAGATTAAAGCACAATTAATCATCAATTAAGTCCATTAAGTCTATTAGGCCCCTTTTTCAGTAAAACTACCATTTTTATCTTTTTAATTCATGACAAGACCATTAGACCCAAACATCATCTTTGGTTCCTTTCAAATTAACAACTTATCTTTCATTTTTATCCTATTTAGGGTTTCCAAGCATATTAACCATCATATTAGGTTTAAGACCCTAAACCTTGCAATTTTATCTTCAAAACAGGTTAAGATTCATCTTTATCATTAAACAAGTTAACCATGCTTGAATTAACATATTTGCAATATTAAATCTATCCTTTATCATCAATTAGGGTTTCTAACCACACATTAATACCCTTTTCATCAAAGTTATACACTTTTGCAAATAGGAACAAAATCAGGTTCTCAAATTATTTTTAGCGCGTTCCTCGTATTTTTCTGACCAAATTTTCATGTATAAACTTTTCTCATCCGAGTTTTCTAGTAAAAGATATGGGTTTTGCAAGAAAAGTCACTTTTCTAGATTTTCTAGTTTATTATGATTTCATCAAAAAAAACCCTAGTCATTCTATCTGTGGTCCGCTGGACCACGCGGGATTGAATGATCCATAATTACGTGCCTGACTTGTGATTGAAAAAGAGGAAAAAGGCAGTTATGCCCTTACCTAATCTATAGGAAGAGGGAGGGAAAAGGGGTCTTTCCCCCCTGATCATCTTCTTCCTCGGGATGGATTGCGAGCAGCCCAGCCGAGTCAACTCAAGGGTCGACTCTGGCCATCTGTGCATCTGCGAGCAATCTGATCGGTCCAGGAGCTCCGCCTGTCCCTCGCGAACTTTCCTAGGAGGCCAATTCCTCCATTGCATCTCTCCTTCATCGTCAACAAGATGCGGTTCTCCTCCATACATAACTGCTTCTCGACAGGGTCTCAGGTTAGGTCAAAACCTCGAATTGGCAGCATCATGACGATTGTCTCCGTGACGCGGTTGTGAGAGGATAAATTGCAGGGTTGCCCGCCTTGTCGTGCACACTACCCTATATATAGGGTGGCCACATGTGTCCGACGAGTTTGGGGTTTCCCTCAAACGTTAATGAAACCACCACAAACCCAGGTTGGTTAGGAGCGGGACACCTTCCCGAAGACAAAGAACTTGTTTAAAGCTTCGCAGATGTTCCCAATCTTGTGTAATCTTCGATCTAGGATTTGTAGTATGGACTCTGCGATCCCATATCCTCGTGAGATCGAGATTCATCCCAAGTCGTGGATCATAGATCCAATGATCACAGATGAGCACCCAAAAACAAAAATCAGGATTTAATCCCAGATAAATCGTGACACGTGATTACTTATGCAATTAATGTCCAAACTTTAGGATTATTTGTAAATTGCATAACTTGGAATCCGTGCATTTTTTTACAACCAAATTTTAGGGAGATCTTTAGATTTGCATTATCATCCTTTATTCCAATTTTGATCCTTAAACTCGAAAGGAAAGATATGGTTTCTTCACATGCAAGTAAATGTTTAACAAAACTCATTTAAGCATAATTTCTTTCTCATAATTCTTTATTTTCTTAATTGTGATTCCTTCTTCTATTAGAAACCATCTGAACACGAAATCTTCTCCAAGATGGATCCATCATCCATATTTTCACACCTTTCTTGTAATTTTATTATTATTTCACATTTCATTCTTAACAAAGCAATATTTAATTGATCTTTTCTCTTTCCTGTTGCATTATCCTTGTAACTTGGACTCCTTGGAATCCAAGGAACCAAAAAGGCACGAAATCCATCCTTGGAGGATATTACTTTGTCTTCTAGAGATTTCTACATCTTTCTTTTCTCCATTTCTTAATTATTCTTTTAATAATTGAATTTCCTTTATCTTTTTTCTTGTTATTGGCCCAATAGGCAATAAAACCCACAACTAAATCAACAAGGCTATTTTAAAATAAATTCATGCATTCAATTAAAAGACATCATTATTTGTTCACTTATCTTTATTAAGAGAAATCACATTTCTCATCCACAGAACCCAAAATTGGGGTTGTAACACCGCCATTCATTGTCGTTGGAACTTTGTTAAATCAGAGGGTTGCACTTGGATAGCTCCTTCTTCAACATCTTGAAGCATACTTCTGTTGCAGTATGCAATCTTAGTGTGTACTTGGACTTGATGATCTTTCCTTTCATGTAACTCCTGAAGAGATGGACTTGGTCTTGGAGACGAGGTGTTAAGGTAGATATGAGCGCATCAATAATTTCTCTCCCTAACGCCACTTCCCAGATTACTTCTTGATCCCACAATGAAGCGGAGGTCAAGGGTTGATCGAAAAAATCCATTGTTGAAGTATTTACATATGATGACAGTGTGGGGGATATAGCTTGAATAGTTGAAGTGTACGACTTTCAATTATTTTCCAACAGTTGGGACTGTGGAAAATTTTGGGAGGACAGGTCAACAAGATAACTTTCCTTGCTAAAGCAAGGTTCATGGTTGAAAAAGTATAAGAAAAGGAAAATTAATTCATTGTGTATGAACAAGTATGTGAAAAGTAAAAGAAGAACTTTGCATATATGTACAAGGTTATGCCAACTGAACAAAATATTTGGGTGTGCAAATGTGGAAAATCACGTGCTAAGCAACGATGTCAAAAAATTGATTGGTTCAGATCGCACACCTAAAAAGAGGCCAATTTAGAAGAATTAGACTTTAAATATATAACCTGAAAGTTTTAAAGACCTCCACAACTCAATGTAGGGTTGAAGTAGATCTGGGGTTGAACACAAGGACGTGGGGATGTTTATGACACCTAAGATCTTGTTTTTATGTCTGTTAAGAGATATTGATAGTTGATATATGTAAAGAACTAGAATAAGTCTAGAAAAATGATAAGAAACAAACAAAGTAAGTAAGAAAATAGAGTTCGTTGAATCCTACTAATCAGAACAAGGAGTTCCAGGCTATGTAACCACAAGTTGGGCACTCCATACACCCATTCTCAGGTGTAGAAATCCCTCAAACACCCTAGCAAGTAACTAATGCCCAAATGTAGTATGTACTATGTTAGTTGTCATTGTGGGGGTCATCCCACTCCCACTCATGTAATGTGACTAATACCCCATCAATTATTCATGACCTCTCTCAAGGATTAAAAAAAAACACCCAAGAATATTCTGAATACCCTCTCAGGTCTATAATATTTGAAAATCTTAGGAACAGTAGAGAATCTTCATAGAACACAATCCTTGAGTACAGTTGGGTAGAGATGTACCTGACCAGGTTTGAGGGAACTCGACAAGTTCACCTAGACTTTGATGGTTTCAGGGTTAAGGGTCAGATTTTGTCGACTTGTGTTCTACAAATATTCTCCCTTAGACTTCCTCCTTTCATATTGTAATCCAAACTACCTTCCCTTAACCATTTCTACAACAAATCAATCTTGGTAGAAATAGAGGTTCGAGCAATAAATGGATCAACTAAACCTACACTCTTGACCGAAAAGAGAAGATAGAATAGAAAATGCACTAGATTTTAAATGAAAGTACTTGCTTATGGAAGAAGTACATAAACATTCCCAAAACAAGCTACATATCCAAGAAGGATCTCAACTAGCCATGGACAAGCATAGATGGCACTGAACAAAGATGGGAAAATATCATTTTTTACATAAATAAAGGAGAGAAGAGAAGAAAGATGTAGAAGAGGAACTTTAGCCCACAGAAGTGAGGTTTCCCTATCTCCTTAGCCTCATGAAGGGTTTGATCTCATCCTTGAGTAGTCCTATTTTACATTCTAAACACCTTGGCCTCCTTTCTCCTTGGTTCCACCCCAAACATTATATTTTATGGAAGAATGACGGTAAAAATGGCTAGAAATGGTGGAAAAGTGGGTGAATGATGGTGGAAATGGCTGGAATAAAGTAGAAGATGAGGGAAAATGATGGTGGATAGAGGAAAAACAAAGGGATGGACATTAGGTGTGCTCTTTAGCCCTCTCAAACCTTAGATATCTCCCATGGAGCTCTGGGAACCAATGGATGGAACTGCACAAGTCCACATAATGGAAGTTCAGAACCCACTTCTAGGTAGCAAGGGGTGGGTATTTATAGGGTTATACAGAGCATATAGGTTATGTGGAAATGATCCTGATAGGGTTTGGGTGAACTTGGCTATGTTTGGTCCATCAGTTTATTAGAGTGGTTTTAGGTGACCATCAAAAGGTGTATCTTTAAGGGACACCCAACCATGTTCGGTCCATCAGTTTGTTAGAGTAGTTTGGGGTAACCATTTGAAGACATATCTTTAGGGGTTGCCATCAGAAGATGGCCATCAGAAAATGAGCCTTCGATTGATTCCTTAAAAAGGAGTCATTGGAAGGTAAGCCTTTGGAAGGAAGGTTGTTGTAGAAGCGTTCCTGTAACTAACTCCTACACTTCATTTGTGACGTATAATGTGTGAAGGAAGGCACCATAAGGAGAGATACCTTTGAGACCATCATCTGCTTGGCTCCATCATAAGGCACCATTCAATGACTCCATGATACTAACAACCAGATGCCTTAGGTCTACTACTAACATGAACTACCACAATCACACCAGGCCATCTCACTAACACCAACTCTAATTCACTCTACAATATACCATAACACCACAAACAGATGCAAGCCTTCGATTGATTCCTTCAAAAGGAGTCATTGGAAGGTAAGCCTTTGGAAGGAAGGTTGTTGTGGAAGTGTTCCTGTAACTAACTCCTACACTACATTTGTGACCTTTGAAATTGACCATTGAAAGACAATCTGTTGGAAGGCACCATAAGGAGATATACCTTTGAGACCATCATCTGCTTGGCTCCATCAGAAATGCCATGATACCAACAACCAGATGCCTTAGGTCTACTACCAACATGAACTGCCACAATCACAACAAGCCATCTCACTGACACCAACTCTACTTCACTCTACAATATACCATAACACCACCAACAGATGCAAGCCTTCGATTGATTCCTTCAAAAGGATTCATTGGAAGGTAAGCCTTTGGAAGGAAGGTTGTTGTGGAAGTGTTCCTGTAACTAACTCCTACACTTCATTTGTGACCTTTGAAATTGACCATTGAAAGACAATCTGTTGGAAGGCACCATAACGAGAGATACCTTTGAGACCATCATCTACTTGGATCCATCAGAAGGCACAATTCAATGACACCATTAGAAGTTTTCTCCCAAAGAAAAAGAGTAGAATGAATGTTGATGTGTTTTTCTACAAAAAGTTAGGGGTTGACCCTAACCAGGTTTGGGTGATCTCGATTGGGTTCATTGGGAAAAATATGAAGCATTGATGTTTTCTTAAGTCCGATGTCTCTAAGTCCAAAAATTGGTCATTGAGAAACTTTATCTTCAAAAAGATATCATTTTAAAAAATACAAGTATCTAGAGTAATTTTGGGCATATTAGGGTTATATTGACATGAAACTATAGATAAATACTTAGCATAAATGCCTAATTTTGGGTCTTATTATTGCTCCTATGGGGTCATCCCTCTCGATCTCATGCAGTGTGACTAATACCCATCAATAGTTCGAGAACTTTCTAAAGGATAACAAGTTAACACCCCTGAATATTCTAGATACCCTCTCAGGTTTAAAATATTAAAAATATTTGGAACATTTGAGAATATGCAGAGAACATAGACCATGAATTCTATCGCATTACGCTGAACCGGACCAAATTCAAAGGAACCCAACAGAATTCAACTGGATGCAGACAAATTCAACGTTCTAGGATGGATCTCTCCAACCTGTGTTTCGAACAAATCCTCACATGGACGTCCTCTTTTTAGATTTCAATCCAAACTACCTTCTTCACCTGTTTCTATAGCAAATCTCTCAATCTTGGTAGAAACGAAGGTTCAAGCAAGTAAGAGACCAACCAAACCAACAATCATAACCATAAAAAGAAGATAGATTAGAAAATGCACTAGATTTGGAATACAACTACTTGCTTGAGGTAAAAGTACATAAGCATGACTAAAACGACCTACATAGCCAAGAAGGAGTTCAACTAGACATGGAAAAGCATAATTGGTTGCGAACAAATATGGGAAAACATCATTTGTATAGAAATAAAGAAGAGTAGTATAAGGAAGGGGAAGAAGAAGATATTTAGCATGTATAAATGAGGTTTCTCTCGCTATTAGCCTACAAAAAGGGTGGATCTCATCCTTTGGGACGTCCTCCTTGATCTTATTGACTTCTTGGCATCCTTTCTCCTTGATTCTTCTTCAACAACATCTTAGGTAGATGTATGGGGGTGGGAGGTGATGGAAATGGTTAGTAAGTTGCCGAATGATGGTGTAAATGGATGGAAGGTGCCTGGTGGAGGTAGAAGATGATGGGAAACAATGATTCCATGGAGACAAACCGAAGCAATGGACATAGGATGCGCTTCCTCATCCCTCTCAGGCCTTGGAGCTCAAGGATGGATCTTTGGGAACTGAAGGTCGAAGCTGCAGAAAGCACTCCCGAAAGTCACTACGGAACCTTTTTCTAGGTAGCACGGGGTGGGTACTTATAGTGGTACATGTAGCGTATATGTGAGTGTAAATGAACCTAAAAAAATTTGAGTGAACTTGACCAAATTTGATCCTTCATTTTGTGGGAGTGGCTTGTATTTAATCATCACAAGGTGTGTCTTTTGAGGAAACCATTGGAAGACAACCATCCAAGAAGCACCATCAAAAGAGGCCTTCAGACAGCACCATTGAAAGATATGCCTTCAAAACCAATGGTCAAAACAAGCCTTCGGAGGTGAACCAAGATGCTGAACCATCAGAAGCAGGATTTCATAGGCGACTCTTGTTGTCTTTCTAAAGGAAAGGGATGACAGAGGAGGGGAATAAATTCGACTGAATTAGGATGAAATCAACAAAATATCTGGAAGGTGGTTGTGGAAGCACGCCTTCGACTAAGTTGTTGGCCTTCATTAGTGATCTTTAAAATGGACCATTAGAAGATGATCCATTGGAAGAAGGGTCCATCAGAAGGCACCATCAGAATAAGGACCTTCGGGGCTTCCGTTCGATTAGTTCCACCGGAAGTCACCATCTGAATAAGTTCCATTGGTTGTCTCTCAAAGGAAAAGAGTCGACAGAGCACTAATGTGTACTACTACAAAAAATCTAAGGATGAACCTGACAAATTTAGGGGAACTTGACCAAATTCATTGGAAAAATTTTGGAGGATTAATGTTTTCTTTATATCAAATCCCAAAATTGGTCATTTGAGAAACTTTATCCTTAAAAATATATAAATTACAAAAAGATAAGTATCTAGAGATATTTTGGGCATATTATGGCTATAACAACACTAAAATGTAGATAAATACTTGGCATAAATGCCTAAATTTGGGTGTTATCAGCCATCCCAAGATAAAACATTACTTGTCCTACAGAAAGATTGTTCTCAAAGAACAAATGATAACATCCAAATTAAGCTTTTTGATAAATGCTTAGGATAAACCAAATAGTTTCAAAGTAGAAATACTCCTGATCTATGCTCTTTTAGAACAAACCCTCACCAATTGAACAAAATCTACTAAATTAAGATCAAAGAGTATCCATGCAAGTTTAAATGAATTCATACAACTGATCAGTACTCATAAGGGATTGAACCATAATATTTGAGCATCAAAGCATTGTCACAGAGGTAGTTAGGTGAGTAACAGAGGCAAATAATGAGTTGTTATCATGAATTCATGTAGACAGTTAGGAACAACATGCCTCCCATTTATTTGGGTCCTAAGAATCAACAAAAAGAAGAAGACTCTAATTACTTCTTAGGATCTCAATCTGTGTTAGGTTGGTTCATGAAACAAGCTACAGTCCCTACAATCTAATCTTGTTGGCCCATAATAGTGAGACAAACTCCTTGTACTGTGCCCTAGAATTACCCTTCTATTGGGATGATCTCACAGGTCTCCTAGAATTCCTAGTGACTCCCTAATGCATTTTCTGGGTGGTACAACTAGTCATGACATATCCACGTTCATGAGCACAATAATGCACTTACTAGGCACCATCCTTAACTCTCCTAAAAGGGAAAATAAGCGCTTATATTTTTATTCACACTCAGGTTTTTGTTTTTTGCATTCTAATTTGTAGGTCTGGGTGGAAAAAAATTGAATATTTTTGGGATTTGTGGATGGCCAAGCCTCTTTTGTAAATTTTTAGTTTTCATTTTTTTGATTCAATATAAGGTGAGAGGGTGTGCAAACCTCAAAGGACAACAGTCCAACTTGATTATAGCTCAAAAACTCATCATTACCTGCTCGATACCTATGTAAAAAATAGTAATTATGATTTAATGAGCCTCAGTATAGAGACAAGTCCGCGAATAATGCAGTTTGAAGTTTTGGAAAAATTCTAGCTCTTTCCAACTATCCTAAAATATGAGTTTGTCATTCACAACATAGATCAAAAGAATAACATTTTTAACTATGAAAAGGGAAACAACCTTAGGTTGATTGCCAAACTTATGGAAAAAGTCAATGAGATAGTTACGTGAGAGATTAAGAAGTTAAGATAAAGAGTGGGCACTTAGGTGTAAACATAAGAATTTAGCAATTTGATTTGTGCAACTATCTAAATAGTAAAATGGTTACAATTTATAAAAATAAGAGTCTTACCAAACTAAAATTTCATTGTAGATGTGAGAGACATGTAAGATAAACATGCATACATAAAAGTGAAACAAAGGGGAAGAAGAAAGTGGAAAAGATAGAGGGTGGTAAACCCTGACACCCCAAGCTTAAAATTGTGTTCGTCATTGAGCAAATCTTAGGCCTTAGTATGATAGGGTTTGACTAGTACATTGTCTATCATTGTCCATCTATAATAAAACTATCCATGAAGGTGTAGAGTGCTTCATCTATGTCCAGTGTGAACTCATTATTGGGGTCTATCGGTGGCTAATGTTGGGTCAACGAATAAGTGGAGTGAAAGAAGTCCTGGGATGGCAAATGCTAGAAGAGCAATGTTGGATTCGGTGGAAAGACCATGTCAAACCTCTATTTGAGTTACCGCACATCCTACTCATAGCTAGGCCAACCTAGTTTTGAACCTCTATTGGAAGTCATCAAGACAGCATCTAATATATGTCTAAAAGGTGGCGAGATTTTGTTGGATGTCCATCAGTATCTCGTAAAAATTCCCCAGTCAAAGTTTGGAGGGTGTTGAAAAGTTGAAGGCGATTAGTAGTAGGATGAATAAGGCACCTTAGTGTAGGGATCTTCCTGATGAGGTATGTCATGGAAGGTTTCCCCATCATTCTTCCCAACTTCCTAAAATCATGGCATTTGTAGAGTCAAAAAAGAGACCCTATAGTGTTACATGCCTAATGTATGTTTTCTTAAGCATTAGCAGAGAAATGTCCATGAGAAATGTCAAAATTATACGAATCGTGCATTTGTAGGCAGTACAATTTTGTGCTTATCTAGACCAAAGATGTATATAAAGCCTCAAATGTCAGCTTTGATCATTTTAGTAGGCATGAGGTAATCTAGGTCCAACTTATATCACCTAGCTATGACTATGATAGGGGCTAATTGGTCATTGCTAACCCCAATTTGATAACATTGAATGTGATCATGCCACCCATCAACATGAAATTATGTTGCCTTATGAAATATTTGTGAATGTGATAAATCATGAAGTTCGCCACATTCACCTCCCACCCTATCATGGAAAACCACAAAATGTAGAGGTCAGTCATGATGACTATCGTTCTTTTCTAGGATGTAGTTCATTATCACTTGGTGCATGCAACAAAGTGTTGGGTTGTGGATATGGTGAAGATTTCACTGAGTTGGCAGTAAATGTCTCTATCCCAGTGGGCATATTCTAGGCATGTTGGGTGTTGAAATCGTTATCACCTATTTTGAGACAACATTTAGACATCTCAATAGTCATTGATGGAGTGTGAAGGCCAGTCATTCAGATGGTCTTCAGTAACATGTCAATTCTGCTTCAGTAAGAAGACATGAAGGACTGTGTGGTATGTATCCTTGGGAATGTTGAGTGTAGTGTAGAATTAATATGTGAGTCTATGATACATGTCACAATGTGTATATACAAGGATGTCGAGGCCGACTGTTGCCATGTACCAATTGACCTAATCGTGGACGTCAAGTAAGATGAGGGTGATGGGGTCTCCATACTTTGCTTCCATGAGTTTTTTCCTATCTGTCCTTAGTGATTCAAAATGTTGCTTTTATTTCATATTAGAGAAATGAGGAGGAAGGATGCTATAGGTAACATAGGTGAAGGTGAATCATGCCTTGCTAAATGGGGTGGAGTCTTGGGATGAAGTTGATCAGTGTATAGACATTTCTCTCTTTACAAAATCACAGTGGTAATCTCCTATTGATTATGATCGATGTGGTGCCTCTCTGAATGGGCCCCCATGGTGTCATGTCGTAGTATGTAATCCTGATTGCAACGTGATTGGGACCACATCTTTCTAGAAACTATCTCCATGCCATTCGACTCCCCACTAAAGGTGTCCATGGGTGCCGTGGAGACACGTCTATAGTCAGGGTCAGATTTACGAGTCCAAAAACTTACTGAAGGTGAGCACAAGGTCTCGTCCTCATTTTTCGAGTTTGTAGTTTGCGTGGTGCGGGGCACGTAGCGGGTAGCAACTATGATGTGAAGTCGGTAAACAAGAACTCCCTTCTCCCATTCTCTTGAAAATTGATCTCTTTAGTCTTTTAGAAATGGTTTTCCTTCCATCCATGTTGATGGTCATGAGAAAAATGAGTTGTCAAGAGGGAAGGGTTTGAACTCAATCTAAGTAGATCAAATTTGGTTGAGTTGGCAATGAAAATACAAGACCTACTAGGATTGAACCCAGGTTAACTGGATCGAATTTGGTCAAGTTTGTGGTGAGCCAGCGTAGCAGTTCTAGGTTTCGCAATGTGGTGGGGTAGTGGTGTTGTGGGGTCATGTGTAGCGGTTCAAAGCAGTGATGACCAATTGTAACGGTGTGGTATTGTGGAAGGTGTGGCTTGCATCTGTTGGTGGTGTTATGGTATATTGTAGAGTGAAGTAGAGTTGGTGTCAGTGAGATGTCCTGGTGTGATTGTGGTAGTTCATGTTGGTAGTAGACCTAAGGCATATGGTTGTTGGTATCATGGCATTTCAAGAGCTAGCAGTAGCATCCACAAGATGTGATGACTCATTGCTAGTGTTTCTGGGTTGGCCACATAGCAGGGCCTTGGTTCCTCATAGAGACACAGTCACGATAGTGGCTTTGCTGGTGGAGGGGTATGTGGTGAATGTGGCACTAAGGCAAAGTGGCATTTACAAAGTCTTCTTTGAGAACTAAAGCTATAAAGCAGCCCAAAACCAAGCAGAGAGAGAGATTTAGAAGTTGTCATGGGTGGGGGAGTCTAAGTTTAGAGAAAGGGAGGGTTGGGTCACTTGTAGGGTGCATGACAAAGACTTAGGGTGGTTGCATTAGTGGTAGATTCGGTTGCACCTCATTCCTATTTACATGCATGAGGATTAAGGTTTAGGGTTAGAGGTCGAACCCAACCGAATTGGATTGAATTCCATCGAGTTCCCTTGGAGCCTTTTTGGGTGAAAAGATTTTGATCGAAAGGTGGTCAAGGTCTAGTCATCTCATAGTCATAGACTAGCAATTGCAGACTGACACATGTTAGAGATTGACACACGTCACATTGATAGACTAATTGTTTGTCAGTTTGACCAGACACACATCACATTGATAGACTAATTGTTTGTCAGTTTGACCAACTTTTGACCATTGACTGGGTAGAAAAAGGATGTGGGCAAAGCATGAATAAAAACAAAATGTCAAATTTGCTTGAGTTCAATTGGATTCAGTCGAGTTCAACCTGCAAAAATCTAGCTAGAGAATCATGCATCAGGGTGACAGTATAACATGTGTTACAAAGTAAAAAAAAGTGTGAAAAGTGTTTCATGTAAACTCGAGAAAAGAAAGGGGTGAAAGCTGAACAATTCCTTGCCAATATGTCGAGAGAAGGGTAAAAGAAGATTTGAGTGAATTTAATCATTCATGGGGTTGAATCTGGTGGCATGCCTTCAAATTTGGTCCCCCTCATGGTCAAATTTGATCAGATAAACATTGAAAGTATTTGATTAAAATGTCAAAATTTTAGAACTTGATGTTCACCTTGCTCAAAAACATATGAAGTTAATTCTTATTCAAAAATTTGGATCATAGTAGTCGTACCGGTAAGCTGGCAAAAATACATGTATGCAACATTATAAAGAATATCTAGATGACATGAAGAAGATAAAATTATACCTAAGTAGTTAGGGGAAAGACAAATTGTATGCTAAAAATTTGAAGCAACTTTGATTATGCAAAAATTAACAAAGAAAATTTGTGTAGGGAAGAGAAGGTTGTTGCCCCACAATCCCTACACTCGGATCCCAAATCCTTAGTTTTGGGTTCTGGGCTATCTACATATTGGTAATGGCTACCGCCTATAGAAATAGACCATCTGCATCCTGAGTCTAGGGAGGTGTGTTGTTGTCTCATGATTCCACAGACTCATGCTTGTGCTAAAATAATCTAGAACTGCGTGGAGGTGAAGTCCATGACACTGAGTGGATCAGGAGCCTTTAGGAGTAAGTATATGAATGTGTATGACCAGATACATCGATGTAGGGAAATATAGATGCTTCCATCTATGAAGTTGAGGGTGGATGATCCAAATATTTTTTGTTGAAAATCTGAAACCCCCAATCATTGTGTTTGAACATGAAGTGATTCTAGATAAATTCAATGGCAGTCCAACTACCCCCAAGTTTGTCATTTTATGTGGGGACTGGGTCATCGTCATGTTCTACAACCATGATATGATTAATTGTCCATTATTCTCCTTTAATGTTTACCAATCCTTGTAATGGAAGGGTGCTAAAATTAGCACATGCTACTCTAGCTCATTGTCATAAATATAATCACTTCCCTAGACTGAAAATTATTCCAAACCAAACTAGCCATGTAGGTTGAAAAAAAGTGACAAGTCTCAATGTGAGAGGTATCACCATGGTTTGAGATAAAGGTTGAGTCAGGATACTCAAACTGCTCCTCAAATTGTGAGGTTATTTGGTTACCCTGAGGAGGATAAAGTTCATCATCATTAAACCATTCATGCAGACGATGGGTATCGGTGAGTCTTCATAAAAAATATCCCAGTGTGTAAAGCTGGTATCCCAAATAGGAAGGTGAGATAAGTTCCACATCAAGTTCAATGGAGTGGTCTTCATGATTGAGGTCTTCATGATTGTGCTCTAGCACCTGTAATCATGTGGTAACTAAATTTCCTAGTTCTTGTAGTCTCCTACCACATCCAACATCCTCATAATGAAGTTGTTGGACTTAGATAGAAATGCTCTCATGATTTGCCAATTCTACCATTTATTGTTGTAAGAACTCTATTCTATCAAACTGTTTCAATTGGATAGAACCTTGTTCAACAGCATGAAGAAAATTCTATTGTAGTTTGCGATCTTAGTCGCTACTTGGAGCTGATGGTCTTGCCTTTCGAGTAGCTCTTGAACTAGATCTGCTTGGTTTTTAAGATGGGGTTCTAAGGAGGATATGAGTGCATCCATATTTTCTATAGCACCACTACTATGATTAGTTCTTGATACCATAGTGAAGCAAAGGTCGGGAATGATCTACAATTCCCATTGTTGGAGTGTCTTCATATGAGGATGGGGGTGAATATAGCTCGACTAGTTAGAGTGCACATCTTTCAATTATTTTCCAAAAGTTAGGGCTATGGAAAATTTTGGGAGGACAAGTACAAAATATAACTTGCCTTACTGAGGCAAGGTCCATGGATGAAAAGGTATAAGAAAAAGGAAAGCATTTAAATATGTATAAACAAGTATGTGAAAAACAAAACAAGAACTATCCATACATGTACAAGTTTACAATGATAGAACAAAATCTTTGGATGTGTAAATGTGGAAAACCATGTCCTCAAAAATGGCACTAAAAATTGATTTGTCTTGAATTGTTTGTCTGAAAAGTGGCAGGTTTAGAAGGTTCAAACTTTAAATTTGTAACTTGAAACCTTCAAAGACCCCTACAACTCAATACAGGGTCAAAGTAGATATACAGGGTCAAACACATCGATGTGGGGATGTTTAGGATGCCTAAGATCATGTTCTTATGTCAGTTAAGAAAAATTAGTGGTTGATATATGTAAAGAACTAGCACAAGTCTAGCAAAATGTTATAAAACAAAATAGATTAAAGTAAAGAACATAGATTTTTTCAAATACTACTAATCTATAGAACGAGTTTTTGGATATTTAACCACAAGTTGGGAAGCCTACGAACCCTTTCTCAGATGTAGAAAACCCTCAAATACCCTAGAAAGAAACTAACCTCCAAATGTAGCATGCATCATGGTAGTTGATACCACTCGCTCTCGTGTAGTGTAACTAAAATCCATCAATGGTCCTAAATTTCTCTCATGGATAATGGATTAGCACCCCTAGATATTCCAAATGCCCTCTCAGGTGCAGAATATTTAAAGATTGTTAGGAAATGTTGAGAATCTACACAGAACATAGACTGTGAATTTGGTTGCATTAGACTGAACCCGATCAAATTCAAGGGAACCCGACCAAATTCAACTAGATGCAAGCAAATTCAAGGCTCTTGGTTAGATCTCTCCAACTTGTGTTCTTGATAGATTGTCCCTTTGATGTCCTCTTTTTAGATTTTGATATAAAGTACTTTCTCTACTCATTTCTGTGAGAAAAATCTCAAACTTGGTAGGAATAGATGTTCAAGCAAAAAAGAGTTCGACCAAACCATCAATCATGACCACAAAGATAAGATAGAACATAAAACACAATATATCCAAAATATAACTACTTTCTTGAAGAAAAGGTACATAAACATGCCTTAAATAACCTACATAGCCAAGAAGGAGCTCATGTAGCCAAGGACAAGAATAGTTGGTGTCGAACAAAGATTGGAAGCATCATTTCTATAGAAAAAAAGAAGAAAGGGCGAGAAGAAGAGATTTAACCTGTGGAAGTGAGATTGCTCTCACTCCTTATCCTCTGAAAGGGCTATAACTCAACCTTCGGATCATCTTCGTTGATGTTATAGATTTATTGACCTCCTTTTTCCTTGATATTACCCCAACAATAGATTCGATGGATGTATGGATGTGGGAGATGTTGAAAATGGTTAGGAAGTTGTTAAATGATGGTGGAAAGAGATGGAAGGTGGCTGATGGAGATAAAAGATGATGCAAATGATGGTGGATGGAGGAAAACTGAAGAGATGGGTGTAGGGTGAGATTCTTCATCCCTCTAGGCCATTGGAGTTCAAGGATGGAGCTCTGGGAATTGAAGGTTAGAGCTAGAGAAGGAACTCCAAAAAGTCCCCATGAGACCATTTGCTAGGTAGTAAGGGACATCTATATATAGGGGTAGGTAGAGTGAACATGTGAGTGTAAACGAACCCAACTGAATGCAGGTGAACTCAACCAAATTTGATACTTTTGTTTGCGGGAATGGCTTCGAGTGGACCACCAGAAGGCATGTCTTTGGGGGACACCATTGGAATACAACCATCAAATAGGTTCCATCAGAAGAGACCTCCATAAGGTGCCATCAGAAATTGAGCCTTTAGATCTAGCCATCACAACAAGCCTTCAGAGGTGAACCATCAAAAGGTGAACCTTCATAAGCAACCTTCAGTAGGCGGATCTCCAATTTTCTTTCTGAATGAAAAGGTCTATTTGAGGAGTGGAATGAATTCAAATGAATTGGGGAGAACTTGATCAAATTTATTCCTTTGGAAGGTGATCATGGAAGCACTCCTTTGACTAAGTTTCTGACCTTCATCTGTGACCTTCAAAATGAACCATAAAAAGATGGTCCATCAAAAGAAGGATCTATCAAAAAGGCACCATCATAACAAGGACCTTAGGGGCTTCCCTTTGATTAGTTCCATCAGATTACAACATTGGAAAAAGGTCCTTCAGTTGTCTCCAAAACTAGGGCAACCAAAGTTGATTGGTGCCAAATTGCACCTATGAAAAGAGGTGCATTCAAAAGGCTCAGATTTTAAATTGTTACCTGAAACTTTAAAGGACCCCTGCAACTTAATACGCGGTTGAAGTAGATATACAAGATCGAACACAATGATGTGGGGACATTTAGGACCCCTATGATGTTGTTATTATGTCAGCTAAGCAAAACCAGTGGTTCATATAAGCAAAGTATAAGAAAAAGTCTTATAAAATGTGATAAAGAAAATAGAGTTCATGGAATCCTACTAATTGGGAGAAGGTTTTCCCAGCTATGAAACCACAAGTTGGGCAACCTATGCACTTTTTCTCAGGCATAGACAACCCTAGAGCACTGTAGCAAGAAACTAACATCCAAATGTAGCATGTATCATGGTAGATGCTTTTGTGGGTCATTTGACTCACTCTTGGCAGCATGACTAATACCCATAAATGGTTTGAGTCCTCTCTCAAGGATAATAGATTAACACCCCATATATTCTGGATACCCTCCTGGTTCCATAATATATGAAGATGTTAGGAACATTTGAGAATCTGCACCAAACATAGATTGTTAATGCAGTCGCATTGGGATGAACCCGATCGAATTCAATGGAACTTGACCAAATTCAATTGGATGCGAATGAATTCAAGGTTCTGGGTCAGATCTCTCCAACTTGTGTTCTAGATAGCTCCTCCCTTGGACTTTCTCTTTTCATATTTATATCCAAACTGCCTTCTCTACCCATTTCTACAACAAATCTCTTAATCTCCATAGAAGCAAAGGTTCAAGAATGAAGAGATCAACCAAACCAACAATCATGATAGGAAAGAAAAGATAGAACAGAAAAGGCACTAGATCTGAAATAAAATGACTTGCTTGAGGTCAAAGTACACAAACATGCTTGAAATGGACTACATAGCCAAGAAGAAGCTCAACTAGTCATTGACAAACATAGTTGGCACTAAACAGAGATGGGAAAACATCATTTTTTCAGAAAGAAAGAAAAACTATAGAATAAAGTGGAAGAAGAAGATATTTAGCCTATAGAATTGAGGTTTCTATCTATCCGTAGCCTCCATAAAGGGATGAATCTCGTCCTTGGGGTTATCCTACTTGATTTTTTGGACATCTAGACCTTCTTTCTCTTGATTCCTCCCCAACAACAGCTTAGATGGACGTATGGAGGTTTGAGGTGTCGAAAATGGTTAGGAAGTGGGTGAATGATGGTGAAAATGAATGGAAGGTGGTTGATGGAGGTAGAATATGATGATAATTGATGGTGTATGAAGAAAAATCGAAATGATGGGTCTAGGATGACCTTCTTCAACTCTCTCAGGCATTGAAGCTCAAGGATTGAACTCTGAAAACTGAAGGCCAGAGTTGTAGAAGGCAATCTGAAAAGTTCTCAAGAAACCTTTTGGTAGGTGGGAAGGGGTCAGTATTTAAAGGAATAGGCGGAGTGTATATGAGAGTGTCAATGAACCCAAATGAATTTGGGTGACCGGGCTGAATTTGATTTTTCAGTATACATAAATGGCTTGGACTGTTCCGATGAGAGGTGTGCCTTCACGGGACACCAATCTGAAGACAACAAGAAGTTCCATTGTAAGAGACCTTCAGAATGTGTCATTATAAGATGAGACTTTTGATAAAGCCTTCAGAGGTGAACCATTGGAAGGTGGCTTTCGGTAGGCAGATCTCCAACAGTGTTTTTGAAAGAAAAGGGCTGATAGAGGAGGGGAATGACTTCGACCAAATTCATTCCTTAGGAAGGTGGTCATGGAAGCTCTCCTTCGACTGAGCTACTAGACTTTGTTTTTGACCTTAGAAATGGACCATCAGAAGATGATCCATTGAAATAATGGTCCATTGGAAGACACCATCGGAAGAAGGATCTTTGGGATTTTCCTTTGTTTAGTGTCATCAGAAGACACCATCTAAAGAAGGTCCTTTAGTTGTCTCCCAAAGAAAAAGAGTTGATGAAGCACTAATGTGTACTACTGCAAACATTTAAGGGATGAATCCAACCAAAATCAGGGGATGAATCCCACTAAATTCAAGGAACCTGACCAAATACGTAGGGCAAAATATGGAGGACTGATGTTTTCTTAAGTTTGATGCCTACAAGTCCCAAGATTTACTGGATGAGCAAGTTTATCATCAAAAACATATAAATTACTAAAAGATAAGTATCTACCACTATTATTGGCATATTAACAACATTATACTAGAAATAAATACTTAGAATAAACACTTAAATTTGGGTGTTATCAGTTTTAATCATAGAATCCTTCATTTTAACTCAATTTCTTTGTTATGTGCCTGACCTTTCTTAGGCCCATCTAAACATGTGTGTCCCACCATAGCTACATCTTCTCCCTCTATTGAATCTTTGTAATCCAGCCATTCACATGTGACCCTATACGAGGCAAGGACTAGGTGAGTTTGTATTCTAGCCTAGATCCAACGACTGTGTCTCCTTCTCCTACCCTGATACAACACATGTTCAATGGCAAGGAGGACATGTTGTGATGTCCCCTTTTCATACCTTTTTAGATAAAATTGACTAGTCCATTCACTTTTCCTCTACCATTGCTCTACTTTTTGTCACTTACCAAGCTCTAACACACTGTGGAGAAACTTCCCTCACTTCTCCTCCTTCCAGTAGTCTCTGACACCATCATGGCTGGCCTTCTAGACAACACCTCTCCTCGCTACCTTGGGAGGAGCTAAGGTCCATGGTAGGTTAGAAAGTCTAGCATGGTCACGTCTAGTGTGCCAGTGAATCTCACTGTTGTGGATTCAAGCGGTGCCTCACATGTTGTATCTACAAAAAAGGGATGCTTCCAAATTCATGTCATCAGAGACCTCCCTCAGCCCCCTCACACAGCCCCACAATGAAAATTTACTAGATGTAGGTCAGTTAGTGATCTCCTCACATCCAAGTGGCCCACTTGGATCAAATGATTTAAGGTAACACTCTATCCCATTTCCCTAATTTCTTAATCATAACTCCCAAATATCGTATCTCCCAACTCCCTCATCCAAAATGCATGGTTCAAGAACAAATTTGGATTAGCTCGACAAGACCTACACACTAGAACTAATTATATAACCTAACTCTCAATGATGTTTCTTTGTTTTCCCTAAATTGAATCTTGGATCATATTGAATGTAGTTAATTCCTGTTGATGACAAATCTTGAATTATTAATGCTCCACCTACCTTATAATCTTCAAATTAGTAACTTGGAATCACATTTAAACTTAATAAATGCCTTAATCACTTTTCTTGTGATATTAATGTACCTAATGCTCATATGTAACTTGTCTCAAATATTAACAGTGGACTTTTCTCTATTTTTCTAAACTTACTTCTTAACAACTTTGAAACTCATCCAAACTTTAAAACTGAAAACTTTGTGACTCTCCATGGCCCTAATATCAACTTTAACCACTATTTCACTTATTTTGGTTTATATACTTTATATGCATGAGTATGACACCTTTTTTATGATACATGATAATATCTTAATCATATGTTTGGTCTTGGTCTTCTTACACATAACTCTCCATTGCAACTTTGAAAATAGTAATCTTATGATGTGCTACGAACTAAATTCCTAAGGCCTACTCCTCTTGGGATATAATGTTCATTTTGACACTAAATACATCCATCATGGTCTGTGTGACCTAAATTGACTTGAATAGTGTTCCTTGTTCCTTGTTAATAATGGATATCCAAGAAACATGCTTTCCAATTTCGAATTATATTTTAGTCTAGTATTTTTAGCCCCTTTGATGTGACATCCAACTAACCCATAGGTTGACCCTAATGATATAAGTAAACTATGTTGATAATTTCATGTATGTAGGAGTGTTGAACCCAATGTTGGGTATATGGTGCTTAGACCTAGGAGGACATCTACCTACATTTGATGTGCTTCTTATTTCACCACCTTTCTGAATATAACATATCTCATGCTTGGACTTCATGTCTTAGTCATAACCTTGTTTTCCCTATTATGAATCTTTTGGCCTTGATAGGTACCTAAGTAATATGCATCTTGTAATACTCATATAAAATGAGTGAAACTTGAACCACACCTTTTGGTTAGTATGTTTTTCTTTGACACAAATGTGTCTTAGCTCAAGTGGATCGAGCTTGAAAAGATCTTTTTATCTACAAGTGAGACAATTAAAAAACCTCAATGTTGATAATAATGTCGCTTTAGAAATGATGCATGCTGATACATGCAAGAATATCACTTCAAAACTTGACATATAAATCAAAAGTCATTGTTATAAGCTTGACTTATATGGATCCATACCTTAGATGAGAGATAATTGTTTGAAATTATGAGCTTGATATGATAGTTATTTGATATCTTAGTTGAATAAATATGATGTATATGTGTTTAATTTCAGATCTAATGAAAAGAAATTAAAATAATTGGTGATATTAACATAATTTTGGGGATAAACTAAACCATGCATGGAATCTAGCTCAATGATGAAATACAATTGTAATGATAATCCTAATTGTATGTTATTATAATAAATTTGTTCATTTGAATAATAAATGATATTAGTTGGATATGCTTCCTCAGGATTGTACATATGATAAAACCTAATGTTTAGGAAATAAGGGAGGTAAACCCTAATGTTAAAGAATGCCATGTTAAGAAGTAGACACTAAGTGATGCTCCAATCAATATGAATCAAGATAGGTCACCATAGATGGCTACATATCTTATGAAAAAAAACCTAACAATGCACCCCGATTGTGGATGCCTTGAAACCTAATGTTGGTTACATAAAAGTGATGGTTTTCAGTTATAACCCTTAACTATGATTTGAGACAAATATTGAGAATAAAATTTTCTTTTAAGGGGGGAAGGATGTGATAGACTAACTTTTTCTCTCCTCTAATGTACTCCTTGTCTCTCTTCTAGAGGCATTTGTACTCAATTATATATTAATTACATGGTTTGGACTTTTGTTCACATATCACTTCATACTGTAAGATGTTCAAAGTAGACCTATGTTCTATGCTATGAATGCATCATTAAATTACAATTTATAATTATCCACATTAGTGTAGCCTTTTTCCCCTCTAATTCTTATCATATGATAAGATGTTCGATTATGAATCAAACAACTCAAAAATCATATCAATCAAACATATAAAGCTTACGTTATGATCTTAAGAAGATTCCCCATTCCAATATGTCAAATTAATTATTTTTATTTGTTATTGGGTCAACCTTTCTTTGTCCTAAAACAAAGTGTGCCACCCACCATGACTATGCCTTCTCCCTCTCTCAACTCTTTTCTATCCAGCCATTCACCCCTTAGTTAATAGGAGGTGAGGGTCAAATGAGTGTGAATCGTAGCCTATATCCAATGATTTTGTCTCCTTCTCCTATGTACACACAACACTTGGGGGCAACGAGGAGTCAAAGTGATGTCCCCATTTCACACCATTTTGGAAACAAATGAATAGCCTATTCACTTTCCTCATCCTTCCCTGTATTATCCCTCAATTCCCCTCCTCTATTGCACCATGGAGCACACCCCATTTCTTCTTCCAACAGTATCTAGCTAGAGCCTCTCCTCACTGCCTTAGGAGAAGTTGAGGCTGGCTGAAGGTCTGTAATGCCAATAGGGTCATAGAAGTTGTGCCCCTGGATACTGTTGCCCCACTCTTCCTACTCCCCCACCTCACTCTAGTGACCTCCACCTTGGAGTTGAGCGATGCCTCACATATTGCGTTTACAAAGAAAGGGAAGCTTCTTGGACTTACAATCTAGGGTTTGGGTTAATCAAAACTAGATTGGACGACCACTTCTTGTGATGGTTCTGGACTCCCTCATCCCTCCCACGTGGTCCCAGGGTCAAAGTTGATTGGGCACGGGCCAATCGGTGGGTGTCGTGCATCCATGCGGCCTTCTTGGATCAAATGGTTTTATGGTAACACTTAGTCCCATTTACCTATGTATTTAATCATAACTCTCAAACATCATATATCCCAATTACCTTATCCAAAATGCATGGTCCAATATACCATTTTGATCAACTCGATGATACTTACTCAATGGAACTAATTGTAGACCCTAAATTCCCATGAAATTCCTTTGTTTACCCTAAAGTTTAATCCTTTTATCATATTCAATGAAGGCTCTAATAACCTTTCTAGTGCTTTTGACGTCCTTAATGCAAATATGTGAATTGTCTTGGATATTAATAATGTATTTTTCTCTATGTTTTTCTAATATAACTTCTTGATGACTTTGTATTTTATCCTAAATTTGAAATCAATAACTTTGTACCTCTCCAAGGCACCAATATCAACCCTAACCACTATCAAACTTTTCTTGGTCCATATGAATTAATAAGCATGAGCGTGACACCTTTATCGTGATTCTAGTTTTAACTTAATCATATGTTTTTTGTTGGTTTTCTTAGAGATCCAAAGCACATGTTTTCTGCTTTAAAATCAGATTTCGGTCTAATCTTTATAGATCGCTTATGTTGATGTTTACCTAGTCATAGGTTGATCCTAATGATATAAGTGAACTATGTTGATAATTGCATGTATGTAGGAGTGTTGAACCCATTGTTGGGTATGTGATTCTTAGACATAGGAGGAATTCCACGTACCTTTGTATGTTCTTATTATGTCCTCAAATTACTTATCTATATCATCTTGCATTCTTGGACTTCAATCTTTGTTAATCATAACCTTATTTCCCTATTTATCAATCTTTTAGCCTTGAAAGATATGTAAGTTGCATAAACCTCATAATAATCATATAAAACTAATGGAATGTCCAAATGAAATAACACTTCTACCGCACATTTATGTTGTACTCTAAATAAACAAAAATCATAAAATATGCAATTTATCAATTTTGAATGATTTAAACAAAACCTAGTCTTGGACATTAAAATTAAGTGACATCTTAAACCTTGATTAATGATAAATTTTGTTCTTAATCAGGTAGTTCCTTGATATCTAGATTACCAATGATTAGTTAGGAAATCATTGGATCAGGAAAATGCTCTTTTATCATTATATGATTATGGTTTTCTAACTTGTATCTTGGTATGTATGTATGCTTTCATTCTTACAGAGGATTGAAATGTAATGTTGTCTTATTGTACTCATGATTTATAACTTGAACATGTAATATATATATATATATATATCCATCATACAGATTTTGAAATGTGGTTTACTAAATGACTTTAACCATTTGAGGTCCCTCACATATGAATAGGGTTAGATAATGTCTTTGAGCCTTAAGCACCCTCACAGACTATTTTGATTGGAAATTGGTCAAAGGCCTTATCATACATGATGTATTTGGTATAATGGAATAAAATGACTAAAGCATGGGTTTACATGTTTCTTATTAATTCATTCTTATTTCCCTTGTTAGTATGTCTCTACAAACCTCCTAAAAAATATACAAACTTTATGCAGATGTATATCTATTCCCTATAATTACAACTTTTGTGTTGATATACTTGGTTATCGTATGTTTTATGTTTGGATTTAGCGTGATAGAAGATATTTTGTAGTGAGTTTTCGTGTTGTACCTTTTATAAGATCCTAGTTTGGTGTACATGACCAGACTTAATTAATCTATTCTTAAATGTGTAATTACAAGATATAATAAACATTTATTTTATTAATGATGCTTGTTGAATGACGGGAATCGTTGGTGTATTAATATAGATAAATATTCATGCACGCCAAGAGTTTCATGCTTCCACATTTTTTGTTTGGTATTACTTTTGTTTAGAAGAGTTGAAATGATAATTTAGTTCCATGATATTGTTCTCCAACTTATTTCAATTCCTTAGCTAGCAAACAAGTGTTTCTAGATTCTTGTCATTGCATGTGACGTATTTGACATCACTACCAATGTAAATTTGAACCTATAGGGTTATGGACATAAGGATGCTTAAGGAAAAAGATGTTTAACATGTTACTTATAACTAAAATGGTTTTGCATTATGCTAAGGATGAATATCAATCCATCAATACAATGAACAAGTTAGTCAATAGGCTCGTTGGTTAGTAAATAAATCGATTAATTGATTATCAAATTATAGATTGATTAAACATTTTTAGAAGAACATATTATCAGATGAACAATTTTTTGATTAAAAATACCAAAGCAACAAAGAAAATCTCTTTATTCCAATTGGAAGGTTCTAGAAAAGTTGAGACAATTGATTGGAATGTAATTTTAGTATTTCCTATTTTGAGTCTGATAGAGGATTATAACTAGGAAATGGATTTGTTTTTTAGGAAACCATCAGTCACTTATATAAAGAGGTGGTTGTCCATGTGATCAAACACACAATTGGATCACAAATTTCTCCCTCTAAGAATGAGAAATCAATCCCATGTGCTTAACCCAACAATAGGAGCAGGAAAGGAGAGACCAAAGTTCTAAGACCTCTGACCTAGGTTAGTATTTAATCTGGTTTTCTTTGCATAATACGATTCTTAAACCTTAATATAATCATATTATGCACCTTAATAACATGAGACACACTTATATTTTTAGTTTGGTCCAGTTTGGATTGTGTATGAGCTAGTTATGCTATATATATGATTATTTTGTACCAAGTTGCAATTTACCCATGTTGAAGGTTTATCTTTCACTTTGTCACATGTTGTATGTGGCTCTTGTTCCTTTTCTTAATGTGAGAGAGAATGATGCTTAGGGGTGCTTTGTTGGACCTTGGTTGATAAGGTGGCATCATGGGTGTTGATGTTAGGGTTTGCATTGTTTTCATGGATGCTTGAGTTGTTGATCATTAAGTGTAGTGCCCGATATGTTTTGAGTCTCTTTGGAGTGATTCAACTAAAACACCTTTATTGGTTTCATTTATAGTGACCTAGGTGCATTGTCCTTGGTTGTGGTCACTAGGGTTTGCTTATGTTGAGGTGTGTGTCGACCTATTATTTGGGTGACATGGTGTAGCAGTCATTACTATGTTTATCCTTAGTTTTTTGTTCGGTCAAAAGAGGGTCGAGTGACCTAGAGGTCGCTACTCAACCTTGGTTTTAACATTTTCTATTGCATACATATCTAGATTGCCTGCATGTCTGGCCTCTTGATGGACAAGTGACATGGCATGCTCAAATATCTTAACACTTCATAATCTCTACCTCTCTCCTACTATCGGGTACTTATACCCCTTCTTTCACATTCAAGTACCCCTTTTAGCTTTCATTTTTCTCTCTTCTTTCTTGTGTTTGGCCTTGAGCTTGGTCATGCAAGTGGAGGTGTTGATCATGGAGAAGCTGGCCCTTTTCTCCTTGCATGTGGTGATCTAGGGTTTGATCATCTCCCTTGTGGTGGTTCTTAGTGACCGTTGATCTTGGTAAGTGGTTTATCTCTCTTTGATCTCATTTTCATGAACCCTACCCACCCTTTCCTCCTTGTCTTAGCCATTAGAATGTGGGTTACCATGGTGGCTATCTTGAGGAAATTATCTCTATAGAGGTTGAGACTATGGTTTGACCTTGGTAGTACCTGAGTGAAATGAAGCTCTCCTCTTTCATATTTATTTTTCAGACTAGGGTTTTTACCCTCTTCCTTTTAAGATTCATTTTGCCTTGGTGTGTTCTTCTTCTCTTGAGGTGATCTTGCTTGGAGTTGGAGTAATCCAAGACTGGCATTCCTTCTCTTCTTAGAGCTTGTGGCTTGAGAGGTTGATCTCCACCTCATGGAAGGTTATATAACTTTCCCCTCTTATATTGTTGCACCTTTATCTAGCTTGCATGTTACTGTTCTATCTCCAAAATGTGATCATAAATTGTTAGATGATTCTATCATGATTTTGGGTTTAAGATTATGAAGTATTCTTTTACATATTGCTCTCTCTTGAGGCTAATCCTTGTATCTGAAATTTATGGATGGTGAAGTCACTAGGCTTGCATGCAACATCTTAAGTAGTTAGTTTTATCACCATGATTATGATTTGACTATCATATGTTAGATGGAAGTTTTGGTTCTTGTGTACATGTGTCGAACATTTGGTTTTCTCTCTCTTTGCATGGTTTTCTTGTTGATCTTGATGATGGTCATTTTAGGGCTTTGAAGTTCATCATCTTCATGTGGTTCTTACCTTGGTGATGCTTGTGTCTCTTGATGAGAAGCTTATGTTTTAGTCGACAAGTTTTCTTGGTTTCTTGGGGTTGCTATGATCATGTTGATGGTGTGTTAGGGTTTGAGTTTGGTCGCCATAATCCTAACCCTAGTCACATTGGTCTCTACATAAGTTGTTGTTTGTTGTCGCTACATATTATCCCTTGTGTTGGGTCGACACAACCTTGGTGTGATGTTGGTGTATCACTATGTTTTGACCTTCATTGTGGTCACTATTATGGTTAATGTTTTGTGTTCGCTATATGTGGTATTTATATGGTGGGTCACTACACAATGTAACCCTAATTGCCCATGGTCGAACATGTCGGACCTCATGGTCGCTACATGGCTAACCTTTCTTGCGGTCACTACATGGGGTTAAAATTGTTTGGTTACTACTCATGATTCTTCTTGAGTGGTTCCTAAACCTACTCCCCTTGGTGCGTGGTTGCTATAGTGTATTCATCTAGTAAGGTTGCTACATGGGGTGATATACTTGGTTGGGTTTCTACACTTTGTTGTATTCATGATTGTTGGGTTTTAGCTTTTGTGTTTAACCTGATGTGTTCCAAGAATATGGGATGCACTGTACGTAGGGTTAAATGTTGAATTCTATTATGAAAACCCTAATCAGATATCTATGAGAAACCCTAACCCTAATCATGAGCATGATGTAATGTTTATCATGTTTTAAGTGATTAAACATGTAATGATGCTCTCTCTCCTACTTGTGAAACTCTAATGTTGCAGGTTGAATGAACATAATAGCTTGTGACTGCTATGGCATCTCTAATATAGCACAAGGTGATGATTATGAGCCTTGAGGCATGATGAAGTATGTTGTTATGCAAGAACTATGTATTTGGGCCTTATCCCCTGGCAGAGGCTTTGTGCCTAGTTTAGGGTGATAACCTCCAGTAATGTGATTGGGGATGCTTACACCAAGATGATAAGATCATGATGATGGACTTGTATGGAAGTGGTATTATCTAATGATGTGACAAGTTTATTCCTCATACTTTCTATATCTTCTGACGTTGCAACCAACCCCTATCTTTACAAAATTTGTTTTGGGTTTGTATGTTGTATCTTGATTGAAGCACTAATAGATACCCAGTTGGAATTATAAATCAAGTGGAACCCTAATCATGTGGGTTGACATGAGACATATATCCATCTTCAACGTCAGTACTTGTTGGATGGTGAAATGAGTAATTCCTGTGAGAAACTCAGAGTGCATATTGTTGAATATGAAGGGGAGGAAGTTGAGGATATATCTTGCATCCACCAATTATAGATTTGGAGGATTATTGTTGTTATACCCCCATAGGAGAATGGTCAAGTTCATATCTCAAATAATATGTTTTTAGGGATGGTTGCGATCATACATTAGAAGGAGAACGGTTGCGGTCATATCTCACTAATGTCGTGCCTATATACCAAGGAAGACTAGGCTGATTTGTATTTAGTCTCTATATGTCACTTTGGTGGACTCAGACTTACTGAGGGTGTGGGATATAATAGGAGTATCAGTGGTATCCCTCATATTCATAGGAAATAATGAAAGATGAAATACAATCATGTAGTATATTTGCATACAGTTAAACACAATTCACATTGGATGACCAATTGCCTTGTTTATTATGTTGTTTATCTGATAACAGTTATACATATCCTTCATATTCCTTCTGTGAATATATGATACTCGGTTGATCAGTTGTAGCCTCTTAAACAGCTTAATATGTGTTATCCATTTTACTTATATCATTTAGTTGAATCTGATTATCTTGTTAATCGTATTTCCTTCCTTTTATAATCTATTTATGTTAACAATAGTTATTGGCAGAGAGCTATATCTCTCATTGGGACGTTTGTCTCACCCCATGAGTTTCCACATCTTTTACGTGACCGTGCATGATGAGTAGAGATTGTGCGGTTAGGGAAGAGCAACAAGGAGAGTAGTAGTTGTTGAAGGTTGGATATGCTACTAGTGTTTTCTAGTAGAGTCCTATGTGTCTTCCTTGTACTGTCAGGTCCTTGGGGGTGTTTTGCGGATTTTATATATCAATATGAGGTTTTTGGCAGTATGCCATGTTTGTACATGTAAGGTTTGTATATATGAACATGTTATCTGTTGTAACAGGTTTGTGTCAAGATGGACACTATGCAGGGATGTAAATACCTTTATTGTATGATGTGTGATATAGGTGGTATAGTTTATGGATTTTGATGTTTATGTTTCAACTTCATATGGTTCTATTAGATTGGTTTTCATTTACCATCTTCCATGGTAATATGGATGTTTAGTGTTAATTCCATGCTTTGTTTTGTGTAATCTCACTCGTGTGGCATCAAGTTGTCACATCAAAAGGTTGGTATTAGAGATCTAGGTTTGCTAAGTCTACAAAGACATAGTACTAGGTTTGTGTATGTTCTTATTTCATCCAACATATCTGATAGTAGCTTTTGCTTATGCAGAAGAAGAAGGGAAAAGATATGTCTACAGAACACAAAGAATATGCTGAAAGCAATGTTTCTTCACTAGTAGGGGGTTCCAAGAGGCAGGCAAGAGTAGATGGAGTGCTTGAGATGCCTCATTTTGACCCAAAAACTATGGCCAATCCTACTTTTTAGTCCATGTTTGGACAGTTCATGGCCACAATGATGCATAAGGTGGATAGATGCATGTACCCCAAGCAAGATTAGTTGTGCCCAATGTGGAATCCCCGGATAATGGGAAGACCTTTGAGAGGTTAAGGCGTGTGGGGGAGATAGAGTATGCTGGTACAATGGATCCAACAGACACAAATATGTGGTTGAAAGAGTTGGAGAAGGCCTTTAAATCCTCAACAACCCGAAAGATTATAGGTGAAGACACAGTGTACTTGTTGAAGGGAAGTGTTTGCCATTGGTGGGCCATTGAGGAGGAGAAGAGACCTGGAGTGGTGATTAGTTCGGAGGAGTTTTAGTGGGAGTTTGTGAGCCAATACTTCCCTAAGACCAACCTGGATGAGAAGATCTCACAATTTGAGAAGATCTAGCAGGGATCTATGATGATCAATGAGTATGAGGTCAAATTCATGGAACTTCTAAGATTTTTCCACACATGGTTGTGACAAATGAGAAGAGGATCATACATTTTGTGAAGGGTTTGAGCTCCTAGTTGACAATGACAGTGTCAACTTTAGAGAACAAAGAACAATTTATGATGTTTGTGGAATTCGTGAGACAGATAGAATGGTCAGGTGTGGAGAAGCATGAGATGAATGCTCATAGATAGTCTTCTAGAGGCTTCAACAAGCCTAGTTTTTCAACACCTCAGTCACAATAGAGGACAGAGGTTAAGTCTTGTGGTTGCTGGGCAAGCACCGAAGTCATATCTTTCCATTAGAAGGAGCACACAGTGCGGCGTCACTTTTAGTATAGGGTCATTTGGGACATAGTTTGACGCAAGGACCTTTTATAGGTTTGGTCAGCAAGGACATATGAGGTCATTTTACCCAGTGATGGATGAGGAGGTGACACAACAATCGAAACAAAGTTAGCAAAAGTTGTAGTAGTGACAGTTCAGTAATGGCGGAGGAAGAGGACACAATCAGGCGTCAAAGGTTGGTTCGTCTGGGTAGGCCAGTAGAGGTCAAGGATGATAATAGGTGATGGCTCAATTTTATGCTATGAGTTAGCTGGAAGTAGTAGTCAACCCTTGGGTCATGATAGGTTAGATGGAGGTTCATTCTAATTTGTCTTCTTCCTATTTTATATATATTTTGGTGACTCAGGTGCGACACACTCTTTTATCACTAGAGAAGTGATAGCTAGTTGTTCTTTTTCTGCTAATCCTAGATCTAATAGTCTCCTTTTAGAAACCCGTTTGGTTGGTTTCACCAAGTTGTGGGAGGTGTGTTCATCCTACATTCGTTTTTTCTCAGGATGCAACATTTAAGTGGAACTTATACCACTTGACATGCACAGATTCAATGTGATCCTTGGAACAGATACTTTGGAAAAATACTATGTATTATTGGAGTGTAGTTCCAAGGTGGTTGTGTTATATGATGGTAATGTTTTGTGGGTCTTCCAAGGAGATATGAAGATTCTTATGATGGACTTGTTGTCAATGATGACAACAGAGAAGCTGATGAGGCAAGGTTGTGTGGCATTTCTGGCATATGTAGTGGATACTAAGGTGAGGATTCCTTATATTCAGGAGGTTTCCATTGTTCATAAGTTTGAGGATGTGTTTCTTGATGAGTTTCCTGGTGTTCCCCCACCTTGAGGGATTGGTTTTAAGATCAATTTAGTTCCTAGTACACAACCAATAACACTGACACCGTACAAGATGGCACCAACTAAGATGCAAGAGTTGAAGAAGTAATTATTGGAGTTTCTTGAGAAGGTCTTTATTAGACTGAGCACTACCCCTTGTGTTGTTCTTGTGTTGTTTGTGAAGAAGAAGAATGGGTCTATGTGGTTGTGCATCGACTACCGATAGTGAATAAGGTGACGATCAAGAACAAATACCTATTGCCATGGATAGTCAATCTGTTTGATCATTTATGAGGCGCCACTATGTTTTCTAAGATAAACCTAAGGTCAAGATACCACTAGTTGCGGATCGAGGCAGATGGGATACCCATGTCAGCTTTTAGGACTCGGTATGGTCACTATGAGTTCGTGGTTATGCCATTTGGGCTAAGCAATGCACTAAAAACATTCATGGATCTGATGAACAGAGTGTTACTACCTTATCTTGATCAGTTTGTAGTTGTGTTCATTGATGATATCCTATTATACTCTAGAGACAGCCAACACCTTGAGTAGTACTTAAAGTACGCATTGACCTTATTGAGACAACACAATTTGTGCGCTAAGTTCAACAAGTGCAAGTTTTGACTAGAGGAGGTGTCTTTTCTTGGACACATGATATCTACTGAAGGCGTTCGTGTGGACCCCCAGAAGTTTTAGTTAGTGCTAGAATGGGAGCAGCCAAAGACACCTATAGATGTTTGTAGTTTCCTAGGTCTGGCAGGCTATTACATGAGGTTTATCAGGAACTTCAGTGCAGTGGTGTTACCCCTAATGAAGTTAATGAGTAAATGTATACCTTTTGTTTGGGACAACAAACGTCAGTGTTTTTTCCATCTTTTAAAGGAAAAGATGACTAGTGCACCAGTGCTAGTATTTCCTGAACAAGGAAAGGGTTATTTCATCTTCTGTGATGTGGAGAAGAATGGTTTGTGTTGCGTGCTGATGCAAGACAAGAACATGATTTCTTTTGCTTTATGACAACTTAATCAACACGAAGAGAGCTACCTAATGCATGATCTAGAGCTTGCATCTGTGGTTCATGCCTTGAAGATATGGAGACACTACCTATATGATGAGAAGTGTTAGATCTTCACTGACTATGAGATCCTACAGTACATATTCTAGGAGCTAAATATGCGACAACAATGTCGGATGGAGTTAATCAAGGACTATGATTCCACCATAGACTACCATCCAGGGAAGGTGACATGGTGGAAGATGCTTTAAGCATGAAATCTTCTTCATCTTCATCTACACATGAGGCACAATTGTATTCCTTAGTGTTCCATAAGAGAGTCATGTTGGTGTCTCTTTTCCAGAAGAATGTAAAGTTGGAGGTCTCCTTGTTGGCAGGCTTTTTGGCTCGGTTACAAGTGAAGCCTATGATGAGGCAGTAGATCAAAAGTGCACAGTGTGATGAAACTATGATACAATAAATCTAAGTAGAGTTTAGCAACAAGAAATGTGATGGCTTCCACAATTTAGAGGATGGGATAGTGTGTTACCACGGTAGGGGCAGTGGTTTCTAATGTTGATGATCTGAGGAACTTGGTTCTTGAGGAGGATCACTCTTCAATGTATGCCATGCATATGGGAACTACCAAACTATACAACAATATGAAAGATTTGTATTGGTGGTCTGGTTTGAAGCGTGACATAGATTAGTTCGTGGAGAGATGCCTTGAGTGTCATCAGGTAAGGTCGAGCATCAAAAACCTACATGGACTTTGCAACTGTTACCTATACCCCAATGGAAATGGGATCATATCATGATGGACTTTGTGGTTGGTCTTCCTAAACAACCAAAGGTCATGATTCCATATGGGTGATAGTGGACATGTTGACCAAGTCAGCACACTTCCTTCCTGTGTAGACAACATATACAACTAAGAAGATAGCACATGTGTATTTTGATGAGATAGTCCATTTTCAAGGTATCCTAGTGAACATAGTGCCTGACAAAGGTCCTCGGTTTACCAATCACTTTTGGGAGCATCTACACATGATCATGGGTATGCAGTTGTGGTTCAGCATGATGTTTCACCTGTAGATAGATGGACAGTCTGAGACCACTATACAGACTCTGTAGGATCCATTGAGAGCTTGTGTTCTATAGTTTTTTGGTAGTTGGGATGTACACCTCAATTTGATAGATTTTGCATACAAAAATAGTTACCAGAATAGCATCTACATGTCACCTTATGAGGCTTTGAATGGGAGGCATTGTAGGTCTCCATTGTGTTGGTAAGAAATGGGTGAGTATCAACTTTTGGGTCATGATCTTATACAACAGACAATAGAAAAGATTAAGATGATACAACAATAGTTGAAGGCAGCCTAGGATAAATAGAAATCTTATGTTAATAATCATCACTAGCCTTTAGAGTTTCAAGTAGGAAACAAGGTGTACCTCAAGGTCTCTCCTTCAAAAGGCATGTTGATGTTTGGGAAGAAGGGTAAGTTGGTTCCCAGGTATATGAGACCTTACCCTATGGTAGATTGTGTTGGAAAGGTGGATTATAAGTTGGAGTTGCCACTTAAGTTGCACATGTTGTATCTGGTGTTCCATTTTTCCATGTTGATAAAGTGTCATCTTGACACATATCTTGTGTTGCAGCCCATGGAGGTTGAGATGGATAAGGAAGTGTCGTAAGTGAAAAGTCATGTGTTGATCATTGATAGAAGGGTGAAGAAGCTGAAGAAGATAAAGAAGAAGGATATCATTTTGGTTATGGTTTTGTGGCATCACCATGGTGTAGAGGAATCCACGTGGGACTTTGAGGAATAGACGCATAGGAAGTATTCATCTTTTTTCACATAGGATTTTGAGAGTGAAATCTTTGTTAGGGGTTTAGGATTGTAAGACCCCTGACCTAGATTAGTGCTTGATCTATTTTCTTTTCATAATAGGATGCTTAAACCTTAATATAATCATATGATTCACCTTAATAGCATGTGACACGCTTATGTTTTAAGTTTGGTCTAGTTTGGAAAATGCTTGAGCTAGTTATGCTATATTGATGCTTGTTTTGTACCAAGCTACAATTTATCCATGTTGAGGGTTCATCTTGCTATTTTTTACATGTTGGATGTGCCTCTTTCTCCTTGGCATCTTGAGAGAGATAATGATGCTTAGCGGTTCTTTGTTGGACCTTGGTTGATGAGGTAGCACCATGGGTGTTGATGCTAGCATTTGCATAGTTTGCATGGATGCTTGAGTTTTTCATCCTTGATTGTAGTGCCTAATATGTTTTGAGTGTCTTTGGAGTTCTTCAACTGAAACATCTTCCTTCGTTTGGTTTGTATAAACATAGGTGGCTTGTGCTTGGTTATGGTCGCTAGGGATTGCTTATGTTGAGTGTATGTCGACTTGTTGTTTGGGTGACATGGTGTAGAGGTCACTACTATGTTTACCCTTAGTTTTTGCTTTGACTGAAGGAGGGTTGAGTGGACTAGTGTCCACTACTCAACCTTGGTTTTAAAGTTCTTTCTTGCATACATATCTCTATTTCTTGCAAGGCTGGTCAAGTTTGCAAAATAGGGTGAAAGGCTTGAGGTTGTTCACCAGTTTCCCCACTTTCCAGTAGTCAACCTCCTCCTCTAACCGTAGACGAGGATATCAGATGAATGGTTCCCTAGATCTAACCGGTAGTATGAAGGGGGAATTGGCCCAAAATGCTTACAAACGTAGGTAGGCCAAAGCAAATATATGGGATACATCGACCGAACATCGCTTTTCGGATTGGAGTATCAGAACTGCTCTATTGCAACGACAGAGAAGAGATGCGCAAACAAGCAACGGACTGAGCGCTCGCGCGATTTTGAGGGACAAGTGTCATGAGAGGCTCTAATATCTTGACACCTATTAATCTATACTCTCTCCTACCCTTGGGTACTTATACCCCTTCTTGTACATGCAAGTAACCCTTTTGGCTTTCTTCTTTCTCTCTACTTGCTTGTGTTTGTAGTTGAGCTTGGTAGTGTAAGTGGAGGTGTTGATCTTTGAGAAGGTGGTTGTTTTCTCCTTGCAAGTGGTGATCTAGGGCTTGATCATCTCCCTTGTGGTGGTTCTTAGTGATCTTTGATCTTGGTAAGTTGTTTATCTCTCTTTGATCTCATTTTCTTGAACTCTATCCTCCATTTCCTTCTTCTCTTGGCCGTTAAACTCTGTTTGAGGAACTTCTCTCCATAGAGATCGATACTGTAGTCCATGGTAGTACCTGATAGAGATGAAGCTCTCCTCTTTCTCCTTTCATTTTTGGCCTAGGGTTATCCTCTTCTTTTTAGCTTCCTTTAACCTTGGTGTGTTCTTGTTCTCTTGAGGTGATCTTGCTTGGAGTTGCAGTAATCCAAGCTTGGTGTTCCTTCTCTCTCTTGGAGCTTGTGGCTTGGGAGATTGACCTTCACCTCAAGGCAGGTTATATAACTTTCCCCTATTCTATTGTTGCACATTTATCTTGCTTGTATGTTACTATTCTATCTCTAAAATGTGATCATAAGTTGTTATATGATTCTATATTGATTTAGGGTTTAAGATTATGAAGTATTCTTTTACAGATAGCTCATTCTCTTAATCCTAATCCTTGGATCCAAAATATATGGATGGTGGAGAAGGTACACTTGCATTCAACATCTTGAATAATTGGTTTTATCACCATGTTTATCGTTCAACTTTCATATGTTGGATGCAAGTTTTGGTTCTTGTGTACATGTGTTGGACGTTTGGTTTTCTATCTCTTTGAATGGTTTCCTTACTGATCTTGATAATGGTCATTTTAGGGTTTTGAAGTTCATCATCTTCATGTGGTTCTTACTTTGGTGATGCTTGAGTTTCTTGATGTTAAGATTCTGCTTCAATCGACATCTTTTCTTGGTTTCTTGGGGTTGCGATGATCATGTAGATGGTGTGTGATAAATGTATATTTATCCCTTTTATTTACATCTTTTAGATATCTTTTTAGGATTTTTTTATTTATCTTCTTAGTTTTGTAAATAATTATATTAGTTTAGATTTTTCTATTTATTTGTAGGTTTAATTATATTTGCTTGATTTTTTGTAGGAAAATAGCTCAATGATTAACTTCCCTTGGAAGATATTTTGCAAAAATTATTGCAGTGTCTGGTTTAAACATATAGCTCACACCAAAATTGTCATAACTCTCACATCCTAATGTGGAATTTAATGGGAAAGTATGTGTTGGAAAGGGAATTGAATTATCTACAAGAAAAAAATATTTTCAACCGCTTCCAAAGTTATGACTAGCTCGAAAATTTGCTCAAAATCTCTGTTACGGGAATCTACAGCAAAAAGAATGCAAGCGGTCATCATAATTATAAGCAATCAACTATTTTCTCTATTTCCAAAAAGTTTTCAGCCGCCGGCTAGGAGTCTTCTAGATATTCTTGTATCTAGGGTTTCCACCCCTCCTTCCCCTATAAAAGGAGGGAGTAGTCCACTAAGAAAAGCACCCCCCCCAAGTTCTCTTTGTACATAATCAAATGTAGAATTCTATCATTTTCATCTTAGTGTAATCTTCCTTTTAAAAGCAATAAACGTCAGTTCTTTCATAAATTTAGTTCTTTTATTTCAGTTCTGGATCTCTATTCTCTGGTTCTTATTTTTTTATATTTTCTTGGAGCGGGAGAAAAAGCAAATGAGTCATTTAATCATCACCGCCTTAAACTCTATAGAGATCCAGAATTGCAGTCTATGACTCCTTTGCTTTCTTTCCTAGTGTCTCCTATCCTCGCCATGAGTAGTGAGTAGTTTCCTTATCGAGGTGAGGAGAATATCCCCTTAGCCATGTGTTGATCGGATCAAGCTTTTACATGACTATTTGTATGGATGGTTTTTGGTTTAGAAATCACAGATTCAAAAGATGTAACTAATCATTTTTATCGCTTATTACTCCTGGTGGATGTGACCATGGAACCCGGGAGTTAGAACGTCTAAACCAATTTCATGAGAAATTGGATGCGACCATGGAAAAATTCTCTTTAGGATGAAGAACAAGGATATGTGAACACCAGGACCAATGGATTCATGTGGAGTTCCTCTTTTGTGTTTTATTTACAAATTAAATGCATACCTACTTCTTTCTTATTGTCATGTATCATTTGATTTTATTTTCACAAGGGATAAAGTGGTGAAACCCCTAAGCCTTGATGCCTTCCTTGTTGATTTCAAACCATTCGTAAATGTTTGTGTTCAATTCACCTTTTAAATTTCAATACTTTACTTTTGTTTAGATAATCTTGTGTGCTAACAATTTCCTTTACTCTTTCTTGTCTTAGAATAATCCTTTTTCTCTCTTTGCTTTAGTGTAGTCTTTTATTCTTCTTGCAATTTACTTTCTTGCATTAGATAAACCAACCCCCTCAAATCAAACTTTATTTTTTGTTTGGTATTCAAAAATACCAAAATAATTACTTTCAAAAATCAATCGGGATTAAAAGAAAACAATCTTTAAAATGTTGTCATATGGGATCGACCCTTCTATATTTCCCTTAAGCAGAAAGTAAAAAAGGATTAAACTCTAGGATAATTATTCTAGTGAACTAGTGTGCAAACGAGGTGTATCATTTTTGGCGTCGTTGTCAGAGACAACAGATCATTTTCTCAAATCCTAAAAATTTTTGAAAAACTTTTTTTTATTTTTTTGTGCCTTCTGAGTAACATTCCGGAAGTGCTATCTCCTCTTTCTATTAAGTTTTCATTCCAACAATATGTTTTATCTGTAAATGAATAAAATTGTATAACTGTACATGTGTCACCCATCAAACGATCTTATGCCGCCAATTTTTTATCTCGAGCCAGAAAAAACTTTCCATCGCTTAAATCGACATAAATGACTTAGGATGGATGAAGAGGAGGTTTCCCGTAGGATTGAGCAGGCACTTGCCGCTCAAAAAGAGTTGATGATGGCTGAATGTGTGACTCAAGAAGTCAACTTGTGGGCAGCCTATATCGCTGAGCAAGAGGCTATAGAAGCCGCTCAGAGGAAGGCCGAGAGACAAAAACAACTTAAGGATTTTCCACTCCAAAACCGGATAAGCAAAACACCTAGTTTTTCCACCCACGATCGTAGCCCCTCAATTCGAGATCCGTACTCAGTGGATCGCGATGCTTCAGGCCAATCCTTTTTCCAGGACCAAGGGTGAAAGTTGTCAAGATCACCTTCAATGCTTCATAGACCTTAGCTCCTTGACTAAGATCCCAGGCATTTCTAAAGATGGCATCAGACTTAGACTTTTTAAATACTCTCTTTCAAGGGCAGCCAGTAGTTGGTACAATGCCAAGGAGAGTGAAAACCCTATCACCACTTGGGAAGCACATCAAACAAATTTTTTGGATAAATACATTCTCCCTTCCCTCACCTATGAGATTAGAGGACAAATATTGTTGTTTTCAATGATCCCTGGGGAAACCTTAGGAGAAGCTTGGGAAAGATTTTGGGAACTCCTCTGTTATTTCCCTCATCATGACATATCACAATCTCAACTCATTGAGATATTTTATTGTGGTGTTGATGATGACACCAAGCAATTCCTTGATTCCTCATCTGGAGGAAATTTCATGTTCCAAAACCTAAGCAACACATGGGAGGTAGTTAAAAGAGCTTCTCAAACCCAGGCTAGACGAGGAACTGGTGGGGTCTTAAAAGTGGCTAAGGATGAGGTAAACCTAGACATTCATACTATTGTCGAAGCTCTTAAATTAATCTCTTTGAAATAGGACCACTTGGAATCATCATTTAATGCATGTGAAAGACAACCTAAACAAGTAAAGGATGCAGAATCTTTATGTGGGATATGACAAGGGTATGATCATGCCACCCTCCAATGTCAATATCTCTACAACACCCCTGTGCAGTATAATATTGGTCAATAAGTGGAGGACCTCAACTCTATCTATAGTATCCCACACTAGGCTTACTACAATCCAAACCAAGCCAGAAACCATCTCGTATTTCAATATAGAAACCCCTTAGGAGCTGAAAACTCATCTCAACTTCCCCCTCCACAAAGACCCTCACAACCCCAAGCCAACTATCATCTACCACCAGGTTTTCCATACAATAACAACCAAAGGAATTTTTGGAACCAAGGAAATTTTAAGGGAAATTTTCAAAATTTTGGCCATTACCAAGGAGAACAATATCAAAACATTCACCAACCTCCACCTCAACCACAAAAAAATGTCCCCACTCCTTTAAATGACAATAAGGTAGCTGCCTTAGAGCAAATAATAATAGCACATCAGAAGTCTACTGATGCTCAGTTTGCCCATTGTTTTGCTCAACAAAAACCCCTTGCCAACACATTTGTCAGCCAACCTGAACCCAATCCCAGGCATATAGAACAACTAAAGGTTGTTACTGCCAGATCTGGTCTTACCACAGAAGAAGAAGGAAGTCCCCCCCCATAGATTTTGACCAAGGGGGAGACAAAGAGGTTGTTATTATCCCTAGGGCACTAAGATCACCTCCCCCACAAGAGGAGAGTCATGTATATAAGCCACATGTACCTTTTTCTGATCGACTAAAGAATACCCAATTAGGCTCTAGGTTCAACAAATTCAAGGTAATTATGATAAAGTTATTCGTCAACATCCCACTTTTGGACTCTATGACTGATCTACCGGAATGGAAAAAATTATTCAAAGCCCTTCTAAACTGTAAGCGCACTACCGAAGAATCTAAAATGGTAAAATTGGCTAGAACTACATTAGACATCATCCAGAGTAAAATTCCAAAGAAATGCAAAGACCTAGGATCTTTCGAGATCACTTGTTCTATCAATGACTCTACCAGCCATTCGGGCCTAGCTGATCTTAGAGCTAGTGTATCTATCATCCCTTTGACCATGTGTAGAAGCTTTGGTCTCACTGATGCTAGACCCACTCAGATGCATATTCAACTAGCAGACTCTTCCATTATCAAGCCTCTTGGTATTATTGATGATGTGTCAGTCAAGGCCAGAAATTTCTATATCCCCTGTGACTTTGTGGTACTTAATATAAAAGAAGGCACTCGCTACACCCTCATCTTTGGTCATCCATTCCTCGCCACGGCCACGACCCTCATCGACGTTGAGGCTGGACTTCTCACACTATGAGTGGGAATAGAACTCATAAATTATCAAGCCTCTGGGGGTAGCATAAAGTACACCCAGGAGGAAGAAGTTGACTTCCTTGAATGCATAGACCAATTCAATAAGATGCAACAATGTTTCCTTAATTCTGAACCACCACATGTGACTCAGACTCGAACTTCTCTGGTGGACAATCAAGTTGCCATTCATATTGTGGCCAAATCCAACATCACCACTTAAGAAATTCCCCTCCCACAACCTCTCACCCATCTATGACCATACCCATTTCCTCTCCTCCATCTCCCTTTGAGGCACCGCTCTATGATAATAACCAAATACCTTATGAGTCACCACTACATATCACTACCCAAGCAGTGCAACCAAATGTCATGAATAGATACTTCAACTATCATCCCTTCATCCCAACCTCCATTGACATTAGTGGACAACATACGATTGGAAAATTACAATTTAGTCAAAACAATGCTCCATATAATAATTATCCTTATACAAATGAGATTCAATGTGACTACTCTCCACCACATGTCAAACCATTGGGACCTAACCGTCTTGATTTCAGTTTTTGTCCTTGGTATATTGATGTACACCAAGCCATCCATGATACATTTCAAGACACGCATGCAAAGATGATGGAGTGGTTCCAAGGAAATCAACCATGTCACTATCACAACCATGCCTCCTCCGCCACTCCTCCACCGCCTTACTATCTTCCGCCACTGTGATCTTCATCCCTCCATCTCCAATTTAGTTTTTGCTCAGGATGAGAAAAAATCTAAGTTTGGGGGGGAGGTGGGTAGTATGTTTCTATTTCACCCCCTTATCATTTTTATTCTTGCATTATTTCAGCGTTTTATTTGTTTTGCATATTGTTTCTTTATTCATGGCCTTTATCTAGCCGGTCAATTTTTTTCCTTAGTTGTAAAAGGCCATTATCTAGTCGGCCCATTAAATAGACATATATCATTATACCCCAAATTGAATTTAGTAAACTTTTTGCAATGTCAATTACAAATTGCCATGTCTGAAACCACAATGTCATGTAGGACCCCTAATAACATCACTCCTTGGAATAGTTGGCAAGTCATAAGGAATCGATCGGAACTAAGAATATTTTTTTCCTATATATAAAAAAATGAATTATCTAATTATAAAACTTGTATGATGTGAATTATAGGAATATTCTAACTAGAGAAATGACACTCTAAAAAAAGTTGAAAGTTATAAGCATAAGAACATCTTTTCATTCCCACAATTTTTCTTCTAGAAAAGAGAATCAAAGAATCACCACAGGACAAAAATCAAGTCCGGGGTGGCATGCTTCACAAAAATAAATTACATACCCCAAAAAGGAGCGTACCATCAAAAGATGCCAAAGCACACAAGAAAACAAATTGTGACCAATGTAGTCACAACTCCACAAATCAAAGTTCTGATTCGAATAGAGGAGGGATCAAAGAAAAAAATCTTTTGTTATTTCTTCTTCACTTATTCACACTCCCTCTTTCTTCCTATTCTTGTGCAAATAACTATAAAAAATCAGAAATTGAGAGTGTCAAAGCAACAGAAGAGGAAGCCTATTTTTCTACAAAATCTTATATTTGAAACAAGATGTGATAATTATTTTGATGGGGAATATAGAACTTTATGCCACGTGGTTCTAGGAGATTGGGTCACTTGGCCAAAAATTAGAGGTAAGGATTATAGTGATGTTACAAGGGTGAGGAATGACATATTGGGAGTATAAATTGGACTTTATTTGTAATTTTATTTGTATGAGGACAAGCAAAGATTCAAGTCTGAGGTATTTTGATAAATGTATATTTATCCCTTTTATTTACATCTTTTAGATATCTTTTTAGGATTATTTTTTATTTATCTTCTTAGTTTTGTAAATAATTGTATTAGTTTAGTTTTTTTATTTATTTATTTTTTAAAATTATTTTCTTTATTTTTTGTGGGAAAATAGCTCAATGACTAATTTCCCTTGGAAGATATTTTGCACAAATTCCCGCAGTGCATGATTTAAACATATACCTCACACCAAAATTGTCATAACTCTCACATCCTAAGACGCAATTTAATGGGCAAGGATGCGTTGAAAACAAAATTGAATTATCTATCAGAAAAATATATTTTCAGAGTGCTTTCAAAGTTATGAATGGCCTGAAAATTTGCTCAAAATCGCTATTACGGGAATCTACAGTAAAAAGAATGCAAGTGGTCATCATAATTAAAAGAAATCAACTATTTTTATCTATTTCCATAAAGTTTTTGGCTAAGAGTCTTCTAGATAGTCTTGTATCTAGGGTTTCCACCCCTCCTTCCCCTATAAAAGGAGGGGGGACCACTATGAAAAGCCCCCCCCAAAAGTTTTCTTTGTACGCAATCAAAAGTAGAATTATGCCATTTTCATCTTAGTGTAATCTTCCTTTCAAAAGCAATAAAGATCAATTCTTTCATAAAGTTAGTTCTTTTATTTCGGTTTTGGATCTCCTTTCTCTGGTTCTTATTTTTCTGTGTTTCTCTTGGAGAAGGAGAAAAAGCAAATGAGTCATTTAATCATCACCGCATTAGACTCTACGAAGATCCGGAATTAGGGTCTATGACTCCTTTGCTTTCTTTCCTAGTTTCTCCCATCCTCGCCATGAGTAGTGAGTAGTTTCCATATCGAGGCGAGGCCAATATGCCCTTAGACATGTGTTGACCGGATCAAGATTTTACATGACTAATTGGATGGATGGTTTTTCGTTTAGAAATCACATATTGAAATGACATAATTAATCATTTTATCGTTTGTTACTCTCGGTGGATGAGACCGTGGAACCTGAGTGTTAGAATGCCTAAACCGAGTTCATGAGAATTTGTATGTGACCGTGGAAAAATTCTCATTAGGATAAAGAACAAGGATACGTGAACACCAGGACCAATGGGTTCACGTGGAGTTCCTCTTTTGCATTTTATTTACAAATAAAGTGCATACCTACTTCTCTCTTATTATCATGTATCGTTCCATTTTATTTTCACAAGGGCTAAGGTGGTGAAACCCCTAAGCCCTGATACCTTCCTTCTTGATTTCAAACTATTCTTAAACATTTGTGTTCAATTCACCTTTTAAATTTCAGCACTTTACATTTGTTTAGATAATCTTGTGTGCTAACAATTTCCTTTTGGGGGCCGGGGAGTAGCTTGGGTGGTGTGGCTCGGTAAATCCCAGATGAAGGGACCCGGGTTCAACCCTCGGCGAAAACCCCGGTGTGAAATTAAAGGCCCCACGTTACTGAGCGTGCCGCGGTGCCCCCCTTTGGACGTGGCTGGTTTCGAGGGTTTACGCTGCCTACGGGGGTCACAAAGTGGTGCTCGTGTGGGAGTGGTTCCCTCGTAAATTAAAAAAAAACAATTTCCTTCCTTTACTCTTTCTTGTCTTAGAATAATCCTCTTTCTTTCTTTGCATTAGTGTAGTCTTTTATTCTTCTTGAAATTTACTTTCTTGCATTAGATAAACCAACCCCCTCAAATCGAACTTTGTTTTCTGTTTGTTATTCAAAAATACCAAAAATAATTACTTTCAAAAATCAATCGGGATTAAAAGAAAACAATCTTAAAAATGTTGTCCTATGGGATCGACCTGTCTATACTACCCTAAAATGGAAAGTGAAAAAGGATTAAACTCTAGGATAATTATTCTAGTGAACTGGTGTGCAAACGACGTGTATCAGTGTGCTAGGGTTCTTGTTTGATCGACATAATCCTAACCCTAGTCACTTTGGTTACTACATAAGTTGTTGTTTGGGGCCTCCACATATGATCCCTTATGTTGGGTCAACACAACCTTGGTGTGATGTTGGTGTGGTCTCTATGTTTTGAAGTTCCTTTTGGTCACTACTATGGTTAATGTGTTGCAGTCACTGCATGTGGTATTGATATGGTGATTCGCTACGCAATCTAACCCTAATTTCCTATGGTCGCAACATGTTGGACCTCATGGTCTCTAAATGTCTAACCCTTCTTGCAGTCGCTACATGGGGTTAACCATGTTTGGTCGCTACTCATGGTTCTTCTTGAGTGGTTTGTACACATAATTTCCTTGGTTCATGGTCTCTACAGTGTGTTCATATAGTAAGGTTGCTACATGGGGTGATATACCTGGTTGGGTTTCTACACTTTGTTGTTTTCATGATCCTTTGGTTTTTGTCTTTGGTACTTCACCCAATGTGTTCCAAGAATATGGGAAGTGATGTACCCAGGGTTAAATGTTGAATGTTGTTATGGAATACCTAATATGATATCTATGAGAAACCCTAACCCTAATCTTGAGTTCATGATGTAATGTTTATCATGTTTGAAGTGATTTGCATGTAAAGATGTTCTCTCTCTCTCCTACTTGTGAAACCCTAATTTTGTAGGTTAAATGAACATCATAGCTTATGACTGCTATGGTACTTTTAATATGGCACAATGTGATGATTATGATACCTGGTGAGGCATGATGAAATAATGGTGTTATGGAGGAACTATGTATATGGGTCTTATGACCTAGAAGAGCCTTTGTGCCAAGTTGGAGGAGATAAATTCCATCATTTTGACGAGGGATAGTTACCCCAGGATGATGTGATAATGATGATGGCCTTGCATGGAAGTGGTATAATGTGATGATATGACAAGTTTATACCTCATACATTATATATCTTCTGAAGTTGCAATCTTCCCTGATATTTGTAATATTTGTTTTAGGTTTGTACGTTATAACTTCATTGAAGATCTAAAAGATACCCAGTTGGCATAATTAATCATGTGGTATCCTAATCATGTAGGTTTACCTAAGCCATAGATTCATCTTCAACATCAGTATTTGTTAGACGGTGAAACAAGTAATTCCTACAAGAAACTCAGAGCACATATTGTTTAATATGTGGCGGTGCAAGTTGAGGATATATCTTTGCATCCACATTACATATTTGGAGTATGACTATGATCATACCTGGAAAGGAGAACGGTCAAGGTTGTATCTCAGATAATATATTTTTAGGGATGGTTGCAACCATACACTGGAAGGAGAATGGCTTTGGTCATATATCACTAGTGTCGTGCCTATATACCAAGGAAGACTAGGCTGATTTGCAGTTTGACTCTATATATCATTGTGGCAGACTTAGACTGACTGAGGGTGTTGGAGATCATACGAGATCATAGGATTCTGGATCTCCTACATCTTGTATGGTACTAATTTTGACTAGTAGTGGTCAGTTGGAGTATGAGTGGTTTACCTCATCTCCATAGGGATATAATAAAAGATGTAATACAACCATGTAGTATATTTTCTTAGGGTTAAACACACTTCACATTGGATAACCATTTTCCTTGTTTCTTATGTTGTTTAGCTATCAACGGTTATACATGTCCTTCATATTCCTTCTGAGAATATATTATAATCTATTGATAATGTAGCTTCTTAAATTGCTTAATATGTGTCATCAATTTTACTTATATCATTTAGATGAATATGATCATCCTATCAACAATATTTCCTTCCTTCTATGATAATTCTGCATTAAAAATAATTGTTGGTAGAGAGTTATATCTCTTGCAGGGACGTTGGTCTCACCCCGTGGGTTTCAACAACTTTTAGGTGGTCATACACGATGAGGTCGAAATCATGGAGTTGAGGAAGAGAAATAGGGAGAGTAGTATCTATTGAAGTTTGGATATGTTTCTAGTGTTTTGTAGTAGAGTCCTATGTGTCATCCATGTACTCCCAAGTAGTTGGGGGTGGTTGTAGATGTTTTATATTGATACAAGGTTTTTGGCAGTATGCCATTGTTGTACATGTAAGGTTTGCATATACATGAACATGTTATCTTTTGTAACAAGTTTGTTGCAAGATCGCCACTATATAGTGATGTAAATACATTTATGGTATGATATGTGATACATGTGGCAACGTTATCAGATCTTGATGTTTATGTTTTTCCTTCATATATTAGATTGGTTTTAATTTACCATGTTTCTTGGTAATCTGGATGTTTTGTGTTAATTTTTCCCCTTTTTTTTATAATATCTCTCATGTGGCATTTGGGTGTCAAAAAAGTATCACATAAAAAATTGGATTCTTCTTCTTCATGTAGGGCAATGTGGCTTCAAAGAGTTATATGTACATGCATGCATGGCATAGAAGAAAGGGTACATCTCAGAAGGTTTTAATGACAAGTTCCATCGTCAAAACAAATGAGTTCTCTCTACTTCTATAGGAAAGATGATTGAGTCATTCATTACATTAACTTTGAATCCACATCAAAAAGGGCATGAACAACATTTCCGTATCATGTATAATTGTTGGAAATCTATTGTGTTGTAAGGTAAATCAAATATCTCTTCCTTGTTTTTTATATTGAACATTAGTGTCTATGATAAATCTATGGGTTAAGCGTTTCTTTGGGAAATGTTTTTTATTTTGCTACATCACCTTCCCCAAAATCATACACAACCCAAAGACACCATACCTCCTCCTTTCTCCTCCCTTCCCACAGTACCTAAACACAACATAGAAAGCATGCCATAAGTATGATATTGTGATTCTCCCATCTACTCAAGACCATTTCATTGACAACAATAGGCCTAAAGCACCACAAAACCTCAGATTAATATTTTTTTCCCATTTAATTTATCCCTCTATAACTATTATCTGTAAGAATCCACATACATCTCATGAAAATAGTCATTGGTTGGTGAATGAGACCAAAACCAAGATTCACTTTCACCTGTCTAAGGAAACATCAATCTCTATTACCACCATCTTCATCAAGAGATGAAATAAATATCGTCATCATGAAATCACACATAGAACATATTGTTGTGATTATTCTAGGAAAGGAAGACTAACACATATCACATTGGAAGACACATCAACCTACCACACCCAATTAGTTTTTTTTCTTGTTCCCCTCTCATAGTTTACATAATCCATCATATTAATTATTTAATTATTTTGGCTTATCTATTGGAAATTTTCCTAAACTAGAGAAATTGAAATGAAGATGGAGGGTAAAAGTCAAAGAGTACATGGAATGATGGGAACCTCCCCACCCCTTCTTTCCCTTCTTCATCTCTCACCCCTAATATTCAAATTGCAACTTGACTTTATCATACATGTACAAATTTGTTCTCAAAATTAATCACTATTTACCCTTGTATTCATGTACTATTCCCACATGAATGGAATCTTAGCACATAAAACATCAAAACCCATATCATTATTTCCTCAAATGGGTTATATATTTGTATGAATCATTGTGCATTTTGACATGATTTTTTGTGTTATTGAATCGTACTCATGTGATACTATCTATCACTATTATTTTGGGTTCATCAATCATTGATAGGGTTTCATCCTTTGTATGGAAACTTTACAACAATAACTAATTTAATTCATTACCATTACCAATTTATACCATATTATAAAAATGTAGGATCAAGAAGCGAACATGGACAATAGAACTAGAATAGAACATCTATAAATATTCCATTCTCTATGTAATCTAATTCTTCATAGATGGGCAATAAATGATTATCCAAATTCTTATAAACTAGCTTTGGAAAAGGTAATATATAAACCTAATTTACAAACTTAATGAAAAAATCAATTTTGAATAAGAAGAGAGGAAATTTGTAGGTGAAAAAAATACATAGATTGAATTAACAAAAAACTTATTGGTTCTTCAACCAATATAATTGGATGGTTTTATATTAAATAAGAAAGTTAGTATGTGAAATTCAACAAAATAATGAGTTAATCAACAATAAATTTTCATGCTTACTAGTGGCAAGATGCATCACAAAGGTATACATACCCAATATATTTGTATGTTTGAGGTCAGGTACCACAATATGAAAGAGTACTTTTTACACTAAATTTAGCATAAATATAAATAAAAAGGTGGAACACTATGCATACAAGGATGATGATAATGATCCATTGGATGAGAAGACAATTCATGTCATGTATAATGCATTTCCAAATTTATGAAACTAAAGCATATTTAGATGTAATAGGGATTCAAAGTATTTGAGAAATTCATGATGGGAACTAATATCTTTTGCAACATAGTGAGAATGACGATACAACAAGACAATAGTTTACCAAATATACTAAAACAAAATCTAAAGAAAACAATCTATCAAATTATGATGTGCATAGTCTACACATATATCTTAAATGTTTCAACTAAACATTAATATTTCCATGGATTCACACTTACCATGTAGTCAAGAATGGTACTAAAAAAATGTGCAAGAAGTAGCTTGATCAAACAAAATTGTTTGTAGTTTTCACGATATCTATTGTAGAGAACTCCAAGGATTTAATGGCAGAATCTGTAAAGAATATAAAATGTCCTATAAATTAATTGAATCAGTTGTTTAAACTCAAATTACATGAACTATTATAGAAACACAAGATAAATTTTAAAAACAAAGTAGTGGATAGATAAGTGCAATGATCAATTTTTTTCACAATCCTAGTACTCTACACTCTAATTATAATGTATTCGATTGTCTGACGTCCAACCCTAGCATAAACACGCAAGAAAAACCTTGGACCAGATATTCCACATGAGAAAAACCAAAAACTAAAAATTTGGTCCCACTTAAATGAATAATAATAAAGCAAGAAGGCAAGAAAATGTCAAAACAAAGTTCTACAACAATATTCATAGATGCATAATAAAATAGACCCATGATATTTATATATTTACAAGTTACTATACAATGTCATCACAAGTGATGAAGGTCAACACATATTTATACGAAACAAATGCATGTTTTTATTTACAACATGTAGAGTTTATACAAGGTATTCAACCAACAATTTAGTTTAGATACATCATCATGCAAAACACCTAGTACAAATAGAGTACATGGATGACTATAGATGACCAAAAGGCTAGACCCCCACCTTCTTCTCACAGCTTCCCTAATGATGGGGGTTCCTCATGGGAAAATCCATGGGATAGATGATGTGAATGTAAAAATATGTGAATAACCATGAGAGTAAGATGAAACTCCCAAATAGAGACAAAGCATATGTGTGGGATTCAAAGTGTGCAACTTCTATTGTATGTTTTCCATTTGCCAATTCTATTTTCTGCATCAATTTTTACAAAACATAATGGGGTACTAAAAAGTTATATATGATGAAGGCATGCAATGTGGACTAGATAGGTTACACTAGTAAAAGAAACACAATATGAAAGTGTTAAGATAATTGTACAAGTATCTCTTTGTATTTAATAAATATTTTCTTATAAAGACGTGGTTAGTTGGGATGTGCCATCAAAATAATTCTCTAGTGATTGTAAAGGTCCCATCCCATGTAGAGGATCTTAAGATTTATCAGTCTCACAAAGATCCTAAAATTCCTCAATCAATACAAGCATATAGAGTAGGGGCTCATTTGGATGTGGCCCAACCCATCCCGGTTACTAGAAGTCATGACATCAAAAATATTAGTTATTAGTTATTTACTTTTATTCATAATATCACATATTTGTCAATCAGATGACATAACTTCATACAACAACTAGAGACACAACCTTGACTAGACTCATATAAATGGGTGAATGTAGGGTGTTGAAGGTATCATACCTAATATGCATTCTTGGTACATCACATTAAATCAATATTTAACAACATGTCTCATATTCCCTTTATTGAAACATAGACACTTTTTTTTATTCCCTCATGTCTAAACACTCACTGATTATATAGCTACATGTTAACAAACAAAAATTAGGGGTTGACTAATTAATTACTCCATTTATGAAAATTGCATAGACAAGAAGATAGAATTCAGATCGTTTTACTAGGTTATAGACAATTCAAACATTAAAACAAATAAAGCCTAATGCATACTTGTCATTCACATATATTGTCGAAACTTGCAAATTTGGACATACACATTCTATACCTTGTCATGATATAAGTAACATGGATCTATGGAAGGAAATCATATATTTACATATATATACATACATACATATATATATACATACATACATATATATATATATATATGCATGTATGTAATATATATATACATATATATACATATATATATGTATATGATATTAACTTTGTATGATTAAGATTTGAGAATTATATATATATATATATATATATATATATATATGTATATATATATACATAATATTAACTTTATATCATTAAGATTTGAGAATTTTTTTATCCTGAGATAATGGTAAATAATTACTAATGCTTTCAATAATGTTATATCTTAGGGTTGATTAGAATATATACATTCTACCTCATTGAATGATATTTTGATGTTGGCTTGAGATGATTTTTAGTACAAAAGTAATATAATGATCATACATCAAATCCATATGGTTGGATTATTAAAAAGAGTATTGCAAACATTTCAAATAAAGATGGGTACATATAAGGAACTTATACTCATCTACACAATTATTTTATCCTATAATATATATTATGTGTATGTATGTATGTATGTATGTATGTATGTATGTATATGCATATATATGTTTGTATATGTATATATGTAGGTATGTGTAGATGAGAAACATTAAATTTATCCCATACACAGGACGCAACATCCACATCCACCCAAAGGAACCACTTTAACAATCCACATCGACCTCAAAAACACACATCGACCTGTTATGAGAAAATATTGACCACCAAACCCAGTTGAAGATTCCAATGACAGACCCCTTCGATAATTTCCCATATGTACCAATAAAAAATAGTGGTCAAAGAAACCGGCCCACCCTACATTGACCAACTAAAAGGAGTGAAAGGGGCTCGAGTAAAGACTACTTTAAGTGCATACATTGATCCCCAGTGGATTGATAAATCAAATTAATTATTGTAGTACGTAAGTTGTTTTCTTCAAGTCAAGAACTTCTACAATTTAATTGAACCAAACTTTTATCAAGATATCTTTCCATCACTAAAAAATATGTCATGTTATTATACAACACTTATTTTTAAATTAATTTCAAATAAATCCATAATAAAACATTAAATCATGGCATACTTAATAATCAAAGAAAGCTTCATGCTACCACTGCTCACTCATCCTATGGCATACAAAATCATGAAAGAAAGCTTCGTAGTCTCACTACTGACCGATCCAAATAATATTTGTCTCTAAATCATCAAAACAAAGACATATACAACCGATACATCTTATTGATCAACTCCAGTGTGGGTTCCTCAACAACATGGTGATGCCACAAAATCATCACCAAAGGAACATCCTTCATCAAAAAAAATTACCCACCTATCAAGGATATGAACTTGTCATTTTAATGAAACATCCACGCCAACTAAACTTCAGTTGGATGCAATGTTTTCCTTGAATGAAGAAGTAACTTTCTTAGCATGAAAAAAAATGAAGAATGTTGTGCAGTATGTTTAACTCAAGAAATGTTTCCAAACTATAGGACACTCTACCAACAAACTCTAGGACATGACATGGACCATGTATCTTTGATCAAAAGGTTACAATTCTTCCAAAACCTCAAAACTCCCTTCCATACCTTTTAGATAAAATGGTATCTAGTTTAGAACTATAGCATCATCCTACGATGATCAAAGGGTCGAAGCAGCCTAACCAAATCCCATCACAAACCAATAGATCGATCTGCATTCCATTCATCAATCTATTCAATGAGTGAAGTAAGGTACCAAGTTTGCAACTTCCAACACTTTAATGTCAAATTTTTGTTGCAGCTTCCTTCCAACACATTAAACACTTTTCGCTAATTGTTACACAATATGAATTGTATACATTTAAACTTTATATAATTAAATTATCCTAAAATACATCCACTATATCACTATAAATTATATAATTATTGTAAAAAAACATGATTTACCTAAAGCAAAGTTTAGAGTCTCATAGTTGTGCTATGATAATGCCATTACATATTACTTCATTTGAATACTTGTATGTATGAGATTTCACATGAATTAAATAATAATGTTTCAAAAGGATACACTATAGTTATTTTTCATTACGTGTGATGATTTTATATGACATCCACTATTGTTTAACATATCATGCTATTGGGTTCAATATAGCACTACTGGGTTGACTAACATTTTACAAGACTATAATAGAAGATTTACTTGAATTGTTATAAGTACACTATGACTCAATGTAGATGTTATAGGACTTAACTATTATCACTAGGATTCATCTGAAACATGAATTGAGATACAACACACCATTCAACACGATTCAACCATAATATGTTTTAGTATATAAACATAGAATATGATAAGATTCAACCACAACATGTAGTTTGTATTGTTATAAAAATCCATAGTATTTGCATAGCATGATATTGTATACAATATTGATGTCAATGGAATTCATCTAAACCATGTAATGGATTCAATATAACCCTTCTAATTTTACAAATAGTGCTTCATAATAAGCAATTGCATTCAAGATGCAACAATGGCAGTGTGAGAATTAAATAAATATATAGAAGTCATTAGGCTTTTGAAAAAACACCAACATGTTCATATCATAAAATTCAATAACACTTAATGCAAAATTTGCTAGTTTTGAACCACAAAGTGCACTATAATTTGGATGCAATATACTGTTGGGATATATTACAATTTTATGTCATGTTTGATGTGATGTTTTCAAACAGTATGGTTCTATTTCTTAGTGTTGGTGGTAGTAAACCTTACACCATAAAAATCTATAATTCCAACTATGTTTTCTAGATTTAATTAAATGCATGTCAACTTGCTTCAATAGTTAGTAATGAATGATGTTTCTTGACAAATCCATCTTGATTTATCTAGACCACTATTACAACATTAAAGATTGATTTGTTCAATTGTTTATTTTAATTGTTTGATTTTATTTTAATTTTAAAGAGTGAAAGTCTTAATGATATATTACTTAATTCTATCATGTTCAAATCATATGGAAATAGAAGGTAATACAAGTATTAGTATTGTAACGCCCCTAACCCTTCTTAATTCATAAACATAATTTTCTTGGCATAATCAAAATAATTTGATACTTACTCTTGAAAGTTAATTTGGATTTCTGATATCACATTGTATGATTAAACTATGTTTATAATTTGAATCAAAATAGACTTTTTTTTCTCAAGTTATAAAAATCCACTTAACTTGTGGTCCTTTTATGTAAATTAACCTTTCTAGTGATATGCCTATAATTGTGCCACTTGCTTGATTTTCTTCATGATATTCTTAAGAATCTTATAGTTTTACTTATCCTTTGGATTCTTTTGAACCTTGCTTCCATAGGATTTGTACATATAAGCTTGATGAAATGATAGTGTAGTGTGTTTCATCAGTTGATGGTTTCTTAATGGTCGACTATTTCTCAGTGACTGATGGCTTTCTTAGAGACCGCTTGCTTCCAAGTGGGCAATGATTTTATAGTTCCTGATGGAATCAATGTAGCCAGACAGAGAGTTCCTTAGTCAATAGAGTCTTAGTGACCAATGAAGTTTAGACATATGAGATTTGATGCACAGTTTTATGACTGACAAGCTTCTGGTTCTTGATAAATGACTTGGCAGTGATCGGTGAACTTTAAGTGCTCGATGAGGTTTCATGTGCCTACACTTTATCGATGAAAAGGTTTTGATGGATGGATTTCCTAACAATTGAGAGACTAGACCCTCGAACCTATAATACCCCCTATCATCCTTTCCATTCATTTCATTTTGGCAGAGCTTTTATTGTGAAAGGAGGAGCCCGAAGAGATTTGTTGGACACCAGAAGGTCGAAGGGAAGAGATTTTTTAGATTTATTATATTTTTGGGAGGAATCCAAAGAGATTTTTTGGATATATTAGATTGTGAAGTTGCATATGATATGATTTTGACAAACATCCATTTCAAGAAAAGAGAATCTCATAATATAACTTTCAAGAGTGGTGACAATTTTAGCCAAATTTATTACCTCCTTATGAGGTGGGTTGATCATAATATATGTAATGATTGAAAGGTGATTCCTGGTGAAGAACTCACAACCCAACATAGGTTGGTGGTTTTGGAGATTAACATGGAGATCAATAGAGGCAAGCATAACAGAAACCAAGATAGCAAGATCAAGTGGAGGAATTTCAAAGGAGAAAATAAGCTGACTTTTCATAATAAACTCATCAACGATGGAACTTGGAACTGGGAGTCTGATGCTAACAATATGTAGCATAACAAGATCTCTTGCATAACACAAATTTCAAAATAGGTTCTGAGGGAGTCCAAAGGTTGTAGGCCTCGACAAAAAGAGACTTGGTAGTGGAATGATAAAGTAGAGAAGGCTATTAAACTGAAAAGGGAGTAGGATTTTTCCCAAATATCAATTTGATTCAATGTTCTAGAGATACAAGAAAGCAAATAAAGAAAATAAAAAGGTTGTTCAGGAGGTAAGGTCTAGATACTTTGATGATATTCATAAGAATTTAGACATAAGAGAAAGGGAAAAATATATATATAAAATGGTTCACATAAGAGAAAGGAAAGGAAGAGTTTTGAGTCAAGTTAAATGCATCAAGAATGAAGACAGTAGAGTGTTGGTGAGGGTGAGGATATCAAGAACCAATGGATAATTTACTTTTATAAGCTTTTCAATGGAGATACTGCAAATAATGTTCGAGATTTGTGTGACATGAATACAAGAGATAACATTTACACACGATTCATCTCACTATCTGAGGTCAAGAATGCTTTCAAATAAATAAAAATGAGAAATACATGCAGACCAAATGGCATTCCCATTGATGTATGGAAGAGTATGGGGGATGAAGGAGTTATGTGGTTCACAAAGTTCTTTAATAAGATCATGAAGACTAAGAAGATGTTGAATGAGTGGAGAAATAGTACTATAGTTGAGACATCCCAACTCAAATGAAATATGATTACATACTAACCAACGGATTACCAAAAACCATGACAAATTAAAACCAATTTACAACAAGCACCATGAGATGAGACATATTACATCTGAGCCAACACTTTTTATCGTACAATGCTTCATTAGGTGCCATGTCGATACTTCACTGGTAGATGTTGTTGTAAGAAAACTTTATCAAATTGAGATGCACGTCCCAACTTCCTAGGAACTACAGAACACGTGCTCTTAGAAGATCTTCCAAAGTCTGAATAGTCCTTTCAGACTATCCATCTGTCTGCGGATGAAAAGTGGTACTGAACCTTAACTGAGTTCCCAATGCCTTATGCGACTATTCCCAAAAATTATTTGTGAACTGAGGGCCTTTGTCAGAGACTATCATTGATGACACACCGTGCAAATGCACTATCTCATCAACATATACCTGAGTGAGCTTCTCTACTGTGTAGGTAGTCTTCACAGGTATGAAATGTGCTGCCTTTGTCAATCTGTCTACTATCACCCAAATGGAATCATGATTCCTAGTAGTCCTCAGAAGACCAACTATGAAATCCATGGTTACATGATCCCATTTCCATTGTGGTATCGACATGGGTTTTAACATACCTTCCATCTTCTGATGTTCTGCCTTAACTTTTTGACATACTGCACACTTAGCCACGAACTCAGCTACATCTTTCTTTAATCCGGGCCACTAATAAATATCCTTTAGATTGGGATACATCTTAGTGACACATGGATGCATAGCATACATTGATATGTGCGCTACTCTAATCTACAGACTCAACACTTAAGCTTATCGATTAAGGGATAACCCTCACCAAAAGGTACAACGACCCTCACCAAAGGTACAATGACCCTCACTAAAGATACAACGACCCTCATTAAAGGTATCGACTACAACCAAACCTTATTGGTGTCGGCTATCTCCCATATCGGGCAAGCCACAACTGAACAAATATCAAACAACACCTCCTCAAGTGTAATTGTTGGGTTTTAGGGGAGGCAGAGAAGGCAGCGAAAACAAAAATTTTCTCCTCCCCAAACCCAGAACAAGGAAACACGTCAACGTCTATACAATAGGAAAGGATGGTTTGTGGAATCATACCTTGTCCCGAGGCTTGCTCGGCGACAGTACCTCGCGGCTTGCGCTGTCTTCACCTCCGGTCTTGGACGGTGCAGCTCCTGGTCACACCGGGACTGACGACTCCTGGTCTCACCGGGACTGTCAAGATTGACAGTTGTCCTACGAGCGGCAGAAATCTCCCGCCTCTGAAGTAGTCTACACAGACCACCTGGAACTCCAATCTCCTTGTCTCACAAGGAATTGGAAGGAGTCACACCCTCCTATCAATGTACTAGTCGCTGACACACTCTCCTACCACTAGTCACTTTCTGTAGTTGTCTTTCCCTTGTTGTGCCTCCCTTATCGGGTAGCACTTGCTCGGGCTCTCTCAGTTACCAAAATTAGAGAGAATGACAACTTTACAGAGCAACTGGTTGCACTGAGTTGTACTTTGAGAAGCCCCCAATACCCCTATATATAGGAGGGTCATGGAACAGGGTTCTCTATCCCGGGCAATGTGGGACTAAAGTAGGAATAGAAGGGTTCGAGATTTTCCACAAAAACAACCAACTACGCAACATGAACCAATCATTTCATTTCTGAAACAGTCGGTTGACACTTCAACCGATCGGTTGGGAACCATGAAACGGTCGGTTCATTTCTGAACCGGTCGGTTCGTGGTCATGATCAGTTCTTGATTGACTTTCCTTCTTTTCTTTCTAATTGGTATCAAATACCAATCCTTATTCCAATCAAAATGGGCAAGTGAAACGAAAGGAAATTTCTCACCAATCCTACTTTCCCAACTTTCTCAGTTGGACCAGTTGAACTGATCGTTTCAACACTTGAAGCAATCGTTTCACCCTGTCCATGACCTGATCGACTCACCATCTGAGTCAATCGGTTCACCAAGCTCACCTGATCGGTTCATCACATGAGCCGATCGGTTGGGAGTGCAGATTGTGCAGAATCAGTCAATTTTAGTTTCAATCAATCCGATACTCCAATCAATGTGTCCAACACCTTGAACATTATGACATTGAGCTATCAATTAATTGAGTATTTAATTGAACTACTAAATTCTTTTAGTAATCAATCTAAACATTGTTTGTGGACAAAACTCCTCTTCCAGATTAAATCCTATGTGTGTGACCCTGCAGGTCCATTTCACATTGGCAATGAAAGTCCATAACACTTATGACTTCACAAGCAAAGAGCGGTGCCTAGTCACACATCATTGCTACCCAAGTGAAATAGAAAGTTGGAGAACAACTTTCAATCCTACAATTCGTGAATGGTGTTACAGTGAATGTATAATTCCTTTGTCACTGATATCCCGAATGAACTCGAGGCATGGAACAATCATCATGTCAACGTTCATTCACTTTATTGATCTCAGAGTAGATTGGAAGAGATATGTATGACATCAATATCACATATTGATTCACACATGCGTGCATGCTTTTCTCAATCCTACTCATCAAGTGGCCATGGATATCAAACTCCCTCAGGAGGGACAAATCCCATATCTATCACTCACCCCTCAAAAGCCCCATGTGTCAAAGCCACCCAATCATCACCTTTATAACAACCCATGTTTCAGGACTGCGTTTGATGATGTCAAAGTGTGCCCAATGACATGTGTTGAGTGTAGTAATTTCAGGTCAAAGAATCACACTCACCACCATCCTTGTGAGTACTGACTGTGACTACCATGTCATGGTTCCATGTGTCAAACTCACGGTGGGTCTGTCCGATACACTTTTTCTCTAACAAGTACCTATGTGTTTGGTTTGATATCTCTATATCATGACTAATGAGATTCTGTCATCAACCAACACCACAATCTAGTCTTGTGTGTCATTGCTGTCTATCTATCTTCCACAATGACATCCGACTAGGGACATAACAAGAATGTACAAACTCTTAGTATCTATATGATCTCATCGTTCAGGTCCTCAACCTGAAAGCATACGTCATTGAGTATTGTCATTCTCTAGACATTCAATCTGTTCTATCACTATCTCATATGATTGAACCAAAAAGAATTGGAAGCTTGCCTTTGATGTTTATCAAATAAATCTTAATGTATCCCACCAATCATCCCATGATTGGCTCTCAGGGCATACATACCAACAGACTCCCACTTGCACTGCGAGCCAATCACCCTTGAATCATATTCATAGTGATCTTCAAACATGTCCCACATGTTACTGTGCTCTAGTGTGAACATAGTGAGTAATGGCAACACATTTCCAAAGTCAGTATAAATTGCATGTCTCTCATCTCTTCACTGTATGTCATACGTATGAGATGGAGTTGACGTAATATGTGATCTTGTATTCCTTTGCTAACCTTTAGCCACATTGCATGATCAATGATTCCATACTTGTCATCAATGAGTGGAATATCTATAAGTTCATCTCATGAACTTCCAGATCCATATAGTATCCACTGCTGTTCTCTAACACATAGATACTCCGCATTTCCTTTTAAATGGTTTTATTGGAACACTTCCAATTATCAACAAACTTTCACTTTTATATATCCTATATATGTTTTGCGATTAATTTTCTGTCCTTTCGGAAGTTCGCATCAATGTAACTATTTACATTGAACTCTTCCTTATCTCCATAGAACTAGTACTTCTCAAGTACTTATCAAGTTCTCATGGTATTCCAGTAACCCTTACTGGAAATAGACAAACATCCACTCCTCATGTCCCACATACGAGTTATCAGGATGAGCACATCATATTGCCATGTCCTACATACAAGATGATGAATGCATTTTGTTCTTGCCATGTCGATACATGCAAGATAATGGGATGATTACTTACATGATAGATCCATATCTATTCTTAGTGTTCCCATGCCTTGGGATACTAACTCCATGTAACATGGACAAGTTTTCTCCCACTGAATCTGTGCATACTGAACTCTTCAGTATAGATTGCCAATGTATGCTTTCTCTTTTTCAGGTCAAGAGGTTTTTGAGAACTATCTTTATAGATATCTATTCCTATCACATAGGAAACATCTCTATCTTCCTTAAAGATAATTTCCACTTTTGGATTTCCATTCTAGAACATTAACATTTCACATCAACATGTGGAATGTGAACACGCTCCCACTAAATCACAAATCCCTTCTTTATCTTTGACATATCAGTCAAACCCTTTGACTATATCATCAAAGTAAAGATCTAATTCTGAGTTGCTTGTACTCAATCAATCACATTGATTAGTCCATTGTAACTTATAGACTTCATTTGCATTAGTGGATTCATAAACCTTATAGGTTGTGTCACGTACACATCCTTGTTTTATTCCTCATAGGAATGTGGTTTTAGTATCCATATGCCAAATGTCTTAGTCATTAAGTTGCAATTAACAAGCATCATCCTTCTCAAAATGTTATCCATGTGTCTTAACACTTAAGATTCACTTGCACTTATGGATTTCATCCAATGGGTGCTACCATCAAGGTCATACCTTATGGTTCACATGGATGTCATTTAGGATGTAATGGTCATAAACCATAACTCAAAATTTGGTTCCTCATATTCATCTAGATAGTTGACTCATCACTTGACCAACTCATCACATAGATAATCAAGGTGTATCTGTCAAGGGTATAAGAACTCACGACTCCTTGTGATTCTTAATGTCATTTATTAGTGTGGGGTATTATTTTATTAAGAAGAATTTAGTTATTTGATAATCATTCTCTAACTACTTAGAGTATGATTCCTTCTTGATTTAGGCATCACCATACCTTAATCATGAGTTCACTATGATACACTATCATAATCACTCATAAGGATCTCAAACATTTGGTCCAAGTATTTCATTCATTGATCTCATCAAGAATCAACACTTTACCAAATTTGCACTTCATCTATGATATTCTTAAACACTTCAAGATATTCATATTGGTATTTCTCTAAACACCATTTGAAGTAGTAGCATTTGTTCCAATAGGTATGTAAATACATCACATGTATTATACCTAATAGGTCAATCATTCTCCCACTACCATTAGTGAAGATTGATTAATAATGTCCAAGATATTCATGTCTCTTACTGGTTCTCTAACCAAAAGAGTCTAGATTTATCCATCACATGGAAACTAGAAATGAATTTCTCATGATTGATGCTAATTTGATTGTTTGAGTTATCTATAACTTTTAGGTATCATTTTATCTTATGCATATCAAATACCACAAGATAAATAAGGCATTGCCACAAAGATCATATCTTTAGAAATTGAAACATCTCTTTATTGATTGCCATCATTGTCATACAATATGAAAAAATAAAGTGTTTCTATCTATTGGAAAATATGAAATAGTAGTTCATAACTGTATTACATGCCTTTTAGGTTGAAAATAAACTAAAGTAATCCTATCTATGGCGGAAACACTTGCCCCATTTATTGAGTGCTTTACACTTTATATCTTGGTATCATATACCTCAAAAGTGTTACAAGTTTACTTTCATGACACCTTTAAGTAGAGACGGATGTCGCCTCCTTCTTCTTTTGTTCTTCCAAATAGAGAGGACAATTCCTTTTCCAATGTCCTAGCTTTTGACAATGGTGGCAATTGCCTTTCTTGGTCACGCCTCCCTTGGCCTTGAGAGTTGAAGACGACTTGGGCTCCTGGCTAGCATCAGAACCTTTCTTAGCTTTGCCCTTGCCCTTTCGCTTGGACTTGCCTCTCTTTCTCATGATCACCATCACAAACTTAGGCTTGTCTTTCTTCATCTGTGTCTCAGTTGTCCTCAACCGGCCCAACAACTCTGACAGTGGCCTATCAAAGTTGTTCATGTTGTAGTTCATCACAAACTGACTGTAGGATTCTGGCAACGATTGCAGTATCACGTCAGTAGCCAACTCTTGGCTCAATGGAAATCCCAGTCTTGTCAAGTTCTCCATATACCCAATCATCTTGAGTATGTGAGGACCAAATATATCTCCTTCTGTCATGACGCACTTGAACAGTGCCCTTGAGACATCGTATCTCTCTTGCCATGCTTGATCTTCATACATGTTCCTAAGATGTTGAATCATCTCAATGACACCAATGTTCTCATGTTGTCTCTGCAACTCGTGGTTCATAGAGCACAACATCAAGCACTTTGCATCAATGGCATCATCAGAATGCTTCTTGTAAGCATCCCTTTCTGCCTTTGGTGCATTAGGAGCAGGTTCCTCTGGAATTGGAGTATCCAGGACATAGAGCTTTCGCTCTTGAGTGAGAACAATTCTCAATGTCCTATACCAGTCGTGGAAGTTTGTCCCATTTAGCCTATCCTTTTCAAGGACCGATCGCAAAGAAAAGTGATTGTTGTTTGTTGTCATTTGTACTACAAAAGGAAATATGCAATTTTAGTCCAAAAACTCATTTTTGACTTATTTGATTGATTTGAAAAGTTGACGATATAATTAGGCCTTTAATTAATTATCGCTCCCACTATTTTACTTCAAATTGATAGCCCTCACCATCAATTTGGAAGATTGCAGCGTACAACCTTCTAGTGGGCAAGATCCATATTTCATCAAGTCATGAGTCAGCTTTGGCTGATTGCCCACAATCTTGACTATTTAGGTAGGCCATCATGCCAATTGCATCATATGCAACTCTTGATGAATGAACATGCGCAACACCTTGCCATGAACATTCCTTTCCTCTGGGCTTAGACGCTCTAAGAATCACCAGTTAAGTCTAACCCAAAAGCCGACACGGTAAACATGCACCCTGCTTTGGCAGAACCTACATGTCTACCCTTCACACTTCCACAAGATAGACGGCGCACCACACTTTGGCGTAACCTACGCTTGGTCGATCAAGTTTTTCATGTGTGCCGCTAATGGAAGGCATATAAGACTTAATATTTTAATGAGTGATTTGGTTTTTATATACATATACATATCCAATCACCACAATATACAGTATGTATCATATACATGCTATATCCCACAAAAAACATGCAAAATGATAAAAACAATGATTATGGCCATCCTAATGTGATTCCTCAAGCCAAGAGGAATCACGGTCATCTAGGTCTACATCACATGCAACCTTTACAAGATGAACTTTGTGCTTTGCCTTTCTGGGTTTGATCAACTCATCACATGAATGATCGGCTCGCCATCAGACTGGTCGGCTAGGTGCCACCAGCCGATCGGTTGGCTCCTCCAACCGATCAGTTCGCATGGTCGTCGTGCATCTCATCATGGCCACCACCCGCTCGTCTCGCTCCTCGAACCGGTCATCAAACAATCGGCTCACTCCTTGAATCGATCGTCTCGAACATTAACCGATCAGTTTACTCCTTGAACCGATCGTCTCAGCTATCATTAGGATGTCCTCCGTTCTTTGACATAACAGGAAATAAAATTCTATCCTATTTTACATTGTAAAAAGAGAAACCTCGAGTTACATTTGAGGGGAGCAAAGGTAGGAAAGAAATCTCAAATTATTTTGAGTTACATCAGGAATAGGAGAAAGGAAATCATTGTGCAGACTGAGATGTAAGAAACCACATACAACCATACACAGATAGGGTTTATTGGCCATAACCACACTATACATCCACCACAAAACTCATTTAAGGGTGACAAGTATCGAGTGCATTAATAATACATATCACATATGTAAATTGGGATTTGTGGATTTAGGATTGGACATGCATAAAGCCAATGTTATTCACATCGTATGCAATAAATAAAGGCGACAAACCAAAATCGATCATATCGATAATCCTAAAGTATAGAGCAGTTGACGTGGCTCTGATACCACTGTTGGGTTTTAGGGGAGGCAGAGAAGGCAGCGGAAACAAAACTTTTCTCCTCCCCAATCCCAGAACAAGGAAATGCATCAACGTCTATACAATAGGAAAGGATGGTTTGTGGAATCATACCTTGTCCTGAGGCTTGCTCGGCGACAATACCTCATGGTCGCACTGGGACTGACGACTCCTGGTCTCACCGGGACTGTCAGGATTGACAGATGTCCTACGAGCGGCAGAAATCTCCCGCCTCTGAAGTAATCCACATGGACCACCTGGAACTCCAATCTCCTTGTCTCATAAGGAATTGGAAGGAGTCACACCCTCCTATCAGTGTACTAGTCACTGAAACACTCTCCTGCCACTAGTCTCTTTCTACAATTGTCTTTCCCTTGTTGTGCCTCCCTTATCGGGTAGCACTTGCTCGGGCTCTCTCAGTTACCAAAACCAGAGAGAACGACAACTTTACAGAGCAACTAGCTGCACTGAGTTGTACTTTGAGAAGCCCCCCATACCCCTATATATAGGAGGGTCATGGGACAAGGTTCTCTATCCCGGGCAATGTGGGACTAAAGAAGGAGTAGAAGGGTTTCACATTTTCCACAAAAACAACCATCTACGCAACCTGAACCGATCGTTTCATGTCTGAAACGGTCGGTTGGGGATCTGAGCCGGTCGGTTGACACCTCAACCGATCGGTTGGGAACCATGAAACGGTCGGTTCATTTCTGAACCGGTCGGTTCGTGGTCCTGATCAATTCCCGATTGACTTTCCTTCTTTTATTTCTAATTGGTATCAAATACCAATCCTTATTCCAATCAAATTGGGCAAGTGAAACGAAAGGAAATTTCTCACCAATCCTACTTTCCCAACTTGGTCAGTTGGACCAGTTGAACCGATCGTTTCAACACTTGAAGCAATAGTTTCACCCTATCCATGAGCCGATCGACTCACCATCTGAGTCGATCGGTTCACCAAGCTCAGCCGATCGGTTCATCACATGAGCCGATCGATTGGGAGTGTAGATTGTGCAGAATTAGTCAATTGCAGTTTCAATCAATCTGATACTCCAATCAATGTGTCCAACACCTTGAACATTATGACATTGAGCTATCAATTAATTGAGTGTTTAATTGAACTACTAAACTCTTTTAGTAATCAATCTAAACATTATTTGTGGACAAAACTCCTCTTCCAGATTAAATCCTATGTGTGTGACCCTGCAGGGCCATTTCACGTTGGCAGTGAAAGTCCATAACACTTATGACTTCACAAGCAAAGAGCGGTGCCTAGTCACACATCAGTGCTACCCAAGTGAAATAGAAAGTTGGAGAACAACTTTCAATCCTAAAATCCGTGAATGGTGTTACAGTGAATGTATAATTCCTTTATCACTGATATCCTGAATGAACTCGAGGCATGGAACAGTCATCCTGTCAACGTTCATTCACTTTCTTGATCTCAGAGTAGATTGGAAGAGATATGTATGACATCAATATCACATACTGATTCACACATGCGTGCACGCCTTTCTCAATCCTACTCATCAAGTGGCCATGGATATCAAACTCCCTCAGGAGGGACAAATCCCATATCTATCACTCACCCCTCAAAAGCCCCATGTGTCAAAGCCATCCAATCATCACCTTTATAACAACCCATGTTTCAGGACTGTGTTTGATGATGTCAAAGTGTGCCCAACGACATGTGTTGAGTGTAGTGATTTCAGGTCAAAGAATCACACTCACCACCATCACTGTGAGTACTGACTATGACTACCATGTCATGGTTCCATGTGTTAAACTCACGGTGGGTCTGTCTGATACACTTGTTCTCTAACAAGTACCTATGTGTTTGGTTTGATATCTCTATATCATGACTAATGATATTTTGTCATCAACCAACACCACAATCTAGTCTTGTGTGTCATTGCTCTCTATCTATCTTCCACAATGACATCTGACTAGGGACATAACAAGAATGTACAAACTCTTAGTATCCGTATGATCTCATCGTTCAGGTCCTCAACCTGAAAGCATACGTCATTGAGTACTGTCATTCTCTAGAAATTCAATCTGTTCTAGCACTATCTCATATGACTGAACTAGAAAGAATTGGAAGCTTGCCTTTGATGTTTATCAAATCAATCTTAATGTATCCCACCAATCATCCCATGATTGGCTCTCAGGGCATACATACCAACAGTAACGCCCAAGGCATCATATCGAGCACACACTTGCATAGAGCATCAAACAACACTTTAACAAGTGCAACGCCAAAGGGAAGCAGGAGCCCTATCATCCAACAAGGTCAACAAGCATCAAGCACCATAAAGGTCAACACCATAACGGGAAACACCATGATGGGCAACCCTATATCGAGCAACACTAAGACAGGCAACGTTATGCCAGGCAACGTCAAGCTCTATCGCCTAATAGGTTAATGCATAGGGGCATATCGGCCAAGGGATACAACCCTTGCAACGCCTAAGTCTCATACTACTGTATCGCCCAAGCCCTAACTCAAAGGAGGAAGAGGGATATCGGGCAACACCATCCATGTCGGGTAACTAGGGTTAGGACAACCATGTCGACCAACATCACCATATCACCCAAGACATCAAGAGCATTGGCTCACCTCTCAACTTAAAAAGAGAGAGGGGTCTTGCACAATCTCAAGCATTTCAGACTGGAGCTAGAGCTCACCTCACAACTCAAGGAAGGGGGGTTGTTGCTCAAAGCCCACCCTCAAAGGCATGGCCGCCCATGTCGCCCAAGGTACCAACAAGTACATAATGTGCAACTAGCGTAGATCATCATATCAACACTAAGGTTAGCACCTCTATCAGCCAAGCCAACTTACCATGGTGCCCAAATAGCTAGAGCATAGGCTCTCCTCTCAACAACAAAGTGAGAGAGGGGTATTGCCTCAAGGACACACTACCATACCTTCTTGGGTTAAGAAACCCTAAGCTCACCTCTCAACTAAATGAGAGAGGAGTGTTTCTTGAGATTCCAGAACCAAGGGGTCAGCCAACACAAAGGTAGCTATCACATATTGCCCAACCTGATCTAGGGAACATATAGGGCAGCAATGTCACCAACTAAGGCAAAAGCACTACTAGGAAGATATGAATACACGATCAAGATAAAATATCAAAGCATTATATAATGGAGATAGTATAGCTAGGTTATAAGTTATGTAACCCACCTTAAGCTAAAGCTTTTCCAAGCACCAAGCTCCACAGTACAACCTTCAAGCTTTGGCCACCAACAAGAGAAGAGAAACCTATCACCTCTATGGCTGAAAGGATAAGGAAGAAGATGATAGCAAGAGAAGGAGAGAGACTGACCAACTTGGAGAAGAAAGGAAGCAAACACACTATGTGTATTAGCCACCATAAGGGAAGAAGAAGGCTACTGCAGTAAGATGTATCAGCCACCACCTCTTTTCCTTCTCCTCTTTTGCTCTGTCACCAAGGGAAAAGAGAGCAATAGCTAAAGGGAACTAAAGGAACTACTAGCAAGCAAGGTGGGTGGATATATACAAGAGGGTAAAGGGGGAAAGCAAGGCAAGGTGGCATCCACTAAGGACCACTTGTCCAAGAGCCACACCACATGCTAGCAGCAAGCACCATGTGTCCAAAGAGGGTGACACAAATGAGGCTGGGTGGAGGAGTGTGAGTTGCCCAACATGGCAGCCCGACACACCATGGCCGACACACTTCCATTGGATCCACTACCCGACACAAGGCACCAAGACACACTCTTGCTCGACACACTCAAGGAAAGAGGAAAGGTACCAAGCCCAACAACAAGCCTAAGCTTAAACAAGCTCAAACAAGGCCCAAAACAACACAAGCAAGGCGCCCAACTCATCCTCTCAACCCTAGAGGATGCAAAGAGATACAAAGAGATCTCTCAAGGTGGAAAACTTGCACAGAAACACTAGAACTTGGGTAAATTGCAAGTTGCACCTCAACCCCACAACAAAATACAACAACCACTAATCACACCTCAGGTGATTAAGTAAGCTTCTAAACATCATGTTTAGATAAAACAAATAGGGTAAGCCCAAAACAAAGGTCAGGGTCCTTACAATAGTCCCCATCTAAAAGAACAAAGGTGATGTTCAGAGTTGCACAAACTAAAGAGGTATCAAGTTGATGAGTCACACAATGAAGCTTTGGGAGATGATTATTGAGAAGAGGCTATGATCTATAGCACAAATATCAAACAACCAGTTTGGTTTCATGCCTCGAAGATCAACAAAGATGCTATTTTATGATAAGGAGGGTTGTGGAAAAGTATAGAGAAAGCAAAAGATATCTTCATATGGTGTTTACTTATTTGGAAAAAGCTTATGATCGAGTACCTAGAAAATGTTGTGGATCATTTTGAAGAAAAAGGGTGTGACAATCCAATACATTGACTTGATCAAGGACATGTGTGATATCTCTATTGCAAGTGTGAATACTTTGGGAGTAGAGACACCAACTTTTCCTATCATAGTTGGGGTACAACAAGGATCCACATTCAACCCATATATGTTCATTTTTGTTATGGATGAGTTAACAAAGAATGCTCATGATGATATTCCTTGGTGTATGTTATTTGTTGATGATGTTATTTTGATTGATGAAACTAAAGATGGATGCAATGATAAAGTTGAATGTTAAGAAAGTCATTGGAATCAAATGGATTGATGATTAGTAGGAACAAAACTGAGTATATGGATTGCAATTTCAGCCAATCTCGTAGGGTTAATGATGGAGCCAAGTTGGATGGAGTAGATATACCAAAATGTAATAAGTTTCATTACTTGGGTTCTATTATTAAAATAGATGGGGATGTCCAAAATGAAGTTTGTCACATGATCACTACAGAATGGTTGAAATCCAGGAGTGCAACTGGAGTATTATGTGATCTGAAGATCCCTCACAAGTTAAAAGGTAAGTTTTATAGAATAGATTTACAGCTAGCCATGCTCTATGGGAGTGAATGTTGGAAAGGGACCAAACCATGTATCGACAAGATTAACATGGTTGAAATACATATGTTGAGATGGATGTGTGGGAATACAAGAAAAGATCGCTTGAGAAATGACTATATCAGGAATAAAATGGGGGGTGAGCATTGACGACAAATTGACTCAGGTGGTATGGGCATGTACAACACAGACCAACTAATGTGCCTATATGAAGCAATGCTATTGAGTCAAGAACAATAATTATAATAAGAGGAAGGTATAAATTAACATGGTATGATCTTATACAGAGAGATTTTGAGTCTCTATGTCTCAACTAGAATATGGCCCATGATAGAGATGAATGGAAATGAAGGATCCATATAGCCGACCCCAACACAGTTGGGACTAAGGCTTAGATGATGATGATGATGATGATGATGATGATGATGATGATGATGATGATGAGGTCAAAGGGATCCCATACACTATGGTGATCACATGATTTTCATGGATGCATGTGCTAGTTTGAGTTTCTAGTGGATGATCCAAAGGGTTTTGATTTTGATTCCTACTTCCTTTGTGTACTATTCTTTCTCGTTTGCTCATTTTCTTTCCATTATTCACTCTCCTTCCTCTTGTGTCGATTTCTATGAGTTTCCCTAGTGTTCCTAACAAGAATCCTACTCATGAGGGTTTAACTACACTTTTTTCTTCTTCCTCTAGTTCCACCTTGTTTTTGGAAAGATGAGTCGATCTTGGAGCTATGGTGAACTGAGCTCAAGGCATTGCTACTTATTTCAGAAGTCTTCACCTTGAATTTCAGCTTCCTCTCTCTACCAGGAGAGTGATATAACCCAAAACACAATTCTTGCCTACATTCTACATGCATGTCATTAAAACTTACTATAAAACTCATTAAATGGTGAAAAATAGTCTTTTGTACCGTTTGTATCACATAATGATGATGATACAAATCATTCAGCTTTATTTAGTCCTTATAAACATTTCCTTATGTATAATGAACCATCCTTGATTACAAAAGGTTTGAAATCTCATGATATAAGTACTTGAACTCCTAAAAATACCATATATGCACTATGTTAGTCCCAAGAGATAACTCAATTTGACCTACATGCTATGTCGTATAGTTTGTTGAACTTCTTATGCAATAATGGAAATTGAAATTACTCTTATGATGATGTAATAATGGTTGGATGAAACATTAATATTGAAAGAAACTCTTTTATTACTAGTTTGAGTATATGAACACTTATCACTAGAGTGACATAAAACATTTTAATAAGTTTTATATCAGCTGAGGTTGCAAACCTCAATCATTTTTGTAAGAACCTTTTTGGCATTCATATCTAACTTGCACTAGTACAAAACTGTCTCTAGCATCGATTAAAACAACCCTATAACAGTGGTCTCCTAACAACACCTAAATGGGCAACACTAGAGGCACACATCTAAGATATAAGTTATTTGGGGATGCGCAAATATAGCCTCAATTGCTATTTTAAAGAAATTGACTTAGTTAGGTAACTTAGTCGTCATATAAGAAATAATAACTGACATTCTTATGGACATACCAAGTCACATTTGTAAATGGAAAAGGTTCCTCAGTTGTCGGTTTTGAATAAACATTGACACCGATTTAGAACTGTAGTCGCCAGTTACATCACTTAAAACCAACGACTAAGTGAAGTGATGTTTTATTCAAGGAAATAATCGACTATAGTCCAACACGAACTTGTTGTCCAACAACCATTTTGGTTTACATCTGTAATGTCAATTTTTGGTCTAAATCCGATGACTAAGACCAATAATCTTCATTTTTGTTAGCAATCGACGAATAAGTTTCTTTTAAAAATAGTAGGTCTATAGACCTACTGTCCGGCTATCCAGCAGGATGCAGAACCTATAGTTCTGAACTGCATTTTAACAAAATCTTGTTAGTTTAGCTTAACAATAGGCCAACAAACCTATAAAACCAATAATAATGTTCACAAACCACCCACATACAAGATCCATTCTCTAATTCAATTCTCATCACATGTGGAAACATAATTATATTCATTCATCTTCACATTCATTCACACACGTGATACTTCATTCACATAAGTACCAATTCCATTCTCATGACATGTAGAAACACAATTCTCATTGTATTCATTCATCATAATGTTCACACACATGTACATAGATCATCATTCACATATGCCCAATATTTTACTTGTATCAAATTTAAAGTTTCAAGAAGTGATAAGTACTGCATGTATATAGAAATAATGGCATCAAAGTTTATAAAACTCAATGTTTATCCCAATCAAATTCAATGTTCACATCCTTAACAAGGGATTGTGCCCATTGTTCTCATATCTCATCTAGCTATCATGTCGTATAGGGCATTTTTGTTGCAAACATCTGCAAAGAGAATGACATAAAATTAAAAAGTTTGATATTTTCATATTATCAAATGAGACTATTTACTTATGATGATTATGACTATATATATTACATTCTCTATGAAGTTTATGTCTAGTGCCTTATAGATGAAAATCATCTCCATATAACACATTAAAGTAGTATCAGCATGCCCAACCATTGTCTTATACAAGACACTATAAATTTGATAGAGTCAATTTTTGAGGTTCTTGATTATCAATTTAGTGATTGGATAATGGATTCATAATTGGAATAATTGAATTGTGTCCATATTTGTATGTGGTGATGTGAATAATCTTACTTGGGTTTACATATTGACATGACATAATGATAGTCCATGAAGTGGTTTCTAATCATATGAGAGTACTCCACACAGTTTGACAAAAATTTGATGTTAACATCATGAATGATATCCCTAATTTTATGTCCCTTTGAGTTATCTAATTAACAAGTCAAATAGTGGATTTTTTGCACCAAAATTGAATGGATTGTACCTTGAGGTATGATAAAACTTTGGTTAAAATTTCATAATGGTTAAAGGTCCCTAGAGAGAGATATTTAGGCTTGAATTTTGAAAAATGTTGTGATTTAATGGCAATTTATAAAGCTAAATCATGACTTTAGCTAGGTCACGCTGCCCTTACTTGGTGGACTGGGTCTGTATGGTTAGCTTGCAGCCCTAGATTGCTGATTCAATGGTCATCATCCTAGTGGATGAAAATCCACTGATTAGCTTAAGTGGGTGTTGGTTTTTAGCCTTTGGATACGAGATCGAAGGCAGTGGAAGTTGTCACCCTCCTTGCAGTTACAATCGGGTAGCCATGAAGACCACGCAAATCTGGACACTCCCTCCTCATGGCTCAAGAGCAGGAAATAGACCAGAAGTTGCTTCCATCTCAGTGAGAAGAGTTGAAAGACCCCTTATTTGGACCAGATGGAGCAAATATGAGGTCAGTTCCCCTCCCCGTCTCTAATGCTTTTTATAGTTGAAGCAGGTTGTACGAGGAAGAGGAAGTTGATGGTAGAGTAGAGAATAGTAGAAGGAGAAGCAAGGAAAATTAGGAGGAAGGTATGAGGAAAAGATAGCATCCTTTTCTAGTTTATTTCATGGACTACCATGGAGGTTTCCATGGTTAACAAACTCCTCACAGTCGGAGCCGAAGTGTTGGGCCATCGACCCATTAATTCCAGCCCATGTTGGGCAGCCCTTTAGGGCATGACTGCTGCCACCGTGAGGGGTTATATAACCCCATCTCATCCACGCAGCCGAAATAAAGCCGCAAAAGAAAAATTCAACTGATGTTCTTTGTTCACGGGATAGAAAGGCAAGAGTCAAGGAAGAACAAAAAGGAGAAAGGAAAGTGGGTGGCACCACTCTGGTTCTCTTCCCTGGTCTACATCGAGTTCTCCATCACAGCCTACATTCTTGTTCTGTCTGGGTATTCTCTGCAAGGAGGTGTTTTTTGGAAGGCCGTTTGGTGTGGTGACGTACTGGTTCGGTATTATTTTTGTATCTCTTCCTTTTAGTCTGTATTCCTCAAGTTTTGGGTCTAAACTTGAGACGAACATTGTAATATGTTGATTAGTGGATTTTCTCCGTCGGGCTTTGACCCTATGGTTTTTCCCTCACACATTGTGGGGGTTTTCCATGTAAATCTCAGTGTTCTTGTGGTTGCTTATTTTCTATATTATTTTTGCATGCCTAGTCCATACGTGCGGGTTATTCCGCATCTTTTTTGGCCTGCATCAACCCTTTCAAGTGGTATCAGAGCGTGGGTTGGCTACGTGGACTAGATGGATGATGCAAATATTATGGTGAAATTGACAGCATCAAACCAGTCGACGTGGAAGATAAAGATGGAGGATTTGCTTTACTACAATGATCTTTATGAACCGATTCATGGAGATGCGAGCAAGCCAGCGGATACAAAATAGGAGGACTACACAAAGATGAATAGAAAATGCATGGGCTTCATCTGACGCTGGGTTGACGAGTCTGTCTTCCACCACATCTCCAACGAGACCAGTGCCCACTCTTTGTGGAAGAAGCTTGAGTCATTGTACGAGAGGAAGACTGCAGGGAAAAAGGCATTTCTGATTAAGAAGCTTGTCAATCTGAAGTTCAAGGAAGACAGCAATATATCGGTGCACCTGAATGATTTTAAGAGCATGGTGAATCAGCTTGCCATGATGGGTTTGTCACTTGATGATGAGTTGCAGGCACTTCTACTTCTTGGTTGTTTACTTGACAGATGGGAGACCTTGGTGATTTCTGTTAGCAATTCTGCTCTAGATGGGAAATTGACTTTGGACTTGGTGTCCAATACCCTGCTGAATGAAGAGATGAGATGACACAGCTCAGCAGAGATGTCAGTTTCACATGCCCTTGTTGTTGAGGACAGGGGAAGGAGTCAGAGTCATGGACTGGGTGGTGACAGAGGAAAGTCAAATCACAGGTTAAAGTCTAAAAGTAAGATAGTTTGTCATTACTCCAACAAGCCAGGTCATATACATAAATTTTGCAAGCAGCGCAAAAAGGAAATTAAAGAAGGAAAGAAGAAGGTGACAGATGATGATAGCAATAGAGCTAGAGTCATTATAGATGTTGAAGAGGTACTCACATGTGGAGTTGCCATGAGACATTGTCTACATATCAGCAACAACACTGAGTGGGTGTTGGACATCGATGTTTCATACCACATCACTCCTCACATACACTTCTTCTGCTCCTACAAGTCTGGGAACTTTGGAATGACAAAGATGGCTACTAAAATCTATGTGAAGATTCGTGGGATTGGTGAGGTGCGCATTGAGACCGAGTTGGGTTATACCATCTTACTGAAGAATGTTAGACATATTCCTGAAGTTGATTATAACATCATTTCCGACTATGGTATCAACATTGAGGGCTTTAAATATCATTTTTTTGACTTGAAAACCGTTGTTACCAAAGGACAGTTGGTCGTGGCTAGAGGCAAAGTTTTCTGCACTTTGTACAGGATGAATATAAAGGTTTGCACTGATAGTGCCAATGTTGTGGACAGTTCAGGTTCTCTAGATTTATGGCACAAGCAGCTTGGACACATGAATGAGAAAGGCTTACAGGTTCTTGCAAAGAAAGATTTGATCCCCTGTGGTAAAAACATGACTCTTGACCCCTGTGAAAGTTGTTTGCTTGGGAAGCAAAAAAGGGTTCAGTTCAGTGCTCAATCTGAGAAGAAGTCTAATGTGTTAGACAAGATTTATTCTGATGTTTGTGGTCGTATGGAAGTCAAATCCTTGGGTGGAAGTGGATTCTTTGTTACTTTTATTGATGATGCATCTAGGAAAGTGTGGGTCTACTGTTTGTAGAGGAAAGATCAGGTCTTTGACACTTTCAAGAAGTTACATGCCATGGTTAAAAGGGAGATAGGTAAAAAGCTCAAGTGTCTTCGTTCTGATAATGGAGGTGAGTATACTTCCAAGGAGTTTAGGTCTTACTGTGAAGGATCTAGCATACTGTGATACACCATTCGAACAAAGTGTCATTAACTAAGCGTGAGCAAACATTAGCAGCGGATTACTGAAAATCACTAAAAATTAAAACCATTTTACAAAGAGATCCATACATAGGAAAACTCTTTCAAAAAGAAACAAAGTATTTCATATACATCCTAGTTCACATAATACATGTCATGTACCATCCTTTCTCGAGGTTTACATACATCATTTGCCCTATTAAAACTGTACATAAGCAACATAAGACCCTTGAGGCATCAAGCCAAAATCTCAGATCGATTCATTAAAAGTACTAACTACTAACTCCGAGGACCTGAGAGTACAGAGACGACACATAGGACTCTATATACAAGATATGACAGTTAGTGTCTCCACCTGAGAATTCACTATTGTCCCTATTGCTGCTGCTCTTCCCCTGCTATAGGGTTTCTGCCTCTTCATTCGCGTCTACCTAAAAAGTGTTGGTGACCAATGGAGTGAGACCTAGTCCCAGCGAGATATATAACTCTCCACCAAAAACATTATTATTGCAACTTAATACATTAAAACTGAGCAGAGGAATCATATATATATTCAATAGTAGATAATTCATTGTCTAAAAATATTAGAGCAATATTCTTATTCAAGGCATCTCAGCTATAATTGAATAAGCAACATATCATTTATTCAATAAGGAATATGAAGAACATGTATAGCATTTATCCATCTAGAATATGCTAAGAAAGATAACATCAACCAATGATTCTCATATTTCAACCTTAAGCAATTATGCTACACGATTGATTATATTTTACAATCATACTTAAGCCCTGAGGATATGAGGTATACCACTCATACTCCAACCGACCACGGCGGCGTAAAGCATCAGTTCCATACATAGGTCAAGGAAGAGTTGGATTGCCATGACCTCATTCTCCTCAGTCAGTGTGAGCACAAAATGCTAACATATTGTGTCTCTGTTAAATAGCTTAATTTCCAGGGTATAGTGGCAACTTCGCTATAGAGTTATAGTGGTGGTTGTACTCTCTTCGCAATTAGGAGATTTCATGTTTATCTCACATTGATCCGGCATTAACATTATCGGGAGATTCATGATACATCCATCCCAGCACATATAATGAAGGATTGAGAGATTTAATCTTTATCTCACATCAACCTCACATTAGGGCATCAGGATATTCGTGCCCATAACCCCAACATACTCAATAGTATGCCCTCTAGGAGATCCTGTGGGAAAACATGTTTCACCATCACCAACTACTGACGATGATGGATCTATGGCCAATGCTCTACATGATAAGATTTCACTTGATTAATTAAGTACATTACCATATTCTTTTAGCATCAGTCAAGTTTTCAAACATAAATTATTATAACAAATGCTACAAAGAATGTGTAATACTTCTATCAAGTACTTTTTGAAACTTTATAAAACATTGGGATCTCAATCCCTTGTCACATCATGGGCTTCTTATCCCTTAACATATCATCATCATGATTATGGAATATAGGTATTCAAACCCTCAGTTCATCAAAGAACACTTGTTACCACTTATCAGGTAACTAATACCTTCAGGTCATCTGACCAAGGTAAACATGATACTTGCTTCACAAGCATCTCACATGTCTCACAAGCCCCATTTCTTCTCTTGTTACCTCTCACTACGCAACAAAGCATGTTATGGCTCACAAGGCCCATTAATAATTTCAATAAATGAAACATCATAGCTCATACCTGGATATGCTCATCATCTCATGATTCCTGCATGGTTAGTACACATGATAACAGTTATATCAATTACATATCAGCACCATGCTATACAAGGGTAACACCACTATTCCCTTATTAGGGTTGGGGTTTCCCATTTCATGTCAATTAGGGATACTCATCCCATTACCCAAAATTAGGGTTATGGTTTATCATCATATTTCCCAAGATTAGGGTCTCATGTATTATAACCCAAAATTAGGGTTTCACATACCTTCTCCCTATATTAGGGTTAGGGTTTCAATTTTGAATTCCATATATTATTTCATAGCATCATCCTGGATTAGGTTTTCATATCACATCACCATGTATCAGGGTTTCACACATCATTACCTTGAATTAAGGCTTCTTGTAACTTTTCCCCAATTAGGGATTCATGTAACTTTACCCGAAATTTAGGTTTCATGAAGCATCCTCTTAAATTAGGGTTATCATTAAAATACCCTGAATTAGGGTTTCTCATATCATTACCCTAAATTAGGGTTACACCATCACCCCAGATTAGGGTTTCATCTAGAATTGCCCTAAATTACGATTAGGGCTCATCAACCTCCTCAATTAGGGTTTCATGATCTCTTCATCGAGGATCATACCCTAATTACATATTCTATTTATTTTAAAAGTTTTGATGCTTAATCACTACATGATTATCACTTATGTATGAGTTTCTCTCTCTCATCCTCTTTGGGATGTTAATTACTCAAACTTGATTAGATTAAATCAACTTGAATGAAGGGTTGGCATAATGTATTGAGCCATTTCTACTTTCATAAGCCTTTATGATTAACCACTCCAAAGGTACTAATCTCCTAAGTATTTTAGGAACTCAACCATTGTACTTACCTTTCATAATCATCATTATCAATCATGGGATCAAATGATCTTTCATCACCTTAAGTCTCCAAACGATTTTGGATACATTGATCCTCCAAACAGTTTGAGATTGTTTGATCTCAAATGGTCTGAAGAACGTTTGATTCCAAATGGTTTCAAGACCGTTTGGACTCAAACGGTCTCAAGACCATTTGGACTCAAATGGTCTTAAGACCGTTGATCCAAATCGACCTTGAAATTGAAAGGACCAAAATAGAATTTCCTTCATCAAATCGGTTTAGGGTTTACTTCTTTGAACCATCTATCAATTGAACTATTGAAAGTACAACAGATTGTAGCCCTTGGATCTCCAACCATCCATCACAATCCCTTGATCACAAAACGGTCTTGACACCATTTGGGCCAATCAACATTGAAATTGATTCAATCAATTAGGGTTTCAATCAATTCAATCGATTAGGGTTTGCAATTGGTGGATCTTCCATACATGGAACTATTTCAATCAATTCAATTTGAGCCATTGTATCTTCATCCAATTATGTCAGAAAAATATTCAAATGGTCTTGGGATCAATTACACATTCGATCTTGAGGTCAATTACCCATTTGATCTTGAAATCCATAACCCATTCAGTTTTGATTCAATTACCCATTCGATCTTGAAACCAATTACCCATTCGGTTTTGGGTCAATTACCCATTAGATCTTGAAACCAATTACCCATTCAGTTTTGAGTCAATTACCCATTCGATCTTGAAACCAATTACCCATTCAGTTTTGAGTCAATTACCCATTCGATCTTGAAACCCAATATCCTTTCTGTTTTGAAACTGAATTAACTCAATCGGTTTTGAAAACTGTTTGCCCATGTTGAGGTGTGTGCTTAATATGAAATCATCATCTTCAAGATTCAAACCTTCAAAATTTGTTGTGATCTTTGTGGTAATTTCAACAATTAATTAAAGGGAAATTGAGAAAGAAGAAAAGTTCAACACATGATGAATAAATGCAAGCAATAATGACATTTAAGGGTTCAAGTTATATAACCCACCTTCAAAACTGAATCCAAGCTTCAAGCTTCACTCCTTCAATGGTGAATGATGTTTTCTCAACCTCCCAAGGTCCGTCCTCAAGTCTTTGAGTGAAAAGAATGGCTAAAGTTGAAGATTGAATGGAGAAAAGGAGAAAATCAGCATTGAATTTCGATTTCCACCATGAAATCAAGGTTGAAGATGATTAAGGAGATCACCTACAGGTTGGGGCACATCCTACTATTTCTCCTTAGCTATTTTGTGTTTGGCCAAATCAAGGAAAGAAAGAAGGGTCGAAAAAGCCTTTCATTTGGGTTGGAAATGGGGTGTTTATAAGGAAAATTAAATGAGAGAGAAAGTGATATAATAATCTTTTAATTCCCTAAATTGGTGCCACATATCCCCCTCACTTCCTTGCATGCGAAGCCATCATACTCCCCTTCTAAATCCTCTTCTTTATCCATGAATTAAAAGAAAACAAATTAAGCACCTTAATCAATATAATAATAATATCTAAAAATTAGTGGATATTACTTTTTCTTTTACGAATGTGAGTGGGCTCTCCACTCACTTTAGATATTTTGGTGCCATTGCAAGGCACAAGGACGTACACACATATAGGATTTCAGCCAACACATTTTTGTTTGAAGGGTTCTTCCATTAATATATTTATTTTTGCATTAAATTGAATTAGGGTTTCAATTATGCTTAAATCTTAATTATTTTAATAACAAGATTCTCTCTCCTCCAAAGTGATTCAAATGAGACGCCCCTCTCATTTTTTTCTCTACATGATGCCAAGAAACATTAGGGACTCTCTATAGGTGGTATTTTGCATATTGAACCCTATCTTTTGGGTAAATTGCACATTACACCAAAACTAGGTTTTAATGCACAAACATTGCTTAATAAGCTCTTTCTCGGTACTCAGGCTTCCACAAGCCATACCTATACATCATTTTCATTCTTATGATGCTTCAACACCTGAGGAACATTTTATCATATAACAGTTGCAAGTTAACCCCTCAACTTGGGTAATTTGCACTTTAGTCCAAAACAGACAAAACATTGTTTCAACATTATTCAAAAAGGACTAAAATTGAAACATAAGTTCCTCTTGGGCCTTAATTACTTTTTCAAGAGATAAAAGCAAGCATATAATTAACTTTATTAAACAAAACATCTAGAGTTAAAGCATAACTCAGGTTAGGGATGTTACAAATTATCCACCCCTAACAGGGATTTCGTCCCCAAAATCATCAAGAGAAAAGAGAAGGATACTTCCTCCTCATCTCTTCCTTTAGCTCCCACGTAGCTTCTTCAACGCCACGATGATTCCAGAGAATTTTCACAAGACATATGTCTTTCTTTTTCAACTTTTTGACTCTTTTGTCAATAGTCAACACAGGTCCTTCTACATATGATATATCATCATTTAATTCTACCTCCATAGGTTGCAAAACTAACTCTGTGTTGGGGTGACACTTTCTCAGCATGGATATATGGAATAGTGGATGCAATCTGTGTAGCTCAGGTGGCAACTCCAGCTTATAAGCTACCTTTCCAATCTATTCAATGATTGGATAAGGTCCCATAAATCTAGGAGCTAACTTCCCTTTCTTTCCAAATCTAAGGACACCTTTCCAAGGTGAGACCGTGAGATATACTTTGTCTCCAACTTGGAATTCTAAGGTTCTATGCTATTTATCAGCGTAAGATTTCTATCTATCATGTGCAGCCTTTAACTGTTGTTGGATTACTTTAATCTTCTCAGTTGTCTGCTGCACTAACTCAGGACCCAAAAGTTGGTATTCTCCTATTTCATACCAACATAAAGGAGATCTACAACATCTACCATATAATGCTTCATATGGTGCCATATCAATACTGTGTTGATAGCTATTATTGTAAGAAAAGTGTATCAAGCTCAGGTGTAGATCCCAACTTCCTACAAACTGAAGGACACATGCCCTAAGAAAGTCCTCCAAAGTTTGTATAGTCCTTTCAAACTATCCATCTGTTTGAGGGTGAAAGTCAGTACTAAACCTTAACTGCGTACCCAAAGCTTTATGTAGTCATTCCCAAAAATGACTCGTGAATTGGGGACCTCTATCAGAAACAATTGTAGCAGGTACCCCATGTAAACGTACTATCTCATCTATATATATATATATATATATATATATATATATGTGCAAGCTTCTCAGCGGTATAGGTTATTTTAATAGGAAGAAAATGTGCTCACTTAGTCAACCTATCAACTATCACCCAAATGGAATCATGACTTTTGGTTGTTCTGGGTAAACCAACCACAAAGTCCATGGTTACGTGATCCCATTTCCACTGTGGTATAGGTAAAGGTTGCATTGTTCCTGTGGGCTTTTGATGTTCAGCTTTAACAGGCTGATACACTGGACACCGCATAATAAACTCAGCTACATCCTTCTTAAATCCTGGACACCAATACATATCCTAGGCCATTCTTAGAAGAATCACAGAAAACTATGTACCCCTTTCCTTGCTCAGGTAACACCAGCACAAGTGCACTTGTTAACCTTTCTTTCAACAGTTGGAAAGAATGTTGACACTTGTCATTCTAGACAAAAGGAACCTCCTTCCTGGTCAACTTGGTTAGGGGTAAAGCTATAGAACTGATGTTCTTAAGGAACCTTCTATAATAGCCTACCAGTCCTAGGAAACTACGTATCTTCATTGGTGTCTTCGGCTGTTCCCATTGCATGATAGATTCTACCTTCTTAGGATCAACATGGATACCTAAGGCAGATATTACGTGTCCTAGAAAAGAAACTTCTAGTAACCAGAACTCGCATTTGCTAAACTTAGCATATAGCTTAAGCTCTCTTAGCAAAGTTAAATCCTAACGGAGGTGTTTCTCGTGCTATTGAGCATCTTTACTGTATATCAAGATGTCATCTATGAAGATTACTATGAACTGATCAAGAAAAGTCTAGAAAATTCTATTCATGAGTTCCATGAATGCCTCTGGTGCATTAGTTAGTACAAATGACATAACTATGAACTCATAGTGATCATACCTAGTCCTAAAGGCAGACTTAGGTATGTCACTCTCCTTGATACGCAACTGATGGTATCCCGACCTCAGATCTATCTTAGAAAAGATAGTTGCACCATGCAACTAATCAAACAGGTCATCTATCCTTGGTAGAGGATACTTGTTCTTTATGGTTACTTTATTTAATTGTCTGTAATCAATGCATAATCGCATAGATCTATCCTTCTTTTTGACAAAAAGAACCGGAGCACCCCATGGTGAAGTACTCGGTCCGATAAAACCTTTCTCAAGCAACTCCTGCAGCTGTTTCTTGAGCTCTGCCATCTCAGCATGTGCCATTCTATACGGTGTCTGTGTTATTGGTTGCGTGCCCAGGATTACATTAATCTCAAAATAGATCTCTCGGGGTGGAGGAACACCTGGAAGTTCCTCAGGAAACACATCTTCAAACTCCCTAACTATTGAAACTTCAACAAGATTAGGACTCTCCATTGTGCTGTCTACCACATGTGCCAAGAATGCAAAGCATCCTTGTCTCGTCAGCTTCTCAGCTACCATAGCTGACACAAGATAGGTTGGAAGAATCTTCCTGTCTCCCTGAAAGATCCACGTGTCACCATCATCTGTGAACACAGCCTGCTTGGAACTACAATATAAGACAACCGTATACTTTTCTAGGGTGTCCATCCCAAGAATTATGTTGAACTCGTGCATCTCAAGTGGTATAATATCCACTTGAATGCAATGTTTAGAAAAGGAAAGAATACAGGGAGAACACACCTCCCGCAGCACTACAGGTCCAACTAATGGGGTTTCTAACAACAAGCTATATGCTATATGACTGGCAGTCATATTGCAGTCAAAAATCACATCTCTAGTGATAAAAGAATACGTAGCACCCAGATCAATCAAAACAGATATGAAGTAGGATGAAGACATATCAGAATGAAATAGTTCCATCTGACCTATCACAACTCAAGGGTTGACTACTGCTTCAGGTTAATTCATCACATAGAATCTTGTCATTGCTTGTTGTTGACCCTGTGCTCAGTTGTTGGGTGCTGAAAAACCAACTTGGGACGCTTGTCCATGTCCTCTAGCGCCACTAGAAAACTGCCTCCTCTATGAGCCTTGTTGACTCTGCCTATGGGGTTGAGTCACACTTACATTTCTAGCTCGACAATCTTTCATCAAATGCCCCATCTTTCTGCATATAAAATAGCCTCTGCTCTCCCTCTGTGGCCTGGGTGGTCCTGTTACTACTACTGATTCTGAGTTGTGGGCTCCCTCTGGTGGTAAAGTACGGCCTCTACCGCTACTCAACGTCCATTGCGTCTAGGTATTGGATCTTGGTGGTGCTATTGGTGTAGAAAACCTCGGCTTCTTAAAGCCCTCAGACCTCTGTCCTTGAAATTGAGTGTACACCTTCTTACCACTGGTCTGTCACTTCTTGATCACAAACCTTTCTATCTGTATCACAGACTCCACAAAGGTAGCAAACCTTTCTCTATTCCCTAAAGCAGACACAGGAATGGTCAAATCAGCATTCAGCCCCTTCTCAAAATGTCGAATTCTCTCTTCATCAGTAGCTGCCATATGCGGACAGAACCACAAAAGATCCATGAACTTAGTTTCATACTCACTAATGTTCATTGGTCCTTTACTTAACCTCTCAAACTGAGATATCTTTTCTTCTGTATAAGTCTTGGGGAAATATCTACTGACAAATTCTCGTCGGAATTCTTCCCATCTGACTTCAACACCTGGCCTCTTGCCCTCTTCTATTGCCCACCAATGGCCATCACTCCCTTTCAGCAGATATACTACATGTCTGACCTTCTCAGCTTTAGGGATATTAGGGATTCTAAAAGCCTTTTCCAGTTCGGTTAGCCACAAATCATCATATGTTGGGTCAGCTGTACCAGCATACTCTGTGGCTCCAACCCGGCGAAGTCTCTCAAAAGTCTTACCAGCTCCCTATCCCTCATTATGAGCTGATGCCCTAGGTGTAGATGGTGGCATTCTATCCACCATGTGTGTCATAGTTTCCATGAACTGCTCGAACAGAGCGTGGAAAATGGGTTCTCTATCATGGTTGGGTCAAACTGGGGACGTTCAGGTGCTAATTCCTCCCTAGTCTGGAACCTTACACCTCCTCCTGATATAGCAACGCTGCTTTCAGCAGCATGTTCTTCATGTGATCCAGACATCTTCAAGTTCTTCTTCTCCTCCTATATGAGCAGAAGTCACTATCAGATAAACTGGAAGACACTAGAACAGACTCAACAACCTTAATTATATGTCTCTGTAGACTCAGCAAACCTAGAGCTCTGATACCACTAATTTGTGATACAGCGTTAGAACAAAGCGTCATTAACTAAGTGGGAGCAATCATTAGCAGCAGATTACTAAAAATCACTAAAAATTAAAACCATTTTACAAAGAGATCCATACACAGGAAAACACTTTAAAAAAGAACCAAAGTATTTCATATACATCCTAGTTCACAGAGTACATGCCATCTACCATCCTTTCTCGAGGTTTACATACATCAGTTGCCCTGTTAAAACTGTACATAAGCAACATAAGACCCTCGAGGCATCAAGCCAAAATCTCATATCGATTCATTAAAAGTACTAACTACTAACTCCGAGGACCTAAGAGTAAAGAGATGACACATAGGACTCTATATACAAGATATGACAGCCAGTGTCTCCACCTGAGAACTCACTATTATCCCTGCTACTGCTGCTGCTCTTCCCCTTCTATAGGGTTTCTGCCTCTTCGCCTGTGTCTACCTAAAAAGTGTTGGTGGCCAATGGAGTGAGACATAGTCCCAGCGAGAGATATAACTCTCCACCAAAAACATTACTATTGCAATTTAATAGATTAAAACTGAGCAGAGGAATCATATATATATTCAACAGCAGATAATTCATTATCTAAACAGATTAGAGAAATATTCTTATTCAAGGCATCTCAGCTATAATTGAATAAGCAACATATCATTTATTCAATAAGGAATATGAAGAACATGTATAACATTTATCCATCTAGGATATGCTAAGAAAGATAACATCAACCAATGATTCTCATATTTCAACCTTAAGCAATTATGCTACACAGAAGATTACATTTTACAATCATACTTAAGCCCTAAGGAGATGAGGTATACCACTCATACTCCAACCAACCATGACGGCATAAAGCATCGGTTCCATACAAAAGTTAAGGAAGAGCCGAATTTCCATGACCTCATCCTCCTCAGTCAGTGTGAGTACAAAATACAGGACATCTTGTGTCTCTACTAAATAGCTTTCTAGGGTATACTGGCAACTTCGCTATAGAGTGATAATGGCGGCTGTACTCTCTTCGCAATCGAGAGATTTCATGTTTATCTCACATCGATCCGGCATTAACATTATCAGGGGATTTGTGATACATCCTTCCCGACACATATAATGAAGGATTGAGAGATTTAATGTTTATCTCACATCAACCCCACATTAGGGCGTAAGGATATTCGGGCCCATAACCCCCACATACTCAATAGTATGCCCTCCAGGAGTTCCCGTGGGAAAACCTATTTCACCATCGCCAACTACTGACGATGATGGATCAATGGCCAGGGCTCTACATGATAAGATTTCACTTGATTAATTATGTACATTACCATATTCTTTTAGCATCAGTCAGGTTTTCAAACATAAATTATTATAACAAATACTACAAAGAATGTGTAATACTTCTATCAAGTACTTTTTGAAACTTTATAAAACATTGGGATCTCAATCCCTTGTCACATCATGGGCATTCTCATCCCTTAACATCTCATCATCATGATTATGGAATATAGGTATTCAAACCCTCAGTTCATCAAAGAACACTTGTGACCACTTATCAGGTAACTAATACCTTCAGGTCATCTGACCAAGGTAAACATGATACTTGCTTCGCAAGCATCTCACATGGCTTACAAGCCCCATTTCATCTCTTGTTACCTCTCACTAGGCAACAAAGCATGTTATGGCTCACAAGGCCCATTAATAATTTCAATAAATGAAACATCATAGCTCATACCTGGCTATGCTCATCATCTCATGATTGCTGCATGGTTAGTACACATGATAACAGTTATATCAATTACATATCAGCACCATGCTATACAAGGGTAACACCACTATTCCCTTATTAGGGTTAGGGTTTCCCATTTCATGTCAATTAGGGATACTCATCCCATTACCCAAAATTAGGGTTATGGTTTATCATCATATTGCCTAAGATTAGGGTCTCATGTATTATAACCCAAAATTAGGGTTTCACATACCTTCTCCCTATATTAGGGTTAGGGTTTCAATTTTGAATTCCATATATCATTTCACAGCATCATCCTGGATTAGGTTTTCATATCACATCACCATGTATTAGGGTTTTACGCATCATTACCTTGAATTAGGGTTTTACGCATCATTACCTTGAATTAAGGTTTCTTGTAACTTTTCCCCAATTAGGTTTTCATGTAGCTTTACCTGAAATTAAGGTTTCATGAACCATCCTCTTAAATTAGGGTTATCATTAAAATACACTGAATTAGGGTTTCTCAAATCATTACCCTAAATTAGGGTTAAGGCTCATCAACCTCCTCAATTAGGGTTTCATGATCTCTTCATCGAGGATCATACCCTAATTACATATTCTATTCATTTTGAAAGTGTTGATGCTTAATCACTACATGATTATCACTTATGTATGAGTTTCTCTCTCTCTCATCCTCTCTGGGATGTTAATTACTCAAACTTGATTAGATTAAATCAACATGAATGAAGGGTTGGCATAATTTATTGAGACATTGCTACTTTCATAAGCCTTTAGGGTTAACCACTCCAAAGGTACTAATCTCCTAAGTATTTTAGAAACTCAACCATTGCACTTACCTTTGATAATCATCATTATCAATCATGGGATCAATTGATCTTTCATCACCTTAAGTCTCTGAATGATTTTGGATACATTGATCCTCCAAACAGTTTGAGATTGTTTGATCTCAAACGGTCTCAAGACCGTTTGGACTCAAACGGTCTTAAGACCGTTTGATCCAAATTGACCTTGAAACTGAAAGGACCAAAATAGAATTTCCTTCATCAAATTGGTTTAGGGTTTACTTCTTTAAACCATCTATCAATTGAACTATTGAAAGTACAACAGATTGTACCCCTTGGATCTCCAACCATCCATCACAATCCCTTCATCACCAAATGGTCTTGAGACCATTTGATCTCAAACGATCTTGTGACCATTTGGCCTCAAACGGTCTTGAGAACGTTTGGGCCAATCAACATTGAAATTGATTCAATCAATTAGGGTTTCAATCAATTCAATCGATTAGGGTTTGCAATTGGTGGATCTTCCATACATGGAACTATTTCAATCAATTCAATTTGAGCCATTGGATCATCATCCAATTACATCAGCAAAATCTTCAAACGGTCTTGGGATCAATTACCCATTCGATCTTGAGGTCAATTACCCATTCGATCTTGAAATCAATAACCCATTCGATTTTGAGTCAATTGCCCATTCGATCTTGAAACCAGTTACCCATTCAGTTTTGAGTCAATTACCCATTCGATCTTGAAACCAATTACCCATTCGGCTTTGAGTCAATTACCCATTCGATCTTGAAACCAATTACCCATTCAGTTTTGAGTCAATTACCCATTTGATCTTGAAACCAATTATCCATTCGGTTTTGAAACCGAATTAACTCAATCGGTTTTGAAAACCATTTTCCCATGTTGAGGTGTGTGCTTAAGATGACATCATCATCTTCAAGATTCAAACCTTCGAAATTTGTTGTGATCTTTGTGGTAATTTCAACAATTAATCAAAGGGCAATCGAGAAAGAAGAAAAGTTCAACACATGATGAATAAATGCAAGCAATAATGACATTTAAGGGTTCAAGTTATATAACCCGCCTTCAAAATTGATTCCAAGCTTCAAGATTCATGCCTTCAATGGTGAATGAAGCTTTCTCAACCTCCCAAGGTCCATCCTCAAGTCTTTGAGTGAAAAGAATGGCTAAAGTTGAAGTTTGAATGGAGAAAAGGAGAAAATAAGCATTGAATTTTGATTTCCACCATGAAATCAAGTTCGAAGATGATTAAGGAGCTCACCTACAGGTTGGGGCACATCATCCTGTTGCTCCTTATCTCCTTTGTGTTTGGCTAAAGCAAGGAAAGAAAGAAGGGTCGAAAAAGCCTTTCATTTGGGTTGGAAATGGGGTGTTTATAAGGAAAATTCAATGAGAGAGAAAGTGATATAATAATCTTATAATTCCCTAAATTGGTGCCACATCTCCCCCTAACTTCCTTGCATGTGCATCCATCATCCTCCCCTTCGAAATCCTCTTATTTATCCATGAATTAAAAGAAAACAAATTAAGCACCTTAATCAATATAATAATAATATCCAAAATTTAGTGGATATTACTTTTCTTTTACTAATGTGAATGGGCTCTCCACTCACTTTAGATATTTTGGAGCCATTGCAAGGAACAAGGACGTCCACACATATAGGATTTCAACCAACACATTTTTGGTTGAAGGGTGATTCCATTAATATATTTATTTTTGCATGAAATTGAATTAGGGTTTCAACTATGCTTAAATCTTGATTATTTTAATACGAAGATTCTCTCTCCTCCAAAGTGATTTAAATGAGATGCCCCTATCATTTTATTTTCTCTACATGATGCCAAGAAACATGAGGGACTCTCTATAGGTGGTATTTTGCATATTGAACCCTTGGTTTTGGGTAAATTGCACATTACACCAAAACTAGGTTTTAATGCACAAACATTGCTTAATAAGCTCTTTCTTGGTACTTAGGCTTCCACAAGCCATACCTCTGCATAATTTTCATTCTTATGATGCTTCAACACCTGAGGAACATTTTATAATGTAAAATTTGCAAATTAACCCCTCAACTTGGGTAATTTGCACTTTAGTCCAAAATAGACAAAACATTGTTTCAACATTATTCAAAAAGGATTAAAATTGAAACATAAGTTCCTCTTGGGACTTAATTACTTTTCAAGAGATAAGAGAAAGCATATAATTAACTTTATTAAACAAAACAACTAGGGCTAAAGAATAACCCAGGTCAGGGATGTTACACATACGACATGAGAAGATTGTTCCCGGTACCCCACAACACAATGGTTTGGCTGAAAGAATGAATAGAACCATTATGGAGCAAGCCAGAGGCATGATGAAGAATGTAAAACTACCTAAGGAGTTCTGGGAAGAGGCTATAAACACTGCTTGCTACTTGATTAATAGGTCACCATCGGTTCCTTTGGAGTTTAACACTCCAGAGAGTGTGTGGATAGGGAAGTCAGCTTCTTATTCTCACCTTAGAGTGTTTGGGTGTAAGTCATTTGCACATGTTCCTAAGGAGCAGAGGTAGAAGCTTGATGACAAATTTGTTCCTTGTATTTTTTTTTCTACGGTGATGAGTAGTTCGGTTACAAGCTTTGGGATCTAGAAAATAAGAAGATAATCAGATCCAGAGATGTGATTTTCTTTGAGGACCAGATGTTTTCTGATATAGTGATAACAGAGCCTGAGCAGGTAAAAGATGATACTATGATTGATGTGTCAGTTCCCTCTCCAGTCTAGTAGAATGTTGATGCAAACCATGTTGAGGATGACGATATCCCACATGATGATATGGCATAGGATGATCTTGGTACAGATAGCATCCATGATGAGGAGGTTCTTGAGCAGGGGGAGAAACCTCAACCAGTAGATCCAGCAAGTCCACAGCTAAGGAGGTCTACTAAAGAGAAAAGGGCATCTACCAAATATCCTGATACAGAATGGTCATTGATCACAGAAGAGGGGGAGCCAGAAAGCTATGAGGAAGTAAAGTCTCATCAAGAAAAAGATAAATGGCTGCATGCAATGCAAGATGAGATGAACTCATTGAAGAAAAATGATACATATGAGTTGTGCAAACTTCCTGAAGGAAGAAAAGCTTTAAAGAACAAGTAGGTCTTCAAGTTAAAGAAAGATGGGAGTGATAACACTGTGATATACAAAGCTAGACTTGTGATGAAAGGCTTTGGGCAAAAGCAGGGCATTGACTTTGATGAGATATTCTCTCTAGTGGTGAAGATGACTTCCATTCACACAGTTTTGGACTTGGCAGCTAGCTTGGACCTTGATATTGAGTAGTGTGATGTGAAGATAGCCTTCCTCCATGGTGAGCTAGAGGAAGAGATTTATATGCAGCAACCTGAAGGATTTGCAATGAAAGGCAAAGAACACATGGTTTGCAGATTGAAGAAAAGTCTCTATGGGCTGAAACAAGCACCAAGGAAGTGGTACAAAAAGTTTGATGCTTACATGCTGAAGCAAGGTTACCACAGGACAGAGGAAGATCACTGTGTTTACTTTAGGAGATTTTCAGGTGATAGTTTTATTATTCTCTTACTTTATGTTGTTGATATGTTGGTTGTTGGCAAGGATGCTCAAATGATTGCCAAGCTGAAGAAGGAATTGTTTAAGTCTTTTGACATGAAAGACTTGGGACCAGCCAAATAGATTCTTGGCATGGACATCAGGCGTGATAGGAAAGCAAAGAAACTTTGGTTGTCACAGGAGAAATATTTTGAGTGTGTACTTGACATGTTCAACATGAAGGGGGCAAAGCCAGTTGAGACTCCCTTATCCAGTCACTTCAGACTGAGTAGAAAACTATCTCTTTCTACTAAGCAGGAAAAGAAAGAGATGGCTCACATACCCTACTCTTCTGTAGTAGGAAGTCTTATGTATGCTATGGTGTGTACTAGGCCTGATATTGCACATGCAGTTGGTGTGACTAGCAGATTTTTATCTGACCCTAGTAAGGAGCATTGAAATGTAGTAAAATGGATACTCAGATATTTGAGAGGCACATCTAGTGCTTGCTTATGCTTTGGAGGGGTACCACCAGTTCTTACAGGTTTCACAGATGCAGATTTAGCAGGTGATCTTGATCACATAAAGTCTACCTCAGGGTTTCTATTCACTTTGCCAGTGGGAGCTATTAGTTTGCAGTCTAAATTGCAAAAGTGTGTTGCTTTATCTACTACTGAGGCAGAATATATTGTAGCTTGTGAAGTAGGGAAAGAAATGATTTGGCTCAAATGTTTCTTACAAGAACTGGGTTTGATACATGATGAGCATGTTATCTACTATGATAGTCAGAGTGCCATGGACTTGAGCAAGAATTCTTCTTTTCACTCCAGGACAAAGCATATTGATCTGAGATACCATTGGTTGCATGAAGCTATCAGTAATGACCTGTAGAAGCTGAAAAAATTTCACACCAACGACAATCTTTCTGACATGTTGACGAAGGAAGTTCCTACAAAGAAGCTTGCTACTTGTAAGGAGCTCGCCGGATTGGACTCCATTTGAGGAATCAGGAGGACAGTCTCTCCTTTGGGTTGGAGGGAGTGATTGTTGGGCCAGCGGCCCATTAATTCTAGCCCATGTTGGGCAGCCCTTTAGGGCATGACTCCTGCCACTGTGAGGGGTTATATAACCCCATCTCATCCATGTTGCCGAAATAGAGCCACAAAAGAAAAATGCAGCCGTTGTTCTTTGTTCATGGGATGGAAAGGCAAGAGTCAAGGAAGAAGAAAGAAGAGAAAGGAAAGAGGGTGGCACTATTTTGGTTCTCTTCCCCGGTCTACACTGAGTTCTCCATTACATCCTATGTTCTTGTTTTGTCTGGGTATTCTCTGCAAAGAGGTGTTTTTCCAGAAGGTTGTTTGGTGTGGTGACGTACTGGTTCGGTATTATTTTTGTATCTCTTCCTTTTACTCTGTATTCCTCAAGTTTTGGGTCTAAACTTGAGACGAACATTGTAATCTATTTATTAGTGGATTTTCTTCTTCGGGCTTTGACCCTGTGGTTTTTCCCTCACACATTGTAGGGGTTTTCCATGTAAATCTCAGTGTTCTTGTGGTTTCTTGTTTTCTATATTATTTTTGTGTGCCTAGTCCATACGTGCAGGTTATTCCGCATCTTTTTTGGTCTGCGTCAACCCCTTCCTGAAGATGGTGTTCGGGGGGGGGGGGGGTGTTGTTGGCATCTCAATGGATTAGAGAATGCAAGCACAAGAAGTATGCTCTGGCAGTGCTTTTGGAAGAATATCTGCAAGATTAGGTATTTGTAGGATTTTTTCCCTTTCCCCCTGCCCTCCATGACAATGTCTACGCTGGCATTTCTCCCTGAGAGGTTGTTGTGGAGCCATGCCCGGACAACAGAGTAGCTGAGAAGAGTCAAACCCCGTATAAGAGGATGAGGTAGCGGGAGCATAGAGTGAGGATGAGGATCCGACCCTCAATTACTTACTGGAGGTGAGTTGTGTGGTGGCGCCCTTACAGAACAGAGACAACAGATGGTGTTGGATCAGGGAGAAAGCCATAGTGAGGTCGTGTGAGAGAAGGAAAAGAAGGATGAATCAGGTCTAGGCGTGAACTGGATGGGTTCAAGCTAAACCAGGTGGCTAGCAAGTGAAGTTGCGCCCCCACGTGGACACTTGGCGGCAGTGGGTTGGCTCAAAAAGGTAAAAAAACTCAAAAATAGTCCACATCTTAGACAAATAACAGTAAATAGCATATTCATCAAAAAAATCCAAATAAGGTATTGTTATTCTCAAAAAAATGAGTAGAACATAGTAGAACTATAGTATTAGGCATTTAATGCACTAAAGTCAGTAATATCATGCAAGATATATTTTGCTTATTTCATGGATAATAAATATCAAACTATGGACTAAAATTACGAGAATATGTCAATAAATCCATATTCTTCTTTATAATCTATTTAAGGTCAGTTATTATGATGTTGATGTATGAAATCATGTAATTTGATCCACATGGATAATTAGGACTAATAACCCTAAATAAAATAAAATAAATACACACATGCTTAATAATGATGGAATTTATAGAACACCCTAATAAGCTTATGTGGAACTTTGATATCAATTAGATGCATAGAATTCATGTTATATGAAGATGAGCCTTAATACATGTCATGAAACCCTAATCCAGGTTAATGTTGTAACCTAGGATTAATATGTGCACAAAATACTATGGAAGCTAATGTTCAGATCAGGAACTCTAATTTGTAACATAAATGGAAAATATGACATCAGTAAGATAATTCCAAGACAAGAATGCAAGTGATAATGGAAATATATTAAAGAGATAAAGTAAACCCTAAAATGGATTTAACTAGGGTTAAGATAATGGAAACTTGATGATGGTACACGATCTTATTTTAATCAGGTTTGGCCAAGGATATAGACGATATCAGGAATTTGATGATTAGGATAACTGTTATCAAGGTACGCCATTACCTCTTACTTGGCTTATTATAATGCTTGTATAATATGTGTAGTAAAATACTTGGCATATGATATTGGAAGAAATAATTGTTATTCTATGATATCTTGCTTGATTTTCCATACTTATGGCTATGAACACATGAAACATAATATATCTATTCCATTATAGCCAAGCACTTCAACTCTTTGGTAGTAAAGTGTTGGAAAGTAAGTGCTTCAACTCTTTGGTAGTAAAGTACTTGGAAGTGATCCAACTCTTTGGTAGTAGATCACATTATGAAGTGATCCAAATCTTTGATAGTATATCATAAAGGCCTTAATGCATTCAACTCCCAGATAGTAAATGCATGGATGATATAATGGAAAATGTGCCTAAAATATGTGTTCTCTTTTGTTAATGAAAATCTTTGTTCAAGTATACACTTTTTCTTATATTTGTTTAATGCTACCAAGTATTAGTTTTATATTATTGTTAATGTTTGTAATGAGAGGTATATAAAAATACACGTAGGTGTACTCAGTACAATATTCTTCAATATTGTTCTGACATGTACCGCATGTATTCTTTTGTTTAGGTTTGTGGGCATATGATCTTAAAGAACTAGGTTAGTTGAGAGTAGTGTGCCGAGCTGATGTACAGGTGGACCTATTATCTTAATATCATGTTGTTTAGTGGTAGTGCATGTATATGTAGAAGTTTTTTGTTCAATATGTAATATCAAAAGTTGTAACAATTCATTATGTAATTATATGTTGAATGGTGAACATGTGTTGTATGGTTTTATTATTGTTCATGTGCATGTGCTACTATTGTTTCCTTCTGACTTCCTCTGATTTTCTCTTTCTTATCCTAATGTGTGATGCTTAAATTGGGATTCTTGCTGAGGTGAGGTTTTAATTTGGACGTCACACATTAGATTAAGTTTTAAAAATTTGGGGGCATCACAATAAATTTTAGCATAAAAATGTAAATAAATAAAAGTAACCATAGTTGGCATAAATATGAATTGAAGTTAGAAAACTACATCAACATCCTCCTAACTTATCTCTTTCTTTTTCTTTTCCACCTATCCTTCAACATTTTTTAAATCTTCTATGGCCTTATACATTAATATAACACATTGAATTACATTAGTAAATAGTCATATAATAATATATGTTAATGCGTATAAATATAAAAATGTACTCACGTGAATAATGCCTTTTTCAATTTGTGTCCCCCACTGTCTACTTCATCACCCTTAGGATCTAGGTAATATACAGTTAACGCCGTGGGGACAATAACCAACAACACCCAATGACTATTCCTGAGGAAAAAGAAGGTAAAAAAAAATATAAACTCAAAATGCACAATAAATGTAATTCTTAAGTCAAAATTATAAGCAAACTTACTCAACATTGTACGGAGCTAACATCGTGCTCTTTTTCTTTAGTAAAATATTTATATGTGGTAGGGTAGTATTTGGTAACAGATGTAGGGTCTTTAACTACATGGCTAATCAATGATGGAACTAGAAATGTCACATGGGGTAGTGTCAACTCTTTGCATCCACTTAACTCTTTACAGACCCTATGTAAGTGGTTTCAAAACATATATCATGTATGAATTGTTATAGAAGAAAACATAACAACTATGTAAAACAAGGTATTTAGCTATATAAGATGTCACCATAACTAAATTGCTATCACAAATGTATTCAACCAAGCATATGTAAACATCTCCAAAAATATCTTGCAAAAATATACTAGTATCATGAGGTTGACCTACATTGTCCTCCTTAATATGGACCATCATAGGTAACCCTCCTTCAAAGTTGCCTATCCATACTATCATGCACATATAATGAGGACATAGTGAGTCTTATAGTTCATCTGCAAGCCAACTAGCTGAGTGAGGAGGAGGTGGAGGTGGAGGACGGTCTATAGGGGATTTCTTAGGCGTTGTGTCTTTCATATATATAATATATATAAATTGTCATGTATATGTAGATACAAACAAAACATAAATTTAATATACTCTAGTATAAAAAACTCTACTTTTGGGCCATGCAACCACACCACCTTCTGCATCACCTATTATCTCATGCTCGGTGTGGTTATATGGTAGTGTAGTCTACTTCCAAGCATCATAGACAAGCCTCGACATTATGTGAACTGCATCGGTTGGAAGAGGTATATTAGAATCATGTCACTTTCAAGGTGTGGGTAAGTCGCACCTAGTGCAATGGCATATCCTTGTAATAAAATATGGCATAGCCTAAAATCCTACAAGTTTGCATAGAGTGTTATATATATATATATATAACTCAAACATATTGTACAAATCATTTTGAAATACTATTGTGTCATAAATACATACTGTAGGTGGATAGGTGGTGGGTCAAGTGATTACTCCTAACCACCTTTGTCGTAGGAGGGTCCACCGTATATAAAGAAAAGAGCGCCACATGTACTGTCTGAGGAGATTATCAAGAAGAATGATATTTTCTCATTGCTTCCTCTATACCATCTTCAATCATATCTTGTACCTTTTCTTCTGATAATCCCCCTTTCTGGATAGATTTGCACTTATGCTCTAGTGCTCTAAGAAGGCTCTTATGCCAATACCAGTGCCAACAACCCTAACACGCCCAGTATGCCCTCAGTTACCTAGAGCAATATCCAATTCATCCCTTGTGCCCTCAGGGGTGAATTTTCCTTATTTCCTTTGCTCATGGAGATCCCTCTAATCATCATCATCATTAGAAATTGGTAAGTAAAACATAACAATCATCAATACTGATTGCTCAGAGAGTTGAATTTTACCATTTTTGCAATCGTCTCAGCAATCATGGGGTTGGGTATTTCTCTAGATTTGGTTTTCCTCCTACTATACACAGATTATGGTGAGGTAGTGGTTCAAGCATAGTATAGGACTCAGCAGTCCCACAAGTAGGCTACTGAGAAGAAGATGCATGCAATAGTTTTTGCTGAAGATTTTCATAGCCACCTGAACCCATTGTGTGGTTGTGCACATTCATTATACACCTTTCTCTTTGAGCATTTCTTATATCCTAGTTAGTCTAATCCATATGCTAGATATGTAATCCAATAATTCAAAATGATGAGCGAGGCTTAATACCTTGAATTCATCGGTTTTTCTTGTAGCAACAAACACCTCCCACACCTTTGGATCAAGATAGTTCCATTCCTCAGTGGATGACTTCTTCTTCTTCTTCTTCTTCTTCTTCTTATTCTTCTTCTCAGCGTTATATATTGTAAAGACCAAAAGTCTCTACTATTAAACATGATAAACAAAATCATCAATTGTGTAGCAGCGGAAGAATTAAATCTTGACTTTATTCAAAATGTATAAAGAGTACATTACACAATTTCCATAAAGGAAGTACATCTTTATACAAGCACAAGGATCTAGGTAGAGGAAGACTTAACTAATACAACATTGTCTCCAAACTAAACAACTACATAACATAAAAGCAACTATGATCATATACTATATGTTCTTCATCTTTCTTGTCCTATCCTTAGCCTTGGGTTCACCAAGCTTTCATGCGCACTCTGATTCCTATCCTGGATGGTTGGGGTCATCCAGTAAGAGAAAGATAAACAAGGTATGTGTTAAAAAGAAAGTATAGGACAAATAATAATAAAAAGCTTTTCAATATAAAAGATTCTCTACAATAAGAGATTTCAAAAGAAATGAGGCCAATATATGAATATGAGAGAGAGAAACGGCCACATTTATATATCAACAATTATCACATTTGCATGAATATAAATTATGACTCAACGTCCTCTCAATGTAGGGTGAGGCACCTATCGGACCTCACCAATGGCAGGGGGACTAAAACCCCAGTGCCCGGCAGGGGGACTAAAACCCCAGTGCCCTGTGGGTGGTTTGTACTCATGTACACTACATTGTCAATTGGCCAATAACTATATCATGCATAAACATTCACTTGGCAGCATAGTGAATATTATAACAAGAGGCACATAGCATTGGGAATACAACCCAAATAAATAATCTCAATCAACAGGCCATCATAGGCAACATCATTATACAAGTACTTCAAGAGATGAGCCAACATAGGCAACAACAAGATTAAATCATTTCCAAGTAAAGGAGGCATCATATGTAGAAGCATGATTCACATGATTAAGCCACAATGGCATAAACTAAGTAAAGAGCCAATAAATGTAATTAGAAGGATAACAAGGCTAGCACAATATAAATGGTGGGGTTGGATAAAAGCCCAACTGAGAGTAGGTGTATTGCACATTATCATCACATTTAAATTCCATAATAATAGGATCCACATACATAGGGGTCACATACATAGGAATCACATACATAATAGGTTGTACATACCTTAGTTTAAATACATTACCATCATATCCACCAAACAGATAGCAAACCATCCATATATCCTAGTTATAAACATAACACATGTATTAATAGATGTAAAAACATAAATCATAGGAAAAACCCTAATTTTACAAAACTACGATTTAGAGTTCAAAACCAAGTCCAAACGATTACTCATAATCTCCTGATTAATAAAACATATTTTATTTTACAAAACAGAGTTAAAATGAATTAATTATGTATTTTAAAACATTAATCATACTAAAAATGCCAATCAAAGCAAACTTCGGAAAACCCTTGAGAATCAGGTCTCAAAAATCGTAAAATCAGATTCTACGTTAAAAATCCTTTCCATCGACTATTTATTCATATTTTTCTGACCAAGGATCGATTTACTATGAATTAAGTAAACCTGACCAATCAGAAATTAATAAAACCATAGTGTGACATGTATTTAAATCAAAATAGGATTCGATGTAAATAACAGAGTAAAGGACCAAAATACCCTTGCTTGTTAAATCAAATCAATTATAACTACGAGGGCAAATTGGTCATTTGCAACCATCGATTGCTTTGCGATAGAAAGAAGAAACTGGGGGCGGAAAAGACCAAAATGCACCAGACCGAAACAAAGGCTCCATGGCCGGGGCATGGGTGCCTTGGTCATTGCCTGACCAGGCATCTTCCAGCCCAGGTCATGGTGCGAGCAGGGCAGCCTGAAGCTCGGCTCCATGGCGCATCTCGCCATCAGGGCACGCAACCGAAATCGGAGACTGGGAACGAGTCCAACGGGACCAGGCGAAGCTGAAGAAATCCTCGCCACAAGGCGGGGACTCTTGCAACCACCATTAAGGCTGGTGAAGGTCGGGAAACAGGGGAAGGCCGATTGGGGAAAACCATGGCGAGAACTTCTCCGAAAGAAAAACTAAGGTTGCGATTGCCTTCGCGAGGCCCAGGCGAGTCGAAAGGATGTGTCGCTGCAGGCGGAGGAACACCAGAACGTGAAAAGGCCAGGTGGCGGCGGAGCTCGTCGGCGGCCCTATAGGACCCGATGGTACAGGGTGCTGCGAGCAAAACTAATGAAGTCGAAGAGAAGCAAGGAGTCTAGGGAAGCTCACCGCTCATGCTATTGGACTGAAGTGGTCGAGAGGACGAGAAGCAGGCCGAGATCGCCGGAGAAGAAGAGCGGCCAGGTCAGGGCATCCGAGGGTGCGGGGGAACTAATTGAGGGAGGAGGAAGGAAGTATGAAGCCCGAGGGTCGATACTAAAGCCTTATATAGGCGGGGCGAGGCTTCTAGCACCGTCTGTGAAGTCGTGGCGGCGAAGGTGGTTTAGGCCCAATTGGGCGTTTCGTCAAACTAGCGAGGTAGATGATGAGCTAGGGCTCATTCAATTCGTCGTCGAGAGCCGAACTCAACGGAAATGGAATCGTGCGAGAAGGTGGTCGGACGAGGGAGAACGGATCGAGGGATCCAGAGAGGCGCGAACCGTTCAGGACTCGCGTCATAACTGAGGAAGACGACGATGCCCAAACCATTAGATTGGAATCCAACGGTTGGCAACTGGCGCGCATCAAGAGTAATGCGTGACAACCAGACCATAGGTTAAATGTGCGACATTTAAAGGAAATCAACGATATAAATGTAATAACTATAGTTACACTATATTAAAAGCTTATAAAATGCATTAGAGAGGTCAAATGAACTCCAAAAGCCACCAAAATTTAACCATAGGCTTATAATGACGAGTATTACAATGCTATATAATTAGAATCTCGTTTAATGCATAATAAGGCCCTTAATAAATATATAGCTCATAAAGGAGTATAATAATATATTAAAATCAAGGAATTATATGAAAAAGCTTATTAATGAGAAACATGTGAGTAATCTCGAGATATAAAACACATTAGGGTACAAATAATCATTACTCAACAAAATAACATATTAATATGAATTAAAATCATATTTCGAGGAGAGAGAAACAATAAAGGTTAATATACACATATATGAACTCAAATACATATTATTAATAATATATTTATCCAAAAAGCTCCAAATAAATATAATCTACTATATTATCCCATTAATGACCAAATTACATAAATAACCCTAACTTATCTCCTAATGTGGGATATTTGTGCAAACACCCCTCAATTTACATTAATGAGGGTAAATAGTGATTTCAACATCAAATTGTGCTCAAATTGCACAAGGAGTCCAAAAATGATCCAAAAGGATGTGAAATTTATAGAAAAGGTCCAAATGGACTCGAAGGTCAAGAAAAGCTCAAAAGTGGGTAAATTGCAGGGGAGACCCTGAGTTTCAGTATGTTACAGCACACCACCCCTTAAAGAGGATTTCGTCCCCGAAATCACAACAAGAGGAAAGAGAAGGTGAGTGTGCAACAATCCAACCTTAAACACTAGGTTATAACACTTAATCTAGGGTACCACATAAAATCTACATAAGTCAGGTGTTACTAAGGTTTCTACAAAACTTATAGCCTTTCATTAGACTCAACCTAATTAACAAATTTGCCTTATTAATATAATCTACATCCTGAAGAGGTATCTTATATATTATACTACTACTTGTGCCACATTTTATTCAAAACAATTATATCTCAATATGTGTATTTCCCTCATCAAGGGTTTTAAGCACAATTAGGGTTTACAAAGCCATTACAACATATATTAATGTATTAGGTCAAAAACCTTAATAACATGAATTCATTTTTCGTTATACTCTTAAAACTATCATGTAGAGTTATAACAAATTATTTTATAGAAAAAGTTAATATTATCCAACAAGTTATTAAGCCTATAATAATTCCAAATAATGTTCATATTACACATTTCATATCATCTTTTTATACTCATCCTAATGACATCATTAATCATTTTCTTCCATTACTTCATATTATAAATTATACATGTTTTACTTCACATTAGGCATTTTATGAATATTTATGTGAATCCAATTATTCATTATCATGTTTGAGTCATTATATGCATTTTGGTGAATAAGATGTAACACATTAATATATCAAGTTATGATGAGGTGTTCATTAGGGGACAAGGTGATATACCTTATATATATAGGTAACTTAGTGAATAAATCCATTTATATGCATTAAGGTATAACATGTGATGATGACACCTAATGTCACTAATGTATCATGAAAACATTAATGGTATATATATATGTTGTCAAGGCTAGATGATTACATCTTAGGGTTTAGGTCAACATGATTATTACATATTAAAGCATCCTTAGGGTGCACTATCCCTACATATATTACCATTAGGGTGACTTAATCAAAACTATGTATATTCACATATGAATAATTAATGATTATGTGCATCAAGAGTATATTAAGGTTCAAGCATGAGAATTATATGACTTATTCATTTGTTCATAAGCAAACAAGATAAATTACAACTATATTATGTTTGTTCAACTCTCACTAATCCCATGTCTAAGGAGTTAGAGTTTCTTTATTTCAAGGCATTGAGGGACTCCAACCCCCTAAAGAGGATTTCGTCCTCGAAATCAACAACCCCCAAAACTATCAAGGTACTAACACTACCTTTCCACTCAAAGGGTTGACTAAGTCAAACTATTTTAAGGGTATAAAGCCCAACATTAAAAGCCTTACTAAACTCTATCTTCTAAACTCAAGGTATAACATAGGGTACACTAAACCCTAAACATGGAAATCTAAGGCTCATATAAGATACTTAGGGATTACAAGATGATTTTTGTTTGAGAAAAGAAATAAAATCATCATATAAGGGTTATAAAGGTTATTCAACAATAAGGTAATATGTCTAAGGGTAGACTATTTCGAGCTGTCCATTTCAGATCAGGCCAGGCCAGGTTATATGAGCTCAGGAGTCCTCGTGACCAAGCTAGTGGGGCGGAGGAAAATATTGCCAGCCCCCAAGCTCTGACCCTTTCTAGACACCATCACTTCAACTTCTTGCTCTAATAGCTACTCAATAGACATTTCACCAAAAAGTTGACAAATTTTATTTCTAATAAGAAATTATTATGATCCTAAATCAAACATTCTTTATAGTTCAACTCTAAGGTGAAAAACTTACTATAGGGAAACTATATAAGATAAGGGTTCTATCTAGGAGACAATTTTGAATTAGTCAATAATCCGACTACCTTGATGCTCTGATACCATGCTGTAAAGACCAAAAGTCTCTACTATTAAACATGATAAACAAAATCATCAATTGTGTAGCAGCGGAAGAATTAAATCTTGACTTTATTCAAAATGTATAAAGAGTACATTACACAATTTCCATAAAGGAAGTACATCTTTATACAAGCACAAGGATCTAGGTAGAGGAAGACTTAACTAATACAACATTGTCTCCAAACTAAACAACTACATAACATAAAAGCAACTATGATCATATACTATATGTTCTTCATCTTTCTTGTCCTATCCTTAGCCTTGGGTTCACCAAGCTTCCATGCGCACTCTGATTCCTATCCTGGATGGTTGGGGTCATCCAGCAAGAGAAAGATAAACAAGGTATGTGTTAAAAAGAAATTATAGGACAAATAATAATAAAAAGCTTTTCAATATAAAAGATTCTCTACAATAAGAGATTTCAAAAGAAATGAGGCCAATATATGAATATGAGAGAGAGAAACGGCCACATTTAAATATCAACAATTATCACATTTGCATGAATATAAATTATGACTCAACATCCTCTCAATGTAGGGTGAGGCACCTACCGGACCTCACCAATGGCAGGGGGACTAAAAGCCCAGTGCCTAAAAAGTGGCAGGGGGAATAAAACCCCAGTGCCTAATATATAAAATGGCAGGGGGACTAAAACCCCAGTGCCCGGCAGGGGGACTAAAACCCCAGTGCCCTGTGGGTGGTTTGTACTCATGTACACTACATTGTCAATTGGACAATAACTATATCATGCATAAACATTCACTTGGAAGCATAGTGAAAATTATAACAAGAGGCACATAGCATTGGGAATACAACCCAAATAAATAATCTCAATCAACAGGCCATCATAGGCAACATCATTATACAAGTACTTCAAGAGATGAGCCAACATAGGCAACAACAAGATTAAATCATTTCCAAGTAAAGGAGGCATCATATGTAGAAGCATGATTCACATGATTAAGCCACAATGGCATAAACTAAGTAAAGAGCCAATAAATGTAATTAGAAGGATAACAAGGCTAGCACAATATAAATGGTGGGGTTGGATAAAAGCCCAACTGAGAGTAGGTGTATTGCACATTATCATCACATTTAAATTCCATAATAATAGGATCCACATACATATGGGTCACATACATAGGAATCACATACATAATAGGTTGTACATACCTTAGTTTAAATACATTACCATCATATCCACCAAACAGATAGCAAACCATCCATATATCCTAGTTATAAACATAACACATGTATTAATAGATGTAAAAACATAAATCATAGGAAAAACCCTAATTTTACAAAACTACGATTTAGAGTTCAAAACCAAGTCCAAACGATTACTCATAATCTCCTGATTAAGAAAACATATTTTATTTTACAAAACAGAGTTAAAATGAATTAATTATGTATTTTAAAACATTAATCATACTAAAAATGCCAATCAAAGCAAACTTCGGAAAACCCTTGAGAATCATGTCTCAAAAATCATAAAATCAGATTCTACGTTAAAAATCCTTTCCATCGACTATTTATTCATATTTTTCTGACCAAGGATCGATTTACTATGAATTAAGTAAACCTGACCAATCAGAAATTAGTAAAACCATAGTGTGACATGTATTTAAATCAAAATAGGATTTGATGTAAATAACAGAGTAAAGGACCAAAATACCCTTGCTTGTTAAATCAAATCAATTAAAACTACGAGGGCAAATCGGTCATTAGCAACCATCGATTGCTTTGCGATAGAAAGAAGAAACTGGGGGCGGAAAAGACCAAAATGCCCCAGACCGAAACAAAGGCTCCATGGCCGGGGCATGGGTGCCTTGGTCATTGCCTAACCAGGCATCTTCCAGCCCAGGTCATGGTGCGAGTAGGGCAGCCTGGAGCTCGGCTCCATGGCGCATCTCTCCATCAGGGCACGCAACCGGAATCGGAGACTGGGAACGAGTCCAACGGGACCAGGTGAAGCTGAAGAAATCCTCGCCACAAGGCGGGGACTCTTGCAACCACCATTAAGGCTGGTGAAGGTCGGGAAACAGGGGAAGGCCGATTGGGGAAAACCATGGCGAGAACTTCTCCGAAAGAAAAACTAAGGTTGTGATTGCCTTCGCGAGGCCCAGGCGAGTCGAAAGGATGTGTCGCTGCGGGCGGAGGAACACCAGAACGCGAAAAGGCCAGGTGGCGGTGGAGCTCGTCGGCGGCCCTATAGGACCCGATGGTACAGGGTGCTGCGAGCAAAACTAATGAAGTCAAAGAGAAGCAAGGAGTCTAGGGAAGCTCACCGCTCATGCTATTGGACTGAAGTGGTCGGGAGAACGAGCAGCAGGCCGAGATCGCTGGAGAAGAAGAGCGGCCAGGTCAGGGCATCCGAGGGTGCGGGGGAACTAATTGAGGGAGGAGGAAGGAAGTACGAAGCCCGAGGGTCGATACTAAAGCCTTATATAGGCGGGGCGAGGCTTCTATCACCGTCTGTGAAGTCGTGGAGGCGAAGGTGGTTTAGGCCCAATTGGGCGTTTCGTCAAACCAGCGAGGTAGATGATGAGCTAGGGCTCATTTAATTCGTCGTCGAGAGCCGAACTCAACGGAAAAGGAATCGTGCGAGAAGGTGGTCAGACGAGGGAGAACGGATCGAGGGATCCAGAGAGGCGCGAACTGTTCAGGACTCGCGTCATAACTGAGGAAGACGACGATGCCCAGACCGTTAGATTGAAATCCAAAGGTTGGCAACTGGCGCGCATCAAGAGTAACGCGTGACAACCAGACCATAGGTTAAATGTGCGACATTTAAAGGAAATCAATGATATAAATGTAATAACTATAGTTACACTATATTAAAAGCTTATAAAATGCATTAGAGAGGTCAAATGAACTCCAAAAGCCACCAAAATTTAACCATAGGCTTATAATGACGAGTATTACAATGCTATATAATTAGAATCTCGTTTAATGCATAATAAGGCCCTTAATAAATATATAGCTCATAAAGGAGTATAATAATATATTAAAATCAAGGAATTATATGAAAAAGCTTATGAATGAGAAACATGTGAGTAATCTCGAGATATAAAACACATTAGGGTACAAATAATCATTACTCAACAAAATAACATATTAATATGAATTAAAATCATATTTCGAGGAGAGAGAAACAATAAAGGTTAATATACACATATATGAACTCAAATACATATTATTAATAATATATTTATCTAAAAAGCTCAAAATAAATATAATCTACTATATTATCCCATTAATGACCAAATTACATAAATAACCCTAACTTATCTCCTAATGTGGGATATTTGTGCAAACACCCCTCAATTTACATCAATGAGGGTAAATAGTGATTTCAACATCAAATTGTGCTCAAATTGCACAAGGAGTCCAAAAATGATCCAAAAGGATGTGAAATTTATATAAAAGGTCCAAATGGACTCGAAGGTCAAGAAAAGCTCAAAAGTGGGTAAATTGCAGGGGAGACCCTGAGTTTCAGTATGTTACATAAATGTATTCTCTTATCAGATTTGTCCTATAATGCCTTAGTACCATGCCAAAATTTTACATCACCCTTTAACGATGCAATTTTTCATCTAGGTCAAATATTCTCTACAATAGTCCATAACGATGCAATTTTTCATCTAGGTCAAATATTCTCTGCAAATGTCCATGTACTTAATGGAAAATTCTTAAACACAAAATCATAAACAACTTTAAAAATAGAAATGTAAATGGTAATATCTCACACATAGTTCTTTCCATATTCATTCTTTCTTGCAAGGATCAACTTTATACCAGGACTCTATATTTACATCTATTTTTCCATGAGTTAGAACCCCTATATATGACATAAAAGAACTATGGTTCTTCCCAATAGGATTTCATTGATGATAAAACTCAATGACCAACTTCGGTCCATTACCCTGTTGTTCTAGTAGCGTGTTCATCATGGCGATGCATCTTATTTTTGCAAGCTGACAATGTTGGGCATCAAGCTTAGCAAGATCCTCAGGGTGCACATCCTCATGATAAAATTAACAAAAATCACACATAAGTCATAAAAATATATGACTTATAAATGTGATACAATAATACAACAATATAGACATTGTAAAATTCACATCTATGTAATGAAAAAATACAACTTATAGCAGTGTCATGCTCATGGTGCACATTGTCAAGGTGCTCATCTTCACTATAATCATCATCACGGTCATCAAACACATGGTCAGACGCCATTTGAAATAATGCCATATCAAAAATAGTCAAACAATGAAATATAAATGAATGTAAATACTTATTTAACATTTAAAAAAAATAAAAGCATGCCTCTAATATTTGAATCTCGTATCAATTAACATTTTCTTGGTGTGATCTCCATGTGCATATAAGTCAGTGTCAGCTTCAATATTTGGTGTTGGCAAGCCAACTGAGAATGGACTAGAGTTATCATACTTGTCATGATACTCTTCTTCATCTATAGGATCTGCAATGAACTATCTTTTAGCATGAAGAACAACCAAGCATTTTCCTTTGTACGATCATCAATATAAAACTTTTGCTTTGCATGCGATTCCATTATGAATGGTTGACCCTTCTTTTCAATCCTTTCCAAATTCACTACTTTGAAACCCAATTCATCCACTAGAATTCCTTTGGTGTTACCAACCTAATTACACATAAAGATCATACTATGAATCTATATAGTCAAACTCTTATACGTCTTCAATGACACTATAATATGACATTTTATCTTCGCGTGAAATCTTATCCTTTGCATTAGAAAAATACAATGCAGATGGTTGAAGGCTGACCCCACTATTTTGGATGACACTCTTATCATCGTGAAGCTTTGTGTAATATGAAAATCCATTTGTCAAACTTTTCATAAGACATAGAATTCATTTTTAGTTTAAAGGCGAGGAATTTGATATGTTTAGCAGCATTATTTGGTGTTTGAGATATTTGATGTAATAATTTATCTTCAAACCACCTTATAAATGTCTTGTTATGCTCTGTAGCAAGAAACATTAAATTGGATCGAGTATATTTTGTCTTTATGCCATGTTTTAGTCTTATTGAATCAATATTCTCTTCACATATAGGGCATGTTTTGGATCCTTTTACACTATATCCAGACAAATTTCCATACGCTAGAAAGTCATTATTAGTGCAAAACAACATAGCATGCAAATGAAATATCTCTTTATGTGAAGCATCATAGGTCATCAGACATTCTCCCCAGAGTGTCTTTAATTCATCAATCAGAGGTTTGAGATAAACATCAATATTATTGTCAGGTTGTTTAGGGCCAGATATCAACAACGACAACAAGACGTACTTATTTGTCATACGCAACCAGGGTGGAAGAACAATCATAATAGGCCAAGTGATATCTTGGCTGCTCAATGTGCCATGTGGATTCATCCCATTAGTACAAATACCAAGTCTTAGATTCCTAACTTCTTCACAAAATTTAGGATAGAATAAATCAATCTTCTTTCATTGTGGGGAGTCATACACATGTCGTAGGATCCCATCATTATTTTTCTTTACCTCTGCATGCCACCTTAAATTTTCCGCATCCATGGTATTGCCAAATAAGAATTGAAATCGTAGTATTATAGGAAGATGTCACATCACCTTGGCAGGAGAGCTAGTTTTAGACTTCCCTAGATTCGTCATTTTATACCTTGATGCCCCATATTTTGGACAATCTTTCAAATCGACATGGTCCTTTTGAAATAACACACAGTCATTTGGGTAGGCATGTATCATCCTAGACTTCATTCCCATTGGGCATAACACTATATTTAATTTGTATGTTGTGATTGGAAGCTTATTTCCTTCAGGAAGAATTTCTTTCAACAAAGAAAATCATGACGTGAATGTTTTGTAACTCCATATATTGTTAGCCTTTAGAGTATACAGTCTCAACACAGCGCTCAGCTTCATAAACATAATACAACCTATGTATAACAATGTCTCATCATCATGCACAATGTTTCTAAATAAGGATGGTGGATCAGTGTACTCTACCCCATAACTATCCATCATCACATCAACCATGTCTATCAAAATCAATTCATTCACATCTACATCATCGACAACAATTTCTTCTTCAACACAGTACTGCTATCAACATCTACTGATCTCATAGTTGGCATCTCTCCATGTCAGTACCAATTCGTATAGCCATGTACACTCTCATTGCAAATGACATGATTTTTGAATTGGTCAATAGTGTTGACTTTTAAGTTCTTATTTCAATGCCTACAAGGACAATAGAACCTATCTCCAAGTTCGTATAGCCATGTACACTCTCATTGCAAATGACATGATTTTTGAATTGGTCAATAGTGTTGACTTTTAAGTTCTTATTTCAATGCCTACAAGGACAATAGAACCTATCTCCAAGTCATTTCCAATGTCCCTCCATGAATCTTATAAATTGATCAAGACCAATAATAAACTCTAGGGTGCAGCAATTTGGAATGGACATCCATGATCTATCCATTCTATAATCAAAGAGAAAACAAAAATTTAGGATTTAGGGTTTACATGATTAGGGTTTAGGGTTTACATGTTAGGATTTAGGGTTTACAAATTAGGGCATAGGATTTATAGATTAGGATTTAGGGTTTATAGTTTAAAAATTAATGTTGGGAGTTCAGTAATAAATGTGTGTACCACCTATCCCATTCTTGAACACCTAATCTCACTAGTAAGTGTATAATGTGTGATTGGTTTTCAAGAAAATTTTGACAATATTTCCCCACAGTTCTCCAAGTAAATCGAAGAAGATGGGCAAATATTCACCTACATATGTACTTAGAGAACAAACAGGAAAGTCCTTAAAAATGTCTCAAAAACCAAATACACATTATACACTTACATTCTAAGTGAGATTGAGTGTTCAAGAACAATCCTAAGCTTAAACTATCCAAGATTTACTCCTAACGAGTAAACTTTGAATGGGTTTCTAAGCCAACACCATGAATTAGATATTAGGATCTATAGAATAGGGTCAATTTTTATGCCACACATCTATTGGTCATTTATAAAAATTTACATACCAAAAAATAAACAAATCATCAGACTTACATTATAAAAATTATATAATTAACATACCAAATACGGATAATGTTACCAAATATACATACATAATGTTACCAAATATGCATAATGTGTGATGGTCATGAGATGAGATGATATATGATGAGATGAGCATAATTTGACCAAATAAGAGATGACTAGTATAAGGATGGGAAAAGATTATATGAGATGACAATAATTTGGCCCATTTTTTTCAAAACGAATAAAAATTTAACATAACTATGTCAGTATCACAATTTAGTGTGACATTTTTAACCTAAATGCGTCATAATTATAGGTAGGCATAATCACATAATTATGTCATAATGATGTCATAATCATAGGTAGGTAATACAAGTAGGAGATGGTAATAATTTGACCCTAGGATTTTCAAAATTTACCTTAATAGAAGCAGTAGAGAGATCTGATAGTAACTTGGGTAGTAGCTTCAGCAGTAGAATTTGGGAGCTCCAATAGTAGCTCTGGCAATATATTTGGGAGCAGTAGTGGTGGCAGACGTTGTAACATTCAGCGAGGGAGGTTGGAAGCATGAGAAGAAACAACATTTTTGGTGGCGACGAAGGAGGCTGGAGAAGGAGGTGGCAGTGGCTTGAGTAGCTAGAGGCGATGACAAGAAGAGAAAGAGCATGAGAAGGATCAGGTGGTGGCAGCATAGGTTGGAATCTCTAGAGCTATAGAGCTATCGGCTGCTCAAATAATGAAATAGAGATTGGGGAAGTCTATTTTGTGTGGGTGATATTAAGTTTAACATAGTCGTCGGTTGTCTGCAAAAATCAACAATTAAGTATTGAGTCGTCGGTTGGATACCTATAATCGGCACCTATCCTAGTTACTTGTACATCGGTCATATGCAAAACATCGATACAAGAGGCCATTATCTGAGTGGAAAAAAACCAGTCTAAGTTAGGCCTAAGTCGTTGGTTGTATACCAAAAACCGACACCTATCCTAGTAATATAGACTTCGGTTAGATGTAAAAAAACCAATGCAAGAGGACATTATCTGAACAAAAAATGGGCTTCAGTAAGGCCTTACTCCTACATGAACTGACACTAAAGTGCAATTTGTAGGGAACACTTTTTCACAAAGAATGTGGCGTGAACCCTCCGACGTCAGTTAATTTACATAAAATGGACACCTATTCTGCAATTTTTTACAGCTTTTCCTATGAATTAGTGTCAATTTTGTGGGAAACAACCTAAGAAAGAAGTATTTTAGAGGTAAATTTTATTTCACGTGAAGGTGTTTGTCATTGGTTCCTAGAAAATTGACATGCACCTTAAAATTTTTGGAGACAAATAATTTCCATTGAAAATTTGTATATCACATGTTAGTTTACACATCAGTTTTGTAAGAATCTAAGTGATGTTAAACAAAAAGTGGTACCCATGTTTTTTCTAGAGCGGTAGGACTTGATCAATGGTGACGTTTATGTTATTCAACCAACATTTTTTGGTGTATAGTGTCATTTTTTTATTGGAACTGACGTCAGGAAAAGTGCATTAGTGGTCAGAATTGTACTAGTGTTGATTGATGTAGTTAAATGTAATAAATTGACTTAAGTAGTCAAGTGTAACCCTAAAAATGTAGTTCTCTAAGACCCTAGATAATATTCTAGTGTCAGAACTTTGTTGGATAGTAGAATAAATGATCCTAGTGGAGCTCGGAGTTATATACTATTGAGTATATGCATGTGCAAGGAGGGGATGTACATGCCATCTTGATCCCAAGATTTTGGATAGTGGTTGTGGTTGTGTCTTGGATGTGGAAGTGTTTCAAAGCAAATGTGGTCGTAACTCAAATTTGAGGGATGTATACCCTAGTTTCTAGTGTCATGGCCAGTGCATCCAAGCGGGCTAGGTTGCCTTGATAGTAGGGCTTATGTACCAGTATGTTTGTTACTCATAGTGACTAAGGGGAAGAGATCATAGGATTTTGATCATCCTGGGTCTTATACGGGGCTGATTTTGACTTTGTAGTGGTCAACTAGTAGTTTGAGTGGTACACCTCAAACTATACAAGGCTTAATAAATCATGTAATTCAGCTGCGTAGTTTACCTATTAGGGTTAGTTGGTGAATCAATTTGGATGATGATCCTTTCATTGTTCTTTTTCATTTGTAGATAATTTATAATGCAGTTAGAGAAATAAACTATACTCATAACTCTAACTATGTCTAATCCTTATGCAAGTTTTACATTGACTTTCAATTATGTAATACTATCTTCTTTAACTACTAAATTCACAACCTTAGTAAGAAACAAATGTATTTGAAGTTATATCTCTCGCTAGAACATCGGTCTCACCTCATGGGTTTCCGATCCATTAGGTTACCAGCATTTCTGCCAAACTTAGAATGACAAGGAGACATAGTTTAAAGATTTGTGGTGACAGGATGTTGGTGTGGTTAATTTAAAGTCCTATAGTCATCCTTGTATGGGGAGTTTTGTAAATCATGTATATGGACTCATAATTTTGCTTGTATTGCTGGAGCAATGTACATGATGTAGTTATGTAAACTATATCTTTTGTATATATGTTGTGGCTAAAGCCATTGAACTTATGTAAAGATATTTGGTATGAATATATGTGAGTTAAGGCCACTGTGTGGATAATTCTTTTGATATGCTTGGAAAGTTTTATATTGGGTTGTAATTTTGTGCTATCTTTAGTAATGTGTCTAATTAGTGATCTATCCATGTTTTGATTTTGTATAATCTCATTTAGCATGGTCAGTTTCCAAAAGTACACAAACAGTTTGGCCGAGGTTTAATTTGGGAATAGGATAAAAGTATAACAAAAATGAATGAATTAACAAAACTATTTTATAATCAAATATATGTTTAATTTCAAATACATTTAGGTGATTCATATTAGGAGGAACTTGATGTAGGATGATAAAATCAAGAGGAGATATTTTTGGAGTTACAAAACAAGCCTCTTTGGTATAACTATATTGGGGTACAAGAGTAGCCCTTAGTTAAAAGGGGGTTAGTTTAACTCTATATTTGACCAAGAACAATGCCGACATAAATGGAATAAAGGTACAAACTAGGTTTTCAAATTATGATAAAGTAATTAATAAGCAACCTTAAATCATTTATGTTTTAAAACAAAACATTATATTAGAAACAACATGAACTCCCAATGTCACTCAATCACAATTAGGATGGTGAGAGGTTCATAAGCCCATGTTTAAAACAACTTCTTGTTGTTATTCAAGAAACTAACATATAGTTGAAGGAACAAGAAGATTTTATCCTTCCCTGAGATCTTATACTTGTTTTTCTCTCTTTGGGTGACTGAATCATTATCCATACAAGATTATGTAACTAAACCTTACATTTATTCTTCTATTGATGCCCCATTTCAAGCTAATCTAGTTCCAAAAATTGGAAACAACAGGCTTTGGAGTATGTTTTATGAGTTTGAAGCTTTAGGGAATATTAGATTGACCCCTAAGCTATAAGGAATTAGGCTAAGTTGAAGAATCTTATTTTTAAATATATAATCAAGAAACTATATTCTTTTTCTAAAATTAACTAAAGAAACAACATAGATCACTAAATGAATATGTTAACCAAATATAGATAATTTTCTTTGATTTTTAGGAAGCACTCCTAGGCAAGGACACATTGGACCCAAACATGTAGTGTAATACCCCTGACCTGGGTTATGGATTAACCCTAGAAGTTTTTCTTAAGTAAGTTACTTACCAACTGGTTCAAAATTCTTGAAAAGTAATTAAGGCTTCTTATGAAGTTTGTTTTCAAGTTTGAGCTTAATTGCAAACTATTTGTGCAATATATGAAAGTCTGAGAGAAAAGTGCAATTTACCCAAGATGAGGGTTTATATTGCAAAATGACACATTTGGAATGTGTTTTAAGTGTTTTAGTATCTCAAGAAAGTGAATTATGATAAGTGGTGGCTTGTGGAAAGCCTAAATCCCAAGTTACAACTCGTTTGAACAATGCTAGTACCTTGTACACCAATTTTGGTACAATTTGTAATTTACCCAATATGTACGGTCAAAATGTAAATTAACACCTCTAAAGTGTCCCTACTCCCTCTTTGTATCTTTTAGAGGAAATATAAAGAAGGGGGCGCTATGTTTGAATCACCATTGAGTGATGATACTCTTGGTAATGAAAGACCAAGAATGAGTTGAAGACAAGAGCCTTATATGTGTTGTATTGACTTGTAGACTTGATATACGGAGCCTATCAGCCAAGGAGCCAAAGTGGGAGACTTCTATCAGTTTGTTGAGCCTTGTAAAAGACCATGATGGGCAGAGCACCTCAAGTAAGTGGCCCATGGCGGGTTTCAATGTTCCTTACAAAAAGTGTATCAGGTTGCTTATTTAATGAGATAAAGACAATATAACTTGCCCAACAAGATAAGTAAGGGACGAGATATTGTCTCTAGGTTATCCTCAAGACTCTTGCATGGAAAGATATACATGTGTGCATGCATGGCCACATTTCAACCATGCATGGCCACGTGTCATCTAGTAGCATAAGGTGAAGACACCTCTTATATGCTTTATCTCATGAATCCAAGTATATATACTTCACCTTTCACCAACTTATGAAAGTTTACGATCCTCATAACCACTCCCCTTGGGGATATCGTGCAAATACCCTTAGGTATCATGCAAAGCAGCTCAAGGATCTAGGATAGTTCGAGCACCAAACTTTAGGTAAGACTTTGGTCACCTTCAACCTTGGTTGAAGTAGGATATCGGGTTATGGATATTCGTTTCTTTCCTTCTTCACCAAGTTCTTAACTATGGTGATATGTTATCCATGATGGAGTTTTGAACAAGCCCTAGACCTTGGAGAAGTTCTTCTTCAACCTTAGGATGTGAATCTTTAGAGCTTGGAGCCTTGAAGCTGATCACACGCCGAGTTATATAACTTGAACCCTATCATGTTATTATTCATCACCTAAATTGCTATGCTTAAATGAACTACTTTTAATTCCAAAATCTTCTGAAATGATTGATGCAATTATGAGTTCTAGTAGTTTCCTAGACCTTTTTCCATGAACTTTAACTATTAGAACGGAGGTCTAGAGCTTGAAGAAGATGGTATCACTTTATAAAGTGATATCGAGTTCAAGCTTTCACACAAGTAGCTCTAACCCGATATGGGTATGTGTAGACTTTTCTTGCCTGATATGTTTACATGATATGCTTGAATGATATGCTTGCATGATATGCTTGCACGATATGGAGTCAAAAATAGACTCTTTGCACGATATCAGGTTTAAAGTATACTTGAAAGCCGATATGAAACCCTAATTTGGGTAACCCGATATGAGTAAAGAATAGCAAGTGCTCTTGCACGATATGATCATGTAATGTATATTTGGTACCTGATATCTTGAAGTACACACATCTGATGCACAATATGAATGCTTAAGTAAACCCTAATGTATGATACAAGGTATGGATTCAACACAAAATGTAACATGATATGGTTGGAATACATCCACCCGATGTGAAACCCTAGATAAGGTTAACTCGATATAAAGATGCATGATAGCTCATACACGATATGAGTCATGCTTGTTGCATGATATGAGAGATACCCCACTTATCCTTATGCATGATACAAGCCTAGATTACACCTCTTCCACGATATAGGGGTGTTGAACACTCTAATCAACATAGAGTTGGAAACCCAAGATGATGGGTAAACTGAGATGAGTGGTGGATGATACAACATGTATGAGATGAATGATATCTCTATATTGATAAAGAATAGCACCTACTTTTATCTTGTGAATGATGTGAAGTTTAAACTCATACTTCATGCACGATATGGCATGATGTGACCTATTTAGTGGAAAACCCTAGATGAGGGATTGGAATCCGATATACTCCCTTTTTTGTGTAATAAATGGTGGTATGAGAATTTAATAAGACCATTAGCTTGTCAAGTAATTATATGATAAGGATGATCCTTGAAGGAATGAAGGGGATATGAGTTTCAGGGTCTACCTAAAATGGTAACTCGATATGCTACCTAAGATGGATGCTCGATATGATACCTGCTATGGATGCCCGATATGTTACCCAATATGGATGCCTGATATGGGGCATATCTTTTGCATGATATGGCACTAAATACAAAGATTATATCTGATATGGGGTCAAGCATTGAGTTCATACCCAATACAAAACTAATCTGTAGTAATAAGATCTAAGTGATAGTCCATCTGATGTGAGTACATGATATGCTGATTAGGGTTTGCACCCTCAAAACATGACATGGTGATGTGGTTATACCACATGTCGATATGAATATATGACATAAATTAAAGGATTTGTTTTATGTAAAATATGATAACACACACATCTTGATACCAATATGGAAGTGACACTTCAATCATGTGTGATTGATTGAGGGACATATGTTGAACGTGGTGTTAAATGAAAGATAATATTATTGATGGACTAATGTTCCTTAAAGAGGAGGATTGGATCAAAAGTATGATGTATTCGTTATCCTAGAAAGGATGAGAGAGAAACACATGCTTTGCGTTGATAATCATTTAATGATAAATGTTGAGAACATATATAAGTATGATTGAATACTTATGATATCAATGTATGCTCCTAGATGTGTGGAGCAATGAACTAGGGTTTGGATTAATAATATGAACATGAAACCCTATTTGGTTATAAAGGGAAACCCTAACCCTAATGATGGGAAGGTTGTATTTCTCTTATTACATAAGCCTTGTGAGGCATGCTAAATACTTGTATAACAAGTATAATGATTAATGTCCTTGTGAGCCATATGAATAAGTTGTTGCCTAGTGAGAGGTGACAAGATGTGTAATGGCCTTGTGAGCCATATGAATAAGTTGTTGCCTAATGAGAGGTGATAATATGTGTAATGACCTTATGAGTCATGTGAATAAGTTGTTGCCTAGTGATAGGTGACAAGATGTGTAATGGCCTTGTGAGCCATGTGAATACTTGTACAACAAGTGAATTGAATACCTTGGTCTAAGGACCAGGAGGTAATAGTTTCCTATTACAAAGGTAACAATGATATGTATACCCAGATTAAGTAATCATGATGATAATGATATAAAGGGATGAGGATCCCCAGTAATGTGATAATGGGATGAGATCCCAAGTACCAAGTATCTAAATGTGTTTTAAAGACTTGAATAGATGTATTACACCTTTCTTTGTAGCAATTGTTCTGATTAATAATGATGATTTGTTTGATGCAAAAAGAATGATGTAATACATGTAATACATCATTAGGAACTATAAAACATTGCCATGTCCATAGATCCATCAGCATCAGAACATGTTGAATGGTGAAACGGGTTTCCCGTAGCATAACCCAGAATGCATATTTTTGAATATGTGGAGGCATGGAGCCTAAGTGTCCATGACTCAATAATCTCATAAGAATGTATTAACAGAGCATGGTGAACTGACCTGTGGCTCACGAGCATGGTGTCTATGTGTCCATGGCTCAGAGTATGGTGCCTAAGTGACCATAACTCAATAATTGGGGACGGTTGTCGTAGATGTTTCCCCTAAGAGAGCACAATTGACGTTGTATCTCTAAGTGAGGATTCCTATGTATCCTGGAACAGCTATATTGCACCTGACACAAGATGTCATGTTAAGCCTAAGTGGTCTCGTACTGACCAAGACAAAGGAGTTCATGGTAACCGGCTCTTCCATTGACCTTGTATGGTACTGACTTGTGAGAAGTTTGTGGTCGGTTGGAGATGAACGGGGTATGCTTCATCTCCTCAGGGCATAAGTGTGCTTGTAAAATATGTTCAACCGTGTAGCATATCTTCTTAAGGATCGAATACAGAAAACATTGATTGATGCGCAATTCAGTTATACATCTTAGTTGATAGATGTTATTTATGTTTCTTTACATTCCTTACAAAGCATATAGATGATTTATAACTCTACCATGGGTTGATGCAATGTTCTCCTTAAGAAAGGAGATTATCTTATTATGTTCATACAATGATTAATCCTGCCTGTTAACATAAAAGAACCCCTGCTCAGTTTTTATAATGATTATCATCAATAATAATATGGTCGGCGAAGAGTTATATCTCTCGCTGGGATAATTGTCTCACCCTGTGGGATCCATAATTTTTTTTTAGGTAGACAAGCACGAAGCAGTGGAGATCTTTCTACAGAGGAGAAACAACAGTTGAGGCAGCATTGACAGCTTAGGTTGAGTGTATTGTCTGTCATGTCTTGTAGATAGAAGTCCTATATGTTGTCTCTATACTCTTAAGTCCTTGGAGTTGGTTCGTAATGGTCTCATGAATGATCTGAGATTTTGGCTTGTATGCCTCGAGGTTTTATGATGCTCCAGTATGTGTTTTGATAGAAAAACTATTATATGTTGTCCTCGAGATGAGATGAAATAATGTTGTACAATACAAATCATGATATGTATAAGTTTTGGATCTTTTAGTAAGAGTTTTCTGGAAAAAAGATCTCCTTGCAAAATGATTTTAAATTTTAGTGATTTTTGTTAATCCGCTAATTATGTTTATTCTTCTTAATTAGTAACGATTTCTTTGTCAGTTTGATAACAGTCGTTACATGTAGAGTACACCATGAAACCAAAGACACGATGGAAAGTCATTTTGTGAAAGAATGAGCAACTGGCTAGGTCTTACCATGTTGTGCCATACTCATATTGCTAAAATGGTTGTGATTTAGGATTATGCCTCAATAATGTTTAAATCTCTCGTCACGTCAATGGCCTACATATTAGACTTGGTCTTTGGGCCAATGAATATTATTTTCCTTCCAAATAAATGTAGATAAGATTAAAAATGTATACCAACATGTACATATAACTTATTTATACTAATATAAAACTAATACACTTGCAAATTGCTAAATAAATTCAACCATATAGATGAAAAGGTTATTGTATTGATTAGACATGTTTCAAAATCATAGTCCCTTACCTCTTGTATAATAGAGATATAACTAACAACCATCCAACCATCTTTGAAATTTCTACAACTTATCATTATTATAATATAAAAACATTATTAAATGAGTTGTCCCCAAATGTCTTATTGATATGATAATTGACATATCCAATGTAAAATAAGGTTAGAATTTTTGTATACTATGGCAAGCATATATATTATATATAGAACAATATACCCATGTATAATATACTTTTGGAATTATTAATATGAGTCAATAAGTATATTTTAGATAATATATAATTAAAAAAATTGTATTTAAATGTATCTTACAAAAAATAGACATTATATATGAACATGTGGTTATGTAAATGTGTATATACGATAAATTTGGGTATCTTGGTATTTGGTGTCTTAGAACACACTGTACAAGAATCTAAGTAAACCATTTTGTCATGAGTCACCGATGTAAAAATATGATGTGGTCAACGTCAAATTATGTGGGGTGAGACATGGGTCAGATCTGGCTTGCTCAGCTGATTCTCATGCCTACAACTGTATTGCACCCCACAATCTGAATTGTTGCAAGGGTGGCCGACAGCAAAGCCAGGGGAGCCATGCCCCTAGATATTTTGAAAATTATATATACATGTATATATACGTATATGTATGTTAAATTACTATATATATTAACTACATCATAACCAAAAAAACTATTATATTGGCCGAGTGGTTTGTGGTGAGATTCTTTTATATTTGGACTCTGGTTCAACTCTTAGTTTCAACAAGGTTTTCTTTATTTCCTCATGTTTCTTACATATTTACAACATATTCCTTGAAATATAATAAACAATATATAAGAACCTCTAGTTATAAAAAAAGAAGGATTTTATATTTCAAAATAAGTTATATGTGACCTTGTAAATACAATTATAGAAAAATATGTGTTTTTTTATTAAAGTTTAAGGATATCTTTTTGTGACACTTATTTAAAATTTAATGATTGAACTCCTCAATTAATAAGACTATAGAGAGAAATAGAATACTTAATTATACTCTCTAGGAGAATTTTTTTGATGTACGTACGTATTCTACTATTGAAAAGTATTCATAATAATTAATTACTAAACTACTTAGAAACGATTTGCATGTCATATTTTAAAATATAGGTAGATCTTTTATGTATTTTATATTTCATAGTAAGCTTTAGGCAACCCCATAGCTAAACAAATGCAACATTAAAAAATGTACTTTTTATGAAACTTTTAAAGGTATTTTTGTGATACTTAGTTTGGAAGTCAATAGTAAAATTTCTTAGTTGGTAAGATGACATGTTACTTATATCTAGAGTACAATAGAATACTTTATTATCTTTTTATTTTATTCATAAATTTAGACAACTTGTGACACCTCTGATTATAAAAAATTATGCAGGTCAAGGTTTATTTATGCATATTACTTTTTTATTATCAAAAAGTTTTCAAAATTAATATTTTCTAAATTACTTTGTTCTTATTTCAATGTTATACTCCAAAACTAAGTAGAACTTTTATGTATTAACAATAGATAATTACCAACTCTAGTACATGTTTAATAATGCAATTTTAAAATGTATTTTGTCAAAAGTAATTACATTAAAATTAATGTTTACTTATCTCAACTTACATCCCACATCTATCACTACCTACTTATTTCAACTTCAATATTGATAGTTGACACCACACCAAACTTGATAGAGCTATACATTAAATTTGAATGTCTTCTAATTCTAGTAAATAATAATTGTTGAACGTGATGAAATATATGTGCCTTTTGTGATTAATACTTTATGTTTATTTATTTCTCCATTTACTAGAAAATGAAATTCTTTACATAGTTTACAATTTTCTATTTTTCCTTTAATAGTTCAATATTTTAAAATATAATTTACATTTTATGTTCATAATTTTTTATTTTATGTGTTCTTAGAAAATAATGAGCCAAAGCTCATGATTGATGAAGTCTTTACACTTATGTTGAACTTGTTATACAATTTTTTTTTTAAACTAAATTAATTAGTTATACATAAAATTTATATATATTAACATATGTATATAATTATTATTATTTTAGACTAACAAATATCTATATGTACATTTACATATTTAACCATTTTTTATTTTTGATAATGTAGAAAAGAGAAATCCTATTCACATTATAATTTATCATAACGTATAACAATTTAGCCGTCATGATACTAGGTTTTTCAAATTTTTCTTTCCATATGAAAGATCACATATTTTTCGCTCATGTACTTTAACATATAAAGACTTAGCATACATTATACGACAACCTAACACAATTTATTTTATATATTTAACATGTATGTAATGATGATTTGCAACCCCCTCCCAAATCATGAATCATAGTTCTGCTCCTAAAGGTAGCTAATGACGAATGAGGTTTTTTCTCGAAAAGTCATCTCAAGAGGATTCGAACCAAGGCAATCTTGTTTAACATAATACCCCTTTATGTATATTTAAAACTTCCAATTTACGTATATTTAGTGGACTACAGATCAATGATAAATATTCCTCACAACAATTCAATTTTACGTATAATATGACTCGTAAGCCCCACACGGACGAGTTTGAACTGCGACAAGGAGGTAGGATTTTTAACTTCAAGTACTATTTTAACACACCCCACAATCATGTGAATGTCACTAACATTGTTGCTAAAGTCACATAGACGTTGAGAAGAAGTTTACAATTCAACCACTCTTCATTAGATCATGAGCAATGTCCACAAGCTGTGGTTCACACCCCCCCCCCCAAAAAAAAGAACATGGGACTCAATGTACATCCACCTGCCAAATTAATTCCTTGTTAGGAATTTTGGTGGGCAAGTGATGATGTTATGCAAGACTGAAGGCACAACATTTAACGTGGAAAACTCTCCCCAAGACAATGAGATAAAAATCATGGGGCAAGACCGGACAATAAGCACTATGTAACCAGAATTACAACTCACACTATCCAAATTTGATCACCCCTAAATTCAGGAAGCTCCCCCTTCATGAGAACAAAGATAAGGAGAACAAAATTACACCCAATGTGTACAAATCCTCCCTTTTCAACTTTTTCTCCTCACGACACCCTGTCGCTGGGGACTACTTGTTGCCGTTGTGATCGTTGATCGGGTCACCTCTACTCCTGATGAGATTGTCTACTTCACTGCAAACTAGAAGCTCTCTCCGCCTAAGAGAGTCGGTATGTGTTCTCCGTTGATCGTACGGACCGTAGTCATTATCACGTCACCAATAGTATGCCACCAACTGTGTGTGTCTTCCACTGCTCGGATCTGCAGTTGTGGTTGATGCACCACTTCTGTGTCGCCGGCTGATGCACCTCCTTCGTTGATCAGACACAGCGTCTTCATTGTCGATGTTGCAACACCAACAAAGTACCGCCAATTGATGTGCATCCTCTATTGTTCGGATCTGCCTCCGTTTTCAATGCACTACCGCTGTGTTGTTGATCTCTAACCATTACTTCACATCAAGGCATAGTTGTTGGCCCTCTCTTAACCACAAAAGAGATGTATTGTCAGTGCACCAATGTGCCACTACTTGTCAACCACTATTTTGCTTCAAGGCAAAGTTGTTGACCCTCTCTTACCACAAGAGAGTACCATCGGTTGTTATTGTTTTCTGGTTCTTCTACCACAGAAAGCACCGACAACCTACAACTAGTGGGATCACACACCAACATGTGGGATGTCTCAGTAGCCTCCTCCAGGGCCTCTATTTATAGGCCTTCATGCATGTGGTTGCAACCCAGAATCCTGGTTCAATTCTCATTCTGATTCCTAGTCCAATTCCATTGTAGCATATAGGGAACCATCTCCTTTTCTTATTGGATTTAACTCCTATTATGATTGGCAACACAAACCAACTCCTATTAAGTCCAAATCCTAACAGGACATGGGTTGGAACGTCTGTTTTCCAACAATCTCCCCCTCTGGCCCATGAGGGAGATGGTGTCATCAACATCATATGGAGTAGCTTTTGGACTCCATCACCACATCTGATGTATCCATTCTTGCCAAACAAGTCAGCACCATATCGTCTTCATCCATCTTGTTGAACTCCCACCATGACTTCACTCTGTTCCTAGACAACTGAGAATAAGTATCATGCCAACATACATCTGGAATACTACAACCCCCCCAATCGATCAATCGAGCTATCTTTGATGAAAAACATATTTCTGACCTTCTGTACAAAGACTCAGAAACTCTTTGATGACGCTACCCCTGTCTATGCAACTCATCTTCAGAATCTTGATCCTCAACTCTAGATGTAACGGTTGAACACCCACTACATTGTCATTTTTCTTCACATGCATGTTGTCCTAAAGAAGGCTTTGGAGCGACCTTGTCTGACTGGGAGCCGTCGTGTTGCATGTTGTTCTCCTTCTAGATTGAATCTCGCATCTCAAACATGTGGCTATTCTATGATTGCTTCTTGTCAATGTCGTCCTTCATGTCTTCAGACTCCATCTCACTACATTCACTACATCCTTTGAACCTTGCTCTAATACCACTTGTTAGGAATTGTGGTGGGAAAGTGACGATGCTCTGTAAGACTGAAGGCGCAAGGTGGAAAACTCTCCCCAATATGAGAAGAGAAAATTCACGGGACAAGACCGGACAATAAGAACTATGTAACCAGAATTACAACTCACATTGTCCAAATTTGATCACTCTTAAATCTGGGAAGTTTCCCCTTCCCGAGAACAAAGATAAGGAAGAACATAATTACACCCAATCTCTACAAACCCTCCTTTTTAACCTTTTTCTCCTCACAACACCACTTCCGATGTTGGGAACTACTTGTTACCGATATGATCGATGATCGGGTCACCTCTGCCTCTGACGAGGTCATCTACCTCGCTGCTACCCAGATGCTCTCTCCGCTTGGGAGAGTCGATATGCATCCTCCACTGGTCGGACGGACCGTTGTAGTTGCAATGTCACCAATAGTGTTGCACCAACTATGTGTGTCTTTTGTTGCTCAGATCCGTCGTCGTGGTTGATGCACCACTTTTGTGTCACAAGCTGATGCACCTCCTCCGTTGATCGAACAACGCACCTTCATTGTCGATGTTGCAACACCAACAAAGTGCCACCAACTGATGTGCGTCCTCTACTACTTGGATCCACCACCATTTTTTATGCACTACCATTGTGTTGTCGACCGCCAACCGCTACTTCACATCAAGGGAAAGTCGTTGACCCTCTCTTATCCACAAAAGAGATGTACTGTCAGTGCACCAATGTGCCACTGACTGTCAGTTACTACTTCGCTTCAAGACAAAGTCGTTGACCCTCTCTTACCACATAAAGCACCCACAACCTACTACTGGTGGGATCACACACCAACATGTGAGATGTCTCAATGGCCTCCCCCAGAGCCTCTATTTATAGGCCCCATGCATGTGGTTGCAACCATGAATCTTAGTTCAATTCTCAGTCTGATTCTTAGTCCAATTCCATTATTGCACATAGGAAACCGTCCCCTTTCATTATGAGATTCAACTCCTATTAGGATTGGCAACATAAACCAATTCTTATTAAGTCCAAATCCCAACAGGACATGGGCCGGAACGTACATTTCCCAACAATCTTCCCTTTTGGTCCATTAGGGAGACATTGTCTTCAACATCATTTAGAGTAGCTTTTGGACCCCATCACCACATGTGATGAATCCATTCTCTCCAAACATGTCACCACCGTGTCATCTTCATCAATCTTGTTGAACTCCCACCATGACGTCACTTTGTTCCTAGACAACTGAGAAGAAGTATCATGCCAACATACATCTGGAACACTACAAGCCCCCCCCCATCGATCAATCGAGCTATCTTTGATGAAAAACATATTTCTGACATTTTGTACCAAGACTCAGAAACTCTTTGATGACGCTCCCCCTGTCTATGCAACTCATCTTCAGAATCTTGATCCTCCACTCTAGATGTAACAGTTGAACACCCACTACATTATCCTTTTTCTTCACATGCATATTGTCCTAAAGAAGGCTTTAGAGATACCTTGTCTTATTGGGAGCCGTCGTGATGCATGTTGTTCTCCTTCTAGATTGAATATCACATCTCAAACATGCGGCTACTCTATGATCGCTTCTTGTCAATGTTGTACTTCATGTCTTTAGAGACCATCTCACTACGTTCACTACATCCTTCGAACCTTGCTCTGATATCACTTGTTAGGAATTGTGGTGAGCAGGTGACGATGCTCTGCAAGACTGAAGGCGCAAGATTTAACATGGAAAACTCTCCCCCAAGACAAAGGAGAGAATAACCACGGAGCAAGACCAAACAACAAGCACTATGTAACCAGAATTACAAGTCACACTGTCCAGATTTGATCATTCTTAAATCTGGGAAGCTTCCCTTACCCGAGAATAAAGATAAGGAAGAACAAAATTACACTCAACGTCTACAAACCCTCCCTTTTCAACTTTCTCTCTTCACGACACCACTGCCGTTGCTGGGGACTACTTGTTGCCACTGTGAACGTTGATCGGGTCGCCTCTGCTCCAGACGAGGTCATCTACCTCGCTACGAACCAGAACCTCTCTCCGCGTAAGAGAGTTGATATTGTCCTCTGTTGATCAGACGGACATTAGTCGTTGCCATGTCACCAATAGTGTGCTACCAATTGTGTGCGTCTTCCGCTACTCGGATCCACCGTCGTGGTTGATGCACCACTTCTATGTCACCGACTGATGCACCTCCTCCGTTGATCAGACAAAAGCACCTTCATTGGCGATGTTGCAATACCAACAAAGTGCCACCAACTGATGTGCGTCATCTTCTGCTCGGATCCGCCTCTATTTTCGATGCACTACCGTTGTTTTGTCGACCGCAACCGCTAATTCACATCAAGAGAAAGTTGTTGACCCTCTCTTATCCACAAAAGAGATGTACTGTCAGTGTACCAATGTGCCACCGACTGTCAGCCACTACTTCACTTCAAGGCAAAGTCGTTGACCCTCTCTTATCATAGAAAGAACTGATAACCTACAACTGGTGAGATCACACACCAACAAGTGGGATGTTTCAGTGGTCTTTTCCCAGGGCCTCTATTTATAGGCCTCCATACATGTAGTTGAAACCAGGTATCCTAGTTCAACTCTCAATCTCAATCCTTGTCCAATTTCATTGTTGCACATAGGGAATCATCCCATTTCCTTATTGGATTCAACTCCAACTAGGATTGGCAACACAAACCAACTCCTATTAAGTCCAAATCTCAATAGGACATAAGCCGGAACTTCCTAAATACAGGTAGGACATGTCGGATTTAGACCACCACCTGCGTGCATGGAGCATTTCACGTTTTGCTTTAATATAGACACCATGAAGTGCATATATATAAAGGTAGAGGCGTATTTAGTAATGAGTAATGAGAGAACTAAACTTGCACTTTTCTGGAAGTTCGAGATAAAAATGCATACAGTTTTGTTGAATATAACTCTAAGATAACTGTCTTCGTCGGGTCTGGATTAGAAGTCCATTGGATGCCTGGAGCTCCATAACCAAAGCATAGCGTGTTATGAAGTTGGGTTGCATCGAAAATTCCTACCCGACATTATGTGTGTGGTATCATCTCTTTTGTGTTTGCGTGTTCTCGTTATGAATGGGAGCCTTTATAATCGACATAAATACAAGGAAGTGAGAAGATGGGGGAAAGGACTTTGCTTTCTTGTGAGCTTTGGCGTGATCTTTGCTGTTTGGGTCTGTGCGGTTTATGGCATGCCCGACGAATTTGTCGTTTTGAAAAGGAAAAAAGGCAAAAGGAAAAAAGGAAAGAAAGAAATAATGGATCAATTCAACTGCATGCTAGATGTCCCTGAATAACAATTGAAGAATTAGGTGGATAATAACAAAGCCACCCATGAATATTAAATTAGCAAGCAGGCTGACAGCACTGGAAGTACATATATAAAACGGTAGCGACATGTTTAGCTGGGAGTGACATTTGTATTAAACACGGGGCCTTTGGAAGTTTGAGATACACATTTAATCACAATATCAGACAAGGGTACATAATTTTTTCTTGGAAGTACACAAAATATGAAAATTGTATGTTTGTATAGTTAATTATACTATTATTTATGAGTTATTTTTATGTTTGTTTCAAACTGTATATATCCTGCAACCCCATTTTAGTTATGTTTTGCGGGGAAGTTGATCCATGGGATCTTTTCCACCCGACTTGCTATATATACTAGCCGTGAGCCGGCGCTAATCCGAGCTGGCCGATAAACAAGTGCTTCGCATCATCTTGAGTCTTGACACGTTGACGTGGTTGCATAATGCACGGGATTTTAAATCGTATAGAAATAAATACAGGGGAGTGGCTTTCATGTGAGCTTGTGTTTTCACTGCTTGAACTGTCGTGTTGGGTGGCAGCGCGTGAAGTCTCATGTCTTGGGGAGTTCAATAAATTAAAATCAGAAAAAAAAAAGAGATAGAAAGACACATGGAGCAATGTGTTTGAATGAGGTGGCCTGATCACCATCTAATCTTTTAATTCCATCTTTGTTGGGGTCGGTTGCAAGGTTTTTTCCCCACTAGTTTATTGTAGGTCATATCTTACTATACCCTATAAATAAATGGAAGAGACGAGGGTATGTGTTTGCTAATCCAGCAGTTTGTGTGTCTGGTTAATTTATTTGTTTTTATCATATTGCTACGGTATAGGTGTCCGTGTGTCTAGTTGATTTCTTTGTTTGATATTTTATATTGTTGTTATTTCTTATCCGTAAAACCAAGTGAAGGGTGGTTGTGGTTCTTTACGTTGTGTCTAATTCATTTTATCGTATTTTTTTTCTATCAATCTTGTTTATTTTAACGTATTATCTTACTTCCGTATGATCACTATATTTATATACATATAAATAAAGGTATTTTAATATACAAATAATAGATGAACATCTCCATATGCATTGTGCTTGCTTTGTACATACCTATGTGTTTACTTTTTCAGCAGCTAGGGTGTCTGCTTGGCATGCAGTTTAGATTTTTTTTCTTTTAACATATCTAATAAGGCCGCTATTATGCATGTGTGTTTGCTTCTTCAACGACTAGGGTTCTTGCTTGGCACGCAGTTTGATTTTTTTTTTACATTGACACATAAACTTGTAGTAAAATTGTCTTGAGCACTAATTATGTAATAGTCAACAAGCACACGAGAATGTAGCACATATAAGTTCGCTAATACATGCTACACGTTGGATGGAGTCAATTGTAAATTTATTGTTTTACTTTCTTTTATGGCGTTCTATATAAACTACACTAAGTACGAACTATAAAACTAGAGGTAATTTTGGTAATCACATACAACAAGTCAAAGAAATTCTTCTAAAAATGGTCATTTTAATAAGTTGTATGTGTATTATTGTGAGTAATAATTATATAATAGTTGTGAATAGGCACACACAAAAAGTGAGTAAATATAAATCTGACAACGGCAATGTAATAATAATTAGTCGAGAGTTCTCTTCTTAATAAGTTAAGTTCAAATTATTATTAGTGTAATTACATATTAGCATACACACGTACAAGAAGCAAAAAATATGTAATTTTAGTGGAGGAGCCATATTGGACAGAGTCAAGTCGTTGTCAATGTCGAATAAATTACACTAAGTACTAACTATATGGCTCGAGGTAATCTTGGTAATCACATACAACAAATTGAAAAAATCAGTCAAAATTAATCGAGTTGGTCATTTTAATAAATTGTATGTGTGTTATTGTGAGTAATAATTATATAATAGTTGCGAACATGCACACACAAAAAAGTGAGTAAATATAAATTTGATAATGACAAGGCAACAATAATTAGTCGAGTTGTTCCCTTCTTAATAAGTTAGGGATAAATTATTATTAGTGTAATTACATATTAGCACTACACACGTACAAGAAGCAAAAAAAAATATGTAACTTTAGTGGAGTCATATTGGATGGAGTCAAGTCGTTGTCGACGCCGAAGTGTGAACGACTCTTCTGGTAACTTACTTTCAATTATTTTTCCACAAAACAAATCACAAATGATATTTCAGTGGTGTCTTTTATATTGAAGGAAGTCAAATCAATATAAATCGAGATGATATCTCTTTATGGTTGTTATATAATTTATTACAAATGATAGTTCAATACAATCAAGAAAAAGCAACTTTGATATAAGTTCATTAGTCGGTTTACTTATTATTTTATTAGATCTGTGTTCAATACTTTTATGTATGTTGTGAATGAAATATATTGAACTAAAATTTAAAATTTTATAAAATTATTTTTAAAACTATTTATTTGCATCAAGCGTTCTTAGCACGTGTTATTTACTCGTACTTATAATAAAAACAATCTCTTTTTTTTGTCGAGTTTCTTAGCTCGACAATATATATATATATATATATATATATATATATATATATATATATATATATATATATATATATATATATATATATATATATATAGCCGACAAGAAGTGGCTCAAGTGGTCAAGCACGGTGTCCAGTGGCGTAGCCAAGAAATTTGGGCTGGAGGGGCACCATTATATACATAGCCATGGGCTGGAGGGGCACTATTATATACATAGCCATTTGTAGCCTAATAGGGTAGGGCACAATAGATATTTTCTACTAAATTCTAAACCAAATAGAGATCAAATAGTCTGAAAATACAGATCATGGGTAGGGCACTTGCCCACCTAGGTCTATACGTGGCTACGCCACTGACGGTGTCCCCTAACAAAGGGACCCAGGTTCGAATTCCAGTTGTCGCCTTGATTTACCACCCTCCCAGGCGTTCGGCCTCCGCCACATGCATGGGGGAGTGGGGGAGAAATCTTTCTCTCTTAATATCATATATATATATATATATATATATATATATATATATATATATATATATATATAGTTTGTTTGTAGTTTATTTTCTTAATTTAATTTTTAAATCTTTTACTATGATGTCAAATAAGGATATTTGGTTCACAATGAGTTCTAACAATCTATTTGTTTGTTTATTGGTTTAATATCATTATGTGTTTTAGCAATATGTATGTGTACTTACAGGATAGGAGTCACCTGACTTTAATCGAGTGCGTGTTTTCATTGGGTTGTACATAAATTCTTACATAGCAATGTCCACTAGTGATGAAACGAAATAATAATAATTTTGTGTATATCTTTAGAAATCTTGTAAAGACGTGCTATAAATTTGAGGGAGTCAAGTGTCTTAATCAAATATGTATATGTCTTACAACAACTTAGTTGTATGCTCATCGGTCCATTGAGTATGTGTGTTTTAGTAATTTATCTGTATGTTAATCAGTCCCTTGTGCTTCTGTACTTATATGTTAGAGGGTGTCAGCTCAACACTAATATTAAGCTTCCCTCCCCCTCTCTCTTATTGATTTCATTTAGATTATTATGTATCAAGTGTAGAACTAATCTCGAGTTTGATGAAAAAACTCAATTTTTAGCAAAGATTCAACGAAGTTGGCGACAGAGACTAACATCATATTCTATTTGAACAACTTGCTTTAGTTGTTAAATAGTTTTTCTCAACGCCTATTCAAACTAAATTAATGATTTTTTTACGGATGAAACCATTCCTTCGTTCCTCCGATGGAAGGTTCACGACTGGATCAGCGTATGATTAGAGCTGAGAAGGAGAAAGTGATTCCAGGAAGATGGGAAAGGGTACAGAAGCTTAAAGTGGCCTCCTGTGTGAAATGCTTTGCGTGGTTGGTAGAACACCATGCTTTACTTACAAATGAGAAGAGAAAGTGCAGACACATATCTCCAGACGATCAATGCAGTATATGTAGGAATATTGTGGAATCGCTCCTACATGCCCTACGTGATTGTAACGTGGTGAAGGAAGTATGGAAGTCAATTATAAATCTAGTCGGGCAGCACACATTCTTCAGAGCACTCAGTGTAGACGAATGGTGCAAGGATGCTACAAGAAGCATATCTATTTCGGAAGAAGGGTTCTAGATAGCTTGTCATGACATTTGGAAGAGTAGTAATGTTGAGGTGTTTGAGGCAATCCCTACAAGAATGGCCCACCTAACTGCCAGTGTGCGGAGGGGTATTCTTTTGAACGAGAAGGCGTGGGAGACAGATGGTGTGTATAGCAAGATTGGCAGGTCTGTAGGGTGGACACCTCCACTTCCAGGCATCGTGAAGTTGAATGTAAATGCTACAATGAACAAAACTGGTGCAGCTATCACTAGAAGAGATACAGGTGCTTGGTTTGGGGGTTGGGGGAAATCGGTTGATACGACAAATGCTACAGAAGTTGAGATGGTCGACATTCTCCTTGGTGTGAAGCAGATTGAATTGCAAGATTGGGCTAAAGTCATTATTGAATCAGACTGCTAGAAGGCGACGAAGATGATAGCAGATGATGTTAATGTGTTTCCAAAATTTTCCTTTTTGATAACGAAAATAAGAAGAGCTCTGCAAGGGTACACCTCACTACACTACAGTTGTAGAGAAAGTAACTGGCTCGCTGACAAGATGGCCAAATTCCACCTCAAAAGAGGGATAGACTTTCACTTCTATGTTGAACCACTAAACGAGATATTGAATGATGTATCTGTATTCGTTTCAATTTGAATAAAAGTAGCTTGCATGTAAAAAAAATTATGATTTTTTCACAAAATAGTTGTAGGTGTTATTCGTGTGTTTTCTTTAGATATTTTTTATTTTTATTTTCTTTGGTGTCTATTTGTGTGGTAGCTTTGCTATTCCTTGTAAAATGTGTACGCTTTTCAAGCAACTTAATTCTGTTAGTTTTTTATTATAGTTCATTTGGTACACAACTTCTTCTACATGTGTCTCGGTATTTTTCTAATGAAAAAGTAATGGTTATTCTAGTTTTGTTCAAAATATAAAGATCTGAATATATTTCCTTAGGATCTTCTCATGTTGATTCAAGACTTTTTTTTTCTCTTATTGATTTCATTTAGATTATTATGTATCAAGTGTAGAACTAATCTCGAGTTTGATGAAAAAACTCAATTTTTAGCAAAGATTCAACGAAGTTGGCGACAGAGACTAACATCATATGCTATTTGAACAACTAGCTTTAGTTGTTAAATAGTTTTTCTTAGTGCCTGTTCAAACTAAATTCATGATTTTTTCACAGATGGAACCATTCCTCCGTTCCTCCGATGGAAGGTTCACGACTGGATCAACGTATCAATTGATTAGAGCTGATAAGGAAAAAGTGATTCTAGGAAGATGGGAAAAGGTACGGAAGCTTAAAGTGGCCGCCTGTGTGAAATGCTTTGTGTGGTTGGTAGAACATCACGCTTGACTTACAAATGAGAAGAGAAAGTGCAGACACATGTCTCCAGACGATCAATGCAGTATATGTAGGAATGTTGTGGAATCGCTCCTACATGCCCTACGTGATTGTAACGTGGTGAAGGAAGTATGGAAGTCAATTATAAATCCAGTCGGGAAACACACATTCTTTGGAGCACTTGGTGTACACAAATGGTGCAAGGCTGCTAGAAGAAGCACATCTATTTCGGAAGAAGGGTTCGAGATAGCTTGTCATGATATTTGGAAGAGTAGTAACGCTGAGGTGTTTGAGGCAATCCCTACAAGAACGGCCCACCTAACTGCCAGTGTGCAGAGGGATATTCTTTTGAACGAGAAGGCGTGGGAGAGAGATGGTGTGTACATCAGGATTGACATGTCTGTAGGGTGGACACTACCACTTCCAGGTTCCGTGAAGTTGAATGTGGATGCTGCCGTGAACAAAACGGGTGCAGTTGTCGCTAGAAGCGATACAGGTGCTTGGCTTGGGGGTGGGAGAAACTAGTTGATATGACAAATGCTACTGAGGCTGAGATGGCCAACATTCTCCTTGGTGTGGAGCAGATTGAGTTACAAGATTGGGCTAAAGTCATTATTAAATCAGACTGCCAGAAGGCGACGAAGATGATCGCATATGATGTTAATATGTTTCCAAAATTTTCCTTTTCGAAAATAAGAAGAGCCCTGCAAGGGTATACCTCACTGCACTACAGTTGTAGAGAAAGTAATTGGCTCGCTGACAAGCTGGCCAAATTCTACCTCGAAAGAGGGATAGACTTTCACTTCTATGCTGAACCACCAAATGAGATATTAAATGTTGTATCTGTATTCGTTTCAGTTTGAATAAAAGTAGCTTGCATGTAAAAAAATCATGATTTTTTCACATAAACAGTATTGGTGTGTTTTTCTTTAGATATTTTTTATTTTTATTTTCTTTGGTGCCTATTTGTGTGGTAGCTTTGCTATTCCTTGTAAAATGTGTACGCTTTTCAAGCAACTTAATTCCGTTGGTTTTTTATTATAGTTCATTTGGTACACAACTTTTTCTACACGTGTCTCGATATTTTTCTAATGAAAAAGTAATGGTTATTCTAGTTTTGTTCAAAATATAAAGATCCAAATATATTTCCTTAGGATCTTCTCATGTTGATTCAAGATTTTTTTTAATTGTTCTTAACTCAGTAGCACCGTTTCTCATATGTTTGTTAGTCGGTCTACCTTGCACGTTCATACCATTTTAGTCGATCCTAATGTAAATTTTTTTACTGCTCGCCACCCCCAGTTTGTTTTTCAAATGATCGTTTCTCAAGGGATAAATTCTTATTTTTCCACACATCTATCTTGGCATACATATCATATTAATCATATTGAGATTTTGTTTCTTCAACACTCAATATTTACTTGCATATGATATAATTGGTCATGTAGTTGTTCTACAAAATCTTTTTTTTTTCATTTGAGATCAGATCTCACAATAACATAATACTCCAATCAATTGCAGTCCTTCATTTCAACCATCACACAATAATCTTGTGAAAAAGACTATCCTCAAACTCATCAATTATATAAATAATAAACTCAACTAATATAATTTAACATATATCTCTATATACACTCCTCCAACTAAGCCTCCACCAATAATTGTAAATCCGCTATTATTATAATGTAGAAGCTCAAGTAACGACGGCTTACCACATTTTATGACATGGATGTGGCGTTAAACATATATTTTTTACATACACTCCTCCAACTAAGCCTCCACCATCATAGTTCTAGATCCACTAAAATTACAATCTAGACGCTCAAGTAACGAGATCTACCACATTTTATGGCATGCATGAGGCGGCGTCCTTTACAAACCAATGGCAGAACCACATTCTTCGATGATAACATTCAAATAGCTAGGATGAGCATCGGGTCGGGTTATACCGATTTTGTCTATTCCGAACTCAAATCCACATTTTATATCGGGTTGCGGGCTAAGTTTGGGCGCGGATAAAATCATAAAATGTCAGCGAATACCTGGCCCATGTAAGAATGTTAGTTTCAGATTCAGGTTTGTCCATATAACATCGAATGAGCATACTAAATTTTGTTAGATCTAACTTGCAAACATGAAACTATATTAGTATGATATATACTTTGTGTTCAACCTTCAATATATATATATATATATATATATATATATATATATATATATATATATATATATACACTTTATGATCTTTGCAGCTAGAACATGTATATTGAAAAAACAACAAATCATTTTCTCATACATGTGATGTATGAGAATTAAAAAATCAGTAGAACCTACAATAGTACAATGTTGTGACTTCTTGCTTTCTCATCTACTATCTACTCATCTAAACGTCAAGAATCGTCTCTGTCCCCTGATTCCCTCAATGAGTTGGACTTTTTGAAAAGCATTCCGGTGGTTGGTGTATTTACGGATCTACATCTTATCCATCTACTATCTACTCATCTAAACGTCAAGAATCGTCGCCGTCCCCCTGATTCCCTCAATGAGTTGGACTTTTTGAAAAGCATTCCGGTGATTGGTGTATTTACGGATCTACATCTTATCCAAATTTCCTACTAATATAATATAATTTAGATACAGATGAGTGGTTTGGAGTTAATTAGAACACGTCAGGTGAATACGTAGTTGGGTAAACAATTAGATCTTCCAGGAACGTCCGTGACCATACTTCCTGATTATTCATGTGGGAGCACCTGCGGTTGGCCGGGCCAGAAAAGGCAGATGCTCCTCAAGTAAGCTCTCCTCTCGACGGACTAATTCACGATGTTCCTACTGCCAGTGGCTAATTGGCTATAGTCTCATCCAGTTAGCTTGATGCCAAAGATCTTCAAGGATTGGCGGCAGACACCCGTGGTAGTAGGTCTTCTGCATCATTGTTAGGCTCACAAAGACGTCGGAGGGGCCGGTGGCCTGGGACAAGGTGAAAACGCTGAAGAAGGCTTCTGGAGAGGCCAAGAATGAGGAGTCGGTCGATATGTGGATTGTTTCTATTCGCTTATGGAGGCTTCATCAACTGCCGTTGAGACTGTCAAATACTGGTATAGGAGTAGTGATTGCACTAACTTACAGTTTCGCCATGGGTTAGCCGCCTCCATAAGGATAAGAGAAGATCAAGCCTTGTCACCAAGAAACACATCGAGATCGAGGACATCTCAAGCACACTGTTTAACAGGTTTTCCACATGACTTCCACCATATCTACTTTGTTACCTCTTCTTCACAACAATAAACACAATTGGTTTGTAATACAAGAGTGGGAAAATGAGTCCTGAAAGAACTCACACCAACAGTCCAAAACCTAGAACTCCACTGCCGAAGTCAAGTTAAATCGTTGATGATGGTGTTTACATGCAACAACAATGAAATATGGACTTTTGATTCTAATATCCATGCTTGGATCAGAATTCATCTGTACATTAACATGTATAACTACGCAGGCCCAGCTGAGATATGGCGGAGAAACTGGAGATCGATACATGGTGCAAAGGGGTATATATGAAAGGTCGATTTTGTAGAAATCGGAATTCTAGGCGTATGACTAGTGTCATTTTGGTAGACCCAATACAAAAATAACGATTTACGAAAATGCTTCAAAAAAGTTGAATATCAAGTGCGTGATTGTATTTCATCTTCTTCCATAACATCTTAGGCAGGCTTATGCCAACAAAGATGATGACAATCAATTCAAATAAAATGACTACATCCCAGTACTTTGGAACAGGGCATACTAAAGATTGTTGACCTTGGCATGTATTAATATGTAAACAATATTGTTTCTATCAAGTGGTCCTCTATAGCATAAATCTAGATATCAATTTCGTCACTAGCTGCTGACAATGACGTTGAAGTATAAGCATGAATGTTAGCACAAGGATGTGCATAATAGCTGCACGAAGGGTGATGATACAGAGAAGTCTTCCATATATCGCATTTTCAATGGCAGTGGTAAGATATAGCTATAAGTTTTTTTAGTTTTTAAATTTTCCAAGAATGTACCTCTAAAATCATTATTGGATATAATATGTTTTCAGAAATTTTGTAGCTCTACGTTTTATCATTATAACTACATTCAAGGTTTCAGTAAGAATATAATTTTTTCTTGTCCCTGCACTTAAAATGTTGTCATTAATACCTACAGAAAAGTGTTACTATGAGTATGCAAGAAGGCCATGATTTAAGGTACTGTGCCAGAGCCCGGATGACCCAAGGAGTTGGTAATTACAGTGCGCTCAGGGGAATTCGAACCCGGGTCCCCCAGGGAGGACAAGTCAGACCGAACCACCTTAGCCACACTGGCCGGGTACCTGGATATCTTTATTGCCTTAGTCTTATTGTCTATCATCTTTACAATATTTGTGTACTGAATTATAGTTGTTTGAAAAACATTAGTCACTTTTTTAACTGATGGTAATATCACACTGTGGGCTCTGATCTCCAAAACACAAGATAAACATAGCGGAAGCGATTCGATTAATCAGCGGAATACGAAAATCACGAGAAATTAAAACTTTTCGAAAACGAGATCTTAAAAACCTGAAACTCCTTTTATAAAAGTAAGATGAACTGTTTACATCTCTGATAAATCACTTCTCGAGTGATTATATACGTCATGATACAAAATCTCAAGATTTCACAATTCTCAGATCAACAAACTCCTAGGACCTGAGTGTACAGAGATGACATAAGACCATTCTAACTACAAGACTAGACAGCACAGTGTTTCCACCTGAAATCACTGCTGCTCCTGAATTTGCTGTTGTTGTTGCTGTCCTCCTGCAGATCGGTTCCTTCGACCTCGACGTCCACCTAAAGGTAGAAATCTACGGGGTGAGACAATTTTAAATAATTGTCCCAGCGAGAGTTATAACTCTTCGTCAGAAGCTTTATATAGCAACCAAGAATAACATAAGCAATAAAAGCTCTAAGGTAATCAGCAGCAGATTGTTATTAATTAGAACAACAACATTTAAGGAATATGAAAAACATGTATACTAAGTAATGTATCATCAACCAATGTATTTTGTGGTTCAACCTAAGCAGATATGCTACGCAGTTGATTATGTTTTACAAACATCATTATGCCCTGCGGAGATGAGGTATACCGCTCATACTCCAACCGATCACTAGTAAGTCGCATCGGTATCATACATAGGTCATCAAAAGAGCCGGATTCTTATGACCTCATTTTCCTCAGTCAGTATGAGGATCAACATGCAGGACATCTAGTGTCTCTGTTACAATAGCTTACCAGGGTATTCTGGTACTTCGCTATTAGAGTCACAGTGGCATTCTGTACTCTCTTCGCCATCGAAGATTTCTTGTTTATCTCTCATCGATGCGGTATAAAAGATTTCCTCGGGAGATTAGTGTTACATCACCCCGGCATAAACACATAGTGAAGGATTGATGGATTAAGATACATCAACATCAACTCCTACAGTAGGATGTAAGGATATACACATCCATATTCCCCCACATACTCTAAAGTATGTGATCCAGGAGTTCCCTTAGGAAAACCTATTTCACCATCATTTAAATTCTGACAATGATGGATCTATGATCAGGGCTTTACATGGTATGATTAAACTTGATTATTAGGTACATTTCAGTATTCTTTTATCATCATACATGTTTTCAAACATTAATCATTAGCATAGCAGCTATGAAGGAAGAATACTAAATGTAACAAGCCTAACACTCATCAATTGTCATTTCTCAATATTCTCATCACAAGTCATCTCTTAAGCATGACCTTGATGGTATTCATGGCCCTCATAGCCTATCAATCTCATAAGATGCTATTAACAAGGCATCAGGATATATCACTATTCATAAAGCTAACAACATGCTTTCAATGAATATAGTATCATCATCCATACCTGGATATGATCATTCTTATGAAGAAACCTGCATGGTTAAATCAACTGATAACAGTAAATAACTTATTTAAAGAAGTTGTATCTCCTTAATTATTCAAGACCTAGGTTTCCCTAGTTTTCATCAATAAGGGTTTACTATTCACATTACATGTCTTCACCCTAGAATTAGGGTTTACTATTCACATTACATGTCTTCACCCTAGAATTAGGGTTTACTATTCACATTACATGTCATCACCCTAGATTTAGGGTTTACTATTCACATATTGGTGAATTGATCTCTTAACATCACTATGTATGAGAAACATCATCATTAAAGTCCTCATATACGATTAAGATTCATCAATTATCATATTTAGGGTTTCCATGATCTCGTCTGGTGGATCATACCCTAATCATGCACATTCATATATATTGAAGGTATTTTACTTGAGTTTCCATCATAATTGGTACTTTTTCTCTCCTCTTACTAGTAGATGGTGATTACACCAATCTAGATTAGGTTGGGTTAAGTCCTCATTGATTAACACAAGTCAACTCATCACTATCATATGATTAGGGTTTGATTAAAACAAGGTATCACTCAATTGAACCTCTTAGGGGCATTTTGGTAATTTACCCATTGATCATCATCATGGGTCAATTCATTAATCACTTGGTCCCTTAATATCTTGAGTTACCATTATGGTTTAAATAAGATCATCATTGGACCATTTACACCTTCAAGTGATTAAGTATAATCAACCTTGAAATCTCTAACTGGTTTAGGGTTTGACCTTCAACCTTCAACCCATTTGATTCTTAGATGACCTTGAACTCGTTTAACCTCAAACGACCTAGAACCCATTTGGGCCTTAAACGAGTGTGGACCCTCTTAAGTCTAAACGGGTGTGAACCCAAAGGAGTCTAAACGAGTGTGAACCCAAAGGAGTCTAAACGGGTGTGAACTCGTTTGAGGTCAAACGAGTGTGGACTCATTTGGGCTTAAACAAGTGTGGACTCGTTTGGACTCAAACGAGTGTGGACTCGTTTGGACTCAAACGAGTGTGGACTCATTTGGACTCAAACAAGTGTGGACCAACTTGGTTTCAAACCGCATAAACATAAAAAGTGACACATAGGTTATGATTGAAAAGTATTTCTTAAGTTGAAGCCTTCAATTGGCCCAAGCCATGTTAACCACTTACAAATTGGGTCAAAATAGGATGAGCCTCAACCAATTGGGCACCAATTTGACCTTCAATTGAAATCCAATTATGGTTAAGTCTAACTCAATTAAGGTTTCTAATCGGCTACTGATCAATTTTCAACAATGTGAATCAAAACAAGGTTGAACCTATCAATTGAACTCCAATTGGGCCCAAACTTGGCCCAAACGGTCTTGATATCGTTTGGATGATCTCCAAACGGTCTTGAGACCGTTTTCCCAAAGGTTGACCAAAATTTAAGTTGATTTGATAAGGGTTGAGTCCTAATTAAATTACAAATCAGCACTTTTCATCAATTTATCAATATCTTATGATTGGACCCTCAAACCATCACATTCTTTAACCCTAGACCTTCAAACGGTCTTGGGGTGTCACTAAACGAGTGTGAGATCGTTTGGATGAACCCCCAAACGGGTTTGAACTCGTTTGGGTCCTTCAACCCAACACTCAACAAAATCTATATGAAAAAAAAGTAGCAAATTTAACCCGATTAGGGTTAGGGTGTTGAAATGCCTTCAACTCTTAATTGGTTAGGAATTAGATCATGATTCTTGGTAGAAATGAAATTCAATATATTATGAACAGGAATCCCAAACGGTAAATTCTTGGTCAACTCCTTAAAATGGGTTGGAACCCGTTTGCCCAAAGATTCAAGTTAATAAGTTTAGAAAAATAGCACTTAATTCAATTCAATTGCCTAATTGATTGGCCTTCAACCTACGATTCCTTTGGAGTTAACCCCTCAAATTTGGTGGGTCATTAACCTACATAATTTTGAATAGAAATCCCAAACGGTCAACGCTTGGTCAACTCCTTCAAATGGGTTGGAACCCGTTTGGCCAAACCGACCTATTGAACCCGTTTGGATTGAAACGAGTGTGAGATCGTTTGACCCATTGGTCCAAGATCGTTTAGTAAAGTTGGATAAGGACCAACATAGGTATTAACCCCCTGTGTCTTCAAACTTGAAACCAAGTTTTGTTCTTCACGAAAAATCTTGCAAGGGTGCAAAGAAGGATGGGGAAGAAGAAGAACTAACTATTTTTGCACGAATAAAAGTATGCATAACAAGGTAAAAGGTTTAGAATTATAAAACCCGCCTTAAGGTCGTTCCTTGAGATCCAAGCTTCCAATCTTCAAGTATTTAATGGTGTCTTGAGCTCCACAGGTCGGACAAGGGTTTTTCTCCAAGGAAAGGTTGGGAAAAGGTGGCTAGAACGAGAAAGCTAAGTAAGAAAACTAGCAAACCAACCTTGTAACATGATATCCTCCATGAATTTGAGCAAGATGATGATCAAAGATTACCTAGAACTGCTTGGCCGTTCTCCTCTTCTCCAGAGCTCTGTCCTAAGTCAGTCTAAGCAAGGAAATAAGAAAGGAAGTGAAGGAAACGTTTCTTTTACAAACAAAGGAAGGGTGTATATATATCTTGGGGTCATTTCCAACATAAGGACAACTAGTTTCTCCTTTTCACAACTTGGTCCTTCCTTTCTTTTAGGCACGTCCCTCCTCTTCTTCTAAGATAAAACTCCTTCTAAAACTAAGAACTAAAGGCAAGGAAGGTCAACTTATCACTAAGGTACATATGTACATAAGGGTCTCCTTACTTACATCTTGATTATTTAATTACAAAGGTGTTCCTCATTATATGATTATTCAAAGGAAGTGTCCCCTTCATCATTATTACTCTAAATGATGTCAAAAGTCATAAAATATGTTCTAGATGGTGTATTTTATAAGTTGCACCCCATATTTGGGTGAATTGCACTTTAATCCAAAATAGGGTTTTTAAGCACAAGGATCAGTCCACAAGCTGTATCTTGATGCCCAAGCTTGGGAAATCCATCTTACCTCATCATATTTACTCATATGATGTCTCATCACCAGAGGAACATCTTAAATTGTGAAATTTGCAAGTTACACCCTTTAATTGGGTAATTTGCACATAGGCCCCTGCATTACCAAATAATTCTACAACATTGTTTCAAAAGGACAGAAATGAAAAATGTATGTTCCTTAGGAACTTAATTACATGTCAAAAGAAAAACACCAGGTTTTAATTACATATTTAGGCAAAACACCTAGGGTTAGTTCATAACCCAGGTCAGGGATGTTACAAATCATCCACCCCTTACAAGGATTTCATCCCCGAAATTGATAAAACGTATTAAGAGAAAAGAGCAGGGTATTTCCTTCTCATCTCATCCTCTAGTTCCCAAGTGGCTTCTTCAACACCATGGTGGTTCCAGAGGACCTTCAAAAGGCTTATTTCTTTCTTCTTTAGCTTTTTAATTCTGTTATCAAGGATTGACACTGGTCCTTCCTCATAAGATATATCATCATTCAATTCTACCTCCATGGGTTGTAGAACTGACTCAGTATCGGGATGACATTTCCTTAGCATAGAAATGTGAAACACAGGGTGTAGCCTTTGTAATTCTGGTGGTAATTCTAGTCTATAGGCTACCTTTCCAACCCGTTCAATGATTGGATAAGGCCCTATAAATCTAGGAGCTAACTTCCCTCTCCTTCCAAAGCGAAGGACTCCTTTCCAAGGCGAGACCTTGAGATACACTCTGTCTCCAACCTGGAATTCCAACGGTCTACGACGCTTGTCAGCATAAGATTTTTGCCTATCTTGTGCAGTCTTAATCTGTTGTTGTATTACCTTAATCTTTTCTGTAGTTTGCTGCACAAGATCAGGTCCTAACAACTGATGCTCACCAGTCTCATACCAACACAAGGGTGATCTGCAACGTCTGCCATACAAGGCTTCATAAGGTGCCATATCAATACTATGTTTATAGTTATTGTTATAGGCAAACTCTATCAAGCTTAGGTGTAGATCCCAACTTCCGGTAAACTGGAGAACACATGCTCTCAACAGATCTTCTAAGGTCTGTATAGTCCTTTCTGACTGTCCATCCGTCTGTGGATGAAAGGCTGTACTAAACCTTAACTGGGTGCCTAGTGCCCTATGTAGCTGTTCTCAAAAACAACTTGTGAACTGAGGACCTCTGTCAGAAACTATGGTGACAGGAACTTCGTGCAAACACACTATCTCTTGAACATATAACTGGGATAACCTTTCAGCAGAATAGGTTGTTTTGACAGGTAAGAAATGTGTTGTCTTAGTCAACCTATCAACAATTACCCAAATGGAATCATGTCCTTTGTTTGTTCTAGGTAGACCAACAACAAAGTCCATGGTTACATGATCCCACTTCCACTGTGGTATGGGTAAAGGTTGCATTGTTCCTGCAGGTTTCTGGTGTTTAGCTTTAACTTGCTGACACACTGGACACCTCAGAACAAACTCAGCTACGTCCTTCTTCATCCCAGGCCACCAATACATATCTTTCAAGTTTTGATACATCTTGGTGCTTCCTGGATGCATAGCATACATTGAAGAATGAGCTTCTTCCAGGACTAACTTCCTCAGGTTATCTACATCTGGTACTACCATCCTCCCATGATAGCATACCACTTGATCATCTGATTCATGAAAACCTTCTCTCTTCTCATCACCATACTCAGATCTGATCTGCTGAAGTACAACATCAACTTGTTGTGCCTCCTTAATCTGCTCTCTTTGGGTGGGTTTGATATGCATCTCAGCCAAACAACCCGACAATCCATGACACCTTCATCTGTACATTGTCTTGCCTTAAGGAGATAAGCATATCTCTCCTAGGGCATACTAAAGAGTTTAATTGTGCCCTATCAGAGGATGATGTTATTGATTTCCTACTCAAGGCATCTGCAACTACATTGGCCTTTCTTGGATGGTAATCTATTGTGCAATCATAATCCTTGATTAACTCCATCCAGCGATGTTGCCTCATGTTAAGCTCATGCTGAGAGAAGATATACTTAAGTTTTTGTGATCTGTGAAAATCTGGAATGTCTCTCCGTAGAGATAATGTCTCCAGATTTTCAAGGCATGAACCACAGCAGCTAACTCTAAATCGTGTGTCAGATAATTCTCCTTGTGTTTCTTAAGCTGTCGGGAAGCAAAAGAAATCACTTGTTTATCCTGCATCAACACACACCCGAGTCCATTCTTGGAGGCATCACAGAAAATTATGTATCCTTTGCCTTGCTCAGGTAGCACAAGCACAGGTGCACTTGTCAACCTCTCCTTCAGCAACTGAAAAGACTGTTGACACTTATCACTCCAGGTAAAAGGAATATCTTTCCGGGTTAACTTGGTTAAGGGTAAAGCTATAGAACTGAAATTCTTAATAAACCTTCGATAATAACCAGCTAATCCCAAGAAAATTCGAATCTCCATTGGTGTCTTCAGTTGTTCCCATTGTAGAACAGATTCTACCTTTGTAGGGTCAACACGAATACCCGAGGCAGATATCACATGTCCAAGAAAAGATACTTCCGGCAACCAGAACTCACACTTGCTAAACTTAGCATATAGCTTATGTTTTCTTAGCAGAGTTAGAGCCTGTCGGAGATACTATTCATGCTGCTGAGCATCCTTACTATAAATCAGAATGTCATCTATGAAGACGACAACACACTGATCAAGGAAAGGTCGAAAAACTCTATTCATGAGTTCCATGAATGCAGCCGGTGCATTAGTTAGTCCAAACGACATAACTGTGAACTCATAGTGACCATATCGTGTCCTAAAGGCAGACTTGGATATGTCACTGTCCTTAATGCGGAGTTGATGATATCCAAATCTCAAATATACCTTTGAGAAGACTGTTGCACCACGCAACTGGTCAAAAAGATCATCAATCCTCGGCAAAGGGTACTTATTCTTTATTGTTATTTTATTTAATTGTCTGTAATCAATGCACAACCGCATTGACCCGTCTTTCTTTTTAACAAAAAAAACTGGAGCACCCCAAGGTGAAGTGTTCGGTCGGATAAAACCTTTCTCAAGCAACTCTTGAAGTTGTTTCTTGAGTTTTGCCATCTCAGCAGGCGCCATCCTATACGGGGTCTGGGCTATAGGTTGTGTATCTGGGATCAAATTGATTTCAAAATCAATTTCCCGAGGCGGTGGCACACCTGGAAGTTCTTCAGGAAATACATCTTCAAATTCCCTGACTATAGGAACTTCAGCAGGGTTAGGAATCTCCATGGTAGTATCTACCACATGGGCCAAGAATGCATAACATCCTTGTCTCATCAACTTATCAGCAACCATCGCTGACACAAGACAGGTGGGTAGAATCTTTCTCTCTCCTTGAAAGATCCATGTGTTGCTTTCATCAGCAAACACAGCCTGCTTGGATTCACAATCTAAGACAACCATATACCTTTCCAAGGTATCCATCCCAAGAACTATATCAAATCCTTGCATATCAAGTGGTATAAGATCCACTTGAATGCGGTGATCAGAAAAGAAGAGGATACAGGGAGAGCATACCTCTTGCAAAATAGCATATCCTCTCAATGGAGTTCCAAGAAACAAGCTATCTGCCCTAAGTCTAACTATTATATTGCAGTTACAAATCACTCTTCGAGTGACAAAGGAGTGCGTAGCACCCGGGTCAATTAAAACAGATACCACACAGGATTTAGACATATCAGAATATAAGAGTTCCATCTGACCTGCCACAACCCGTGGATTGACCACTGCTTCTGGTGGGTTCATAGCATAGAACCTCGCTGTCGCCTGAGGTTGAGTTGGTGCTGACGATCCAGCCTGAGACGCTTGCCCACGTCCTCTAACTGCTCCTTGAGACTGCCTTCTCTGTGATCCTTGTTGATTCTGCCTCTGAGGCTGTGTCACACTGACAGGCCTAGATCTGCAGTCTTTCATCAAGTGTCCCACCTTCCCACAGTTGTAGCAGCTTCTTTCCAGTTGTTGTGGTCTGAGTGGTCCTGTGACTGACATTGATGCTGAACTGCGAGTCTCTTGTAGTGGTAAACCTCGTCCTCTACCTCTACTTGGGGACCACTGAGTCTGAAAACTCGATCTGGGTGGTGGAGGTGTAGGTGCAGAGAATCTAGGCTTCTTAAAGTCTCTAGATGAAGATCCCTGGAACTGCGGATATCTCTTTTGGGTTTGTCTTTTCTCGACTACGGATCTCTCTATCCTTCGGACTGACTCAACAAAGGTAGAGAATCTCTCCCGGTTTTCTAGTGCAGACACGGGAGTAGTCATGTTGACATTCAAACCCTTCTCAAACCTCCTAATCCTTTCTTCATCTGTGATAGCCATATGCGGACAGAATCACAACAACTCCATGAACTTAGCCTCATACTCGCTAATGTTCATCATACCCTGTCTCAGTCTCTCAAACTGAGATATCTTCTCGTCCAGGAAGGTCTTCGGGAAATATCTATGAACAAATTCCCGGCGAAACTCTTCCCACGAGATCTCTATTCCAGGCCTCTTCTGCTCTTCCATGGTCCACCAGTGACCAGCACTTCCCTTGAGAAGATAGACAGCATGTCTAACCTTCTCAACTTCTGGGATGTTGAGGATTCTAAAAGCTTTCTCCAACTCAGTTAACCATAGATCGGCATCTGCAGGATCAGCTGTTCCAAAGTATTCAGTTGCTCCGACACGACGAAGTCGCTCAAACGTCTTACCGATACCTTGTCCTTCAGGCTGGGCAGGTGCCCTAGGTGCAGGCATGGGCATCCTGTTGGTGATGTGTGTCATAGCAGTCATAAACTGCCCGAACATAGTTTGAACAGCTGGGTTTCCCATGTCAGCTGGGTCAAACTGAGGTGGCTCCACGAGTGGCTCAGGTGCAGGTTGCTCTATTTCTAGGTTCCTTGCACCTTCCTGAGGCGCAGCAACACTACTTTTGGCCTCGTACTCCTCATGTGGTCCAGACATCCTTAATTATCTTCTTCTCCTGAGGAGCAGAAGACTCTATTAGATAGGAAAGAAACACTAAGGATAGACTTGACACTCTAAGTCCTATGTCTCTATAGACTCAGCGAACCTAGAGCTCTGATACCACTTAATTGTGGGCTCTGATCTCCAAAACACAAGATAAACATAGCGGAAGCGATTCGATTAATCAGCGGAATACGAAAATCACGAGAAATTAAAACTTTTCGAAAACGAGATCTTAAAAACCTGAAACTCCTTTTATAAAAGTAAGATGAACTGTTTACATCTCTAATAAATCACTTCTCGAGTGATTATATACGTCATGATACAAAATCTCAAGATTTCACAATTCTCATATCAACAAACTCCTAGGACCTAAGTGTACAGAGACGACATAAGACCATTCTAACTACAAGACTAGACAGCACAGTGTTTCCACTTGAAATCACTGCTGCTCCTGAATTCGTTGATATTGCTGCTGTCCTCCTACAGATCGGTTCCTTCGACCTCGACGTCCACCTAAAGGTAGAAATCTACGGGGTGAGACAATTTTAAATAACTGTCCCAGCGAGAGTTATAACTCTTCACCAGAAGCTTTATATAGCAACCAAGAATAACATAAGCAATAAAAGCTCTAAGGTAATCAGCAGCAGATTGTTATTAATTAGAACAACAACATTTAAGGAATATGAAAAACATGTATACTAAGTAATGTATCATCAACCAATGTATTTCGTGGTTCAACCTAAGCAGATATGCTACGCGGTTGATTATGTTTTACAAACATCATTATGCCCTGCGGAGATGAGGTATACCGCTCATACTCCAACCGATCACTATTAAGTCGCATCGTTATCATACATAGGTCATCAAAAGAGCCGGATTCTTATGACCTCATTTTCCTCAGTCAGTATGAGGATCAACATGCAGGACATCTAGTGTCTCTGTTACAATAGCTTACCAGGGTATTCTGGTACTTCGCTATTAGAGTCACAGTGGCATTCTATACTCTCTTCGCCATCGAAGATTTCTTGTTTATCTCTCATCGATGCGGTATAAAAGATTTCCTCGGGAGATTAGTGTTACATCACCCCGGCATAAACACATAGTGAAGGATTGATGGATTAAGATACATCAACATCAACTCCTACACTAGGATTTAAGGATATACACATCCATATTCCCCCACATACTCTAAAGTATGTGATCCAGGAGTTCCCTTAGGAAAACCTATTTCACCATCATTTAAATTTTGACAATGATGGATCTATGATCAGGGCTTTACATGGTATGATTAAACTTGATTATTAGGTACATTTCAGTATTCTTTTATCATCATACATGTTTTCAAACATTAATCATTAGCATAGCAGCTATGAAGGAAGAATACTAAATGTAACAAGCCTAACACTCATCAATTGTCATTTCTCAATATTCTCATCACAAGTCATCTCTTAAGCATGACCTTGATGGTATTCATGGCCCTCATCACTACTACAGAAATAGCATTCAGTGTCGCTTTTCTGGGCGTCGGTTATTAAGAAAAACCGACGCCTATCATATAGGGCGTCGGCTGTTTAAGCAAACCGACGTCTATATTCGAAGACCAGCCAGACACGGGTACCGCTTTGTATTTAGCGTCGGTTGACAATAACAAACCGACGCCTAAAAGCTCCTGCGAAATCCAATTTTCGAGCGAAAAGAAAAAATGTCACATACAGCGTCGGTTATTTAAATAGCCACCGACGCCTATATGTGATGAAAACTTTGCGCGCAAAGTGTCACTTATAGCGTCGGTTATCTGTTGATAACCGACGCCGAAAGTGGTTCCCGCCAAACAATTTCGTGAAAATATCGTCCATTTGAGCGTCGGTTGTTTCAAACAACCGACGCTAAATTATTTTAGGCGTCGGTTGTGACAAACAACCGACGCTATAGGTGAAATTTATATCCTGCGATCACCCGACTGTTCCCCTTTCTTCTGTTTCATCGCCTAAACAGCCGACTGCTCCCGCCGCAACTGCTGTCGCCCGACCCTCCAACTGCTGTCGCCCCTCCCCTCCACACCGCCGCCGCCGCAACTGCTGGACCCTCCAACTGCTGTCGCCCCACCCGACTGCTCCCGCCACGCCGCCGCCGCAACTGCTAGTGCCTCCACGCCGCCGCCGCCAGGACGACAGAGCTACTCTCCACCGCCGTCTCGCCGCCGCCGCCAGGACGACAGAGCTGCTCTCCACCGCCGTCGCGCCGCCACCAGGGTTTAGCTAGCTGCTTCTCCGCCGCGCCGCCACCACAGCTCCTCTTTACCGCCGTCTTCTCCAGACCTCCAAATCGGTATGCCCTCTTCTCTGTATTTTATTGATGTACATGTATTTTATTTGTGTGACAATGCTTGCGGGTGATTGGTGGGATTACGAGGGTAGTATTGCTGCAATAGAGATTACGATAGTAGGGGTGAGGCTTGGGGATGAATTTCTCTGCCATAGTTGAAATTTTCTTACTGAAATATGATAAGTAATTCACGGTTACCACTAAATATTATTCTCATTCCATTTCAAGTTACATTACCTTTTGTCATTAGGGTTAGGGTTGCTCTTTTGAACTTGACTAGGGTTTTTAGGGTTATGTTCAATCATCACCCCTATATCATAACTCCTCATTCTTAGGAGCTTATATTATTATCTTTACATTCAATTGTATCACAAATAATCTATCAATCAAGTCACAACCTTTCATAATTAGGGTTAGGACTTCTATTGTATCCGATTAAGGTCGTTAGGGTTTTATTCAACAGACAAACCCTAATTCATAACCCCGACATCTAGGATTTTAATTCATTACTTTAAGTATTCAATTATACTTGATTACTTTCATCAATTATCATTATAAGGTATTACCTTTCTCATACAATTAGTACAAGTTTCTTTCATCCTTACTAGAATATTAGATTCAACTTTAACTTGTTATATTGTCTGCTGCTTTTTAGGGTATACTAGCTAGCCTACACTTTTCAAAGTGTATCCTTCTCATTAATTTCAAGTGTATCCATTCATTATATTCAAGGTGTATCGGCCTACACTCATTAAGGTGTGTCAACCTAGGTATATCACCTACATGTTACACCTTGTGTCGGCCTAGAAACATGTGTTTGTAATGGTCAAAGTAATATGAAAAGGTCAACTTACCGAAAAGAATGCTCTTCTACCTTTTATGATATTCAAGAAAACCCTAGTTTGATGATTAGGGATACATATAATGTCTAGTAAAGATTCCTAGACCTTTTGTTTAAAACTATTGATTTCTTGATTTATTATTTAATAATGCTCTGTTGATTAGGATTAACCATGTTTCCTGTAGTTTATAGACAATTATTATATATAAGAATGACAACACATGTATTTGTTGGCCTAGAAACCCGTCCAAGATTTACTCATTAGGAGTAAATCTTGGATAGTCCCCGGTTTGGGACTGTTCTTGAACACCTAATCTCACTTAGGATGTAAGTGTATAATGTGTATTGGGTTTTCGAGAAGATTTCGGTAGCATATCCCCGTTTGTTCTCTAAGTACATATGTACTTAGAGAACATCGGGGAAATGCTGCCGAAATTTTCTTGAAAACCAAATACACATTATACACTTACTAGTGAGATTAGGTGTTCAAGGATGGGATAGGTGGTACACATTTATTATATATAAGAATGACATCAAATGTATTTGTTGGCCTAGAAACCCATCCAAGATTGACTCATTAGGAGTAAATCTTGGATAGTCCCCGGTTTGGGACTGTTCTTGAACACCTAATCTCACTTAGGATGTAAGTGTATAATGTGTATTGGGTTTTCGAGAAAATTTCGGTAGCATTTCCCCATTTGTTCTCTAAGTACATATGTACTTAGAGAACAGCGGGGAAATGCTGCCGAAATTTTCTTGAAAACCAAATGCACATTATACACTTACTAGTGAGATTAGGTGTTCAAGGATGGGATAGGTGGTACACATTTATTATATATAAGAATGACATCAAATGTATTTGTTGGCCTAGAAACCCATCCAAGATTGACTCATTAGGAGTAAATCTTGGATAGTCCCCGGTTTGGGACTGTTCTTGAACACCTAATCTCACTTAGGATGTAAGTGTATAATGTGTATTGGGTTTTCGAGAAAATTTCGGTAGCATTTCCCCATTTGTTCTCTAAGTACATATGTACTTAGAGAACAGCGGGGAAATGCTGCCGAAATTTTCTTGAAAACCAAATATACATTATACACTTACTAGTGAGATTAGGTGTTCAAGGATGGGATAGGTGGTACACATTTATTATATATAAGAATGACATCACATTATACGCTTAGGATGTAAGTGTATACCCTAATCTTTTCCTAATATATACTTGTTTCCTAATATATACTTGTTTTCTCTGATCATAGAATGGATAGATCATGGATGTCCATTCGTAATCGTTGCACCCCAGAGTTTATATCTGGTCTTGATCAGTTTATTAGATTTGCCGAGGAACATAGGAAAAAACCTACAGATAGGTTCTACTGTCCATGTAGGCATTGCGGTAACATCTTGAAAGTCAACACTGGTGAGGAAATCAAAAGTCATGTCATGTGCAACGGGATTGTACAAGGCTATACAGAATGGCACTGGCATGGAGAGATTTCAAAATCGAAACCAGTAGATGTCGATAGTAGTGCTTGGGTGGAAGAAGAAATTGCCTCCGATGACGTAAATGTGAACGAACCAGTTCCAGCAGACATCGTTGATGCGATGCTGGATAGTTGTAGGGTAGAGCACACCGATCCACCTCCTATCTTTACAAACATTGTGCATGATGCTGAGATACCGTTATACACAGGCTGTGCTAAGTTTACGAAGCTTAGCGCTGTTTTGAGATTGTATAAGTTGAAAGCTAACAATAGATGGAGCGACAAAAGCTTCACTTCATTGTTGACTTTGTTGAAAGAAATTCTTCCTGAAGGAAACGAGCTTCCAATCTCAACATACCAGGTAAAGAAAATGTTGTGTCCAATGGGAATGGAGGCCAAGAAGATACACGCATGCCCGAATGATTGTGTATTATTTCAAAAGGACTATGTAGATTTGAAAGATTGTCCAAAATGTGGTGCGTCACGGTATAAATTGACGACTTCGGGGGAGTCCAAAACTGGTTCTCCTGCCAAGGTGTTGTGGTATCTACCTATAATATCACGGTTTCAACGCTTGTTTGCAAATCCGAAAGATGCGAAGAATCTGAGGTGGCATGCAGATGTTAAGAAAAATAATGATGGGATCCTACGACATGCGTCTGATTCCCCACAGTGGAAGAAGATTGATCTACTGTACCCTAAATTTGGTGAAGAAGATAGGAATCTAAGACTTGGGCTTTGTACAGATGGGATGAATCCGTACGGGACATTGAGCAGCCAACATAGCACTTGGCCAGTCATGCTTGTTATATACAATCTTCCTCCCTGGATGTGTATGAAAAATAAGTACGTTATGTTGTCATTGTTGATATCGGGCCCTAAACAACCCGGAAATGATATCGATGTTTATCTTGAACCTTTGATTGATGACTTAAAGAAACTTTGGGCTGAAGGTGTGATGACCTATGATGCTTCAGCAAAAGAGACATTTCGTTTGCACGCTATGTTGTTTTGCACTATTAATGACTTTCCAGCATATGGGAATTTGTCTGGATATAGTGTCAAAGGAGCTAAAGCGTGTCCTATATGTGAAGAAAACACTGATTCAATAAGACTAAAACATGGCGGCAAGACTGTATATCTTGGTCATCGAAGGTTTCTTTCAAAATTCCATCCGTATCGTAGGAAGCGCAAAGCATTCAATGGATGGAATGATGAACGGAGTGCACCTAAACCTATACCAGGGGATGTTGTTTATGAAAGAGTAAAAGACATTGTCAATGAATTTGGTAAGAAATCACAATGTAGTATGGCCACACGGAGTGACAATTCTTCATTCAAGAAGAAGTCAATATTTTGGGATCTTCCTTATTGGAGTTCTTTGACAGTCAGGCATTGTATCGATGTAATGCACGTTGAGAAAAATGTCTGTGATAGCATCATTGGTACTCTATTAAATATACCAGGTAAGACTAAAGATGGGATAAAATCCAGACTGGACCTACGTGAAATGGGAATAAGGTCAGAATTAACAGAATTACGTGAAATGGGTAATAAAAGAACATACTTACCTCCCGCTTGTTACACGTTGTCTAGAAAGGAGAAGAAAACTTTTTGTGAATGCTTGGTAAATGTTAAGGTGCCACATGGTTACTCATCCAACATCCGTAGATTGGTATCAATGAAAGATCTGAAGTTGATAGGTCTTAAATCTCATGATTGTCACACTCTAATGCAACAAATATTGCCTGTGGCTATTCGATCTATATTGCCGAAGCATGTAAGGTTTGCAATTACCAGACTTTGTTTCTTTTTCAATAGTCTATGCAGCAAAGTTATTGACCCTGATACTCTCGATAATTTGCAAAGAGAAGTGGTTGTTACCCTATGTCAGCTTGAGATGTATTTCCCTCCTTCGTTCTTTGATATCATGGTACATCTTGTTGTCCACTTGACTAGGGAAGTGAAAATGTTGGGACCAGTTTTCTTGCATTGGATGTATCCTTTTGAACGATACATGAGCGTTTTTAAAGGTGATGTCCGAAACCGTTATCGGCCTGAAGGGAGTATTATTGAAGGTTATGTGGCGAGAGAGGTTATGGATTTTTGTAATGACTTTCTCAGTGGTAATGACACTCCTGATAATGACAAGAATATTGAGGAGGGCAAAGGAATTTTGGGATTACGGGTGAAAGTAATCAGCCGTGAGCAGTTGGAACAAGCTCACTTGTATATTTTACACAATATGGATGAAGTGAGTGTTTATATCGAGGAACATACCAATTTCATAAAGAGACAACATCCTCGAGCAAGTTCAATGTGGCTTGCTAGAGAGCATAATAAGACTTTTACTAAGTGGTTTGAAGATAAAGTCTTACATCAACTATCTCAAACACCAAATGATATTACAGAAACTATCAAATGCCTCGCCTTTAAACCAAAACCGAATGTTATGTCTTATGAAGGGTTTGACATTAATGGATTCACATATTACACAAAGCGCCAAGATGATAAGAGTGTCGTCCAAAATAGTGGGGTCACTCTTCAAGCGTCGACTATGTACTTTGCAAGTGCAAAGGATAAGAGTCCACGTGAAGCTAAAATGTCATATTACGGTGTCATTGAGGACATTTGGGAGTTTGACTACATAGATTTCAAAATTCCGCTCTTTAAATGTAATTGGGTTGATAACACCAAAGGAGTTATAGTGGATGAATTGGGTTTCACTTTGGTGAACTTTGAAAAGATTGGCGAGAAGGGTGAACCATTCATATTGGCATCACAGGCGAAACAAATATTCTATATCGATGATCCTGCAAATGATAAATGGTCGGTTGTTCTTCATGGTAAAAGACAGTTCATTGAAGATCCTATAGATGAAGAAGAGTACTATGATAAGTATGATGACTCCAGTCCATTCTCAGTTGGGTTGCCAACTCCACAAAATATTGAAGCTAATGATGACTTATATGTGCGCGGAGATCACAATGAAGGATTGTTAATTGATAAAAGATCACAATTTTAGAGACATGTATGTTTATACAAATGCTAAATGTTTGCCTTTTTCTAGTTAATACAAATGCTAAATGTTTGCCTTTTTCTAGTTAATACAAATGCTAAATGTTTGCCTTTTTCTAGTTAATACAAATGCTAAATGTTTGCCTTTTTAATGACATTTTCAGATGGCTGACCATGATGAGCATGATGTCCATGATGAGCATGAAGTCCATGATGAGCATGGCGAGGATACTAATGTAAGTTCTAAAAACATATCCTGTATTTCTATAAAATTCATTATCTTCTAGTTATGTCATATATCCTATATTTCTATATTGGGCTAAGTTAGTGTGTTTTATTTTTGTCAAATTTTAGGTTGATGCACCTGTACCCACTGAAGCACTGGAGCAACTTGATGCGCAACACCAGACACTTAACAAGAAAAGGGGCATCACCCTGTTGAAGAAGTTATTAGCGCTAAGTGGTAGTGGATCTAAATTGGTGGTGGAGTTTGATAATGGAGGAAATCCAATTGGAGTGAACCGCAATAATTTTGTGAACTATCTTGGGTGTACCACTCGGGGCCATTGTGGTGTTAAGTATGACAATTGGCATAAAGTTCCTCAAGCGAAAAAAGACTCGATATGGAAGGATTTATGCGTGAGTTATTATTATTTGCAATTCTATTTTGTAGATTACAAATTCTATTATTTGCAATTCTATTTTGGATACTAGTTAATAACATTTCTATTTTACAGAATCTGTTTGCATTGGATGAGAAGTTGCATCGTAAAAATGTGATGCAACGCGCTGGAAAGATGCTTAGGAATTATAGGACAAATCTGAACAGAGAATACATAAAAGAGGGTGATAAGAAGAAGAAGTCAGCCCTTGAACAATGGAACTTCTTGGACAAAGAAGATTGGGACAATTTTGTTGCTTCAAGAAAATCTGAAGAATTCAAGGTATTAGGCGTCACTCCTAATTTAATTAATATACATTGTATTCACCTATTCAAGATTAGCATTTAGTGCTACTAACCAAATCATTAATGTGCATACTAACTAGGCCCTCAGTGACGCACAAAAAGCAAGGCGTGCACTGAATGTGCATGACCACACTATGGGTCCAAAAGGCTATGCAAGCGTTCGCCAAAGACTACAGGCGGAGTCTGCGGCTACTCAGGAGTCTGCTCCTACTCAGGAGTCTGCTCCTACTCAGGAGTCTGCCACACCCATTCCTCGCCATGATATCTGGATAGCTGGCAGGCAAAACAAGAAGGGTGAAATAAAGAAGCCTGTAACTGCTGAGGCGGCTGCAAAAATGGTAAAATACAACTCTTAGAGAAATCATTTGAATATTGATTATTTGTGGTGTTAACTTACCAATTTCTATTTATGGTGATTAGCGGGAGCTGCACGAGCAGAGGAAACAAGGCACGTTCATCCCTCAGGGCACAAGGGATGAATTGACAGTTGCTCTGGGTAACCCAGAGCATCCTGGACGTGTTAGAGGTGCCGGCGCTGGTGTTGGCATCAAAGCATTCTTTGGGCCATCCCAGCGCAAACCCAGAGCGGGACTTTCTCAAGAAGAGGTAACCTATTCTTTTTTTAGAATGTTACTGCAAAAGGAAATTCATTAATAAGAAGCTAATGTTTCTTTTATCCATGTATAGGAGAATAAGAGAGTTGAGGATTTAGTTGCTAAGAAGATCAACGATGTAGTTGCTGAGAAGGTCAAGGAAGAATTGCTGCGGTGGCAGGCATCTCAGGCTTCCAATACGCCTATGGCGACCCACTCTTCTCCTGATGCACAGACTGCGAGTAATCCTGGAGACCCATCGCCTAGCACGTCTGCTGTAAGTATTGTTTATGACATTGTAGTTAGTCTTTTCAAGTTGTTATGTTTTCAAGATGATATGTATATATGTATAATATTCTTTACGTAAATTTGTAGGCATTGAAGCCATGCCGCTTAAGAATGCAAGACTACGTTGTTGCAGAGGCGCAGGCTTACCCGTCCCTTCCTGGGGCAATGTTTCACGGGACTCCAATGCCACAGGGCTACGTTCGTGTGAGCCCGATACGTGTGTTACCTGATTGGAGAGAAGCTACATTGCCATATGCCCACCCGGATATTGATACACTTGGTGAGGCAGAAGGCGGGGTGATATTGTGGCCCAAAGCAGATGTCGTCTACACGACTGAAATTGTAAGATAAATTTACATTGATTTAGACTGTTAATGTGTATATATGATGTCAACTGATCTGAAATTATATGTACAGGTTAAAAAGAAGACACCAGGAGCACCTAGGCCTCCACTTCCACTTCCCGCATTACCCGATTGGGTTCCAACTGACCTAACATACCCGTTAGGTCCTGCTTGTAGGGGAATGGCATGTTGGCTACGGGCACATAATGTACATTGCCCTATAATTATTTCTTTAGATGCAGATTATGCAGGTCAATCATACGATAGCTCTTTATTTATACAAGATATTATTGAGCTGTTTAAGTATGATTGGCTGAATACATCAATGATAGAGACATGGATAAGGTGAGATCTTGTTTATACATCCATATACCTTGTGTAAGATCCGGTGATCTGGTTTCTTATATATTAATGCATACGCCTATATGTTTTGCAGCTACCTAGTCGAAGATCATTGCAAACAATTTGCATTTGATCATGTGGGATTTTTGATTCCATCATTGATTAGTTTGGTAGCTAAAGATCCTGATAATGTTCAACAATACTGTATAGATGCTTTTACAATTTTTGGTCAGCAAAATAAGACGATAATAATAGCTCCATTCAATGTCAAGTAAGTTTACTTTATTTATAATTTGGACTTAAGAAAATTCCATTTTTATTTTGCATTTTGAGTTATTAATTGTTAACTTCTTACTTCTAGCGGTAGACATTGGGAGTTACTAGTTATTGTCCCCGGGACATTCACTGTTTATTATCTAGATCCTGCGGGGAGTACATTGAACACTAAAATTGGACACGTAATGAGAATGCCATTATTCTGGTGAGAAATATTTCATTTTTATATCCGTTAACATCTTTTATTACATTACTATTTACTTATGCAATTTATTGTGTTATATTAACATGTAGGGGTTTAGATGCATTCAAAAAGGCTGGAGGAACGGTCCCAAGGAAAAAGAACCAGCCAATAAATTGGCAGAACGTACAAGTAAGTTCCCGACTCAAATATATATATTATTGATGTGAATTGTGCTTAGTTGTATTATTTTGTATGTTTCAATTTATAGTGTGCTACACAAGACAATGGATGGGCATGCGCATACTATGTGATGCGATTTATGCAGATGATTATCAAATATGCCGCATTGGACATCGATACCATACGTGAGGTATTATATATAGTCTCATTAGTTAGTATGCAATATATCAATCTTATATTATTTTTATATTATTACTTATATATATACATCATTCTCTTTGCAGGTGTTTAAAACTGACAACACTACAGGTAAACGTTTAAAAAATATACATGCTCCATATACGATGGAAGCATTAAATGAAGTAAGAGAAGAATGGGCAAAAGCCATACAAGCAGTGGCAACTGTAAGATATAATTGGGATGTTGATAGCGATAATGAATGATACTATGTAAATGAATATTTCTGAATGTTAATACATGTATTTGAATGTTTCTATATGTGTGTGAATGTGAGAATTGAATTGATGTCTGAATGTATGTACTTGTGTAGAATTTTGCTTGTGACTTTTGCAGGTTTGCGGCCTGTTTGTAGGCTGATATCAATGGATGTCGTAAACCTGCAGTTCAGAAAACTGAACTGCAGGTTCTCATCCTGCTGACCAGCCACAGCAGGCCTGCAAACTGATTTGAAAAAAAAAAATATATAAATAGGCGTCGGTTATTTATAGAAAACCGTCAGGAAAGACCTACAGCGTCGGTTTTTTCAATAAACCGACGCCTGATGTGGCCAAAGCAGTCCTGGAAATGGCGTCGGATATTCATATCAAACCGACGCCTATTTAACATATAGGCGTCGGTCGTTTAGTATATAACCGACGCCAAAAGTGTTCGCGCCACAAAAAATGGCGTCATCTAGGGCACTTTATGCGTCGGTCATCTACTAAAAGACCGACGCTATATTCCATAGTGGCGTCGGTTATTTACTAAAACACCGACGCAGAAAGTGCCCTAGATGATGCCGTTTTCTGTGGCGCGAACCCTTTTGGCGTCGGTTCTCTACTAAACGACCGACGCCTATAGATTAAATAGGCGTCGGTTAAAAAACCGACGCCGAAGTGTTCGACCTTTAGCGGCGCCCACATAGGCGTCGGTCGGAAACCGACGCCAAATGGGGTTAAACGACCGACGCCAAAGGCCGTTTCTGTAGTAGTGCATAGCCTATCAATCTCATAAGATGCTATTAACAAGGCATCAGGATATATCACTATTCATAAAGCTAACAACATGCTTTCAATGAATATAGTATCATCATCCATACCTGGATATGATCATTCTTATGAAGAAACCTGCATGGTTAAATCAACTGATAACAGTAAATAACTTATTTAAAGAAGTTGTATCTCCTTAATTATTCAAGACCTAGGTTTCCCTAGTTTTCATCAATAAGGGTTTACTATTCACATTACATGTCTTCACCCTAGAATTAGGGTTTACTATTCACATTACATGTCATCACCCTAGATTTAGGGTTTACTATTCACATATTGGTGAATTGATCTCTTAACATCACTATGTATGAGAAACATCATCATTAAAGTCCTCAGATAAGATTAAGATTCATCAATTATCATATTTAGGGTTTCCATGATCTCGTCTGGTGGATCATACCCTAATCATGCACATTCATATATATTGAAGGTATTTTACTTGAGTTTCCATCATAATTGGTACTTTCTCTCTCCTCTTACTAGTAGATGGTGATTACACCACTCTAGATTAGGTTGGGTTAAGTCCTCATTGATTAACACAAGTCAACTCATCACTATCATATGATTAGGGTTTGATTAAAACAAGGTATCACTCAATTGAACCTCTTAGGGGCATTTTGGTAATTTACCCATTGATCATCATCATGGGTCAATTCATTAATCACTTGGTCCCTTAATATCTTGAGTTACCATTATGGTTTAAATAAGATCATCATTGGACCATTTACACCTTCAAGTGATTAAGTATAATCAACCTTGAAAACCTCTAACTGGTTTAGGGTTTGCCCTTCAACCTTCAACCCATTTGATTCTTAGATGACCTTGAACTCGTTTAACCTCAAACGACCTAGAACCCATTTGGGCCTTAAACATGTGTGGACCCTCTTAATTCTAAACGGGTGTGAACCCAAAGGAGTCTAAACGGGTGTGAACCCAAAGGAGTCTAAACGGGTGTGAACCCGTTTGAGGTCAAACGAGTGTGAACCCGTTTGAGGACAAACGAGTGTGGACTCGTTTGGACTCAAACGAGTGTGGACTCGTTTGGACTCAAACGAGTGTGGACTCGTTTGGACTCAAACGAGTGTGGACTCGTTTGGACTCAAACGAGTGTGGACTCGTTTGGACTCAAACGAGTGTGGACCAACTTGGTTTCAAACCGCATAAACATAAAAAGTGACACATAGGTTATGATTGAAAATTATTTCTTAAGTTGAAGCCTTCAATTGGCCCAAGCCATGTTAACCACTTACAAATTGGGTCAAAATAGGATGAGCCTCAACCAATTGGGCACCAATTTGACCTTCAATTGAAAGCCAATTATGGTTAAGTCTAACTCAATTAAGGTTTCTAATCGGCTACTCATCAATTTTCAACAATGTGAATCAAAACAAGGTTGAACCTATCAATTGAACTCCAATTGGGAACAAACTTGGCCCAAACGGTCTTGAGATCGTTTGGATGATCTCCAAACGGTCTTGAGACCGTTTGCCCAAAGTTTGACCAAAAATTAAGTTGATTTGATAAGGGTTGAGTCCTAATTAAATTACAAATCAGCACTTTTCATCAATTTATCAATATCTTATGATTGGACCCTCAAACCATCACATTCTTTAACCCTAGACCTTCAAACGGTCTTGGGGTGTCACTAAACGAGTGTGAGATCGTTTGGATGAACCCCCAAACGGGTTTGAACTCGTTTGGGTCCTTCAACCCAACACTCAACAAAATCTATATGAAAAACAAATAGCAAATTTAACCCGATTAGGGTTAGGTGTTGAAATGCTTTCAACTCTTAATTGGTTAAGAATTAGATCATGATTCTTGGTAGAAATGAAATTCAATATATTATGAACAGGAATCCCAAAAGGTCAATGCTTGGTCAACTCCTTCAAATGGGTTGGAACCCGTTTTCCCAAAGATTCAAGTTAATCAGTTTAGAAAAACAGCACTTAATTCAATTCAATTGCCTAATTGATTGGCCTTCAACCTACGATTCCTTTGGAGTTAACCCCTCAAATTTGGTGGGTCATTAACCTACATAATTGTGAATAGAAATCCCAAACGGTCAATGCTTGGTCAACTCCTTCAAATGGGTTGGAACCCATTTGGCCAAACCGACCTATTGAACCTGTTTGGATTGAAACGAGTGTGAGATCGTTTGACCCATTGGTCCAAGATCGTTTAGTAAAGTTGGATAAGGACCAACATAGGTATTAACGCCCTTTGTCTTCAACCTTGAAACCAAGGTCTGTTCTTCACGAAAAAGCTTGCAAGGGTGCAAAGAAGGATGGGGAAGAAGAAGAACTAACTATTTTTGCACGAATAAAAGTATGCATAACAAGGTAAAAGGTTTAGAATTATAAAACCCGCCTTAAGGTCGTTCCTTTAGCTCCAAGCTTCCAATCTTCAAGTCTTTAATGGTGTCTTGAGCTCCACAAGTCGTCCAAGGGTTTTTCTCCAAGGAAAGGTTGGGAAAAGATGGCTAGAACGAGAAAGCTAAGTAAGAAAACTAGCAAACCAACCTTGTAACATGATATCCTCCATGAATTTGAGCAAGATGATGATCAAAGATTACCTAGAACTGCTTGGCCATTCTCCTCTTCTCTAGAGCTCTGTCCTAAGTCGGTCTAAGAAAGGAATTAAGAAAGGAAGTGAAGGAAACGTTTCTTTTACAAACAAAGGAAGGGTGTATATATATCTTGGGGTCATTTCCAACATAAGGACAACTAGTTTCTCCTTTTCACAACTTGGTCCTTCCTTTCTTTTAGGCACGTCCCTCCTCTTATTATAAGATAAAACTCCTTCTAAAACTAAGAACTAAAGGAAAGGAAGGTCAACTTATCACTAAGGTACATATGTACATAAGGGTCACCTTACTTACATCTTGATGATTTAATTACAAAGGTGTTCCTCATTATATGATTATTCAAAGGAAGTGTCCCCTTCATCATTATTACTCTAAATGATGTCAAAAGTCATAAAAGATGTTCTATATGGTGTATTTTATAAGTTGCACCCCATATTTGGCTGAATTGCACTTTAATCCAAAATAGGGTTTTTAAGCACAAGGATCAGTCCACAAGCTGTATCTTGATGCCCAAGCTTGGGAAATCCATCTTACCTCATCATATTTACTCATATGATGTCTCATCACCAGAGGAACATCTTAACTTGTGAAATTTTCAAGTTACACCCTTTAATTGGGTAATTTTCACATAGGCCCCTGCATTACCAAATAATTCTACAACATTGTTTTAAAAGGACAGAAATGAAAATGTATGTTCCTTAGGAACTTAATTACATGTCAAAAGAAAAACACCAGGGTTTAATTACATATTTAGGCAAAACACCTAGGGTTAGTTCATAACCCAGGTCAGGGATGTTACACACACGACCTCTCATACGTAGCTTACATGATAATATGCATGTTGGGAATCCAAGATAGTTGCACCAATAAGACCTTGTTGCATCAATTTTAACCACGCCCAGTAAAAATGTATACATTTATATGACGTTATAACCATATTTCGATCTTGCCGCGTGAAGTGGAATGCATAACCAACACAAAAGAAACATTATATATATATATATATATATATATATATATATATATATATATATATATATATATATATATATATATATATATATATATATATATATATATATAGTCAGGCTAGAATACACTCGAGTGTATCCGGAGCGGAATACACTCAAGTAGTTTTTCATGATAGTTTTTCATGATGCAATATTTTTTTTGAAAATCTAATCCATTGATCTTATTAAACATCTTGTGAACAACTCATACGCAAAATATGAGCACATTTGCATATGTATAGCTCATGTTATGAAGACCGCAAAAATTATGAATTTCAAATTAGTTTCGCGTGTCGATTTTGTTGCCATTGGATGAGTGACTTACACTCATCCAAATGGGCTCAAAATTTGTATGTAGCCTAATTATAGTATGACGGTGAAGATCAACGGTTTACATTTTGTGAAAAATAGTCTTGATATGCAAGCACACTTGAGTGTATTCATGTGATCCGTATACTCGAGTGTATTCTAGCCTGACTCTATATATATATATATATATATATATATATATATATATATATATATATATATATTTATATTTATATTTATATTTATATTTATATATATATATATATATTAGTACAAATATAATTATTATTAGTAGAAAAGTAATTATTTGACAAAAAAGTGTAATCACCGAATACATAGTAACAGTACAAAATAATAATTTGTACTATATTTCAGTGTCGCTACCTTTTTAGCCAAGTAGTTATTTTTTGTAATGTATAGCTACTATTTCATTACAATTATTAATTTTCTTAGCTAATAATTAATTTTCTTAGCTAATAGTTACTTTTCCAGTACATGGTTAGTTCATTTTAAGTACAAGAGTAGACATTTTAACTTTTCCATATATATTAATATGTGATAGTAAGAGGATATATGCAAAGAAAAGGAATGAAACATGGCATGTATGGTGTCTATGGTTATTCATAATAGACAACACATTATTATGTTGAATTTGGTCATTTTAGTTTCATAAAAAACATATAATGGAAATGAAATGAATTTCATCGGTTGAGATTGCTCATGAAAAGCATAACATGTATCTTTTTCATTTACAACAACATAATTAACTATATATATGTTCTTATTAAATATAAACAAAATTAAAACATATTCTAGATTATCTATATATAAGGAAGAATAATTCATGGTTATACAAACCAAGACCTTCTGCTTCCATGCACTCTGCAATAAGAGTTTCAAGACAAAAGACATTTTTTTCCTCAAATGTTGACAATCACTAAGCATTCATTAATCTATGGAATCACTACAATAAGTATATATTATATGCGTTTATAAAAAAATTTTGGTCGGTGAAAAATCTTGTTGCTATTAAAGTCTAAAAACATTAGGTACATATTCTGCATCCCTTTACAGTCAGGGATGTAACATCTGAAGAAAACTAAGGGTCACAGACCCCAAAGATGAAAAAAAAAAAGAAACCTACGTTCTAAGGAGGTACATGCTCAAACAACTAGATGCAAGTAGGCCCAAGAGGACCAGCACAACACTGGCAATAACTCCACCTTCAAATTGTGTCGTCCTGAAAGTCTAGAAACTGCTCTTGTCGTATAAGCTTGAGACTGTAACAATAAGAAGCCCTAAGAATCTACATTATTTCACGATCTAAAACTTTAAAGAAATTGGCTGCAATGCATGAAGCGCCCTTCCAAAAATTGTCTGTCAGTAGATGTCCTCAGTGAGAAAACACAGCCTAACCCAGCACTGGCGTTCTGAACATATCACAACGAGTGAAGAGTAGACAGGTTCCAGGCCTCTTCACACAACCAATAGACAACAGATATAGTGGCCCAACCAGATCATAGTCAACTTCAAGGAGAATTTCCCTGCTCAGTAGGAAAGTTGGGTGGACATGGATCAACCCAGGCGTTTCCTGGCTGACTTTTTCTTCCTCTTTGTCCACGATTAGTTGAAGAACATTGAGTCCGAGTCCCACTGATCAAACTCTACATCAGAGCCATTGGAGTCCTCGTCCTCGAATAGGTTTTCCTTTCTATCGTAGACTTTTGCTGAGAAGCCGGAGCTCCCCCAAACCTTGTTAACCTTCCAGGATTCAAATCCACTGCCTCCCTTGCCATGATTGGAAAGCTCAAGCTCCCAATCAAAGTTGAGGTTACCTACATAACAGTCTAGAGTAGACCTGAGAAAGTCAGGATCGGTCTGCTGATAACTGGAAACAACAGGTTGGAATTGATGATCTTCAAGCTCTCGCATGTGTCCATTGAGGACCATGTCTATGACCTGTTGAGATACAAGCTCTCGCAGATCATAATCCACTTCAGTGTGGGCAGGATCTTTAGAATTCGAAGGAATCTCAGGCGGACCATTAGACTTGGCAGCCTTGGCATTTCCTCAAACATTTGGTTTACCCAACTTCACCTGCACATCCCTCTGAGGAGGAGGCTTTCTTGTCTTCAATGGACAGGACAGGCCACTGTGCCCGAATTTCTTGCAGGTGGGACAAGTAATTGGAATAGCTACTGCCCCAACCTTTAGCTGCTTCGGAACAGAATCCACCTCAACCATCGTAGTCTTTAGCATCTTTGCATCGCAACCTACTTCGATGCAGGCCAATGCATCACCAAGACATCCGGCTGAGATGGAAAGGTCGTCGATGTCCACTGACTTCCCGATTGTGCTGGCGACGCAGGCTACGTGCTTGCGCGTTCATGGCAACCCTGGATTCTGGATCTTGAACCAGACAGGAGCGTGCGAGAAAGAAATAGGTTGGAGAGGAGAGCCTGGTTTCCATTGATGGGTGATGATGAGCGACCCGTCCATGAACCAGGGGGCCTCGTTCAACACGCGTTCCCTTTCGCTATGAGTCGACATCTTCATGATAAAACCCTCTCATTCTTCACTGATAACCTCCACAGGGCCACTGGGGTGCCACTGTCTACGGATCCAACCAGCGAGTTGTCCGATGAACGGTTTCTGTCCAATAAAGCGTATTGAGAGGTATTCCTCCCATGTAGGAATGGGAGCTTCTTGGCTTGAGATGGAAGCACATCTCGCACCATTCCTAGATATTGGCTCGATGAATTCGACTGATTCGAAAATAATCTCTTCGCGGTTCAACTTACTGATGTTCAACCAGTCGGAGAACCGATTGGAGATTGAGTTCTTCTCAGGTCTTCTGGGCGGCGACTTCGGGGGATTTGAGGCGGAGCATGACTCCTCTGTGTGTGATTGCCTTGGCAAACCCAGGGATTTGTGTTGATCTGGTTGGCCTCCTTCTCCATTCACCTCTGGTTGGCGAGTCAGAGGAGTCTTTGGAATCGATTCTGCGGCACCTTGCTCCCTTCCCCCTCTTCCGCTAGGGTTGCGCCCGCGCCCTCGTCCCCTGCCGCCGCACCCCTGAGCCATCCTCCGCTTATGCGTGTATAACTTTCTTATGATAAACTTTCAAATTTCGGTTTCATAACTTTATAGATATTTTGCACATCATAATATAGTCAAGGTTACTACAAAATTATGGGATTCTTACATCATAAGGAGTAATCTAACTATTACTATAGAAGGAGGAATACATATTTATTTTCTAATTAATTGTAAAATAAGTAATACATGATAATACATATATGACCCATATGAATATACAAATTGTATCTAATGTCTCGTAGAAATGTCAAAAATACATCCATTTTTATTTTGATTTACTTTAAATTCTTGGGAATATGACTGTTTTGATTTGAAGAAAATGTGAAAATAAGTCATGATGAATCTCAAATGCAATGTAATTTTTAAAATAATAGTGACATGTAAGGAAATTATAATATTTGACTCATAAAGAATTTAGTGAATATTCATCTATTTTCTTTATGTTTGTATTTTTTATTTCATGAATTTCATTTTAGAATGCTTATCATTTAGGAACTTTCACATCTTATGACGAGCATATAGTAGAATATCTTATTGAAAATTGAGGGAAGATTCCTCCAAGTTAAATTCTAACAAATACATACGAGTGATGTCAAGAAGAACTTTCATGAAATATAGTGATGTCTTAGTTTATAATCATATTTACTAAGATATGTTTAGACCAATAATTTTAAGAGAGAAACTCTTTGTATTGACTCATTATGTATAACAATAAGGTAACTCAACAATCCTCAACAAGTAAATGAATATTTCTCTTAATAGATATCCTCTACTTTTATATTGAATATTAAATATACCACTTTTTTGTTGATATCAATAAGAAGTTTCTTGGAGGTACGATAAAATTCTAAATTAATTATCCAAATATCTCAGTTGGTCTTATAATAAAGTCTTCCTATAATTATATAACACAATTGCATCTTATTTTATAAACCATAGATAGTTAAAATACATATATTGTAGCCATACATGATATGGTTTACCAAATAGTGAATGTTTTTATGCTTAAGCATGTATTGTTGTCTTGAATAGCACAAGTAAGATGATGTTTATCATGCTCTAATTACATTACCAAATGAAGATGTGAGATCATGTCAAGAATCATCCCAATTATCAAAATTAATTTATAGAAATTCTATGATATTAACTTTTTTCTTTCAAACTTTTCTTTATAAATGGCTTTCATTAAATTCACTTGGTTCTCTATACATTTTGTGAGTGATATGAGATGGTTGATGTTGCAATAAGTAGAGTGTATTCTTATTACAATTAATTTTTCCTTATAAGGATGATAACTACTTCAATTGTGGAAATGAATTACAAACAATCTTATAAGGAACCCTGGTATAAAACAAAGATCATTATTAAAAGTCAAATCATCATAAATTAGTCATCAACTAAGTAAATTTAATTGACATTAAGATATTGAAGGAATTTCATAAATTCAAATTGATCCCAAAAAATGACTAAGACCTATCTTAATAATGATCCGTAATTATATAGACTTGTAAAAATTAGAGAAGGAAGGTATGTAATAAATAAGTCAGTCGATACAGGTTACAGAATATGGAAATGCATGTTGAAGTGCCTTTTTTTTCTTTGAAATCAATATACTATATACTTCAAAATATATATGTTACATTTAGATAATTTTTCATCTTTTTAAAATATATCTCACACAAGTACTACATGTGAAGCACATGCACATACTAGTCTTATATGTATGTACAATGAAATGAGTGTTGGAAGGGAAAAAAAATCATTTGTCTGCTACATGTGCGCATATGAGCAAATAAATGAGCAGAATCTACTATGCAGTGATCTAGGTGTTTCTTTATTATCTTTAATGAGCTAATGACATGACTATTCTGAGTGTTATATACATTGCAAATCAAAGTATAGATGTCATATTTTATTAAGTTGTTAAAGTATACATATCTAAACAACCAAAACTTTGGTTTGAATGACACGGTGAGATCAAAACAAGAAATTTGTATATTTTTCTTTCAAGACAAACATAGATGTATACGTATACAATGTAAATAAAATCTAATCTGGATATTCAGATTTTTGGGCCTGAGTTTACCTCAGCTCGTACCCACTAAAATAAAAAATTAGTTTAAATTTTAGATACCGGCCTACCTAAATTATAAATCGGATTTGGATCTAAGCCTGATTATGCGGGCGGATCGAACCAGCCCGACTCGATGCTCATCCCTACAAAAAGCCGTTCATCGCTATTCATCGACTCCCTCCGCTGTTTTCACGAGACCAAACCTCCTGAACGTCAAGAAACCTCACAGCGCAAATAGATGATTTGCACTCGCCGACGATTACCGGCCAGGTATTTGGGGACAAGCCGACAGGATCTTGTTGGTATGGAGGATGAATTGAAATTGAAAACCGACTCATTAAATGGCCATGAAGGAGATCAGATCTTGGTGTGGTGTCCAGGCTGGAGAGTGTACAAGTACAACGCGTATAAAAAATGGAGGACGAACTTGCCATGTAGGAGGCACTAGCTTGTGTTGATTCGACCGCCGTCTTCCTGACCACACGCTTTTGCCGGTGGGAACAGCTAGACTCATGCGCTCCTGCGCACAAAGCACAGTAGTACCATATGTAATGCCAACTCATGCTAAGCGGGAGCATATGCCCAGTCCCACCTCCAGGTGAGAAACACTCCCCCAACGAATTCCAAAGCAGTCTATCATTTCATTCTGTCCATATATACCATATGGTGTCGGCAGCATGTAGATGTGAACCAAGGCAGTTCTCGTTGTTGGATAGTGTGTAAAATGGTAAAGCATGCTGTTATCGTTGAAGATTAGGTTATTACTATATATTAGATATAGAGAAATTTCTGTGAAAAAATGTGTGCTGAAAATGGTATAAGTTGTTATGACATAGGAGGCATATAAATGGTTCCAGGCACTCATATTCGTGATAGTTAGTGCATATGAGGAGTTTGTTGTGACCCGCAACTCGCGGAGTATGTGAACTTAAGGTTGATGCATTATGTGACACAAAAATGTGCAGTAGTACTCGAGTGACTAAATGAATAGTATACTTTCGGAACACAAGATTGACCTCCACAAATCCTAGTGATTTTGTTGGTTTTATATGGTCTAGTCTTGTGTTGAAGGACGTGTGAGATCACTTCACATAGACCGCATAATGTCATATATATGTTAACAAAACTGTTGTTTCGGTTAGTATGAAGTAATTGGTAGCTCTATTTGTTGGGAAATACGGACACAAAGTAGCGGAAGCAAAAAAAATATCTATCTGTATTCTCTAAACAAATAAGATAGCATCAACTACTATGAAACGGGAAAGATGATTTTAACGAGTTCATAGCTGGCTCTGGAGCAAGTCCAGCAACTAGAACTCGTTGTAGTAGTACATCACTCCTAGTTGCACAGAGACTCGTCTGCAGCAGGCTCTCCACGGGCAACAGACTTGGATGGCGTATGTGTAGCTCCTGGTTTTCACCACGGACAACAAACTCGAATAGTATTTGCAGTGGCTTCACCACTGACTGCATGTTGATGTTTTCCTCCTAGCGGAAGACAACAACCTCCTTGCCTCTAGAGAAGTTCACACAGACCATTTAGAACTCCTATCGTTCTTATAGAACATACAGGAAGGAGTTGTCCCTCCCATTGGTGTACTAGTCACTAAATTCCCTCAATTATTTCTTCCTTGCTATCCCTCCCTGTGGCAGACAAGACTTACTCCGTCTCTCTATTGGTTACCACGATCAAAGAAGACAACAATTATCAGAGGCAATTGAGTTGTGTTCTAAGAACCCAGTACCCCTCTATTTACAAGAGGGGTTAGGGTATGGGTTTCCAATCTATGTGGAAGTGAAAGAGACCAGAAGATCATGAATTTTTACAATCTACAAGTGTTGAACCTATTGATTCACAACTGAGCAGTCGGCTCACATGTAAGTCGATCGGTTTGCACTCTGAACTGGTCATTTTTCCATGCTTTCCAATCGCATATGAATTTGCAATTCAAATCTAATTTATGTCCAACATTAATTCCTTGTACCAATCTAATTGAACAAGTTAAACGATCAACTATACTCATGAATCAGGAAAATTACCAGATTCTTCGGTTGGTATGACTGAACCTCAGTTGATGCAGCCCTATTTGAGGGATCCATCTTGTGCCTTTTTGCATGATAATCACATCTAAACAATTTATATTACAAGTTATTCCCCCTGAATGTGATCTTTTATAATAAATGCACTTATGCCTCTTCTTATGTGTATTTTAAAGAACTTATGCATGCATTGATGCATGGGAGAGAAATGAAGAACGTCTATGGGGTCTTACACCCCAAGAGTGGACCTACCTCTTCCCCAAGTTGTCCTTGGATGCACACGAGAAATTCAAAGCAAAAGGAAGCTAGATAAAGAAGATGAAGTACAGAGCAACACCAAAAGGTCCAAAATGGTTGTGGTACATCCACCACGGCCGTGGTAATTTATGCATAAAGAGCTTCAAAATCAATAGGGAATGTGCTCAATTTACACATGAATGACCACGGCCGTGGAGCTCAAAATGGTTGCGGTCACTGAAGACCCCACGGTCGTGGCCCCCAAAACAGTCGTGGCCAGCACACTCCAACTCACCCGTGGCCATCACCTCACCAGTGACGAATTATGCATAGCGTTCCCCAAGATCAATAGGGAATTGGTCCATTTTACACATGAATGACCACGACTATGGCCATCACCATGGTCGTGGCCCTTGAAGACTGCCTTATGCATGGTGCTCCCCACAACCATGGTGAACTGAAGACACGATGACCTCCAAGTAGCCTTACCCGTGGCCTCCTCCTCCAATACGACCGTGGTACCCCCACACGGTCATGGTACCTCTTACCCAACACGACCATGGCACCCCGCTATGGTCGTGGCCACCACATATCATTTCCTCTCCACTTCCCACCTTGATCATTCCATATCCCCATGACCATGCCATGCAACCCCCACTATGACTGTGGCACCTCAACACGGTCGTGGTGACCATCTAACCCTACCCATTTTCACCACTATTTTTTCTACTTTGGTCCTACTTACCCTAGTGCTTGCCCACCACCTATATATAGATAGGTGGCGGCCACATCATGAAGGTCACACTCCCCCAGCTGCAAGTACTCCTCCTCGCCCTCTCTTAAGCATTCATTGCATTTCCCTTGCATTTATGCTCTCCATCCACCATTTCTACCTCATTTCCACCATTGAAAACTACTTTTCTAGATTTTCTACCATAACCCCTTCCATTTTCATGCCCATCATCTACCTTGGAGGAAGGAGGTTTCCCTACAGTAGCTAGGAGATGAAGAAGGAGGATCTACTTTGAGCTCCATGGAGTCCTATCTCCTTCTTCTCATTTCTTTTGTCTTTTCTTTGATTATGTCTAGCTAAGCCCCTAGTGGTGGGTTGTTTGGGGTAAAAATGTGACTTTGATACCATGTTGGGGGAGAATAATTTGTAATGAATATAATTTCATTATATGATGATTGTCTTTGCTTCTATCTCATTTCTCATTATCTTGCATGTGGTTTTTGCTCTTAAATATAAATTGCTTTCTTGGTGATGTTTGATCACACTTAGCTTCTAGGAGGAATTGGAATGTATGTAGCAATCTTAGGAATGGCTCCTAGGTCCAATTAGTGGATCCCTAGCTCGCCCCCTTTGTTCCTACATACATATCCCTCCTTCTACAAGTGAGTGTGAGATCTCAGTAACTAGTGTAAGTGTGATTAGTGCAATTGACTAGAGCTTTCTAAAGGCTAGATGCCTAGTATCATGAGGTGAAAAACCCTCATCTCTACTCCCATTCCTACCCTTGGTTCTCAATTGCCCTAATACCACATTGTAGCATCCCTGACCTGGGTTATGTTCTAACCCTAGGTGTTTTGTTTAAGAAAGACAATTATATGCTTGCTCTTATCTTTTGAAAAGTAATTAAGGTTCAAGAGGAATTTATATTTCAATTTTAGTCCTTTTTTAATAATGTTGATATAATGTTTGCTTAGTTTGGACTAAAGTGTAAATTACCCAATGTGAGGGGTTAACTTACAAATGTTACTTGATAAATGTTCCTCATGTGTTGAAGAATCATGAGAATGAATATGATGCAGAGGTATGGCTTGGGAAAGCCTGAGTAACAAGAAAGAGCTGATAAAGCAATGTTTGTGCATTAAAACCTAGTTTTGGTGTAATGTGCAATTTACCCAAAACCTAGGGTTCAATATGCAAATTACCACTTCAAAGTAGTCCCTAATGTTTCTTGGCATCATGTAGAGCAAATAAAATGAGAGGGGCATCTCATTTGTATCATTTTGGAGGAGAGAGAATCTTGATATTAGAATAATCAAGATTTAAGCATAATTGGAACTTTACTTCAATTTAATGCAAAGATAAATATATTAATTGAAGTGCCCTTCAACCAAAATAGAAATGGTTGAAATACATATATGTGGACGACCATGTGCCTTGCAAAGGCACGAAAATATCTAAGGGAAGTGGATAACTCACTCGCATTATTATAAGAAAAAGAAATATCCACTCACTTATGGATATTATTATAATATGATTTAAGGTGCTTAATTTGTTTTTCTTTAAATCATGGATAATTGAGAGGAATAAGAGGCAAAAGTTATAGCCTCATAACCAAGGAAGGTAAGGGGAAAAGTGGCAAGGAAATGGAGGAGTTATCCCCTACTTTCTCTCTCCTACAATGAATTTTTAATAAAATGCATATATGCTCCTTTATCCATGAGTTGAAAGGGTAATTTTGAAACCCCTTTCACTTCTTGCTTGAAAAAATGACCAAGGGATCTTGGAGCAACAGGAGGACGACCCCCAACCTGTTGGTAAGCTTCTTGACCCTCTTTCACCTTGAATTCATGGTGGAAATCATAAATCAATGCTTGATTTCTTCTTTTCTTCACTCCAACTCCAACCCTAGCCAATCTTTTCACCCAAAAGCTTGAGGACAAGCCTAGGGGGAGTTGCAAAAGCTTCATACACCATTGTTGACGTGAAGCTCCAAGCTTTGAAGCTCATTTGGAGGTGGGTTTTATAACTTGAACCCTTAATATTGTTATTGCATTCAATTCCTTATCAATTGTTGATCCTTTCTTCATTCTCAAAATTTTATTTGGTTGATTGATGCAATTTCCATGAAAATCACAGCAAGTTTTGTGGGTTTAGAGCTTGATGATGATAACATCATCATAAGTGTAAGGACCCTAGCCTCTGTTTTGGGCTTATCCTGTTTGCTTTGCCTAACCCTGGTGTTTAGTTGCTTGTTTTCCACATCCTCTGATTCCTTGAGCAGTCGATCCTACTTGCGACGCTTGGCCGCGTCCCCGCCCTCTGCTACTATTGGGTTGATGTTTATCTGCCCCTTGCTGATTCTGCCTTGGCTATTGTGTCACTTCAACATCTTTCCTTGGGCAGTTTGACTTAAAATGCCTTGTTTGTCCACAGATATAGCATGCCCTATCCTCAAATTGTGGCCTAGACGGCCCTATCACTGCTACAGAAGCTGTACTATGTGCCTTTGACGGTGAAGAACCATATCCTCTTCCCTTACTCGGAGACCACTGTGACGGTACACTGGAACCTCTCATCATGGAAGGTGCTGAAAACCTTGACTTCTTGAAGCCACCAGACCTCTATCCCTGAAACTGAGCATGCCTCTTATAGGTCATGGCCTCTCCCTTTTCCCTAACTGACCGTTCGATCCTCCGGACAGATTCCACGAACATAGCAAACTGTTCTTTGTTCTCCAGCGCAGAAGCGGGTGTTATCAGCTCAGCACTCAGGCCTTTCTCAAACCGTCTGATCCGTTCATCATCCGTTGTTTCCATGTGAGGGCAAAACCTTAACAGGTCCATGAACTTGGCTTCATACTCGGTGATGTTCATTGTTCCTTGGCACAGGTGCTCAAACTGGCTGATCTTCTCATCCAGATACGTTTTCGGAAAGTATCTGCTGACGAACTCTTACCGGAAAACCTCCCAACCGATCACATCACCGGGTCGCTTTTCCTCCTCGATGGCCCACCAGTGGCCAGCACTACCCTTCAGAAGGTAGACAGCGTGCTTGACTTTGTCTGCTTCGGGGATTTCGAGGATCTAGAAGGCCTTCTCAAGACCTGTCAGCCACAGATCTGCATTCGTTGGATTAGCCATCCCATCATAGTCCGAAGCTCCGACTCGGCGAAGCTGCTCAAAGGTCTTCCCAATACCCGATATTTCACCATGGGGAGCATGTGCTCTCAGCAGAGGCACTGGCAATCTTTCTACCATGAGATTCATCATAGCCATCATCTGTCCCATAAGTTGTTGGTAGGCAGGATTTTTGAAAATGGATGGGTCAAGTTGGGGGACCTCAGGCACCCGATCTCCATGTGCCTGCCCTCCTACTCCATCAACTGATGCAACATCGCTACTCTCGGCAGCATGTTCTTCATGATTTCCAGACATCTTGGCTTTTCCTTCCGCTGAGGGCAGAAGATAATTGTAAGAAAATCTAGAAAACTCACGAGAACAGACACAACCTAGTCCTAAATCCATGTAGACTCAGTGAACCTAGAGCTCTGATACCAAGCTTGTGGGGGCACATCCCTCTATCATACAGATAACAAGGTGCCACGCGAAAATGTGCGGAAAACACCGTAAACCACTTATTACCAAAAACACTAGGTAATTAAAACCGATTTCAGAAAGTAGATAAACAAAGAAAATATTACATACAGATCCTCATCCTGCAAGAACATAGGTTATAAAAACATTTACAAGCCTTGATACGTGTCCACAGCTTAGAAGGTCAGTTGTCCTATCCACACATGAGTTCATCACCTATTTATACACAACGGGCCATATCCGGCCGGTAGCAGGATATACAAGGCTTCATCAGCTATACATCGTAAAACATCATCAAAACACCTCCGAAGACCTGAGAGTACAGGGATGACTCTAGGACTCTACTACAAAACAACCAAAACAGCAGTGCATCCATCTCTTGCCTTCTACTCCTCTTCTTGTTTCTCGGCCGCAACCCCTCGACCACAACAACGTCTAGCGCGAACACCTAAAAAGGGTGTAAACCAACGGGGTGAGACACACAGTCCCAGTGAGAAACATAACTCCCCTCCGAAACCATAAAACCTCAGAAAGTTAAAGCAATAACAGCAGGTAAATGATAAAGCATAGAATAAGAGCAACATATTGAGCAAGGTGTACGGAAGGCATATAACCAAGTATATCTTTATGGAACATGATTGACAAGATAAGATTTATAAGATCTTACCACATAACATAAGGAACGTATAAGTAACTGCAAGGTATAACAAGATCAACTACACAAGTAGGGTCTCAACCAATGTTCTGTGTTTTGCCTTAAGCAATAAATACTATTCGGTTGGATTACGTATTGTTATGCCCTAAGGAAGTGAGCCGCACCACTCAGATCCAACCGACGGCTGCGAAACCCGGAGCCGGTGCCATACAAGGTCAATGGAAGAGCCGGAATCCACGACCTCACCACCTCGTGGTCAGTGCATGAGAACCAAAGCAGGACCGCAGTCTCATGCTTAAGTGGCTTCATCCACAGGGTCAGCTCCGCAAGCTACCCATAACTCTAGCCCGCCTTGGTACAGGTCTCGGCGCTAGTATATCTGAGCCATAGGCCAAATCACCATTCTCTGAGCCATGAATGCATTCATGCTCTGTCACATCTCCTAATCCATGGGCCTATTCACCATGCTCCATCTATCCTGAGTCTGCAACCGCAGCAGCACTCGAATCCTCTCTATTTTAGTCTAGGAGAAACCTCGCATATTCAACAATATGCGCTCCGGGTTAACCCACAGGAGAACCCATTTCACCATCACCAGCTGGTGACGATGATGGGTCTATGGCCAGGGCAAACTACATAATATGTTCCATTGTGATTAGTTAGTATATTTTAAGTGGATTGTTGAGGCAACTAGGTTGTAACACATACATAACATAAGGTTACATTATTATTACCACCATCACATTATCCCGGGATCTCAATCCCTCATCACAAGAAACCACTGCCTCATAAGGCATTTTCATCATTTGGGATAACAATCCCTGATTTCATCATCAGAGGATAATACCTCAACTAGGCACTTTAGCCAACTCAGGTCCTCATACCTAAACACATCAGACTAGTGATCTAGGTTATCTCATCCACAAGAGTGACCATCAATGCAGTGTTATTCAAACATATACATATCTCATAGCCCTTTTTCCTAGCTATGAATCCACATGAAATACCTGCATGGTTAGTATACACATTCATAGAGATAACTGAAGCCATCATGGATTAACAGAAGGATCATGCTATCAAATATAGGGCAACATTGATGATTATATGCTTCATCATTCATGCCTCAAACATGTGACCATAGACATGGGTTACATCATCATGTGAAGCAACTCATATACTTCCAAGCTTATCATTTACTCATCATTATATATACATGATTCAAGATGGTCATAAACACATGTAATATTATTAATAACATGGAACCATCATTTACATGCAACATGGGTTATCAGAACCCTTACTACAACTCTCACAACCCTCACAAAAAGAGGTGGTGGGTAGTGTGTCCCTCGCCACAACTTGTGACGGGTAGGGTAGCATCCCTTACCAAAATCATACCGGCCTACACTCATATCGGCCAACCACAGCAGGTAACGACCACCACCCAAGGGTGTCGTGCAGCTAGAGACCAAGACATATCGTGCACAAGGCATAACCTACAGCTAGGTCTATGAGGCATGTCTTGCATCCAAGGTGACAACATTCTACTGAACCGAACAAAGCCTTATCGGCCTACCCCCTATATTTGGTAGGGCCATATTGGGCAACAACTACCATATCAGCTAGAGCCATGGCGCCCATGCCAACCCTATAACGCCCACTAGAGTACACATCTTCCTTCGATATAAGGTTACCAAGGGAAAGCCTATCATCCAACCAAGCTAGCCTCATCCTATCGGCCAACACACAAGGCAAAGACCAAGGTGTAATGTCCAAACCCAACATCATCATATCAACCCAGAACTCTAGTCCAAGAGAGGTATCGGGCAGCACCATCCCCAAGCCATATCGTGTAAGATACAACCCAACAAGATCGTCATCAACCTCAAGCACAATGACACCAAACCCTAATTGATCAAGAAGATTGGCTCACCTCTCAACAACCAAGAGAGAGGGGTCTTGCACAACCTCTATCACAAATCGGGCAACCACAAGGATCAACCTTGACATAGGTCTACATCTACCACAAAGCTCACCTCTCGAATCCATGGTGAGAGGAGGGTGTTGCTCAAGCAACTAGAACACAAGCTCACCTCTCAACTTAAAGGAGAGAGGGGTATTGCTCACATTACTAGAGCTCAAGCTCACTTCTCTAGACCAAGGAGGGAAAGGAGTGTTGCTCAAAAAGGAAACTCTAAACCATGGTTCGGCCAACTAGGTGCAACTAAGTAAGAAGCTTAGCTTAGAACATACATGGCCGATATGATCATATGAAAACATACAAGAATATAGAGGAAAGTATTATGGTTAGGGTTAGGAGTTATGTAACCCAACTTAAGCAAGCTCCAAGATCCTAGCACCAAGCTTCCAAGCTCAAGCACCACCACATGAAGAAGAGCAAGGCACTCTAGGGTTTGGCCACCACTAGAAGAAGAAGAAGAAGAAAACTCCAAAGAGAAGGATCGGCCACCAAGCTTTGCAAAGGAAGAGTGTCGTCCACCAAGGAAGAGAGAAACCAAGGAACTAAAGAGACCCTTAGTAAGAGAAAGAAGGTACATATATAGGAGAGGGTGGAGGAGAAACCAAGGTAAGACAAAGCAAGGTGTCGCCCACCTAGGGACACTTGTCCATGGGCAATGCCACCTCCTTTTCTTGCCTTAAACACATGTCCAAGGCCATTGCCACATGCAAGCACCATGCGCCAAGTGTCCACTAGTGGTGAAACAAACGAGGTCAAAGGGGTCCATGGCCGATACACCCCATCACCATGCCCGACACACCTTCCTGGGCGACACATCTATGGCCGACACAACCATGGCTGGCACACCTATGGCCGACACAACCATGGTCGACAGACCTATGGCCGACACAAGGTCCAACAACATTAAGAAAGGCTCGAACAAGGCATAACAAGGCTCATCAAAGCCCAAAGCAATGAGCCCAACCCTTCCTCTCAACACTAGAGGAAGCAAGGAGAGAGAAGAACACTTCTCAAGGTGACAACTTGCCAATAAACCCTAGACTTGGGAAAATTGCAAGTAGCACCTCCAACACTCAACAAGCACAAACAAACCCTAATCACCACTAAAGGTGATTAGCAAGCAACTAAACACCAGGGTTAGGCAAAGCAAACAGGATAAGCCCAAAATGAAGGTCTGGGTCCTTACAATAAGCACACACCTCCCCAAATATCTATTGCAAACAGTTTCCAACAAAATGGTCCAAACGGTTTCACCAAACCATTTGGAGACCAAACAGTTTCCAAACCGTTTGGAGGTTTAGATCCCAAACCGTTTAGAAGGGTTGACCATTTGGATGGGTTGACCATTTGAGGTCAGGACCCTAGTTCATGTTGGATGATGATCTAATGGATCCAATTGATTAATTCAATTTATGGACAATCCTTCAATTAAAAACCCTAATCGGGTTAAGTGCTGAAATTACAATTGATTGATTTAATTTTTGGGTTGACTTAGCCCAAATGGTCTCAAGACCATTTGGAGGTCAACCAAGACCATTTGGAGGCTAGGTTTAAGTATGGTTGAGTATTTGAAGGTCCAAAGATACCAAATTGAAATGCAATCAATTACTGATTTGATGATCAATCCAATGATCCAAACCCTGATTGAATTCCACAAATTTCAAGGATGGAAAGGGGAAAACGGTCTCAAGACCATTTGGAGGTCATCCAAATGACCTCAAGACATTTGGGGTCTGGTCATATCAAATATTTGATGATGATTCATTAATTGCAATGGAATCAATTCCACAATGTTGATCATTGATGGCTATTTGATTCCAAGCCCTAATTGAAGGTTCCTTGAGTTGAAATCCTAGATCAATTGGGTTCAAAACCCTAGTTGATGGTCTAATTGAAGGTTGATTCAATAGTTCAAGTGATAAATAAATCAAGTACTCAATTGATAATCGGTTCATCCATTGAAATCATGAATCGTGTAAGTGTTGAAAGGACTTTTTGGTCCATTCAGTTTTGAGATGGTTTGGACCAAACGGTCTTAAGACTGTTTGAGCCCAAACGGTCTTAAGACCATTTGGGTCCAAACGGTCTCAAGACCATTTGGGTTCAAATGGTCCCAAACCGTTTGGTGACCCAAGTTCATTCGATTTCAAGGGCAATTTGCCCAAACGGTTTCAAACCGTTTAGAGATCAAAGGGTCAAGATCGTTTGATGATTTAGTGTGATAAAATCAATTAATAACTCAATATGTTGAAGGATCAATTGACCCTATAATTGTTATTCAATTATCTCAAAGACAACCTCTAGGGTTGTACCTTTAAGGTACCAAGTAATTGGTAACCTTAGATGAGCTATTCCTTGAAGCATTAAGCAAGCATTATTTCAATACACTATGTCAACCCTAATTGAATGTACTTAATTGAAGGGTTGGTTGATCTAATATAACCAAGTTTGACATAGTCAATATCCTAAAGAGAGTGAGAGAGAGAGTAATCTATACATGTAGAATAACCATGTAATGGATAAGCCTCAACACCTTCAACATGAATGATTAAGCAATTAGGGTATGATCCTTAATAAAGAGATCATGAAACCTTAATCAAGAAGGTTGTTGAGCCCTAACCTTAATTTAGACAATATCAGATGTAACCCTAATTGAGGGTGATTCCATGAGAAACCCTATTTGAGGTTGATTCCATGAGAAACCCTAATTGAGGTTGATTCCATGAGAAACCCTAATTGAGGTTGATTCCATGAGAAACCCTAATGGAGGGTGATGCCATGAGAAACCCTAGTTAGGATGAATAGTAAACCCTAATTATGGGTAATGTGATATGAATGCCTAATGAAAGGTGATGGTATATGAAATCCTAACCCTAATAAAGGGTGATGGTATGGGAGACCTAATCCTAATAATGAGCAATGCCTTAATCTGAGATGAGTCCATATCATTGAAGATAGTTGGACAATTCTAATGTGTGTTCTATAACCTATGCACTTTATGATAAAGGTGATAGGTTAGTGGATAAAAGTATTAAGATGGGAAATACCTTAATACAATACAAGTTGATAAACTTAAGTAAGTTAAAAGTAATAAGGAAAGTAATGCTTCAAGACATCATAGATATCACATCCAGCTCTTTAAGAATGATATTAATGGTTACCTAGTGAGAGGTAACAAGATGTTTTATGGGCCTTGTGAGCCATGACATTAAATGTTACCTAATGAGAGGTGACAAGATATTGAATGTGCTCTACGAACCATGAGAATGATTATTGCCTAGTGTGAGGTGACAAGATGTGGTAATCTGTGATAAGATGCACAGGATTGACATAGTTCAATACCTGGAATAATATCACAGGATTGGTTAAATCCCAATACCTAGAATAATGTCACAGGATTGACATAGTTCAATACCTGGAATAATATCATAGGATTGGTTAAATCCCAATACTTGGAATAATGTCACAGGATTGACATAGTTCAATACCTGGAATAATATCATAGGATTAGTTAAATCCCAATACTTAGAATAATGTCACATGATTGACATAGTTCAATACCTGGAATAATATCACAGGATTGGTTAAATCCCAATACCTGGAATAATGTCACAGGATTGACATAGTTCAATACCTGGAATAATATCACAGGATTGGTTAAATCCCAATACCTGGAATAATGTCACAGGATTGACATAGTTCAATACCTGAAATAATATCACAGGATTAGTTAAATCCCAATACCTAGAATAATGTCACAGGATTGGTAACAACCCAATACCTGTAATAATTGCACAGGATTGGTAACAACCCAATACCTGGAATAACTACATAGGATTGGTTAAATTCCAATACCTGGAATAATGTCACAGGATTGGTAATAACCCAATACCTGGAATAATTGCATAGGATTGGTTAAATCCCAATACCTAGAATAACTGCACAGGATTGGTAACAACCCAATACCTGGAATAACTGCATAGCATTGGTTAAATCCCAATACCTAGAATAATGTCACAGGATTGACATAGTTTAATACTTGGAATGGATGCAACATGATTGGCATAGTCCAATACTTGGAATGGATGCATAGGGTTGGCATAGTCTAATACCTGGAATGGATACACATGAATATTATAAGTTCAATGCTTGTACTACTTGCACAGGATTGGTATAATCCAATGCCTGGAATATTTATACATGATTGGTATAGACCAATGCCTAAACAAGACATGATGATGTACATTCTCATGTCCAGTATAAACCAAAATCTGTTTAGCAAATTGGCTAAGGCCAACCGATAGAATCAAGAAAGACTCATGGGTGACATATCAGAATAATGAATATCATGAGAAAAGCATGGGATGTTGAGTTGATATATCAGACAAATGATATACATGTCCTTCCTATTCCTTATAAAGAGAATAGATGATTTACTTCTCTATTATAGATAGTTGCAATATTTAAAGATGAGAATGATCTAAATTGCTTATCCTCTGCCCAATTTTGTATCATTAAATTGCAATAATAATGTTTTTGGTGGAGAGTTATATCTCTCACTAGGGCAATTTTCAATTGTCTCACCCCTGTGGGATCCAATATTTTTTTAGGTGAGCACGGAAGAGATTGAGAATATCTTGCAGAGGAAGAATTTCAGCAGCAGCAGGTACAGTAGTGACAGCTCAGGTGGAGTGTATTGTCTGTCGTGTCTTGTAGATAGAAGTCCTATGTGTCGTCTATGTACTCTTAGGTCCTCAGAGTTAATAGTTAATGCTTTCAATGAATCATTTTGAGTTTTTGGCTTGATGCCTTGAGGTTCTTATGTTGTCTGTGTTTAGCTTTTAACAAGGCAGTTGATGTTGTAAATATCGAGAAGAGATGGTACAAGATATGTACTTATGAACTAGGATGTAAATGTAATACATTGGTTCTCATTGAAAAAGTTTTCCTATGATTGGATCTCTTTGAAAAAGGTTTTAATTTTTAGTGATTTTTAGTAATCTGTTGTTAATGATCGCTTCCGCTTAAGTAAATCTTGTTTACATGAGTTGTTTGCCACAATTTAGTGGTATCAGAGCTCTAGGATCGCTGAGTCTACAGAGACATAGGACTAAGGTGTCAAGTCTGTTCTAAGTGAATCTAGTGTATCTTATAAGTGTCTTCTGCTTATGCAGAAGAAGATCTATAACTCAAATATGTCTAAAGAACATGAGGAACACATTGCTGAGAGCAATGTTGTTGCACCAGTGGGAGGTGCAAGGGATCAGGAAAGGGAGGAACCAGTGCCTAAAAATCCCCATGTTGATGAAGTCATGAGAGGAAACCCAGATGTTTATAATCTTTTTGGACAACTCATGACCACATTGAGGTATGTGGTAGACCGGATGCCAGCACCGGCACCCAGGGCACCAGTTTTCAATGAGGGATATGGGTCTGGTAAGACCTTTGAACAACTATGTCATGTAGGAGCCATAGAATATGCTGGAACATTTGACCCAGCAGATGTTGATCTTTGGCTCACTGAGTTAGAAAAATCCTTTAAGATTCTTAGTATCCCAGAGGCTGATAAAGTTAAACATGTTGTATACCTTTTGAAGGGTAGTGTTGGACATTGGTGGGCTATAGAAGAAATAAAAAATAATGATGAAGAGGTTGGTTGGGAGGAATTTTGTCAAGAATTCATCAATAAGTACTTTCCAAAGACATACTTAGATGAAAAGATCTCACAGTTTGAGAAGATTCGACAGGGAGCCATGCCGATAAATGAATATGAGGTTAAGTTTATGGAACTTTTGCATTTTTGTCCTCAAATGGAAGCTACTGAGGAGGAGAAGATCTGACGTTTTGAGAAGGGATTGAATGCTGAGATGTCCATCCCGGCATCTTCCCTAGAAAGTAGAGAGAGGTTTGCCACATTTGTGGAGTATATACGGAGGATAGAAAGTTCTACGATAAAGAAACATGAGACAAACCTTAAAAGAAAGTCTACACAGTCATAGGGACCAATGATTAGTGGTACTAAACAACCAAAATCTTCACCAGTTCAACCTCAATATAGTGCACCTATGCAGGGGTCATCAAGTTGGGGTCGAGCTTGTCATAAATGTGGACATCTAGGACATTTTAGACAACAATGTCCAAGGAGAAATAGTGAGGTGACCCAATAGTCAAGGCATAATCTGCAAAATCCACAAGGACCTCAGTCTAGTGAAGCAGATGGTGGAGGACGAAGACAAGTGTCACAGTTTGGTCCATCTACCTCTGGTAGTAGAGGACAAAGGCAATAACAAATAACAACTAAGTCCATGTTTTGGGTCAGATAAGATGCTAGTTAACTTGTAAAAGGTAGACTTGTCAAGATAGAACTTTCTATTTTGAGTTACCTTCTGTTTCCTACTATAAGAAAGGTAGTTTTTGTTTAGTTTATCCGTATAATCCTTTAAGGATATGAGGAAGAGATAAGAAGGATGAAAACTTATGTTCAGTTTAATATCCTCTTATATGTTTGAAAATTTATCTTTTCATGCAGAAAGGGGAAAAGATGTAAAAGAAACACTCAGAGAAAATCTGAGATACTAAGTAGTGAAATTTAAAGAGATGTTAAGAATATGAAACATAATATAAAACAAATACATACTACCTAAATTTAGTTTTTGAATACCCTGGCCAGGTATTCATTTACTGAAGGCAAGGTAAGTATGACATACCTAGATTGTTATCTTTTTTATTACCCTGATCAAGTAATCATTCTGAAACAATCCAAAGAAAGGAGTGGGAGATGTGGCATGGATATTTCTACCACATTCTAATTGATATATGAAGGAATTTGATTTAATTATAAATCAATTTATAAACAAAAGAAGATGTTTGGTATAATGTATACCCTGGTCTGAAGACCTAGAGGTAATAAGTTGACTGATTGAAGGTAACAATAATCAGTGATGAACTAAAGGTTTGAATACCTATATTTAGTAATCATGGTGAAAATGATATTAAGAAATGATTACAAGTAATCATCCATATGATTCCTATGCTGGTGGCAAGGAACCAAGAAAGAAATAAGAGTAAATAACTCATGAATAGTAGAAGGTTCTTATAATGCTTAGAGGAGATGATAATCTCTTCTCATGAATAAACAACCCTAGATAGGGTGATAAGAGGAATATGATCCTTTGTTTTCTTTTCTTTCAGGGACATGGCAACCAAGTGGGTCTTAGAACACTTGGCGTGTATAAATTAAAAGTGATTATTTGATGGATACTTAGAAGAGTATCAATTGTCTTGGACTTGTGTTCCAAGAAAAATATATGTATAACAAGAAATGTCCCAGGATGAAAGAAAGATGAAAATGTGATGTGATTTCAGCACATGTGATGGATGCCAAGGTAAGGAGTTTTCGTATCAGATAAGTTATGATGACCACCTAGAATGGTTAACTATGGAATCAGATTGGTTATATAATATAACATAGACATCATATGTTAGGGGTTTATGCCTTGCATAAACATGACATTGAGATATTATGTGAAGACTTGATGAGATGATGGATAATATCTGTTTCCCTTTATCTGGGATTTCGGGGACGAAATCCTTATTAGGGGTTTATAATTTGTAACATCCCTGACCTGGGTTATGTTTAACCCTAGGTGTTTTGTTTAAGAAAGACAATTATATGCTTGCTCTTATCTTTTGAAAAATAATTAAGGTTCAAGAGGAACTTATATTTCAATTTTAGTCCTTTTTGAATAATGTTGAAATAATGTTTGCTTAGTTTGGACTAAAGTGCAAATTACCCAATGGGAGGGGTTAACTTGCAAATGTTACTTGATAAATGTTCCTCATGTGTTGAAGCATCATGAGAATGAAGATGATGCAGAGGTATGGCTTGGGAAAGCCTGAGTAACAAGAAAGAGCTGATAAAGCAATGTTTGTGCATTAAAACCTAGTTTTGGTGTAATGTGCAATTTACCAAAAACCTAGGGTTCAATATGCAAATTACCACTTCAAAGTAGTCCCTAATGTTTCTTGGAATCATGTAGAGCAAATAAAATGATAGGGGCGTCTCATTTGTATCATTTTGGAGGAGAGAGAATCTTGATATTAAAATAATCAAGATTTAAGCATAATTGGAACTTTACTTCAATTTAATGTAAAAATAAATATATTAATTGAAGTTCCCTTCAACAAAAATCGAAATGGTTGAAATACATATATGTGGATGACCGTGTTCCTTGCAAAGGCACGAAAATATATAAGGGAAGTGCATAACTCATTCACATTATTATAAGAAAAAGAAATATCCACTCACTTATGGATATTATTATAATATGATTTAAGGTGCTCATGAAGAATTGAGAGGTTTAATGTTTACCTTCCATCAATCTCTTCACCAAGACATAAGGATATTTTTGCCCATTTACCCCCACATATTCAAAATATGTGAATTCTAGGAAATCCCATAGGAAAACCTGTTTCACCATCACCAACTACTGACGATGATGGATCTATGGTCAGAGCACTACATGAAGAGATTTCACTTGATTAATTAAGTTCATTTTCATATTCTTTTAGCATCAACCAAGTTCTCAAACATAACTTATTATGACAATGCTATAAAGAGACATGTATTATTTTTATCAATTACTTATCAGTCTTTAAAAGACATTGGGAACTCAGTCCCTCATTTCAATACTGGGAATTATCATCCCTACACAATCTCATTACCACAATCATATGGTTCTGGGTATTTAAACCCTTATCTCACCATTGAGCATTGTTACCACTTTTCCAGGTAACTATCACCTTCAGGTCATCTGGCCAAGGTAAACATGATACTTGCTATTACAAGCATCACTCATGGTACTTGAGGCCCATTAACTCTCTTGTTACCTCTTACCAGGAAGCAAGGTATATTATGGCACACAAGGCCCAATAAACAATAGTGAATTAAACATCATAGCTCATACCTGGCCATGACCACCATTTCAGAATACCTACATGGTTAGTGCAGATGATAACAGTAGATTCAATTACATATCAGTACCATGCAGAGCAAATATGGATTCACTATTCAAGGGTAACACCACTATTCCCTTACTAGGGTTAGGGTTTCCCATTTCATGTCATTTGGGAACATTCATCCCATTACCCAGATCAAGGTTATGGTTTATCACCATTTTGCCCAAGATTAGGGTTTCATAAAACATTACATAGTATCACCCTGGGTTTGAGTTCCACATCACATCAAACATCAGGGTTTCTCATAAAATCACCCTTAGTTAGGGTTTCACATAAATTTCACCCCATAATAGGGTTTACATCCAATAATCCACAATTAGGGTTTTCTGTTCATCCCAATTAGGGTTCCATATTCCATTACCCATAATTAGGGTTTACTGTTCATCCCAATTAGGGTTTCATGTTCCATTACCCATAATTAGGGTTTAATGTTCATCCCAATTAGGGTTTCATGTTCCATTACCCATAATTAGGGTTTATTGTTCATCCCAATTAGGTTTTCATGTTCCATTACCCATAATTAGGGTTTACTGTTCAATTATCTCTAATTAGGGTTCACTGAACATTCCAATTAGATTTTCTATTCAAGTACCCATAATCAGGGTTTACTATTCATCCCAATTTAGGATTTTGCATCACATTATCCTAAATTAGGTTTACACATATCATCACCCTAGGTTAGGGTTACATCCTTACCCTAGATTAGGGTTTCACTTAAATTTGCCCTGAATTAGGGTTAGGGTTCAATAACCTTGTCAATTAGGGTTTATGCTCATGATTAGGGTTTCATGATCTCTTTGCTAAGGATCATACCCTTAATCACCACATGAATCATACTCATGTATGAATTCCATTCTATCATCCTCTCAACTTGATTAGGTTATATCAACCCTTTAATCAAGTACATACAGCTATGACTGACATAGTGTACTAAGTTAATGTTCTTATAAGCAAATAGGGTTTATCCCTTTAAAGGTATTAATCAATTAGGTACTTTTAGAGATTCAACCTTTGTAGCTCCATTGATTACCATTACTATCAATCATTGGATCATTGGAACAATCATCACCTTCAATTTCCAAATGATTGAATCACAATTAACTGTTATTCGGTTTTGAGGTTTCATCACCAAACGGTTTTGAAACCATTTGATTCCAAACGGTTTTGAAACCATTTGACCCCAAACGGATTCAAGACTGTTTGGGCTCAAACGGTCTCAAGACCATTTGGGCTCAAACCAGCCTCAAAACCGCATGGGCACTTAGGACCATTTCCAATCAAATTAAATATAATTTGCACCATTGAATTGGCTATCAATTAGGCAATTGAAAGATTCATCAATCATCACCATTGGATCTCTATCCATCAATCATGAATCAACCTTAAACCCTCCAAACGATTTCAAGACCATTTGGGCTCAAACGGTCTCAAGACCGTTTGGGCTCAAACGGTCTCAAGACTGTTTGACCCAAATTATCTTGAAATCGTTTGAAACAATCATGGATTCTTTGATCAACTCGATTAGGGTTTCCAATTGAAAGATTGTACATACATTGAATCAATCAACTAGGTCCATTTCATCATCATCCAACATGCACTTGAGTTCAGACCTCAAATGGTCAACCTAACCAAACGGTCAACCCTCTCTTGCGGTTTGGAGTCCAAGTCCCCAAACGGTTTGCAAACCATTTGGTCTCCAAACGGTTTGGTGAAACCGTTTGGACCAAAAGTCCAAAACCGTTTGCAACTCAAATATGTTGAGATGTGTGCTTGTGATGATGTCATCACCATCAACCTTCATCCCCATGAAATATACTGCCATACTCATGGAAGTGTCATCAAATAATCAAAGGTATTGCAAGAAAAACAATTGAATCAATTGAGTTGAGAAATTGAGTTCAATAACAATAGTTAAGGGTTCAAGTTATATAACCCGCCTTCAATTGAGCTTCAAATCTAGGAGCTTCGTATCAAAAATTGTGGAAGAAGCTTTTGCAACTCCCCCAAGGCTCGTCCTCAAGTTTTGGAGGAAAGGATTGGCTAGGGTTGAAGATGGAGTGAAGAAAAGAAGAAATTATGCATTGATTTATGATTTCCACCATGAAATCAAGATGAAAGAAGGACAAGAAGCTTACCAACAGGTTGGGGGTAGTCCTTCTGGTCCTTAAAAGCTTCCTTGGTCGTTTTGCAATCAAAGGGTGGAAGTGAATTCGAAATTCCCCTTTTACTCTATGGATAAATGAGCTTATATGTGAATTTTATTGAAAATTCATTTAGGAGAGAGAAAGTAGGAATTATCTCTCCCAATTTCTTGCCACTTGCCCCCTTCCTTTCCTTAGGGACGAGTCTATCCTCTTTGCCTCTTATTCCTCTCAATTATCCATGTTTTAAAGAAAAGAAAATTAAGCACCTTAATCCATTTAATAGTAATATCCATATGTGAGTGGATATTTCTTTTTCTTATAATAATGCAAGTGGGTTTTTCACCTCCTTGAGATATTTCGTGGTCCTTTCAAAGAAAAAGGACGTCCACACATATCTTAATTCAACCATTTCAATTTTTGTTGAAGGCCCTTCAATTATTTTATTTATTTTTGCATTATTTTGAATTAAGGTTTTCATTATGCTTAAATCTTGATTATTTTAATATCAAGATTCTCTCTCCTTCAAAGATATACAAATGAGATGCCCCTCTCATTTTCTTTGCTCCAAATGATACCAAGAAATGGTAGGGACCATTTTGAAGTGGTAATTTGCATATTGAACCCTAGGTTTTGGGTAAATTGCACATTACACCAAAACTAGGTTTTAATGCACATACATTGCTTTATCAGCTCTTTCTTAGTACTCAGGCCACCAAAAGCCATACCTCTGCATCATCTTCATTCTCATGATCCTTCAACATATGAGGAACATATTATCATGCACAATTTGCGAATAAACCCCTCAACTTGGGTAATTTGCACTTTAGTCCACAATAAGCAAAACATTGATTTCAACAATATTCAAAAAGGACTAAAATTGCAAAAGAAGTTCCTCTTGAGCCTTAATTACATTTCAAAATATAAAAGGAAACATATAATCACTTTTATTAAACAAAACACCTAGGGTTAAAATATAACCCAGGTCAGGGATGTTACATGACCATAGTTGTGGCCACCACCATTGTAATATCCTCAAAATTTGGTGAATTTGAATTTGAAAGAACAATAAAGCTATCCACTCTGTGGCATGGGTTAATCCCGTGGCCCAAGAGAGGCCCATGAGACTGTTTGATTTACAAATAAGTCATGGCGACACAAGTTTAAGAAATAAGTGATTTCATGTCTACATGAATAGTAATGGCTTTTTGAGTTATTAGATAATTGAAATATGAGATAATAAGCAAGCCTCCAAAAGATTCTAGGTTGAGGAGTAATCTAGATAATTAATGGAGTAATTGTCTGACCCTGACTTGCAATGCAAGATGAGGGCATCAACTAAAGATATTCTGACACAACTTTTGGAATACTTAAACATAATAAGGAAACTAAGAGAATCCTAGAATTTGAGATAAAACGGGTTTTCCATATGGTGTGGATAAATAATTTAAGGATATGCTAAAAGATTAATTCCGTGCATAAATGTTTCCAATGAATCCCAAAAATTAAATAAAGGTTGAAAAAGACATTAATGAGTTTCCCTCCAAGTTTCATAGAAAAAAGATATTCCTAAAAGCCTATAGAAAATTGTAAGGGGTGAAGGACCTATTTGAAGCAAGTAAATTATGTACCATAATTGGATAAAGAGAAAAGGACATCTAGAAGCAACCTCTGGATACCAAATCTTTCTCAATCTGAGATTAAGTAACTAAAAGTTTTGTTTTAAAATTTAGGAACAATTGGATAAAAGAGGAGAGAGAGAAAAATAAGCAAATTACTCAACAAGGTGCCATGTACTTTCCTTAAAGACTTTTTGGTTCACCCAAATTGAAATAAGAGGGTGGTGGTATCCTTCCATTTCCTTTGAGATTTGTAGGACTAAAAGGCAAGATTTTTATAAAGGAAAAGATAATATGTTTCTAGTTTTATGTTGTGCCTTTTCATACTATTAGTTGGTGAACAAAAAGGATGTATTTTGAACCCATAGAAAGATGGAAATATCATAAGTGCCTTGCCATATTTATATGATCCTTGAACCTCAAGAAAGAAGATACGAGAGAAATGAGAAAAGGAAATTATATATATATATGGTTCATGCAAACCTAGTCAATCTAGCCTTCTCCCTCATCTCTCCCTCATGGTCTCATTTTTCAAACCACCACCGACTCCTCCCCGGATGCATCACAGATCCACTATGTCTGCAACACCCTGGGTAGTAATCCCTACAAAGATCTACCTTTCCTCCATGTTCTTCTGTATGCATGGGAAGGCACCTGCTTGAGTGCAGTTTGTGACCCCAAGCCTTGCCACAGTTGATGTTTGCCCAGTGAGAAGGATCTCCCTCCTTGTCTCCGACCACTGCGGACTCACCCTGGAGTCTGGATGAGCTCCGGGGAAGACTGGAAGAGATGCAAGATGGCAGGTATCCTCCTCCCGACCTATGCGTCTGAGAAATCGCAGCAGTAGCACTGCTTCACCCCGCCTGGCTCGGCCAATTCTCGATGCTCTCCGGCTGCACCAATGGCCTGATCGACTCTGACGGAGGCAAGGGCGAGTTACCCTGATCTTCTTCTAGCCTTCAGTGCCCAGGAGTAGGGAAGACATGCCATACGACAGGCTGTCCACTGATTTCTTAGGGCGATGTCACAAGGAAGGGGAAGAGCATCGGCTGATTTACCTTCTTAACCCTGAGGCCAACACTATAAGGTAAGGGTACAACAGACTTCATTATATTCTAAGTCACAGCCACGCCAGACCACATTGTTAAAGTGGCAACAGGAAATTGGTCGGGCCCGTCCACATGGGCTTTTGGATGACACTCGCTAGGCTAACATGGCATGTTCTGATTGGCTTGATAATGATAATATTGCAAATATCATAGTAATTGCTAGGAGTGTCCAAATACAACGAATTATATATAAAATTGCTCAGGAAAATGAGAGGAATACAAATAAAATACTATCAAAACCTGACTAAGCTTATTATTCTAAAAATAGGTACAATAAATGTCCTAGTGTGTTTAATTGAAAGGAATATCTACATTTGCCTTAGCTTGATGCTTAATTGAATAGATTTGTTCATTTTAAACTCATACCTTATCTTGTCATGTCTAAAAAGGAAACCCTTGATAATGATAAATAATGGATGATTCTAGATTAATAATCTTATTCTGCCAATTAAGGGTGTCAAAACCAATGTGGACATCTTGCTATGATGATAATGTTAGTAATATGATTTTGGTATCACAAGTAGTTTAATATGCTTAATTTGATGATTAGAGTTTCACCTAATATACATAACTGAATTTGTAATCTGAGAAACCATGATATGATGGAATTAGGGTTGGTATCCCTAATCCCTGGTCCAAACATGAGATAGCCCTAAACCCTAGTTTTGGAGCGAACCTAGATCTGATTAATGTAATGTGAATATATGGTGACACATATGTAGTATGTATATTTCATATTGAATGCTTTGTTGCCTAGATGTTGGGATGCACTCTTAAAGTACATGATATTCTGCATGTTTTCTGCGATGGCATAATGTACGTGGTTACGCTTATGAATACATGTATCGAATTCTGAGATTGTCGAGGTTTCTCGATGAGATTGAATGAATGATAAATTGGTTGCTTGTTTATTTACCTCTTGCAAATTATAAAGTTCCTATGAGTATCATGTAAATTAAATAACTATATTCTAAACCTTGGGTTAGACTGATCTTGAGGGTAATGCGCACAAGCTCCAGAGGGACAATGATTACACCTAAGGTAGTTGACCAGATATGGGTTAGAATATGAAAATAAGTTTATGTTCCTATATGCAAGATAAAGTTTTTTGTTTATATGCTTACTTGTGATTATTGTTTGAACCCACGTACCACTATAACTTGTTATACTGACCATGTTTTGTTTCACAATGTTTAGGTATATGATGATATACTTGGTAAGGGACATGAAGATAAAGATGAAACCATGTGAAGACGTTATTTTTAGTAGGGAGGATTTAGATAAACTCTTCTTCTCTATGTGAAATTTTGGTAATGAAACTTCAAGTAAGAATTTTGTAAACAATACTTATGAATTAGTGAAATTATTTTCCATTATTTATTATTTTCTAAATCTGGATCCTTGGGAAAATTTTGTAAGTAATGGCTTTATCTTTCGGCCTTCCTGAATTGGGGGTTGCCGAAAAATGAGGTTGTTACAACCATGGTCGTGGCAACATGAAGGCAAGATAGTCGTGGTGACCACCACAGCCATGGTGAATTAAATGCAAAAATTGAAAGGAGTTACAGGGATGAAGGATATTTTGTACATGATTGACCACGGCCGTGGTGAACCACCACGGCCGAGGCAGAAGGATCACACCACTTCCATGGGCCCACCACGATCGTGGAGAGAGTCGATCTACAACCATATCCACCCCACCATGACTGTGGAACCCACAACGGTCATGCTACCAAATCCCCACCATGACCATGGCGACCCACCATGGTCGTGGCAGGATCCGACCGCACACTTTTTTTCACTCAAACCCCACAAAACACTGTGACTCCTATCACTTGCAAACTCATTTTCTCGACTCCATAACGGACGTGGCAATGTGCTCCACCCACAACACCTATAATCTTTCTTATCCAGTTCTAATCCTCTAAGAAATCAACCTCCAATCACTTTCTACACCTCCATCGCCTCTCCCTCTACCGTTTCCATCCCAAAACCCCAACCAATTGAGCCTCCATCTCCATTTTCATTCTCTACCTCACCTATAGCCATCCCACACAAAAACTCACCAAACTCCATCCATTTTTGCCCAAAATCTCCAACTAACCCATCCTCCATCATCCAAGCAACCATCTTATCCATGTCCACCCATCAATCAACCTCCATTTCTCTTTCTTCACAAAAATCCGAATTTCACAGCCCTACCACTACCTCCATATCCAAAACATGAAGGGAATTACTAAGGCAGTGAAGAAGGGAGCTCAAAAGATCCTTCAGGTGATCACCGGAGGCAAGGTGCGCACCAAGGCAGCCTCTTCCCATGTCTCCATGCCTTCCCACACTCCCTCGCCATCCAATTCCATTGCCCAATTGCTCCCCTGTTCGATGTTCGTGAGTGCATCCCACATGAGGTCATTCGATAGCCACCACATCACAGACAAGACGTATATCGAAGAGGAGGAGGAGGAAGCATCAGAGGACAACATCGACGACATGATTGATGAGGTTGACCCAGAGGTCATAACCCACCAAAAGTGGGGCAAGGGGGTTGTAGCTCCATCTTCATCAAGGCTGCCTCCACATACCACTCTAGAAAGACACTCTACCTCCTCATTATGGGAGAGACCATAGCAGCAGCTACAACTGAGGTTGTAATTGATGATAGAAGAAGAGGATCAACCATAGTGATACCCTGAGCAAAGGGTACCGCTAAATCTTGACACAAGCTCGGGGTTAAGATCTTATAGGGTTCAAGAAGATGATGATGATATTGTTGAAGAGGAAATGAAATCTGAGCCAGAAGACACTCTATCATACTTGGAGGCGGACAGGATGAAGGGATTTGGCAATGATCCTAAGGGAACGACTTATGGAAGAGAATAGAGAAAGATGCATATCACACCCATCTACCCCGAGTGTGTGTCTAGCAGAGTGATCTCCACTAGATATGGGTGTGAAAATGTGATTGAAGACCTAGGAATCAAGGCAAATGTGGTAAGGAGGTTGAACTGAGTCAGTTTTTCGAAGGTACTCTTCATAGCACAAACCACATATGTGGATTTGACTCAACAATATTTTGCCACATTATAGAAGATCAAGGTCAAAGGGGAGGAAGCTATCAAGTTCGCAATGTTCAACAAAATTCACACATTGATTTCTTCTGAACTAAATTGCATCTTTGCAAAGGAGCCTCAAGAAGCTGAAAAAATGAGTGATGGATTAATTGAGAGGGAGGTTTATATGGACTATAGTGATTTATAGTACAATTTGATTGGGACACCGGGGTACACATATGGGAAATCAAAGACAATGTTGATTGGAAACCCCTTGTTCAAATATGTACAGAAGGTCCTTGACATTACAATTGTAGGGAGGTATGACAATCAGGGCAGCATCTCACAAAAGGACCTCTTTGTTCTACATGGTTTAAATGAGAAACTACACATCAACGTAGGGTTGCTCTTAATACATCACATGAGGATAGTTTCCTTCAAAAGAAAGACTCCATTTGTCATGGGAGGGATTGTGACCTCAATTGCTATATCCCTAGGTATTGATGTCACTAGACTGAACGAGGTTGAAGGAGCTCAATTTGTTGATCCAAAGTATCTTGTGATCTCTCAAATGATCACAATTAGGAACAAGAGGTTGTTGTACAATGTGAAATATGTAAGATCAATATTTCTCGAGCTGCCCTATCATGCCTCCCCGCTTCTCTATGCCTTGAGCCCTCCTGAATCACTACATGAAAGGCTGAATCAATGGGAGCAAGCCAACCCCTTAGAAAACTTCAACCTTGCTACTGTACAAGAGGAAGAAATAGCATAATCAAATGCACAACAGAAAGAAGAAGAGGGAGGAGAACAAAGAAGAAATCCCCAAAGGGTGAGAAGAAGGGATGAGGCAACATCGCAATTGTAGGAGCCTTCAGTGAATGCATATGATATGTCATCCATCCATGCACAACTTGAAGGCGTCCAGAAGACACACCAACACATGCAGCTCATACAATAGTACATGCGGAAGGGCCAACAACAAATACATCAGTAGGTCAACCACTTGTACCACTACCACCATGCATAGGCATAGATAAGCCTGAATGGAGTGAAGACTTTTGGGGTGGTATTTTGGGGTACCATGAGACCTACCCCTACTCATAATGCTTATTGGGGCCATTACTACCAGTTCCCTCGAGATCATCCAGGACCTCCATCTCCTCAGTAGCACCAACCAAACCAACCAGACTAGCCTGATCAGCCACTATAGGGAGACCTGCCATTTGACTAGCCACACCAGCCATGATCTTCACCCTACTATCCCAAAACTTTAGTTTCATGTTGAGGACAGCATGATTCAAAAGTTTAGGATGGTAGGGTGGTATGCTCCACCCTATCTTGATCTCTCATTTTGTTTTTACCTATCTTACTTAATTTTTGGAATTTCTTGCTTTTACCTGTGTTAGTTTAGATTTCTTCTTTCTTGCATCCATGCATTCATGTAGTTCAATTTCATGCATTTTTGCGTAATTTTTCAAAAAAAATCTTTTTTTGCTCTTCCATGTCATGCATTGCATTCTCATGTAGTTTTTGGTAATTTTTATGTGTTTTTAACTAGGATTTACTCTTTTATGCTTTAAATTCCCTAAATGTAGGTTTAGATGTAATTCATTGCAATTTGGCACCATTTTGGCCAATTTTGCCCAAATTTAGATATTCTTGCCCAAAAGCATGTTTTAACTTAATCTCTAATGTTTTGACCAAAAATTTTGATCTTTGACAAATGCATGCCATTTTCTTAGATTTTTTTGCTATGTGGTCTTGATTGTTGGCTCTAAAAAACCACTAGAGGGGGGTGAATAGGGTTTTATGGTTATTTTATTAATAATTTAACCAAAGCAAGCAACCACAAAATATTGGACAAGGGGACAAGGATTTAGAGTGGTTCCAACCTTAGTAAATACTAAGGCAGTCAATCCAATACCTGGTTGCTTACCCAATCGGGATTTTGAAAGAATTAAATTTTATTACCTCGCAAGGATATTACATAAAATTACAATTCTTTCACCAAACCCTTCAGACAGCCTTCACCTAGAAGTAGTTGCACCAACCTTGAAGCAGCCTTCTTGAAGTAACTTCAAGCTCCCCCTTGAAGTAGCCTTCCTCTTAAAGTAACTTCCCATTACAACAGCCTTCTTGAAGTAGTCCGAAGTCCACCTTCTCCACCGAGAAGAACCTTCTCCAATCCACAGCCTCCAACCCTAGGAGTAGCAAGGAGAATACAAAGGATAAAAGGAACAAGAAGGAAAAATAGAAATTACAATACCACTTGTAGCTCAAGGCTTGATTTCCTATATCAAGCATTTTGATCTCCTAACTAATGTATATAGAAGTGTAAATGTTGTGGATAGCAGATGCTAGCCTATAGAACACGAATTTGGAGCAAGGAAAAGAATAGCCGATGCTAATGTTGCTCAATTGCTCAAAACAGGTTGCTAATTGCAAGTGTAAGCTCAAGTGTTGCACAAGTGTATATAAGTGAGTTTAGGTGTCCTAAGGCATGTCCTATTTATAGGAATGACCTACAAGTGCTTAAGGACGTTCTAGACACTTTCTAGGGGGTTCTTAGTGCTCAACTAGCCGTTATGTGTCCACTAATTACATTTGCAACTGCTAGTTAATTGACCCTAAAAAGTGCAGACAGAACTCTTCTCGATCGAGGAATTGTCGACCGAAATGTATCTCGGTCGAGAAGTTTGTCGACCGAGATTGAGTGTATTGCAACGTTCAACTCAACTCCCAACTACTTTATCTGCTAGGTCTAATAGCTAGTCGGGTCTATTCTCAATCGAAGTTTCTGTCGACCGATATTTTCTCGATCGAGGATTTGTCGACCGAGAATATTACTGACTCAATATATTCATTTACTAAGTGTGTGTATCAATGTGCAATTGTGATACTATCTTGGGGAATGACCTATCTAAGTGTTGTGAGTGGATAGGGAAGATCTAAATGCTTGATTTACATGATATCAAATTACTTGTACATTATATACTTGTACAAGCTTTTACATTTAATTACAATCATGAAAATAAAACGATTTTATCAAATTGTTCTTCCAAGTCTTTGTTATCCACCACCTTATATGCTTGTTCCTGAAATACTCAAATAGCATGTTAAAACCACAAGAATGAAATGTTTGTCATAATCAAAACAAAGGGATTATCATATGTCTAATTTAGCCAACAATCTCCCCCTTTTCGAAGATGACAAACATTTCCTAAATATAAAATAAGGAAATATAAATCATATGAGTTTCATACCTGAAGTTTATCTTTTGTAGCCATTCTTGTTTTCCAAGTGGGTGCTGGCTGAGATATTATGAAACTCATTTTATTTTATGTTTTTGATTTTATATTATTTCTCCCCCTTTGTCATTTCAAAAAAATAACCAAGATAAATATTAAGTATGAATTTTATTTCTCCCCCTTAATTTCATAATTAGATGCTCCCCCTTAATAAGATATTAAGTTTGAAAAACTAAGGGATGCAAACCAAGTAAAAATGAAACAATTTATTGTCAAATTTAGCCGCAATTTATTTCTCAATTATTTGCAAAGGATGTATCATTTAAGCTTAGAGTACATGAATGTATCTCTAACCAAATATGTGGGATGTTAGGCCCAGATTTGTTTAGAGAATTATATTATATTCATACATGTAATAGGCTCCAAAATTACTTTAAAGATACTAAGGTCATAACTAGCCTCAAATTTTCTCTATGATGTTTACAAAATTTTGTAAGCTCCTTCTTAATCTTATAGTCAAGATAGTTTTTGTGAGCTCCCCCTTAATCTTATAATCAAGATAATTTAAGGATTCTAAGGTCACAATAAGCGTCAAACGTGGTTTTGAACTTTTATCAAAAGCATATTTTGAATCAAGATACTAAGATTAAGTGCAGTAAAATGATGTACAAATAAGCTTTTTGTCAAGCTTATTTTAGGTCGACCTTGACTTTGACCATAGCGCCCCTTGGTCGAACTTTATTTCTACGAAGAGGCATTTCCTATAGATTTACAGTTTAAACACTCATATGTGAAGTATAATGTCTGCAGGTAACTTGATTAAATGAATATCAATTTGAAGCACTTTGAGTGATACCTATTATGAAGACGTTTTATCAATATCACAGTGAAGTCTTTGTCCTTGATTTTACATTCATTGTGAATGATATCTCATAAACTTTGCTATGGGTACATAAATATCAAATCCCATTTCTTCTTGTACCCTTATTTTTAGAAACATATATCCTTGAAAGAAAGATTAATGTCTTAAAGTCAAGATTTTGCAAATGACTAGATAAAACATTAATATCCTTGTTATAAGAGACACTATTTGGCTTGTCATAGCATCATCATTCATTTATTACAAGCCATGCACACAATAATCATTATCTATTATGTCAATATGCATTTATGCCATAGAGTTTTAGTGTTATGCAAAATGGCATTTTTAATGATAGCATCATCTTTATTTGTAATGAGTTGTATTACAATGATCATTTGAAGACATTGTACATTTATGGTTTGTATATATAGATCAAAGATCATTTTAGACAAACCAATGAAACACAATGATCATGGTACAGTGATTATGATAGAACATAGAAGTGTATCTACAATATAATGATCAAGAAACAAACATATAATACAATGATCATGATTATTTAAACCAAATTTCAATACACATGGTTCCTATATAGATAGACCAGAGAATACTTGGAATAAATCATGTGAATGATAGAATAGTAAAGTCAACCATGGTTCATAAATTTTCACATACCTTCATTTAACAAATCATGATGCCAAAGATCAATATGTCTTTAAAAATGATCTCCAAGAATTGTGATTCTCGATTAAATCAATGCTGAATTGATAGAAAATAAGAACCATCAGAACATATTTTCCAGACTCTTGCTCGGTCGAACAATTTGTCGACCGAATTATTTTCGGTTGAAGTATTTTCTCGACCGAGAATGTTTCTACAGATTTTATTCAGCAATCTGCATGTTCTAGTTTATGTGTTGAAATACTTTGATTTATATGTTATTCAATTGTGTGAAGTTGAGATAGATATAATGTTGCTCAATTCAAGATTATTGATCATATCTCAAACTTAATTAGTGCATATATATTTAGGTGTCACAATGATATTTATTCTTTTGATTTTCTTAGAACAAATTATATTTATCATTCTAATGAAAATTTTAAGATAGACTATTTATGCTTAATCATCTTTTTCAAGAAAGTAGCAATTGAAATTTGATAACATTTGAATTTTTAAAGAAAGCATAATTAATTTCAATTTGTATATAGATCAGAATTTCACAAGTTTTGGTTTGCATCAAGTTTAATAAGGATGTTATTAACATATATGTAATGATACAAACTACTAATATTCTTGAGAAATTTGTCTTCAAGATATGTGACTTATTTTTCCAATCAAGTATGTCTACTTGCAGTAAGAGAATAGATTTAAGTATCATTTTTCTTTGCAAGCAACATTTTTGCAGCAGTTTTAGTAAAATCGATCCTTTTATCTTGTATACTTGATAATTTAATCACGAAAAGTATTTTGTTTTGATGCTCATATATTCTTTCTTTTGATTTGGATCATTCAAATATTTAAAGCACAATAATATATAAAGTTCATTATATGCTTAAGTTGATTATGATTTAAGTGTCTTTTATTTAAATAGTCTTGCCATAGTTTTACTCGGTCGAAAAAGTTTCCGACCGACATTGTCTCGGTCGACAATTTCTCGACCGAAATTGTTACTATTTCTGTATTGTTTTCAGTAATTGTTTCTAAATAAAACATATATCACTTCCAATTCAATTATGCAATTTAAAACTCAGTTTAGTTGAGATAAAACATATGAATATCAAAGTAACATTTATATCTAATCTCAACTAATTATATACAATTTTCTAGGTTTTGAGAATCCAAACTAAAACAAGTTAGTTGAAGATGTATATTTGAAAATTTTAATTTATTGAATTAACTTCGAGTCCTATTATGTTAAGTTGAGATAGACATAGAGATATACAACTTAGAGTCTTTGGTCATATCTCAACTTAATCTTATCCATTTAGTTTGGAAGTTTTGGAACCCATACCAACTCAACATACTTTTTCTTGTAGGGACATGAGAAAGAGTAATGTCCAAGACGCAAACAATAATGACAACATATGGAATCAACCTCATATCTCTTTCTATGATTTTGTTCTAGATTGTTCTTGGGTACATATGTATATTTGCCTTTAGGTACATACATAGATTGATTTTCTAGCGCTTGTGTCTTTCTCCAACTAGGTTTTTGATAAGATTTTCCTTTAGGATTATAACCTAGTCCTTTCCTTCCAATTTGATGATAAGAATTATTTAAGATTTTATCAAGGGTATCATTGTTATTCAACCTACTAACTTTTTGTTGCAACTTAACAATCTCATCCATTCTTTTATTTATGTCTAACTTTGCTTGATCTAGATTAGATAGCAAGGAATCTCTTTCTTTCACAATAGTATCATAATCTAGATGTGTACACAAAACGGGTTGTTTTTTAAGATCATTTACTTGAGTTTGCAAGTTTATCTTTTCTAGGGAAAGAAGATTGCAATCTGCTTCTATTGATTTTAGCTTAACATTATGACGTTCAATAGCCTTTTTGAGATCTTCATTTTCAGAAGTGAGAGCAAGAAGTTTGGCAATTAACTCATCATTTACTTTATTTGATTTCTTTAATTTCTTCTTGCACTCAATATATTTTTCATGTGTTTCTTGAAGACTAACAATTAAATCTTCTTTAGGTAAATCAAAAAGGCTTACCTCTTCTTCTTCTTCTTCACTTGTTGTAGCAATAAGGCACTCTTTATGCTCATCTTCCTTCTTTGATCTCCATGGGCAGCTAGGTGTTGTGTGGCTTGTTCCTAAGCACCAATTGCAACTTGTTGAAGATTGGTTCATGCTTTTCCTTTGCTTGCGGTTGTAGACACCACCACCCTTCATTCTTCAAGACTCAATTAGAGCTCCTTGAAGCCTGCTCTGATACCAATTGAAAAACCACTAGAGGAGGGTGAATAGGGTTTTATGGTTATTTTATCAATAATTTAACCAAAGCAAGCAACCACAAAATATTGGACAAGGGGACAAGGATTTAGAGTGGTTCCAACCTTAGAAAATACTAAGGCAGTCAATCCACTACCCGTTTTCTTACCCAACCGGGATTTTGAAAGAATTAAATTTTATTACCTCGCAAGGATATTACATAAAATTACAATTCTTTCACCAAACCCTTCGGACAGCCTTCACCTAGAAGTAGTTGCACCAACCTTGCAGCAGCCTTCTTGAAGTAACTTCAAGCTCCCCCTTGAAGTAGCCTTCCTCTTGAAGTAGCTTCCCGTTGCAACAACCTTCTTGAAGTAGTCCGAAGTCCACCTTCTCCACCGAGAAGAACCTTCTCCAATCCGCAGCCTTCTTGAAGTAACTTCAAGCTCCCCCTTGAAGTAGCCTTCCTCTTGAAGTAGCTTCCCGTTGCAACAGCCTTCTTGAAGTAGTCCGAAGTCCACCTTCTCCACTGAGAAGAACCTTCTCCAATCCGCAGCCTCCAACCCTAGGAGTAGCAAGGAGAATACAAAGGAAAAATGGAAATTACAATACCACTTGTAGCTCAAGGCTTGATTTCCTATATTAAGCGTTTTGATCTCCTAACCAATGTATATAGAAGTGTAAGTGATGTGGATAGGAGATGCTAGCCTATAGAACACGAATTTGGAGCAAGGAAAAGAATAGTCAATGCTAATGTTGCTCAATTGCTCAAAATAGATTGCTAATTGCAAGTGTAAGCTCAAGTGTTGCACAAGTGTATATAAGTGAGTTTAGGTGTCCTAAGGCATGTCCTATTTATATGAATTACCTACAAGTGCTTAAGGACGTTCTAGACACTTTCTAGGGGGTTCTTAGTGCTCAACTAGCCATTATGTGTCCACTAATTGCATTTGCAACGACTAGTTAATTGACCCTGAAAAGTGCAGACAGAACTCTTCTCCGTGGAGGAATTGTCGACCGAAATTATCTCGGTCGAGAAGTTTGTCGACCGATATTGAGTGTATTGCAACATTCAACTCAACTCCCAACTACTTTGTCTGCTAGGTCTAACGGCTAGTAGGGTCTATTCTCGATTGAAGTTTTTGTCGACCGATATTTTCTCGATCGATGATTTGTCGACTGAGAATATTACTGACTCAATATATTCATTCACTAACTGTGTGTATCAATGTGCAATTGTGATACTATCTTGGGGAATGCCTATCTAAGTGTTGTGAGTGGATAGGGAAGATCTAAACGCTTGATTTACATGATATCAAATTACGTGTAAATTATATACTTGTACAAGCTTTTACATTTAATTACAATCATGAAAATAAAGCGATTTTATCAAATTGTTCTTCCAAGTCTTTGTTATCCACCACCTTATATGCTTGTTCCTGAAATACTCAAATAGCATGTTAAACCCACAAGAATGAAATGTTTGTCATAATCAAAATAAAGGGATTATCATAATGTCCAATTTAGCCAACAGGCTCTTTACATGTGCATCACTTCTCTCGAGTTTTTGAATGTTTTGGTTGAATTGTGAATTGAAAAATCTATGGATGCTTAGAGCCTATAGAATTCTAGGAAATAAATGAGAATTTCATGTTTTTCAATCATGTGGTGTGATATCATTTGATGAAGTGTTGGATTCATTTTCATGTAGGAAATCTTATGTTGAGAACTACAATAATGACCCCTCTTTTACTCGACTCTTCTTTCACCATCTTCATACCTCTCCATCTCATGAAAGGATGCCTTAGATCACATATTCAGCCTTGGCCACCTCCAAAAGTTTGGGGTGGCCATATCTACATCTCCCCACTTCACTCTATCCACCATATGCCATATCTACACCAAGGGAAAAAGAAAAGGAAAAAAAAGCAAAAAGAAAATAAAAAGATGCTCTTGTTTAAGAGCATCTAAATAATGATAAGATGGTGCTCTATGTAATAGCACTCCAAAAATCTTTATGCAATCCTTTCTTCCATTATTATACCCATTGAGCTAGAAAACATCAAAGCTAGATCACTTTACCCTTTTTATATCCATGTGGGTAATTTGGTGTGGTTTGAGACATAATATTGAATGCATGAAAGAGAAACAACACTCATAGTCATCAGTGATTAATGCCAACATGAAATGGTTTACCCAGAATTGCAGGAAGTACATATGGAAAGATTGTGTATTCTATGCTCTATATTTGAAGTTTGTATGCTCAATTCTCATTTCATGATTGGTATGTGATATAGGATAGGATAGATGTAGAACACATGCACTTAATCACTCTCATCTTTTTCTATGCATTTGTCACTTTTTTATTGAAAGAAATTGAAGAGAGAGATTAAGTTGGAGCATACTTGAGGACAAGTATGTTTTAAGTTTGGGGTGGTGATGCAGCCCTATTTTAGGGCTCCATCTTGTGCCTTTTTGCATGATAATCACATCTAAATAGTTTAGATTACAAGTTATTCCCCCTCAATGTGATCTTTTAAGATAAATACACTTATACCTCCTTTTGTGTGTATTTCATGGCACTTATGCATGCATTGATGCATGGGAGAGAGATGAAGGACGTCTATGGGGTCTTAGACCCAAAGAGTGGACCTACCTCTTCCCTAAGATGTCCTTGGATGCACAAGAGCAATTCAAATTAAAAGGAGGCTAGATGAAGAAGATGAAGTAAAAATCAACACCATAAGGCCCAAAATAGTCGTGTTACATCCACCATGGTCGTGGTAATTTATGAACAAAGAGCTTCAAAATGAACAGTGAATGTGCTCAATTTACACATGAATGACCATGGTCGTGGAGCTCAAAATGGCCGAGGTCACTGAAGACCCCATGGTCATGTCTCCCAAAATGGTCATGGCCAGCACACTCCAACTCGCCCGTGGCCATCACCTAGCCCATGGAAAATTATGCACAAAGTTCCCCAAGATCAAGAGGGAAGTGGTCCATTTTACATGTGAATTACCACAGTCATGGCCATCACCACAGTTGTGGTCCTTGAAGACTGCCTTGCCCATGGTGTTCATCATGCCCATTTCAAACTGAAGACATGATGACCTCCAAGTTGTCTCTCCTGTGGTCTCCTCCTCTAGCACGGCCGTGGTACCCCACACGGCTGTGGTACCCCTTACCCAACACGACCGTGGCACCCCACCATGGTTGTGGCCACCACATATACTCATCATATCCACTCTACTTCCCACCTCCCCATTCTATACCCCCATGACCGTGCCATGAAACCCCCACCACGGCCATGGCACCTCAACACGACCGTGGGGACCACCTAACCCTACCCATTTTCACAACTATCTTTTCTACTTTGCCCCTACTTACCCTAGTGCTTCCCCACCACATATATATAGATAGGTGGTGGCCACAACATGAAGATCACACTCCCCCATCTGCCATTACTCCTCCTCACCCTCTCTTGAGCATTCATTGCATTCCCCTTTCATTTATGCTCTCCACCCGCCATTTCCACCTCATTTCCACCATAGAAACCTAGTTTTCTATGTTTTGTACCATAACCCCCTCCATTTTCATGCCCATCATCCACCTTGGAGGATGGAGGTCACACTACAACATCTAGGAGGTGAAGAAGGAGGATCTACTTTGAGCTCCATGGAGTCATATCCCCTTCTTCTCATTTCTTTTGCCTTTTCTTTGATTATGTCGAGCTAAGCCCCTAGTGGTGGGCTGTTTGGGGTAAAAATGTGACTTTGACACCATGTTGGGGGAGAATAATTTGTAACAAACATAATTTCATTCTATGATGATTGCCTTTGCTTCTATCTCATTTCCCATTATCTTGCATGTAGTTTTTGCTCTTAAACATAAATTGCCTACTTTGTGATGTTTGATGACACTTAGCTTCTAGGAGGAATTGGAATGTATGTAATAATCTTAGGAATAGCTCCTAGGTCCAATTCGTGGACCCTTAGCTAGCCCCATTTGTTCCTACATGCATATCCCTCCTTCTACAAGTGAGTGTGAGATCTAAGTAGCTATGTAAGTGTGATTAGTGCAATTTCCTAGAGCTTTCTAAAGGCTAGATGGCTAGTAGCATGAGGTGAAAAGCCCTCATCTCTACTGCCATTCCTACCCTTGGAACTCAATTTCCCTAATACCACTTACCCTAGAAACCTAGACTTTACAAGTCCTACTAGAATTACACCTAACCCTAGTTCTCCAACTAGTAATGTCGGGTACATTCTAATAGCACTTGCCTTGTTGTTTGGATTGATAATCTAGATTGAATTGTGATAATTGCATGCCATGTTGACATCCCCCAACTAATATCAAATCACATTCCCATACGCCCCACCTACCTAATCCATTGCTTGAAACCCACCTCAGCCTTCTTTCTTGTTAATGGCAGTTTAGCTTAATTGCCTTTGTTTCTTCTAGCTAATTGCTTAGTCTTGCTAGTTAGTGTTAACCTAGTTTCTTGCTTGATTTAGTGTTTAAATTAGTTCTTAGTTTCTAATTGCCTTGCTAGAGTAGTGTAGATCATCTTGCTCTTGTTTAGTTGCTTGCTCAATCTAATTGCTTAGAACTAACTTGCCTAGGATAACCTAGTTTTTGGAAATCCCATATTCATATTGCTTTTACTTCCTTGCTTACTTAGTGTAATCAAACCAAAATCCATTTTAAACCCTTCAACCCTAATCTCCTCTTTAGGAACATAGCCAATGCTAACTTAGCCCTAGTGCCCCCTCTATCCTTGAGGATGGACCCTTATATTTGCCTCTTATCTTTGCTACAATAGTACCATGTGCGCATGCGGGTGACCTATTTAGTAATGTGACTCGCTCTTTTTAGGGTTTTTATAAATATTAAAAGATCCCAAGTGTGTTTTAGTTCCGTGGGGCGCATCTAATCAAACCTAATTAGTTAGTGTGTGCACCTCTGGATTGATGCACCAAGCTTTCTATCACTAGGTGAATCGATTATCTCACCAACTTGAGTCGATCGGTTCATCTAGTGAGCTGATCGGTTGGTATCCTAACTCATGCAGAATTTAGCCAAGCCAATTCAATATCCAATCAACCTGACACTCCAAACGGTCATCTCATGACAAGAGTCAATTGGTTGGGAGTCCAGTCAGTAGATTTGTTACTTGAATTGATTACATAAACACTTTAGTAATCAATCCAACCATCATTCATGAGTAAACTCATTTTCTAGATGAGTTTCTATGTGTGTGACCCTATAGGTCCCATATTAAGTTGGTAGTGAATGTCCATAAATAGTTTATGACATCACAAGAAAAAAGTGGTGCTTAGTCACACATAAATGCTACCCAAGTGAATGGAAAGTTGGAGAACAACTTCAACCTACAATCCATGTAAGGTGTTGTAGTAATTGTATAATTCTTTTGTCTCCGATATCTAGAATGAACTCAAGGCATGGAATTGTTATCCTCTCAATTTTCAATCCATATTCCTTGAACCTAGAGTAGACTGTCTGAGATATATGTGTCCTCAATATCATATATTGATTTACATGTGCATGCAAATACATTTCTCAGTCTCACTTATCATGCAATCATTATATAAAACTTCCGTAGGAGGGATAAATCCCATATACATCACTCACTATTAGTCCTCATGTGTCACAGCTAACCAATCATTATATCACTCACAGTTAGTCCTGATGTGTCACAACTACCCATTCATCACCTTTATGGCAATCCTTATTCAGGGTTACATTGGATGATGTCAAAGTATACCGCATAACATGTGATGAGTGTAGTGACTTACAGTCTAAGAACCACAATCACAACCTTCACTATGAGAGATGACTATGACCACTAAGTATGGTTTCTATGTGTTACTCTCAAGGTGGGTATGTTTGATACATTGTTCTCTAAGAAGTATCTATGTGCTTGGTTTGATATACCATATCATGACGAATAAGATTATTTAGTCAACCAACACACACTCCATTCTTATGTATTATTGGTGTCTATCTACCTTCCAAGGTAAAATTTGAGTAGGGACATAATAAGAATGTACATACTCTTAATATTCGTCTGATCTCATTGTTCAATAACATTCATTATGTTTCCTCATTATCTCATAACTGAGTGAAACATAATGAATTGGAAGCTTTCCTTTATCATTATTAATCAAATCCTTTATGTTATATGTCATGTTAATCATCGTATGATTGACTCTCTAGGCATACCATACTAACAGACTCCCACTTGCACTTAGAATCAGTAACCCACGAATCATATTCTTAGTGATTACAACATGTCCATCATGTTTCTGCCGCACAAGTACTAATCCAGTGGGTTAGCAACATTTTGCTAAAATATGTATATTGCATGTTCCTCATCTCTTCAGTGTATGATGTCTTGTATGATACGAAACTATCATAATATGGTATATGATATTCCTTACCTAACCAGTAGCTCCATTGTTGCCATGGTATCTCTACTGTAACATCAATGATTGGAACTTCTTTAGGTTCATCCATATGAACTTCTATAACCATATAGTACCCATTCCTATGTTCATAACACCAGGATACTTGAATTCTATCAAAAAATTACATATATGGTTTGTAGTTCAGAACCCTTCCAACTAACAACTCCTTTTCGTTTTAAAACACATTTTGATAATTACGATAACTTTCTTCATTTTAGAAGCTTGCATCGGTGTAACCCTTTACACCCAACTCCTCCTTATTTTTTATCATCTAGTAACACATCCTTCAGTGCCTCTCAAGCACCAATGGATGACTTTTAATGACATTCCAATAACCTTTATTGTAAACTAATATCATCTTGTCATGTATGATACATACAAGATTGTGGGATGAATACATTTATACAGCATACATGATTCATCAAATTGCTAGTGCATATGGAATCTCACTCATGTCCTTTTCATTCATCACAAGAATTGGAACATAAAGATCTTGAGAGACTAATCTATTCAATTATGGATTTTATTAAATGAGTCAAGAATGTATAATGTCAATTCATGTCAAGTATTCTTCATTCAATCATATATGTGCTTTCTCTTTTATAAAGTTTCAACACGATCTACTTATGTTGTTGCTTTCCTTTGCATGGTTGGGGATGCAATGTTACTAGGTATTGGAGCAATAAGGGCTAAAGAAGAGAATGCCATGGATTAGAATACATTCAAGTGCAACCTAGTGAGGTTCCATATACCTTAGAGGATTCTAATATTTAGAATGTTTCCTTTTATTTTCTAGTTGTCCCATGTTTGGTTATTAGATATTTGACTTCATAAAGAAGTCAGTTGTAATTTTCTTATCCAATGAACAATGTATTTTAGACCTTAGAGGATCTAATGTTGGGATTTGAGGGGTGAAAACCTTTTGTTGGATTTATTGTTATGAGACCCTACACTTAAATTAACCCTAGTTTCACTTTAATATTGAATTATTTATCAAATAATGCTTGAATAAGTTTTGGGATCAACAAATTAAGTAAAAAATCTAAATTTAAATTGATTTCACTTCTTATGCCCAAATTTCAAGTTTCTTTACAAGTTTTGAAATAAATTACAAATCACCATATACTTGGATTAACAATTATGTGAAAAGTATCAAAAATATGTTGTAATTCATATTAAAGATTTATTTATTACTTTGGAGAAATTAGCTAAGAGATAACTCTAATTTGGCTTCAATTTCACCACCACATTTGTTCTACATTGTAGTTTTATGTACATTTGTGTACTAGTATACGATTTCACCATATTTGATGTCTTAATTTATAAATTGATTGCATTTTATCTAATTCCATGTTTTTCTTCATAATTAGCCTTTATATGATGAACTTTAAACTTAATTTGTATGGAGTTCCATCCTAGGGTTTATAACTTTGAGTGATCTTCGATATATATGCTTGTGCTTTTGTAGGTTTGAGCCCTCCCCAATCTTGATAACTAGGTTAATGTGTGTCCCTTGCTTACCAGGGATCTAGGTGGGTGTACCTTCATAAGTCACATTGAACTTTTATAAGATGGTGTAGAAGGGTGGTTGTATAGGTTTTCATGTGTGCATCTCGATAGCCTTTGTTTGTTGACCTTTGACACATTGAGATTTGACCTTGATAGGTCCAACAATATACCTTGATGCATTTTGGGATGTTGAAACTAAATTTTCATCTTAGGTATGTAGGATTTTGAAGGAGTACTTAGATACATCTTTAGAGATATGGCATCACTACCCCTTGACTATTCTGCCCCTCGATAGATCACTTGAATTCGGGTTGCTTTAGTTCTTTGACTCTCTTTTTTCTATATATAACCCTCACTATCGACAACCATGGATATTTGTCTGCATTACCACCTACTAGGATGTGTTCGGCAGCTCAAGCTCCTCTATAAACCATCCTTGGTGCTCTATACCTTGCTTGGACAAGGATCTATGCTTGAATATTGATGTATGTTGTTCATCAAGCATCTTTAAGGTGTTTCCAAGTTTGGTAGCTTCGGTTACAAACATAACCATGTAATATATATACTATATCATCTCTTATATTTCCATTTTTCATACCTTATTCTATGTTGGTCAAGATGGTCACCTATGGAATTTCTTACTTCAAATAGCTATTTACTTTCCTTTCTTCTCTTTTTGCCCAATTTTGGCCATGGATCTTGGTGGAAGGTGCCTTCTTGGAGCTTGAGTGGGATGTCTGCATGTGTATATGAGGCTACCTTATGAGTTATTTCTTAAACATGCGGTGTAGACCTATGTGTAGTAATTCCTATGTGGTAATAATTCCTTGTGGTAGTAATTCCTTGTGGCTCCTAGGAATTACAGTAGTATGGTCATAACCACCGCTAATGTTTGTCTACATGTTTACGTTGTGGGATATAGAATGTATAGGATATATACTATATATGTGGTGATTAGATAACATATATGCATAATTAAATACAAACTCATTATATTAAAATATTAAGTCTTAGATGTTTTCCATTAGCAGCACACATGATAAGCTTGATCGACTAAGTGTGGGCACCCCAAAGGTGGTGCGCCTTGATCTCGTGGAAGTGTAATGGTAATAATGTGGGTCTGCCAAGTGGGGTGCATTATTATCGTGTTGCCTTTTTGGTTGGGCTTAACTAGTGATTCTTAAAGGAATTAAGTTCCAGAGGCATGCAGATGATTATGGTAAGGAGTTGTGCATATTATCTATCTAAGGATTACATATGATACAATTACAAAGTTGCCTACCTTAATGATTGACTATGGACATTGGCGTTGGCCGGATAATAGTTAAAAAATTTTGGATCTTGCCTCACTAGAAGGTTGTATGCTGCAATCTTCCAAATTTTTGTGAGGCCTATCAATTTGAATAAAATAGCAGGAGAGATAATTAATTAATGACCTAATTGAATATAGTCATATTTATCAAATCAAATAAAAATGAGTTTTTGACAAAATTGAAAATTCTTTTGTAGAATCAAATGGTAAGACTGAACAACACCTTTTCTCTATGATCGGTCCTTGAGAAGGAAAAGTGAAATGGGAACAACTTCCATGACTAGTTCAGGACACTAAGAATTGTTCTCATACAGGAGCACAAGTTCTATGTCCTAGAGACACCAAAGCCAGAAGAACCTCTTTTCACTGCACCTAAGGCTAACAAGGTTGCTTACAAGAAACATACTAAAGATCTTATGGATGTCAAGTGCCTAATGTTGTACTCCATAAACTATGAGTTGCAAAGACAGCATGAGAACATGAATGTTATTGAGATGGTCACACATCTTAAGAACATGTTCTAAGATCAAGAAAGAAGGGAGAGATATGATGTATGTAAGACATTGTTCATGTGTAAGATGGAAGAAAGAGATCCAGTAGGTCCTCATGTACTCTAGATTGTTGGGTAAGTGGAAAATCTTGCTAGAATAGGATTCCCATTGGGTCAAGAGTTGGCCACTGATGTGATTTTGTAGTCTTGTCTATAGTCATATAGTCAGTTTTTCATGAACTACAACATGAACGACTTTAACAAGCAATTGGAGTTGTTAGGCATGTTGAGAACAACTGAGATAGAAATGAAGAAAGACAACCCCAAGTCTGTGATGATGATCATCAAGACAAAAGGAACGTCTAAAGGTAAAGCAAAGCTAAGAATATTTTTAAAGCTAGCCAAAATCCCAAATCTTCATATCTCAAAGCAAAGGGAGGAATAAAGAAAAGAGGTGATTTTCACCACTGTCACTAGCATGGATACTAGAAAAGGAATTGTCCTCTCTTCCTATAGGAACTAGAAGAAGAAGTAAGGGGAAGATGCCTCTACTTCAAGTATAAAATTATAATATAAATTGGAATACTTCTTTATCTTGGTATGTGATACCGGATGTGGATCTGACATGTATTAATCTGCACAATCTGATAAGAAGTAAAGCATTTATGAAAGGACAAGAATGGATTGTGATGAGCAAAACTTATTGCAACTCCAGTCTGTATCTGGAATGTATCTTAGCCCGTTGGGCATTTAATAGAGTTAGTTGAACTACTATTTCATTATTCCAATCATCAAAGCATTTTACTTTATTTCATCTTGTATGGACAAGGATGATTATAAACAAAAATTGTTAATTCTTTTATTTCAATGATATGATCTTTTATGGCAATGCCCTAAATGTATAATGATCTTTATGAAAATGGATCAAAAGATGAATATCTATACCTAAAAGGTTGCAATTGATAACTCAAACAATCTATAGCATGATCATAGAAAGCACACATATGAGAAATGCAATTCTAGAACTCATATTTATGATTGTCAAGACTCTTTTGATTATTAAACCAATAAGAGACATGCAATATTTATATATGAGCTACATGACAAAATAACCTCTCACTAGGAGTAGTGTGAGAATAAGAATTCTATAAGTACATGTACATAATGATGTATAAAAACCTTTGGAATCAGATAATATAATGTACCTCATTATATTTGTGGATAATATAGTGATATGTATTTAGTGAAATAAAGTCTCTTGAAGTGTTCAAAGAGAACTACTTGAATGAAGTACACAACCTACTTAAAAGTATTAAGATACATTTATATGATCAAACAATGAAATACTTTATAGGAATGGTTTGAGGACCTTCTAGAGATATTGTGATAGTGTATCGCAATAAACTCCACCTAAAACATGATAATATATCATAAAGAAAGAATCACAACTTGGTGTATCATGATGTGACTATCATTTAATCTAATCTTCTAAATTCCCAAAAGGAATATTATACACACTTAAACAAAGTACTATCTAAATTGGTTTGATGGACAACATATGTGATATGTTTTGGGAATGACTTGATATGTCCAATGGATTGAAACTTATACAATAAAAGAGTTTCTTAGAAAGGATTTAATCACAAAATGTTAGTTTTTTGAACAATACTTATTTCAATATAACAACAAAGGTGTTTGTTAAAGGAATGGTTGACTTCCAAAAGAAATAGTGGGAGAAAAGTAGAACTCAAAAAGTTTGAGATCAACAAGAAAATATTTGAAACTAAAAAGGTAGAATAAGAACAAAGAAAATCACAAACTGTTGTGCAATCTGCATGAGGCAACCACAACCATCCACTTAGGTCGCATCATCCTCAACTCCCCATTGTTCCTCATATCTCAGAGTCTAAGCTTCCAACCTTCTTGCTTGGGTCCTGCTCTCTCTCCCTAGAGTTGACCCTACAAATAGCCTTACTACTAGAGGTCCTCTCTCCATGAAGGTGGATCAAGCTTACAAGCATACCCCTACATGGGTGAAGCCTATGTTCAAACTTATGTTTGCTCAAGATTATCCATAGCTCTTTATGCTTATCTCTTACGCTATCCATCATGCCCTTCTGGCCACAGATTTAACCTACTTCCAGCACTACTGACGTACTCTGGTTGCATACTATGCCATGCTCGTATAAGCCCATAGGGTTTCTATAGGTTCTTCACTAACCTCATCATTGAAGGAGTTATCCTTTACACTAACATGCAAGACCCTTCCTAGGGTTGGGTCTCCAAAGGTACTAGGTCATCCAACCTCACACGGCTCATATCATCATGGGTATCTAAACGAAAAGCATGTCCACTCACACATGTGGTCTACCATGACATCTAGCTCATCATGTCATCTCTCTCTCCCTAACCTTCACTTAGGGTTAGGGTTAGCATCATCCTCAGAGGATGTGCCATGTCTCTACTTATAATGGAGGTCTCTACCTCCAAGACTAACTTTATTTACTCATCCTCCTGACAAGGAGGTCTAGCCTCATGTCTCTCCTGAGGGCATGACAACATATGCCATACAACCTAAGCATGCAACTATTCTTTAGTTTATGTTTAAACTATTAAGCTTATGTCCATGACATCTTATTTACATGATTTTTATTAATTTGGTGGAGGATTCCTTAAACCTTATCAACTTTACCCATACCTCAAGAGGGTGAGGAAGAAAGAGAAAACACTAATCCTTAATTCTTAACTACATTTTAGTTGAGAAGGGATGAACAAGATGAGAGAGCCCTAAAGGTATCTTATTTTGAGTCAAATCTTGAGACATTGGCCAGGCAGTCACACAAATCTGGGAGTCCTCGTATCCTGACTAGCGGTGCGGAAGAAAATCTTGCCAGCCCCCAGGCGTGATCCTTTTCTAGACACCTCTGTCTTTTTCAAAATCCTCTAATAACTCCCTCGGGTTCTACAGAGTTTGTAAAATTTAATAATTATTAAAGATTAAATGAGGAACCTATGCTCTGATACCAAATGTAACAACCCCACCTCCCGATAACCCCCAATTAAGGGAGACCAAAAGGTCAGAGCCATTATCCCAATTAATAGGATCAAAGGTTCAACAAATAATCAGTAATAATTATAAAATTCTACCAAATTAAACTGAAACTGGTATAAAATAAAACTTTGCATACCTTTTTCAAAAACTTGGATATCTAACTTCTATCCACATCTAGACTCTATTCTAACTAATCCTCCTTGCACTTTATTTCTTAATTTCATAATATGCCACTTTACTGTTTGTCCTTTTCAATTTGTACCTGAAACACTGACAAACAAAACATCGGTTAGCATAACTAAATATGCCGGTATGTGAGGACAACCAAAATTTCACACATATGGCTAACAATCTAAATATCACAATCAAGTTAATTAACAAGCCAATTTACAATTTCAATGTGACATTCTCCACCGCTTTTTCCCTAACCATGGCATACCCTCCTTGGGTTTCCCTTTTGCCAATGACTTAAGGCCACCTTCTCAATCCCGAGCCTGGTGCCTGGGGTCAGCTCTCATAGTGCCCATTAGTCATACAATAAAGACCATCTTCTCAATCCCGAGCTTGGTGTCTGGGGTCACCACTCATGGTTCCCATGGGTCTTCCCTCCTGGGCTTGACCTTTTGGCAACATCCATCAGGGTGGCATGTAGGTGTGAGAATACACACTTATATTATAATTGTGATAATCATAGTGACTTTATAATGTGCAAGTATGAACATCCAAACTGATAGGTTGCATTCAATGTGATAAATCATTCAAAAAACCTTCGGGAAACTAATGCGATTAACCATAATTAACCACATACATGTCAGGCTGACTTGAGTGCAGAAATGATCCAACTAAGCAAGAAATCCAGTAAACAAGCAAGCACACAAGATGATCCTGAAACATGCATCCAATTTTCCTATCATTGATCAGGCCATCAAGGCCTATTAAACCTAGTTTCTTCCTAGGGTTACTAGTCCTTTTTAGGGTTTCGATTACAATTAGGGTTTTACTTCATTTTTACTATTTTAAACCCTAATTTTATATAATTACTCACAAACCCTAATTTTATATAATTACTCACAAAGTTTCTAAGTATATTCACCATCATATTAGGTTTAAAACCCTAAATATTGCAATTTCATCTTCAAAATAGGTTAAGATTCATCTTTATCATTAAATAGATTAACAATACTCGAGTTAACCTATTTGCACTTAGAAAACTATCCATTATCATCAATTAGGGTTTCTAACAAAAAATTAATACCTTTTTCATAAAAATAATGCACTTTTGCAAATAGGAACAAAATTAGGTTTTCAAATAAATTTTATTGTGATCCTCGTATTTTTCTAAGCAACTTTCATATTTTAACTTTATTCATCAGAGCTCCGTATCAAAAGTTATGATTTTTGCAAGAAAAGACATCAACTTGAATTATCTGTTATTTTTAGAAAAACGTTGGCCATTTAATCTGTGGTCCACTGGACCACGAGAAATCCAATGGTCCATAGAGATGTGCCTCACTCGCGATTAAAGGAAATAAAGGACAACATTGCCCTTACCTATACTAAAGGGAAGTCGGGGTATTTTGGTAAAACACCAAGTGACCGTCTTGAACCTCCATTCACTACTTCTTGAAAACAGATGGTCAACCCGATGGTTGACTCTAAGCTTCTCTCGTTCTGCATGCAAGCTGCAATCATCAGAAGCACCATCCGGCTTCCCCAAACTCAACAAGCCTACTGATTGGTTGCTCTCTTCCTCCCACCACCGTGGCGACAGAGCTAACCTCCAACGTGAAATCGGGGGAAAGGAACAGGGCAAGGTGTCGGGTCTCGGGGTAAAAGAAGGTAGAGGTGACCTTGCTAGATTGTATAGGCACTCACGCAAGGTTTTGTGGGTTCACAGATAGGGTGTAGCTCTATATTTATACCTATCTTCAACCAACAAGGTCTCTGTTGGATGCAGATTGGGGAAACCCTCTAGAAACCTCGAACCCAGATAAAACATAGGGTAGGTCAGTGCGGTTTGATCTCCCAAACATAATGGAAGGCTTTCCCAATCTCCTTGTGCACCCAGTTGCGAGAAAATCCATGATAATAGGACTCCTCCAGTTTCCAATCCTACTGGAGGTAGAAGAGGACCTAGGTGCCCTTAGATCTTAATCCAACAGATGTCGTGGTGCGTGCCAGATATTTATGAAAATATTTATCATTTTAATCAGGAAAATAAGTGCGACATTTAATGATTACTCATTCACTTTATGGATTTTGAAAAATCCATATCTCTTAAACCTTACATCCAAATAATCCCAAATTTTTAGGGAAACTTAGTAATGACTTAATCTACCTATCTGACAAATTTGGGCTCATTATCTAAAAGAAAACGTGCCTTTTTTGAAAATTGGGGTTGTAACAATGTGATTATCGTATTAATCTAACTTTTTAATCTCCTCATGGATATTGATAATAAACACTAAAACTATGTACCATCTTAAATAGTTTAAAAGACATCATATGTGATATGAAATGGGAATGTCCTTATATGTCTTTAGGATTAAAACTTATACAAAGAATGTGGCTTCCTAAAAAGATTATCCACAAATCATATTGTTGAATACTGCTATAAATCCCAATCCAATAACATAAGTGTGTTGTTACAAGGATAACTGAGTTCCAATAGAATCTTTGGGAGTAAAAGTAGAACTCAAAAAGTTTGAGATCAACAAGAAGGTGCAATGAGAACTAATGAGAATCACAAGTTGTTGTGGAATCTCAAGTTCCTTATGTAACACAAAACTGCATAGTTCCATAAAACATATCTGAGATTGAAAGATTGTGAATTCAGCAACTGAGATAGGTTGGTCATAAGATGATGAGCCAACAAGTCGACTAGAAGCTATTGAGAACCATAATCTGAGAAACGGTTCTAAGCCATTATTGAATCCATGTTAACTAACAAGGTATGACCTTGTACTACCTAAATGGATAAGACCCCAAGGGTGTAGCTGAGTTTTCAGAAGAATAAGACCAACATGGATAGCCTAAAAAGATAGATTGGTTGAAAAGGTTTTCAAATTAGTTCAAATAGCTAAACATTAAGAAATTCCTTTACCAATTGACATACTTATTGTTGCAGCTAGTATAGACCGTGAGATTTGGAATATGAATATTAAAACTAGATTCCTTTAAAGGAATATTTGAGAGGATGCGTACATGACACAAACTAACATTTTTATAACTTCATTAATGCAAATAAACTCTATAAGCTACAATCTAAAAGATTGAAACAAGCATCTCAGAGATGGGATCTTTTGACTTGACAAGATAGTAAAAGAGTTTTACTTGAATCAAGATAAAAATTAAAATATGTGATTACAAAAGATTTATTGGGGGCATATATAGATATTCCACATATTGATGGGGAATAATATCACAATATTGTGAATATTGAGACCTAGCATGGAAAACAACTTTAGAAATGAAGGATTAGATGAAACGTACAATGTTATAGGAATTGAGGTCTATTGGTAGACATCCGTATGATCTCTTTATTCAAATCATGTGCTTGAAGACATACATCATTGACTAATTGTCATTCCTTAGACATCCATTATGTTTCCTCATTATCTCATAACTGAGTGAAATAGAATGAATCAGAAGCTTGCCTTAATTATTATTATTAATTAAATATTTTATGAAATATGCCTTTGCAATCATCATATGATTGTCTCTCTAGACATACATACCAATAGACTCCCACTTGCACTTATAGCCAATCACCTATGCATCTCATTATTAGTGATCTAAACATGTCCATCATGTTTCTTTTGCGCAAGTGCTAATCCAGTGGGTTAGCAACATTTTTATTATAGTCGGTGTATTGCATATTTCACATCTCTTTGCTTTATGACATTTTATATGAGATGGAATTTCCATAGTATGTAATCTGATATTCCTTGCATAACAATTATCTCCATTGTTGTCATAGTATTTCTACTGTGTCACCAATGGTTGGAACATCTCATGAGTTCATCTATATGAACCTCTAGATTCATACTCTATTTACTCTTTTGTTCATAACATCAGGTGATACGACATCAATTGTAGAATTAACATAATATTATATAGTTCAGAACTCTTTCCAACTAATAACTCTTATCTAAGATTAAAAACATACTTTTATACTGTGATTCATTATTATGTCATTTTGGAAGCTTACATTAATGTAACCCTTTACATCCAACTCTTCCTTATTACCATAGTGTAAGAATTGATCCTTAGCACTTGCCAAGTACTAATTGTTGTTCTTTATGGTACTCCAATGTCCTTAATTGGATTATGGACAATATTATCTTATCATGTCTAACACATACAAGATAACGGGATAAGTGCACTATATTATAGATAGATCCAATGAGAATGCATATGGAATTTCTTCCATTCTCCACAAGAATTGGAACATTGGATTCTGGAGAAACTAATCCCATAAATATGGATAGATTCTCTCTTACTAAATCCTTCATGCCAAACTTTTTAGCAACTTGCCAATATATGTGCTTATATTTATGTTACGAAACTTTTAAGATCTATCTATATATATCTCAATTCCTATCACATAGGATGTTTCACCTAAACCTTCACTGTTGAAGGTTATTTCCATGCCAATTTTCAATACTTTAGTACAACAATGTCATTCCTCATAAATATGTGGAATGTTTATATGTACGCTCCCACGAAATCTATTTCAATAACATATTTTATCTTTTATCTTGACTAAGGTTTAACTCTTTGACTATCTTGTCAAATGAAAGATTCTAGTTCTAAGATTCTTGTTTTAATATCTAGATTGAACATTCTTACATATAGACTTTCTTTGCATTAATAGAGTTATAAATCTTTAGGTTGTCTTAGACACACATCCTCTCTATTATTCCTTTTAAGGATTGTAGTTTCAATCTCCACATGCCGAATCATACAGTCTCAATAAGCTCCAATAACAAGCATATTCACTGGTAAAGGGATCTTATCACATTCAACATTTGAATTGATTTGAAAACCTTTCAGCCAATCCATCCTTTATGTAATACATGTTGGTCTTTGTTATGAAAACTCAATTACACCTTATGGGTTTTATCCCTCTAGGTGACACCACCAAGGTCATACCTTTTAGGTTCACATGGATTCCATTCTAGTTTTAATGGCCTTAAGCCATTACTCAGACTCTGGTCCCTCGATAGTTCTTAGTTCATTGTTGGCTCATCATCTTATGAACAACTCACAATTTATCTAAGTTATAGGATTATCAATCTTTTAATCTCAAACATGTGCTTATTAGAACTATGAGTTTCATGAGTAATGTTGTGACTCTAAACCAGGATGACAATATATGAAACCCTAATTGAGGGAGAATCTATGAGAAACCCTAACTGAGGGTGATGCCATGAACAACTCTAGTTGGGGATGAATAGTAAACCCTAATTATGGTAATGTGATGTGAAAGTCTAATAGAAGGAGATGCTATATGCAATCTTAACCCTAATGAAATATGATTCAATGTGAGACCCTAATCTAGAATAATGCCATGAGAATCCCTAATTTTGAATGATGTTAGGTAATACCTTGATGTGATGATATGATGAGAGACTCAAATCAAGGGTAATGCTATGCAAGGTTATATGAAACCTAGTGAGGGCATGATGGCCAATACACTAAAATAGGGTGTGGCTAATATAATCAAGTAAGATGAGAATGTTATACCATGAGGAGTGGAAGTGATAAACCATATGAATGGTAATATTGATATTTTGATGAGTAAGGGCAAGAAAGGACAAGATAATGCTTAGATCATTATATATCTAAATTTCATGTGTATTAATCCTATACACCTTATAATGATGAGAACATAAAACTCTTAGGAATGATGTATGTTATACTAAATAGTGATATGGATAACATCCTAAGAGTTGAATTACCTAAAGTGGTGGATAATGGTTTATCCTATATTCTACAATGCCCAATCCATTGGATAAGTCCATATCCTTAAAGATAGTTGGACAATTCTAATGTGTAACCTATACACTATATGATGAAAGTGATAAGTTAGTGAATAAAGTATTAAGAGGGAAATACCTTAATACAAGGTTAGTTGATTAATTTAAGTAAGATGGAAATGAGAAGAAAGTGATACATCATGACATGATAGATATCACATTTAGCATTTCAAGATAGATATTCCTTGATGAACCCCTAATCCAATATTCTTGGATAAGAAACACATGGAGTGTGTGATATGTAATTGTTACAATAAAGATGTAATGAACTCAATGTACCTTTATGAATGTTGATTAATAAACCTTGAGAATGGGACTAAGCCAAATCAGTGAGTATGGTGTAATCATACCCTGACAAGGATGAGAAATGAACTCTTACCTTGATTTGATGATCATTAATGATATATGATGAGTAGGGATGGCAGAACTATCCACCCGAACCGAACCCAAACTGATCCAAACCGAACCAACCCGAAAAGTGTGGTTTTTTTATCTGAATTCGGTTTTCGATTCAGTTCGGGTGAAAAACCGAAAGCCTAATTTTTATTCGGTTCGGGTGGGCAAATCCAGCCGAAAACCGTTCAAAACCGCGTGTGCCTGCCTCATTCCAGTCAATCGGTTGTTCTTAATCCATTTTTTCTCGTCTCAGACAGTTTGCAGTTGGGACTTGGGAGTCTCTGGGCGAGCAAAACCCTAGCCGCCACTGCTTTTCTGCCCCACCGTCTCTTCTCTTTCGGCCACTCCATCCCAAATCTCGCCACCCTCTCGTCTCTCTCAGCCTCCCCTGAGTTGGATCACCGTCATCACTAACCTCGAGGCCTTGAGGTCATCGACGACTCCAGATATTTGAGGACGTTGCGCACTGGTCATTGCCGACGGCCGACTCTAAAGTCCATCGCGAGGTTGTCATGGGGCGAGGAGGAGATTTCACAGGGCCGCGAAGTTATCGCGAGAGGAGGCGATTCATCAAATCTAGCCGATCAGCACCCCTAGCGCAGGCTCAGGCGCGAAACGAAGGAAGGCCGGAGCAGAGCGGAGCTGAGCGTCGTCGATAAGGGAGACACCTTTTTCTGGTTAGTACACTGCTATTTTCCAATTAAGTGTCTGCCTGTGCTCGTACTCTCAGGCCCACATCAACGATGTCCCCTTGCAGCTTTCTCTGTATCTACTTCCTGTGGTCGTTTGTGCTTCCTCTGTCTGTAGATCGGCTTTCCTTAATCTGCTCTTCTTAACCACAGCCTGCATTTTCCGATCCTGATGGTACTGTAACACTATCTTCGTATGACAATCTCTTCATATCAGTCTTTAGTAGCCGTGTGGACCTCCTTCGTTTTCTTGTGTGTGATGATTTTCCACTAGCACGTGAGAGCTGATTCCCACACTTCATACAGGGACAGAGCAGCACATTCAAGAAACAAATAACATCTGTGTGTAGGACTTTGAACTGACCCTTTTTCGACCTATGCATTGCACTACCCTCTTGGTTAGTGGTTCAATAAATCTGGCATAGTTGTCCAAAAAGGCCATGTATGCTTATTTAGTCCTTGATTTAGCAAATCAATAATATCTGGTATGTTTTTATAAAATATGATTGGACATGCTTGCAGTTGCATGCAATATTGCTCTCAAATTTTTAGTCTGTATACAATAAAGCTTCTGTTTTTAGATTTTGTACAGTTTCTTATAGACTTTTATTTCAATTCCTATAAAGGTGGAACAAAAGAAGCCACACTTAATACTACTGCAGCTGTCAACGTTCCATATTTGTGAAGACTGCATATGAGATATCGAGGAAATGAGAATATGATAGTACCATCTATTACAATAGTAGTGAGCAAATGTCTAGAATTTTGTAATGAATCCACTATATTTTTGGCCAAATTTTGTAATACCAAACTAATTGGAATTATGAATGTAGTTCTGCTGCCTCCACTTGGAGGAAGAATTTTGAAACTTGCTCTTCCTATGCCAAATATTTTTGGATAGTTTTGTTAAATTTCTCATGAGTATAAATCTAGTATTAGTATGGCAACTATGAAATTTTGCCCAGAAATATTGTTCAGACGTAAATTGTTGTTCCGTTGATTCTCAAATGTTGTCCAGCTTTTGATTTAATTAGTCACAAAATTGCTGTTAAATGACGTCTAGATTTGGTCGTTGGCCTAGAAATTGTTGTGTAAATGTCGTTTTGGTGTTGTTCGATTTATTTGGGTGAGTTCGGTTTTTAATTTGGGTTCGGGTGGATTCGGTTTTGGATGAATTCGGTTTTTATTTTTAACTTCAGTTCGGGTTCGGGTTCAGTTCGGGTTTTATGGGCCCGGGTTCGGTTTGGGTTCGGTTCAGGTTAACAAAAACCCACCCATTGCCATCCCCAATGATGAGAATAGTGATCATAAGCAAATACTTATGATATCTTTGAATAATCCTAGAGGTGTGGAGCAATACATTAGGATTGAACCAATAATATGAGCATGAAACCCTAATTAATGAAAGATGGGAAACCCTAACCCTAATTTTGGGTAAAGGGAATGAAAAGCCCTATTTGATTGATAACCCTAATCCTGATAAAGGATGGTGGTGTTACTAATGTTTCACATGATGTGAAAAATGAATTACATGATTGTTATCATGACTATTAATCATGTAGACATCATGAGATGATGAACATAGCCATACCTGAGCTATGACATTCATATAATAAATATGTTGAATGGCCTTATGTGCCTGATGTTGTTGTTGCTTAGCAAAGAGTAACAAAAGGTATATGGACCTTATGAGTTCCATGAACAGGTTATTGCCTAGTGAAAGGTGATAAAATATTTAATAGGCCTCATGAGCCATGTGAGATACTTGTATATCAAGTATTATGTACACCTCGGTCTGAGGACCTGAAGGTAATAGTTACCTAACAAGTGGTAACAGTGATAGTGATGAATTGAGGGTATGAATACCCAGCTTGATAAGTAAAATAATGATGTTGCTATGAGATGTGAACTTTCAAGTAAGGAGATAAGTGGATTGCATCTGATATTACCCTAGATTAGGGTTTACTATTCACCCCAAGTAGGAGTGATCATCAAAGTACCCTGAATTAGGGTTTATCATACCATCACTATGAATTAAGATGATACCATCATCATGTAGTAAGATTACTTCCATTAATATCCCCATTTAGGGTTATGATTCATTAACCCTCATAATTAGGGTTTCATGATCTCACTATGAAGGATCATACCCTAATTATACATTCATTCATATAGGAAGTCTACTACTTGATTATCAATCATGTAGGAAGTCTTCTCTTTCATCTTCTACAAGATGATGTTTGCTTCAGCCTTGATTAAGCTAAGTCAACTCAATCTTGAAGAATAATTGACATCATGAGTTATGTCATTATCACCATGATCATTAGGGCTTAGCTACTTGATGGGTACTAATCACCCTATCTCGTTAAAGGTACCATTATTATAAACACCATTGATTTACATCATGCAATTGGCCACTTAAACCATTGACCTTTATTCACTTTAAGTGTTCATACAATTTGATTAATCACTTTCCAAATGATTCTTGGTCACTTAGACCTCAAATGGTCTTGACCAATCAGACCTCAAACGGTCTTGGTTGAATACTCAAAACCATTTAGAAAAGTAGGTGGTGAAGACCGTTTGCCAAAGTTGACTTTTTGAAACCGCATGAACTCAACCAGTTTTGAAACCGCATGCACTTAAATGGTTTGGGATCATTTGTTCCCAAACGGTCTTGACACCGTTTGGTCCAAACCCCCTCAAAACCGCAAGGACCAAATGGGTCTCAACCACTCCAATTAAATTAGGGTTTCCAATGTTGAATCCTTCAACCATTGAATTCATGTAACTAATCATCAATTGAACCTATCACCATACTTCAATTGAGTTAATTAGGTCAACCTTAAACTGATTTGACCCTTAATTGACCCTCAATTTATCATCAATTAGGGTTTGAATCAATTGGATTAGGGTTTGGAATCGATGATCCTTCAACATTAACCAATGTGAAACTGGTTACTTTAAAACTAATGGACCATCATCCAAATTGGACATGACCTGACACCAAACGGTCTTGAGGTCATTTGGATGACCTCCAAACGGTCTTGAGACCGTTTTCCCATGTCAAAATCAAAATCCAAGTCAATCAATCAAAGTTTGGATCATTGGATTGATCATCAAATCAGCATTTGATTGCACTTCAACTTAGTACCTTTAGATCTTCAAACACCTAACCATAGTCAACCCTAGACCTCCAAACGGTCTTGGGTGACCCCCAAACGGTCTTGGGATTATTTGGATGACCTCCAAACGGTCTTGAGACCGTTTTCACATCATATCATCATTAACCATGTCATTCAATTAGGGTTTGGATCCTAGGATTGGTCACCAAATTAGCACTTAATTGTATTTCAATTTGGTATCTTTGGGCCTTCAAACACTTCACCATACTTAACCCTAAACCTCCAAACGGTCTTGGGTGACCCCAAAACGGTCTTGAGACTGTTTGGGTGATCCCCAAACGGTCTTGAAACCGTTTGGGTCAATCAACCCAAAGCATCAACTCATTCAATTGCAAAATCAGCACTTAGCCGATTAGGGTTTATACCATATGTTTGAATCTTCAAATACCTAACCGTACTCAACTCTAGACCTCCAAACAGTCTTGGTTGACCTCCAAACGGTCTTGAGACCGTTTGGGTGATTCCCAAATGGTTTTGAAACCGTTTGGGTCAATCAACCCAAGTTTCAAGCTCAATCACTTATGAAATCAGCACTCAACCCGATTAGGGTTTAGGTAATTGATGGACCTTCAACTCATGAACCAATTGGAGTTAATCAATAATAATTGATGGGTCATTAACCTAGATCATTATGAACAAATCCCCAAATGGTCAACCATGATCAACATCACCAAACGGTTTTAAACCGTTTGCTTGTATGTGGTTTAGTGAAACCATTTCATTCCAAACGGTTTGAAACCGTTTGCTCCCAAACGGTTTGTGAAACTGTTTGGACATTTGATTGAAACTGTTTGGTCTAGATATTTGGGGGAGGTGTGTGCTTATGATGATGTCATCATCATCAAGCTCTAGACCCACGAAACCTGCTGTGATTTCCATGGAGATTGCATTAATCAACCAAATCAATATTTGTAAATAGAGAAATGATCATTATTTGATGGGGGAATTGAATGCAATAACAATGTTAGCATTTCAAGTTATAAAACCCACCTCCAATTGAAATCCAAAGCTCCAAGCTCATGCCAAAAATGGTGTATGAAGCTTTTGCAACTCCCCTTAGGCTCGTCCTCAAGCTTTTGGTTGAACAGTTTGGCTAGGGTTGAAGAGGAGATCGAAATAAGAAGAAATCCATAATTTATTTTCGATTTCCACCATGGAATCAAGGAGAACGAAGGTCAAGGACTTACCAACAGGTTGAGGGTCATTATATTCTTGCTCCCAAGCTCCCAAGGTCGTTTTACAAGCAAGGGGTGGAAGTAAATCCGAAATTCCCTTTCATTCTATAGATAAATGAGCTTATATGTGAATTTTATTAAAAAAATTCAATTAGGAGAGAGAAAGTAGGAATTATCCCCTCCATTCCCTTGCCACTTGACCCCTCTCATTCCTTAGATACGATGATATCCTCTTGGACTCTTATTACCTTCAATTATCCACATTTTAAAGAAAAGCAAAATAAGCACCTTAACCCTTATAATAAGAATATCCATATTTGAGTGGAAATTCTTTTTCTTATAATAATGGTGAGTGGAATTTCACCTCATTAGGATATGCTCATGCCTTTGCAAGGCTTAGGATCGTCCATACACACATCTGAATCCAACCATATTAATTTTGGTTGAAGGTCCACCAAATTATTTTATTTATTTTTGCATTAAATTGAATTAGGGTTCCAACTAGGCTTAAATCTTGATTATTTTAATATCAAGATTCTCTCTCCTCCAACTTAATTCAAATGAGGCACCCCTCTCATTTTATTTACTCTAAATGGTGTCAAGAAACATTAGGGACCTTATTGAAGTGGTAATTTGTCACGGAATCGGAATCCCAGTCCCATGAACCAAATGTATACCAAATGCGACATGCGGAAGCGTAAAGCTTAGCACACATGAACAAGTAACAAGATAAAGGCACCAACATAGTCTCAACATTCAACAAGTATAAATTATAAAAAATGTATTATATTCATGAATTCAATTACATATTTCCAGAGTCAAGGTACATGTCATTCATGTGCACTAAATTTGGATCTTACAACAAGTACACCTAGCATAGCTCACCAAGCCCATCATCTTTTCTAGCCATCTTTGAACCTAAAAACAACATACGAGAAATGGGTCAACACACGAGGTGTTGAGTACGGGGCATAAAGATACATATATATATATATAAGCTTTTCATAATTTTGAAACGATTTCAAGACTACAAGAACAAGAATAAACATGTTAATTGTTTAACAAATGCAAAACCATATTTTATGTCATTTCACTCCATTATACCAACAATATCAAACATGTTTAAGGCCTTTGACCAACTTCCCGTCAGAAGGGTCCGTAAGGGTGCTCAAGCTTAGCTAACCCTTTTATACAAGAGGGACCTCAAGGACATCACCAAGAGTTAACCCTTTATCAACAATATTATAATGGAGTTATGTACATATATGTGTTCAAGTTATAAAACCGACGAGGCAAACATCGAGTATGACATAGCAATACTACATGGCAATATTGGGCAAGTAAACAAACCAGCATACAATACATATCATTTCAAACAAGAAAGCTAGTCATATAACTAGATAACGCCCATACCTGATTCAGAGACTCATAACCTAACTTATCTTTCATCATCTAGCCACATGTCGAACCTATTTAACAACAAGATTACATATATGCATTAGATTCTCATCATTAACCCCAATTAGATTCATTTTTAGGGTTTTGGCCAAGTTAGGTTACAAGTTGCTTATTGGTTCATTATATGATATTTGTACCGATCTAGAGGTCATCATGATGGTGTGGTTCTAGTTTCATGCCATTGTGATGTTCCATGCACTTTCTATGATCATATCAAGGTTTGAGGCATTTACATGAATTCTAGGGTCAAAAGACTCACAATAGGGTAAACAAGGTCTAAGATCATCATTGAATAAGAGCCAAGCATAAGGGATGGTTTGGATCAACAACATAAGGTCCTAAGAAACATATAACAAGATTAGGTGGTTGTCCATTAGCAACAAGATTAGCAATTTGGGGTAACGTTCATCATTAAAGTCCAAACTAAGCACATATGTACAAAAAGGGTCATGATGAACAATAGGGAGAGTAGTACCTTCATTTAGTTCAAGTATATATCACAAGTAATGATTTAAGGATCAGGATAGATTGAGCATCAAGATCCAATCATTAATCTCAATCATGTGTTAAGCATATTCAAAGTAGTCAAAGGTTACATCTTTAGAAATATAATGACACTAGAAGAAGATTCAGGGTCTGGAAATAAGATCATGTTGTAGGCCTTTTCGAGAGGATCAGTTTGATATATAATTTAGTATAATTTGACTAGGCCTAGAATTTTGTATGGATTTCATCAAAATTACCTTGATCTGGTTGATTATGGACCACTAGATCTCTGATCTATGGCCTAGGACACGCTGGAGCACCCTCTGGATGGGCGCCCCTTCACTAGGCCGTGGTAAAGGGATGGTACCTTCTGGGCCTCTCTGATGGCCTCCGTAACTCATGCCCACCTGGTCTCGTTTCCCCCTTCGTGCGATCCTCGTCTGTGCCTGCGGAAACAGGGGCGAGACAAGGGATGTCGCCCCCTTGAACTCAAATAGCCAGTATGCACACAGAGGCTCCAAGCACGACCAGCGAGGTCCATGTCTCTTGCTCCTAACACGGCAGCCTGAACCTTTAGCGCACCAAGCCTGGAGCGATTCATGGTTTTGCGTAGCAGTACAGGGGCAGAGTCGAGCTTCTCTGTCCCCCACCACCTTTCCCATGGTTGTGGCACCTGCACTCGCCCAGACGGCGGCGGTATGTGAGTTCTAGCCTCGCGGGTGGCGGATTCCCTTCACAGCAACCAATAGTGGCGTCGGCGACCCACACTGAGGGAGGAAGGTGGGTCAGAGTTGCAGGGGAAGAAGTCGCTAGAAGAGAAACTAGAAGAGAACGGGGGCAGAGAAAGGAGAAGGGCGTGAGGGGAAAGGACGAGTGGAGGCCAGGAAGCAATAGGGAGGCTTCTAAAAATGGCAAAGGGGCTAAGGTTTTGGAGCTCTCTTCAATCCAGTCGCCTGATCCAGCTTGAAATTGGAGATCTTCACCAGGCGCAGACTGGTTTCCTGAACGGGAAAGGGAAAGAGCGGACAAAGCAATTGGACCATTATATTAATAGACCATGATGGTCTTCTCAAGATCCAAGGGTGGTGAAGATCCATGCCCATTTACCCCAGATAGGTTGGGCAGATGGGCCGTGAGCAAAAGGGAAATAAGCTCAAAATCGAAATAAAATTGATCAATACATGTGTAAATCGAGCTAATTACAAATTATCATATCTTGGGCTAGGAACCTTCGATTGAGGTGATTTTTACACTGTTGGACTCATAAAAGAAAGCTCTACACCATGATATATATTAGGAAGCAAGGAAATAACATGTAAGGGGTTTCATTTTAGTTTACATGAGGGTGATTCTTGAAGTAAGAAACTTAGATAATCGAGTTAATTAGTGTCACCTATTATGACATTAGTCATGAATGTGTAAATCGAGCTAATTTCAAATTATCATATCTTGGGCTAGGAACCTTCGATTGAGGTGATTTTTACACTGTTGGACTCATAAATGAAAGCTCTACATCATGATATATATTAGGAAGCAAGGCAATAACATGTAAGGGGTTTCATTTTAGTTTACATGAGGGTGATTCTTGAAGTAAGAAACTTAGATCAATCGAGTTAATTAGTGTCACCTATTATGACATTAGTCATGAATGTGATTAAATTGGAGTCTCAAACTATGGAATTGACATTGAATTGAATAAGAGGACACTTGATGAGAGATAAAGGATACAATATAGGGGAGATAAAAATCTAGGTTGTCACATCCTTCCCTCCTTAAAAGAAATTTCGTCCTCGAAATTGTCCAAGATCATAAACAAGAGTCAAAATCAAAATTCATCGAGTCTAGGTATCCAACCATGGTTGTCAACACATTATCCATAATGGGATGCACACTAGGTTGTCATCATCAAGGGTGTACTCATCCCACTTAGTTTTCCTTTATAATGTGGCATCATCATGGCACTAGGGCTTTCCCATTTCTTAGTATCATTTCTCTAACGTATGTGTTCATTATCATGACTTCCAATTGAGACCAACATTAAATGTATATGTTTCATCATTATACTAGGTTTTATGCATCCCTTAATTTTCCAAACTATGCTCATCATTTCTAATTTTGGATTCTGAAATTAAGCAATTTGTTCATCATGTTTATTCGAGTTATGACTCTAAGATCATTGGCATATCGAGTTAATCATTTTTTTTCATTTAGGGTATGAGATTAGGCATGTTACCCCGACTATTCTAGCTAAGATCTCTAGGAATCACCGTATCGATTTCATGATTTCGAAACTACATCTTCATGTATGGTTTGATTTCATACTAGGTCTAGCTTATGAGAGTGGCTTATTGTGCATATTCAAGTTTTTAAGCCTAAGTGAGATATTTCATGTATCAAGCATCATTCGAGGATCAACATTATCATCAATATTGAGGTTTTGAATTCTCTCACTTATATCTAGAAATAGATCCACAAGCTCAAGTCACTCAAGCTAAGAAATATGCTTCCAACAAGACATGTTAACCACAACCTTATACGTGTAACAAAATTTCTACCCATCTTTCAAAAAACAAGGATAACCTCTAGATTCCTTTATATACAACTACTAACTCGAGTATGAGGATCATCATGAATATCACACATGGTATACATCATCTAAGGGTCTTGGGACATCTCCCTCACCTATATATATATATATATATATATATATATATATATATATATATATATATATATATATATATATATATATATATATATATATATATATATCAAGCATCAAATTTTCAATTGCCTCTTTCTCTAGGGTTAGATATTTTCATAGGACATCTAGGGTTCAACATTTTCAAGGAAACCGTCCACTAGGTCACTCAACTCATATACTTAGAAGTATTCTAGCTAGGGACTCATCATCAAGTATTTCATCATTCCTATTTTTCAACATTTCAAATATTTTGGAGTTTAGGTACTCTAACCTTTTCCCGATACGGGTCAACTCATATCAAAATGTCACCCTATTCATATGTCCCATGCTAGAGGTCTTCCTTTGTAAAGAGATTGAGGCCCGTATTGGTCTCGAACCATATATCATATCTCCACACATACAAGACTAGGTACAAGCAATCATGTCCACCCACTAGCTATGTTTAGCACATCAACCAAGTGGTATGTATCATACAAGGTGCTAGGTTTAGCTAGGGTTGCATCATCAAACTACATGGCCTTCTAAAGGTCAAACTTGGGTCTTATCAATATCAACATCATCATCAACATCAAGATCGACATTAACATCATTATCATTATCATCACTATCATCACTATCTTAGGTTATCTATGCTACTCACTAGCCTAACCTTTATCATGGCTCTAGACAACTCTAGATACTAAAACTATCATCTAAACTCTCATCTAGACTTGATGTTACATCTCTTTCTCTTAGGTTGCATGGAAACTCACTGCCTTTCTACGTGTGGCAACATTTTTCATATGTATATATAATAATACTTGAAATATGTTTTCTCCAACGTTTAAATAGGCGATGAAAACCACCATACACCATCTGAATAAAACCAAAACCAAAACGAGTTACCACACTCATTAGGCAGTCTAGTATCATGACACCTAGAGAACTAGCAAGAAAATGGTGCACACTTGTGTAGACATCCTAAGCACATGTCACGAATCATGACTAGGGAGGTAATTTACACAAGTCTGCACCTAGTTCTAGAACATCTAGGTTCTAACCTAGAGGCTAAGTCAACCTAATCCACAAGGATATTTCATTAAGTTTCTAGGGTTGAGATGCAAGGTGAGTTTAGTTTATGTTTCATGTGAGCAATGTTTGGTGTAGTTATTTTTCATGCTCTGATACCATCTGTCACGGAACCAAAATCCCAGTCCCATGAACCAAACGTATACCAAATGCGACATGCGGAAGCGTAAATCTTAGCACACATGAACAAATAACAAGATAAAGGAACCAACATAGTCTCAACATTCAACAAGTATAAATTATACAAAATGTATTATATTCATGAATTTAATTACATATTTCCAGAGTCAAGGTACAAGTCATTCATGTGCACTAAATCTGGATCTTACAACAAGTACACCTAGCATAGCTCACCAAGCCCATCATCTTTTCTAGCCATCTTTGAACCTAAAAACAACATACGAGAAATGGGTCAACACACGAGGTGTTGAGTACGGGGCAGAAAGATACATATATATAAGCTTTTCATAATTTTGAAACGATTTCAAGAATAAACGAACAAGAATAAACATGTTAATTGTTTAACAAATGCAAAACCATATTTTATGTCATTTCACTCCATTATACCACCAATATCAAACATGTTTAAGGCCTTTGACCAACTTCCCGTCGGAAGGGTCTGTAAGGGTGCTCAAGCTTAGCTAACCCTTTTATACAAGAGGGACCTCAAGGACATCACCAAGAGTTAACCCTTTATCAACAATATTATAATGGAGTTTTGTACATATATGTGTTCAAGTTATAAAACCGACGAGGCAAACATCGAGTATGACATAGCAATACTACATGGCAATATTGAGCAAGTAAACAAACCAGCATACAATACATATCATTTCAAACAAGAAAGCTAGTCATATAACTAGATAAGGCCCGTACCTGATTCGAAGATTCATAACCTAACTTATCTTTCATCATCTAGCCACATGTCGAACCTGATTAACAACAAGATTACATATATGCATTAGATTCTCATCATTAACCCCAATTAGATTCATTTTTAGGGTTTTGGCCAAGTTAGGTTACAAGTTGCTTATTGGTTCATTGTATGATATTTGTACTGATCTAGAGGTCATCATGATGGTGTGGTTCTAGTTTCATGCCATTGTGACGTTCCATGCACTTTCTATGATCATATCATGGTTTGAGGCATTTACATGAATTCTAGGGTCAAAAGACTCACAATAGGGTAAACAAGGTCAAAGATCATCATTGAATAAGAGCCAAGCATAAGGGATGGTTTGGATCAACAACATAATGTCATAAGAAACATATAACAAGATTAGGTGGTTGTCCATTAGCAACAAGATTAGCAATTTGGGGTAACATTCATCATTAAAGTCCAAACTAAGCACATATGTACAAAAAGGGTCATGATGAACAATAGGGAGAATAGGACCTTCATTTAGTTCAAGTATATATCACAAGTACTGATTTAAGGATCGGGGTAGATTGAGCATCAAGATCCAATCATTAATCACAATCATGTGTTAAGCATATTCAAAGTAGTCAAAGGTTCCATCTTTAGAAATATAATGACACTAGAAGAAGATTCAGGGTCTGGAAATAAGCTCATGTTGTAGGCCTTTTTGAGAGGATCAGTTTGATATATAATTTAGTATAATTTGACTAGGCCTAGCATTCTGTATGGATTTCATCAAAATTACCTTGATCTGGTTGATTATGGACCACTAGATCTCTGATCTACGGCCTAGGACACGCTGGAGCACCCCCTGGATGGGAGCCCCTTCACTAGGCCGTGGTAAAGGGTTGGTACCTTCTGGGCCTCTCTGCTGGCCTCCATAACTCACACCCACCTGGTCTCGTTTCCCCCCTCGCGCGATCCTCGTATGCGCCTGCGGAAACAGGGGCGAGACAGGGGATGTCGCCCCCCTTGAACTCAAATAGCCAGTATGCACACAGTGGCTCCAAGCATGACCAGAGAGGTCCATGTCTCTTGCTCCTAACACGGTGGCCTGAACCTTCAGCGCGCCAAGCCTGGAGCGATCCGTGGTTTTGCGCAGTAGTACAGGGGCAGAGCCGATCTTCTCTGTCAAGCATCCAAAGTACATCCAAAATATGTGTTTACCTGATTATCACTTTAAACAATGTTTTCTTTTACTCTTTCTTTCTCAAGTTACTTTAATTATGCAAGCATATTAGTATGTATCTTTTTACCCACGTGCACAACACCTTGTGTGTTGATTCGTTGTTTCACATATGTTTTAGGTTCAGAGCTAGCATGGGATAAAAGAACGAGATGTGAGTTGTTGTACAGGTTGTACCTATTGTCTAAGATCCTAGATAGCATACATGTTCATAGATTGTAGAATTTTCATTCAATATGTAACTGTAAATCATTTTGTAATAATTCATATTGTATAAATATACATGTTGAATGTTGAGTATGTTATGGTTGTATGTTCATGTATGCACATATTGCTTCCGCAATGCTCTCTGATATAATTGCTAACATTTTTGGATTTTTTTTCTTTTCATCTCCATGGGGTTTTGAGAAGGTAAAAATCTGGGTACGTCACATAATTTGCATATTGAATCCTAGGTTTTGGGTGAATTGCACTTTACACCAAAATTAGGTTTTAATGCACAAACATTGCTCTACAAGATTTATCTTGGTGCCCAAGCTTGTGGAAACCATTCCAATACATCATATTCATTCTTATGATGTCTCAGTATCATAGGAACATATTTTATGTAACATTTGCAGGTTAACCCCTCAAGTTGGGTAATTTGCACTTTAGTCCTAAATATGCAAACATTGCTTCAACATTATTCAAACAGGACCAAAATTGAAACATAAGTTCCTCTTGAGCCTTAATTACTTTTCACAAGATAACATTAAGGATCTAATTAACTTGCTTAAGCAAAACTTCTAGGGTTAAGGCATAACCCAGGTCAGGGATGTTACAACATGTTGGTGAGAGATCTTAGTAGGTGAAACCTGATCCAAGTTCCCTTCCATACTTTTGTTTCTTACTTCTTGTTTGACGTTATTCTCTTGCTTTATTTTCTTTCTTTTTCCTTTCTTTGTTTTTTCTATATCATCATCGTTCCTTAGGGAACACCACCTTCAACCACCTTTTTGTTTGGAGTGTATGAGTGTGAGGCTTCATGTACTTAACACTCACCAATCATGTCCCTATGGTTTGACCCTGAGTTACTACATTAGGCCCTATATAATAGTTGCGAGGCTTGAGTGTCGGATTATAAACTTAAGAGTATGACTACTCTAGATCCGCTCCATTTTGGATGTGTAATTTAGGCCAGACAACTTTTTGGCACCATTTCTGGGACAGGGAAACTGATATTGTTAAGAACACAAGTCCACTCACTATACTCCTGCGCCTCAAGCTTAGCCATAAGCTTGACTGCACAAAAACTTCAAATCTACTACTCTATGATTACATTGAATAGTTCATTTTAACACAACCATTTTTCTAACTCGAATGTGCGGTCTATTTAGGGAACTCTGAGGGAAGTAGGTCTATTCAATTATTCACTATACTTCAAGTCGTCATGCTTCCTCGTGTGCACGACAGTCTTACTGGGGACAATTGAAATGCAAGGGTTTAGCACAATCGACTAGCAGATGAGACGGGAGAAGAAAGAGAAGAATGCCACTCAAATGGTCACCACCAGGAGGAGGAGTGACACGAGGAGGATCAAAATCACCATCGTCACCACCACCACAGAAGGAACCTTAGGAATCACCATGAACATGAACACAATAACCAGGACAGTGAGAATGATGATGAGGAGGAGGAGAAGACTCTTAGAGAGATGGCTGCAACTAGGGCCAACGAGTCTAGATACCCAATTGTCATCCCACACTCTAATGCGGCTAATTTTGAGTTGAAACCTACTGTAATCTCGATGATCCAGAATAATTCATTTCAAGGGAATTCAAGGAATGAGAAACTGTACCATCATCTTGATGCCTTCAAAAGTATCTGTGATACCATCAAGATGAGGGGAGTGCCCCAAGAAGTCATATATTGCAAGGGATTCGATTTCTCTCTTGAACATAAAGCTCTATCATGGTACCTTAACTTAACCCACATGTCCATAGATGAACGGAGACCCATTGTGGATGCTTTTGTCACTAAATTTTCCCCAACAAAATAACTATTTGTAATATGAAAAAGATCACTTCTTTCACGCTAAATCCAGGGGAAAATCTCCATGAGGCATGGGAACATTTTCAAGAATACCAGAGGATTGTCCCCACCATAACTACTGCAAAGGATTCCTAGTGACCACATTTTACAATGGCCTAAACCCCAAAGAACGAACTTTGCTGAATGCAACTGCCAGAAGCAATTGTCTTGGTAAGAAACTGAGCAAAACTATGAAAATCATCAATAACATGGCTGCATTGCAAGCAGGCATGGAATATGAAAGAAGTGATAGAGGGTCAGCCAAGAAGGCGAGCTATGAAGTACCGTCAATCGAATCCAAGGCTCTGGAAACCATTATAGTTCAGATTTAGAAAGTTGCTACATATGTCAAACAATTATAAAACACTGGGGAAAAGGCAAGAAACACATAGATAAAGTCATGAAATGTTCTACGTGTGGTGAAGGAAGGCATGGAGTTGACAATTGTATCTATAAATGGCTGGAAGAGAGTGTAGAAAGTGAAAGTGAAGAAGAGACCAAAAATGTCTCTTATACCAATTTCAAATGACTGGAACATACATGATTTAATTGCGACAACAAAGAAGCTACTGAAAACACAAATCAACTAAGTAATTCTGCCTCCAAGATTTAAGAAAAAAGGAGGTCCGACTCAATATACTATAAATACTAGTTATCATATAAATAAAAATAACTATCAGATTCAAAATAAAAATATAAGTCAACAAGGTCAAGGATAGGGCCAAGGATCAATCCAGACCAAGGACAATAACGAAACAAACATGATCGCTCAATTGTTCGACTTTGCAAAGAGGTAAGCTTTGGTAAACGACCAACTTGCTCAAAATGCCATCACCAATTCTGGAGTGTTAAACACAATGAAAACTCAGATTGCAGATATGCAAACCCATCAAAGGCTAATTGATCAACAACTTGTCCAATTAGCAAACCTTATGAAAAACCCTTTGGGAAAGATTCTGTCAAATACAGAGACTGCAAAGATGGCCACCCTCCAATCAGGGAAGATGTTGGAAGATCCTGGTACCAACATCACCAAGGAAGAAAGAAGTCATAGTGAGCAACAATCTGACAAGGTAATCATACCAGAAGAACACAAAGGACAAGGATCAACTGAAGATAGCTGAGAAGAACAAAATTGCCAAAAGAAGAAGGATGAAGAGGTCAAGAACCTAGATCCTATGGGAGAAGTTTTTACACAGAGAAATCCCTATGTCCCAAGATTCCCCTTTCCCTACAAACTGATCAAGGCACATGTAAAGAAGAGATATGAGAAATAGTAAAGAAATTACACCTAAATGTTTCATTTCTCAATGCAATTGAAGAGATGCCAACATATGCAACATTATTTAAAGATTTAATCACAAAGAGAAGGAAATGAGACCATGTCGAGACAGTGAAATTGGCAAAATTGTCGAGCGTCGTTGTTCAAGCTGAGCTACCTACCAAAAATAAAGATCTTAGGGCATTCAACATCCCCTTTTGTGTTGGAGACAATGTGGAGAGGAAGTGATTAGCTGATTTAGGAGCAAGCATTAGTATTATGCCCTTGACTCTAGCACAAAGGCTTGGGTTAATGGATATGGTGAAGACGGGCATGAGAATCAAATTAGGTGACCACACCTTTACTAGACCCGTGGGAATAGTAGAGGATGTCCTGATACGAGTTGGGAAATTCTTCATACCATGCAATATAGTAGTGATCGACACAGTCGAGGACTCTAAGTGTCCAATGATATTCGAAAGGACTTTTCTCACAACTGGAAGGGCTCTAATAGATGTAGTAGAAGGAATCATTACTTTGCCCATTGGTAATGATCGCATCGATTCGAGTACATGACATTATGAGAGGACCATCTCTCTTTGAGACAACTTACTGCATGGATAGCTATAATCAATACTGTGAAAAGGTGCAAGAGGGAACTTATGCGATCTTTAAATAGTCCTGACCCTAGCGTCAAAGATCCAAAAGTTGTAGAAATTGTGGATTACCTAAATCAACCTGAAGAAGAGCTCAGTGAGGATGAAGAAACTTTTGAGACTACAAAGTATGCATCACTTGAACAAACACCTAAAGAGAAAAAGGGTACTGAGACCTATGCCAGAATTGAAACCACTTCCTGAAGGATTGAAATATGAATTCCTCGACAAAGAGGAGAGAAATCCTATGATCATTAATGCTAACTTGATAGATGATCAACTAGGAAGGTTGCTAGAGGAACTCATATTGCATAGAAAGGCTATAGGGTATTCAGTTGAGGACATCATAGGTCTCAACCCTACCTTATGCATGAACAAAATAAATGTTGAACAAACTGCTAAACCTTTAGATCAACTACAAAGGAAGTTGAATCAAATGCTAAAGGAAGTCAAGAAGAATGATTGTTGGATGTCAGGATCATTTACCCCATAAGTGACAGTTATTGGGTAAGCCATATTCATGTGGTACCCAAGAAAGGTGGAATGACAGTGATAAGAGGGGAGGACAAATATGAAGTAGCAACACAAACGGTAATAGGTTGGTGTATGTGCATTGACTAACAAAAACTTAATGCTGCTACAAGAAAAGATCATTTTCCTCTACCATTTATCGATCAACTCCTAGAAAGATTAGCTCATCATGATTACTTCTGTTTCCTGGATGGGTATTCAGGATTCTACCAGTTACCGGTTCATCTCGATGATCAGAAAAAGACAAACACCTTATCGTAAATGTTCAATTTGAATAACAACCCAGACGATGACAAAGTTGTATCTGAAGAACACCAACATAAAGTCATCATCAGGGAAGAGAGAACTACCATGGAAGAGTTCACATCAAGAGAAATGAGGGATATTGTAACAGACTAAATCTTAGGGTCTTTCCTACAATTTACCCACTTTTGAGCTTTTCTTTGCTTTCTAGTTCTTTTGGACCTTTTTCATAAATTTCCCAATCTTTTGTATCTTCTTTGGCCTCAATATGGAATTTGAGAAATTCTTGGTGGTGTAATTCATAATTACCCACATTTAAGTTAATGAAGGGGTGTTTGCACAAATAACCCACTTAATGTGATAATTGGGGACTTAATATGCAAATTGGTCATTAAGGAGAGATAATAAGTGGATAATGTTAATTTGGAGACCTTATATCTTTTCAGGCTAAGAAATGAGTAATAATGTTGAAATTGACTATTTAATGAGAAAATTTCCCTCTTAGCTTTCTCTCTCCTCCAAATTGGAAATCAATGTATGAACATATATTTTTATGGTGAGATATTTCTCTTAATACTGATTTGTATCTAATACCTCAAATATCACTCACATATGACATTAAAAGAGTTATTTCATATTAACTCATTCATTTTAATGTATTAATATACACATTAATAGTCAAATGGTAACTAAGGGTTATAATATACATAAAACAATAAACTAATTGTATAGAATTGCTCTAGACTCTAATATGAGCATGTGGTTAAATTTTGGTGGATTTTGGAGTTGATTTGACCCATCAAATGAATTTTATACACTTTTAATATAGTGAGTCTATATTATTAAATGGATTGCATTTAAATGATTTGTAACGCCAAAGTTCCACTCAATGTAGTTGTCACGCATCCGGTCCATGATGGACCCATCATACAACGACCCTATTTATTTCGCATAATGATCCAATGGATGCAAACCCTTCTTCTTCCTCTGTTTGTTTGCCAGCCTTTGAACAGTAATGACTCTTGATTTTAGCGTGCTCATTTTCTCTCTCTTCTCAGCCGTGCATGAATTCTCGTACTCTGGATTTGTCTCTAGACGTTGTTTCTTTTGGTCCCTTTCTCGTCTGTTATGGTGGCCGGTGCAAGAAACACCCAAACCATCTCCTCACCTCCTCTCCGTCGTTTGGCGTAGAGAGTTCTAGAGGACCCCTCGCACCTGTTTAAGGCTAGAAATAGAACCCCAAGCCCTCGTTCACTCTTCCTCTCCTATGAATAGGCCACCCCTAGCTCTCTAACCTACCCCATTCACCATCTCCGGCAACGGAGGCCTCGCCCCACCTGTAGGTGCCACGTCCATTCGATTCGACACACGGTGAGCTTCCTTGGGCACTATTCTCCCCTTCTCCTTTGTCTCTTTTGCTTGTGGTTCCCTCATTTATCGGGTCCTATAGGACTCCACCGTAGCTCGCCGGTGCTTAGCATTGTTTTGTGCTTCGGTACCCCTCCGACCACGAAAACCCTTCTGTCATCTTCACTTTGGATCGATGATTGTTTTCCAAGGTTTGGTGAGCCATTTCCGGGTTCTTTTCCTTGGTTATGAGTTTGATCGTCGTCCCCTATTTTCGTTGCTCGAGCAAACTATCATAGCACCACAATGGTCCTACCACCAATGCAACTTTGGCTTTCAGTCCTACAGAGTCTTGTCGATTGGTTTAGCTCTTTTTCCCGCCCCTTTGTGCTTTGCTTTCCGATCATAGCTTTCTAGTTCCGATCGGTCTCGGCGGTAAGGAGGTGCATGAGGTTCCTGCACACGCCCGGGTCTGGGACCTAGTTCAATGGCTTCGCCTTGAGGCTGGGCAGCCATCTTGATCTTACCCACTGAGGAGCGACTACCTACTTCTAGTTCTTGGCAGTTGAAGAACTCCCAATGAGAGATGTGTCACCATGGTCGACAGGGGAAGGTTCCTGGTTTGCAAATAACCAGGGACCCCATACAATGTTAATCGAACCATTATGATGCATGGGTATTTCTAACTTTTCACATTGCCAATTGTGGACTTAGTCTTGAGGCGAATATGCCAGCTTGGTGCTTTCCCATTGGGCCAAGAGGGCAGTGCTCGGGCCCAGTATCCTCGAGTTAGAATTACACAACTAGCATTTCCTTGCAATTTGATTTGTCCAGTTTAGTTAATTTATAATAAATTGGTCCTTTCTTAGAAGAATGCAAATAAATAGTCGATGGAAAGGATTTTTAATTTAGAATTTGATTTGTTGGTTTTTGAGTCATGATTTTGATTCCTTTATAAAAATTTTCTTTTAATACCATCTTATTCATATTTAGTGTTCTAACATATGTAATTCATCCATATTAACTCCAAATTTATAAATAAAATGTGTTTTCTTAATCAGTGAAACTCAACTAATGTTTTGGGTCATGTTTTTAGTCCTAAATCAAAGTTTTGCAAACAAGGTCTAAAAATGGGTATTTTATTATACTTTATACCTTAGAAATTCTAATACATGTGTAATGTTTATAACTAGGGTAAAATGGATATGGAATGGATACAATCTATTTGATGGAAAATGTTGAATATGAATCTTCTATAAGGTATGCAGACCCTGCATAAATATTTATGAATGTGATCCCTATTATTTATGTGTGGAATGTATGAATGTGCAAATACACCTATTCTTTAGTCTGTATCTTATCCAACCCCACATTCCTAATTTGCTAGCCTTGGAATCCTTCTAATGCCTTTATTTGGCTCTTTTCATTATTTGACTCTTCTAATGCCTATGTTGGCTCTTTTATTGAAATACTTGGATATTACTTGAATTGCCAATGTTGGCTTACTTAATTGGATTACTTGTTGGGCTTTATTCCCATTTTCTATGATGCAACTTTATTTATATTTCTCACTACTGCCAAGTGATTTATTTATGCATGATGTATTTATTGGCCAAATGACAATGTAGTGTACATGAGTACAAACCACCCATAGTGGGGAACATTAAAATTCTCCCCAGGGAACATTAAAATTCTCCCCACCATATATATTTTGGTGGTTTGTGGATGTTAAAATTCCTCCTCTCCTCTTGGTGTAGGTTCGGTAGGTGCCTCACCCTGCATTTGTATGAGTTTGTGTCATAATATATTCATGCTTTGTGATTATTGTGGATTGATTGACTATGGTAGAAATCCTTCATTATTATTTGATTACTTGCCTTATTCTCTTGAAATCCCTTAGTGTAGAGAATCTTTTATATTACAATGCTTTAGCTTATTTATTTGCCCTTATTTCTCTTAAATAACACATACTTTTTCTCTCTCTTACTGGATGATCCCAACCACCCAGGCTAGGATCAGAGTGTGCATCAGAAGGTTGGTGGACCTGCCTAAGGCTAAGGAGAGAGTGAATATCTAGCATGGACTTAGCTGCCTAAATATATAAAGTTATTTTTTTATTTGGAGACACTTTGAAGTAGTTTTAGTCTTCCTCTACCTAGATCCTTGTATGTATAAAGTTGTACCCCTTTTGGGAAAAAATTTTAAGCACTCTTTATACTATTGAATAAAGTCAAAGTGTAAAATTCCACTACTTCACATTGATGATTTTGTTTACCATTATTTTAGTAGAGAGTTTGGGGTGATTCCCACACTTTACAACATGGTATCAGAGCATCAAGGTAGTCATATTCTTGACTAATTCAATTTGTCTCCTAGATTGAACCCTTATCTCATATTGTTTCATTTATTAAGTTTCACCTTAGAGTTGACCAGTGATGAATATTTGATTTAGGATCATAATAATTCCATGTTAGTAATATAATTTGATCAACTTTTTGGTGATTGGTCCATTAGGTTGATACTAGGACATAAGTTGAAAGCAAAGGTGTCTAGAAAGGGTCAGGGTCTGGGGGCTGGCAATATTTTTCTCTACACCACTAGCTTGTCTTACGAGGACTCCCGGATCCATATGACACCGACCTGGCCTAAGCTGATACCGACTGTCCAAAATCGCATACCTTTAGGCAATGAACCTCATTTTTAAGTAACCTTAAGAACCTATGATAATTTGGAATTACCCTATGTTCCCATGAGTTCCTTATAGGAGCCTTAGATTTCCATATTTGGGGATACCCTACCCTATAATAGACTTTGAAGCTTAGGAATAGTGTTTAGTAAAACACCTAAGTGTTGGATCTCATATATAGTTTTACCTCAACCCTTTTGAAAGGTGGGATTTAGTAGTAGTAGTGCTAATACCTTGATGGATTTTGGAGTTGATGATTTCGAGGATGAAATCATCTTTAAGGGGGTGGAGTCCCTTAATACATTTGAAATCTAGTTACTCTATTTTGGAAACCCTTAGAGGTTAGTGAGCTTATATGTTTAGTGTTGGTCAAATGAATTATAATTGTAATTCATCTTGTTTGTTTATACACACATGAATATATAATAAGTCATCTAAGGGATAGTTCATATGCTTGAACCCTAACATATACTTGATGCATCAAATAATGAGTTATTCATAACTAATTGTGAATATACATATAATGTTGACTATGTCACCCTAATGGTAAAATGTGTACCCTAAGGATGCTTAACAAGTAATGGTCATGTTGACATAAACCCTAATGTGTACTCATCTAGCCTTAATAATATATGCGTATATATCCTTAATGTCTTTTATGATACATTAGTGAGATTAGTTGTCATCATCATATATTATACCTTGATACATGTAAATGGATTATAATCACCTAATTATAATTGTGATTAAGTTATCTATATATGTAAGGCATATCACCTCATTCCCTAAAATACATTTCATTAATGACCTTATCATAAATTGGTTATGAATCAATTCATTTATGTTTAATATGTCCCACCTTATTCACTAAAATGCATATAATGACTCAAATATGATAATGAGTAATTGAGTTCACATAAGCATGCATAAAAGCCTAAAGTGATGTATAACTTATTATATGAAGGTGAATAAGAGAAAATGGTTAATTAATATGAGTATGAAATATAATGTGGCAAAGTGTAATATAATTACAAGAAGTTAACGTGACATTATTTGCAATTATTATAAGGCTTAATAATTTGTTGGATAATATTATCCCTTCTCACATAATAATATGTAATAATTCTATATGATGGTAATATAAGGTTAATGGAGAATGAATACCCGTTATTAAGGTTTGTGACCAAATACATTAATGTATGCTGAGATGGCATAGTAAACCCTAATTGTGCTTAAAACCCTTAATGGGATTAATAAGGGTAGTACATATGTTTTTTGCATAATGTGGAGATAAAATCCTTGTTACCACAATGTGAGTAAAACGTGACACAAGTAATATAATAACAATGATGATGCAATTTCATGATGGAGATTATGCTCTTAAGCTGAAAATATTAATTAAGTTATGTTTGATAAAATATTTTAGGTTTGGTGGAAACATTAGTAAGACTTGGCTCATGGGTAGAGATTTTGAAGTACCCACCTAGTTGCTTAATGTTGGAATGTTTCACACTCACCCTCTCTTCCCTCTTGTTGTGATTTTAGGGACGAAATCCTCTTTAAGGGGTCGAGTCTGTAATAGACTAAATCTCCGGGTCTTTCCTATAATTTACCCACTTTTGTGCTTTTCTTTGCTTTCTAGTCCTTTTGGACCTTTTTTCATACATTTCCCATTCTTTTTTATCTTCTTTGGCCTCAATATGGAATTTAAGCAATTGTAATTCATAATTACCCACATTTATGTTAATGAAGGGGTGTTTGCACAAATAACCCACTTAATGCGATAATTGGGTACTTAATAAGAAAAATTGGCCATTAAGGAGAGATAATAAGTGGATAATGTTAATTTGGATACCTTATATCTTTTTGGGCTAAGAAATGAGTAATAATGTTGAAATTGACTATTTAATTAGAGAATTTCCCTCTTAGCTTTCTCTCTCCTCCAAATTGGAAATCAATGTATGAAAATATATTCTTATGGTGAGATATTGCTCTTATTACTGATATGTATCTAATACCTCGAATATCACTCACATATGGCATTAAAAGAGTTATTTCATATTAACTCATTCATTTTAATGTATTAATATACACATTAATAGTCAAATAGTAACTAAGGGCTATATTATATATAAAACGATAACATAATTGCATAGAATTGCTCTAGACTCTAATATGAGCATGTGGTTAAATTTTGGTGGATTTTGGAGTTGATTTTACCCCTCAAATGAATTTTATACGCTTTTAATATAGTTAGTCTATAATATTAAATGGATTGCATTTAAATGATTTGTAACGCCAAAGTTCCGCTCGATGTAGCGATCACGCATCCGGTCCATGATGGAGCCATCATCCAATGGCCCTAGTTATTTTGCATAACGATCCAATGGACGCGGACCCTTCTTCTTCCTCTGTTTGTTCGCCAGCCTATGAACAGTAACAACTCTTGATTTCGGCGAGCTCATTCTCTCTATCTGCTCAGCCATTTTGCATGGATTCTCGTCCTCTAGATTTGTCTCTCGATGCTGTTTCTTTTGGTCCCTCTCTCATCTGCTATGGTGGCTGGTGCAAGAAATGCCCAAACCAGCTCCTCACCTCCTCTCCGCCGTTTGGCACAGAGAGTTCTAGAGGACCCCTCGCACCTATTTAAGGCTAGCAATAGAACCCCAAGCCCTTGTGCACTCTTCCTCTCCACTCCCCCTATATCTCTGACCTACCCCGTTCACCATCTCTGGCAACGACAACCTTGACTCGACTGTAGGTGCCACGTCCGTTCGATTCGACACACGGTGAGCTTCATTGGGCTCTGTCCTCCCCTTCTCCTTCATCTCTTTTGCTCACAGTGCTCTCGTTTGTCGGGTCCTATAGGATGCCGCTGTAGCTCGCCGGCGCTTAGCGTTGTTTTGTGCTTTCATACCCCTCTGACCAAGAAAACCTTTCTGTCATCTTCGCTTTGGATTGGCGATTGTTTTCCAAGGTTTGGTGAGCCATTTCTGGGTTCTTTTCCTTGGTTACGAGTTCGGCCGTCATCCCCTGTTTTTGTTGCTCGGGCGACCTATCGTAGCACCACGGTGGTCCTACCACCACCGCAACTTTGGCTTTCAGTCCTACAGAGTCTCGGGGACCTAGTTCAATGGCTTCGCCTTGAGGCAGGGCAGCAAATCTTGAGTGTTGCCCATCGAGGAGCGATTGCCTGCTTCCAGTTCTTGGCAGTTGAAGAACTCCCAGTGAGGGATGCGTCGCCATGGTCGACAGGGGAAGGTTCCTGGTTTGCAAATGACCAGGGACCCCATCCAATGTTAATCGAACCATTAAGGATGCATGGGTATATATGACTTTTCATGTTGCGCGCATATGCCAGCTTGGTGCTTTCCCATTGGGCCAAGAGGGCAGTGCTCGGGCCCAGTATCCCCAAGTTGGAATTACACAGCTGACATTTCCTTGCAATCTGATTGGTCCAGTTTAGTTAATTCATAGTAAATTGGTCCTTGCTCAGAATAACGTAAATAAATAGTCGATGGAAAGGATTTTTAATTTAGAATTTGATTTTGTAGTTTATGAGTCATGATTTCGATTCCTTTATCGAAGTTTTCTTTGGATACGTCTTATTCATATTAAGTGTTCTAACATATGTAATTCATCCATCTTAACTCCAAATTGATAAATAAAATGTTTTTTCTTAATCAGTGAAACACAACTAATGTTTTGGATCATGTTTTTGGTCCTAAATCGAAGTTTTGCAAATGAGGTCTAAAAATGGGCATTTTACTATACTTTATACCTTATAAATTCTAATACATGCGTAATGTTTATAGCTAGGGTAAAATGGATGTGGAATGGATACAATCTATTTGATGGAAAATGTTGAATATGAATCTTCTATAAGGTATGTGGACCCTATTTATGAATGTGATCCCTATTATATATGTGTGGAATGTATGAATGTGCAAATACACCTATTCTTCAGTTGGGATCTTATCCAACTCCACATTCCTAATTTGCTAGCCTTGGAATCCTTCTAATGCCTTTATTTGGCTCTTTTTATTATTTGATTCTTGTAATGCCTATGTTTGATCCTTTATTGAAATACTTGGATATTACTTGAATTGCCAATGTTGGCTTACTTAATTGTATTGCTTGTTGGGATTTATTCCCATTTTCTATGCTTGTTGGGATTTATATTTCTCACTATTGCAGGGTTATTTATTTATGCATGATGCATTTATTGGCCAAATGACAATATATTGTACATGAGTACAAACCACCCATAGTGGGGAACATTAAAATTCTCCCTAGGGAAACGTTAAAATTCTCCCCACCGTCTATATTTTGGAGGTTTGGGGATGTTAAGATTCCTCCTCTCCTCTTGGTGTAGGTCTGGTAGGTGTCTCACCCTACATTTGTATGAGTTTGTGTCATAATATATTCATGCTATGTGATTATTGTGGATTGATTAACTATGGCAGAAATCCTTCATTCTTATTTGATTACTTGCCTCATTCTCTTGAAATCTCTTAGTGTATAGAATCTTTTACATTGCAATTCTTTAGATTATTTATTTGTCCTTATTTCTCTTGAATAACACATACTTTTTCTGTTACAACCCGTTCCTAGCTTTGCTGGTAATCCTAGAGATTTAAGATAATCTTAATGCTTATCATGTTTTTTAGTAATATTCTATTTTGTACTTTATCTCAAATTTGGTAACTTATATTATTGTTTGGGAAACTCATAATCATGACTTAAGCATATTATAAAGATTTGAGATGGAGTTATCATAGCATTAACCCATACATGTATGCAAGAAAAGAGTTAATGAAATTGGAGGAAATAATTAATAAATGATTTTTTATTTGAGAATATTATAAAAATAATATTGTAGGATTGTAGAAAATTCAATCATGAATCCAAAAAAAAAGAATGAACCAAATCAGAGTTAAAATGAGATTTATGCCCTTTTTAGTAAACATATACATAGCACCACGACTGTGGCCGACACCGCGACCGCGACGCTGTGTTGACACAGCGACTGTGACGCTGCATCGACACCATGATCCGTGATGTTAGGACCGCAAACGATGGTACGTCGACACCACGAATATGACCCTACGTCGACACCGCGACGTACGATGCTAGGACCACGACCGACGATGCATCGACACCGCGACCGCGACCAACGCCGCCCAAGATAGCCAATCGTAAAAAGTTCATATCTCGAGCAATACTTATCTGTTTTCAACGAAAAGAAGTGTGTTGGAACCGCGATTCGATTCTCTATCATCACAGATAATTTTCTATAAGAGGGTGATATTGAAGGTGATTTATAGGGTGATGTTTGGGGAAGAACGTGAAGAGTAATAGAAATCAAAAGGGGTTGTTTTAGATTCGACTTGGTAAGTAGGTTTAACCCTTGATTCTTACTTCTCTTTGCTTTCCCATGATTGGAATCCCTAATTAATGAATTTGAGGTTTGGATTAACCACTGACATTCATCTTCTACCTTCAGCAGACCTCATTTAGGATTGAAAGGAAGAAGAAACCGTGGATTTTGCTAGAGTTTTGATATGGATTTGAGATCTTCAAAGATGGGCTACGTTTTTAAGGTGTTTTCACACCTAAGGGTGAGTGGGTACTTCCTTTAAATAGTAGATTTCATGAAAATGAGTTAAATAATTAATAATTTTCAATTACTTAGTATGCATGTACAAACCGTAAATGGTCTTTTTGATATGGCTTTGCAAGTTGATATGAAATAGATGATTGATATGTTGTGATGAATTTCAGATGATGAAATCATATTAGAAATGAGCACAATCCATATAAATGATAATTCTTAAAGTATTTATAGAGGTTATAAAAGTAAACTGAAATTTAGGGTATTCAACTATGATTGCAATTGTTATATAATTGAATAAAGAAGTTTGTCTAGTTGAATCTCCTTGCTTATGAATGATTTTTTATTTGTATGCGTATTACATATATGTCAGATAAGATCTTGCATTTCTTTTGATGATATTAATGTTTGCTTGATATATCAGTAAGAGGGTGAAACCCTAAATGAATGGAAAAATTGGAGGTTTGCAATTAGACATCTTGATTCAATGTTATTCTTGATGTATAATGTATTCAATCCTTATGTGAGTTATGTGATAAGTGAATGAGGTAAATGAAATCCTAATGATAGGGTGTTCAGTGAAATAAGTATTTTGATATCATTTTTTCTCAATTTGAGATGTGGTGATGCTTAACAGTCCAGTTGTGGTAAATGTTATCAGATGGTTTATGAAATAAATGGTTTGAAAAGCTAAACTAAGATATGTTGATGTGATGATTGAATTGTTAATTTAAAAGAGTGAATTAGACATGTAGATGCCATGAACACTATAAAATCCTCACAGGATGAGGCATGCGCTGTGAGGAGGAAATAGTTTCCTGACTGGAGGTAGTCCAGATTGAGGTAAGCCGGAGCGCACCAGTAGGGTACGGGGGTCTTGACCAATAGGGCAAACTCCTTACAGTTGTGTGGTACTTAACACCAACTGGGGATGTTGGTGGTATCTATGTTACATGTTGAGTGATCAGTGGTCAGTATGTCCACTGATGCGTAATAAGCCTGAGGGCTTTGACTCACCGACTGAGTACCCAGGTTGAGAGGTAGAGTCTGAGATATCTGATTGCTCCCATTAGTTGTCGAGAGGTAGACGTGCCGAGGCCCGCTGTAGACAGGGTCTTACTCAAGAGATATGCTTAGGAACCTGGGCATGCTTCTAAGCCTTGTACAGTGAGATCGTAGCTTGCTACGATTCTTTCACATGTTGTGGTACTACTCATGTGGGTTCAGGGCATAATAAGATGAATGAGAGGTTAAACAAGTGTGTGCAGTTATTCAATTACTCTTTGTATGTTTTTGAGTTATTAGTTCTCTTTGTGATCAATCAAGCTAGTTCATATATTGATTCACTCTTGTAGATATCTAGAGTATCTTGCCATATTTATGTTTGTGAATGATTAGTCTCTTTAAAGCTTACTGCCATTATAATTGATATCAGTTGCTTGACAATATATTTGTAACTATATAAGTGCTTTAAACTGTTTCTTTGAAGTACTCATTCACTAAGTGAGCAGGCTCACCCCTCTACTCACAATTTTTAGGGAAACCATGTGGACTAGAAGAAGATAAAAGCATTAGAGTAGATCTACCATATGAGTTAAGTATAAGATGAGTTAAGTTAGTTGATCGTTGTCACTCTAGGTCCTTGCATAGATGTGAGAGAGTTGTAAATGATGTTTTGTATCTTTGTTTCCTTGATAAGAGAGAATGTATCTGATTATCATGTTGTATGTACATGGAAGTGTGAGAAGCATAATGATGTGTATCATTAATGTTGAGATTGTATTAGAGTAATAAAAGTTTAATTCTCTTGTAAAGTTTGTTTATGTGATTGGATGTGAGGAAACAAAGAGTTTGAAATGAAATAAAGAAAGAAAAAAATAAGGGAGTGAACTCTGTATTAAGTATAATCCTCAAAGTTATGTCCACATATCATGATTAGTGGTAATCGTGGGATGTGGGCATGACATTTTCTCTCTCTTGCTGGGTGATCCCAACCACCTAGCCTAGGATCAGAGTGCACATCAAAAGGTTGGTGGACCTGCCTAAGGCTAAGGAGAGAGCAAATATCTAGCACGGATTTAGCTACCTAAATATATAAAGTTGTTTTTGTTTGGAGACACTTTGAAGTAGTTTTAGTCTTTCTCTACCTAGAGCCTTGTATGTATAAAGTTGTACCCCTTTTTTGGGAAATTTTGTAAAGTACTCTTTATACTATTGAATAAAGCTAAAGTTTAGAATTCCACTGCTTCGCATTGATGATTTTGTTTACTATTATTTTAATAGAAAGTTTGAAGTGATTCGCAATCTTTACAGATATCAACAAGTTATTAGATGACATGACTTTCAGCATGGACCTCTGTGACGATTTCTTGCCAGACCCTCCACATTATGGGCACAATGACACTGTCTACAACGAAATGATGGTTGCAATGTTAGCTGCACACGATTATGTAGAACTAGAGTAGCAATCAGAAGGACACATACTCATAGAAGAGTTGACGAAAGAGATAAAGACTAGAGAGACAACTACTAACAATGAATGCAAGCAGCCAAACAAGTACATACAGATGCTGAGATACCACTTCCACCACGACAGTACGACCCCCAACAATGCAAACGGCAAGAGATGAACCTCAGAAGACAAGAAGGGGGACTTGGCCCTTTCTTTATAGATGAGCCAGTCAGAAAGTAGAGCACACCGGTTGATACTATACCATTAGGTGTTTCCCCTCCTCTACCCTACAAAATGACAGACATGGACATAACTTCCTTATGCAAAATCACATGCAAGGATGTCCATATTTTAGCAGACAAACTAGATGAAAATCTTCCAACCACGAATATTCTCTACCACAAGAAAGGAAGGTTGCTTAATAGGGACCATTTTAGAGGAATCTTCTTAAACAAAGCATGAGTACACAAAAAGCTGTTCAAAGTACTCTACGCAACTATGTTGGAAGAATTTATACACCCTGAGAAAATACAACCTATTTTCAACGACACCACACATCTAGCGGGTCATCTTTTTGATAAAAACTATGAATCTACTTACATGAAAGAACTACAACAGGCAGTGAGCAGAGCGGAAACAAAGTTTGTAGTTATGCCTATAAGGAATGTAAAGAACTGGGACCTTATTGTTGTCAACCTATATGAGTTACGTACAATAATGTTCAATTGTTGCATAGCTGAATTGGACAACACTTACTTAGTTTACAAAAACAAGGAAGCAAGAGATAATCTAAAGGTGCCACTACGTCTGCATCGGGCTATTCAGACAACAAACAACTAACACCAAGGGATATGGAAATAGTTCTCCATTTGTAAAAAGGTCCCTCAAGAAAAGGCTAAAACATGGGATTGTGCTTTCATAGTACTGAGAATGATGAACGCAATCAACAAAGGAATCCCACTGGAAGACCTCTACACAGAAGACTTACATGGCTTACATGGTGTTTATGCAATGGAAGTTATCTATGATCGCCACTTCTTCAACAACCCTACGATGCCTTTAGACGCAATACCACATAGACTTCACCATGAAATACCTCTACCTAAAAATAAAACATGGAGGGAACATATGAAAACCCTATGGGTCGATCTGGATGAACCTACTAGGGAAAATGCTTGAAAGGAAGGATGGGCGACAAACACTCCTGACAAAGCAGAACATCAACATGAAAGCAAGCCAAAACACTCCCCTTTAGCAAAAAAAGACAAAGAACAACCTCTAGTTTATGAGCCTGAAGAAGGGGAGATAGATGAAGATGATATGCCAGAGGTATAACCTGATGGGCTAGTGACCGGCCTAAATCGCGCGTCCAAAATTGGAGGCAAATTTGAGGTAGTCGAGCTTTTTCATTTATAAACCCAAATCCTTCTAGGCCCCCGCAACTTTGCTCATGGGGTCGAAGTAGTCATACGGGGTCGAACACAGGGACAAGGGGGTAGTGTTGAGAACCATGAATCGACACGCTACACTCCGACAGGTATAAAGAGATATGAATTCCCAAAAAGGGAACAACAAGATGTCACGAAATAAACAAGAAAACTATCTCCAAATGGATCTACAAGAGAGATTTAAGGTTTTAGTCATTTAGCAGTTTTTAGGGGTTTTCATGCAACAGAAGAAGAAAGATAAAGACCAGAGCTCAGGCAAGGTTAAGAGGATAAGACTATAGTAAAACAAGCGGTAGCGGTAACACCCTGCACCCCTCCTCTCAGAGCGGGTACCTCTAACCTCTACATCAACACCCCTCTCGAGGTTGCTGGGCTTCAGTTAGAGTGGAATGTTACAGAAAACAGCTCCATTCCAGGCACTCTCGTACTCCAGAATCGGACCAAACGCTAGAACCGCAACACAACTCTCGAAGTTGTTGCGATGGGAAAACAGTTCGGTAGCTAATCGAAACGCGATCCAAATCATGCAAGATAGGGTTCAGATATTAAACAGAGCAGTCAACCAACATTGTACACCAAGCATAGAGCAACAAGTAATTGAATCTTTCCATTTCCATAAACATTTAAAGGTCTTAATTCATTGCATAAACAAAGAATTAAATAACAAAGAATTAAATAACAGAATTAAAAGATAGGTGTCGCCTCCTTGATGTAGAACGGCGACAGGGTTCTGTAGCTCTCCTGCCCGATATCGGTCAGAGGCCTAGCCCGATACAGAGGTGTCGGGCGACACACCCTCTCGGGCGGCACGCGCCGACTGGCGACTGCATCGGTCAAGGGATCTGGCCGATACGCTCATGTCGGACGACACACCCTCTCGGGAGGCACATTCGATAGACTAAGCGTATCAGGTTGATATCGTGTCGGGCTAAGAGCTAAGCATTATTGAAGTCGGTCACTTGTGTCGGGCAGTGATGTCGGCCGATATCGGCTCGCAATGTCGCCCGGGACGGTCCTAAGTGAACTGTCCCCTCCCTCTCAGGATGAGGAGAAGCTCACCTAGTGTCGCCCGAGACGAACACTGGGGCACAATACGGGTGCTCTCGGAGTTTCCTCGCTCAAGCTCTCAATTGTCTAACTATCAATTGTCCGAATGCGAGCCGTGCGAGCCGTCCGAGCCTTCTTTTCGGCTCCCTGTAGCTGCTATTTATAGTCAGCTGGTTGGTGGGAAGACATGGTGCTCGAAGCGCCACGTAGCTCCCTTGTACGCCGGTCGATGGAGATGGACGGCCGATACAAGTATTTCTCGACGCAAGGTGCTGGCTATTGGTCACGTGGCGGGCGGCACGCCTGCCGGTGGGTGGCTGTATCGCCCGACGAGCTGGGTCGTCGAGGTGGCTTTGGCTCCCTGTCGGGTAGAAGGTGTGTCGGCCGGCACGTTCTTGTCGCGTGACATCTCCTCGTCGAGCATCTTTGTGTCTCTCAGCTCGTGTCGGGCAGAGGCTATATCGGGCGTCAGGGAGGCTGAGACGGGTCTAGACTTATTCATGGGCCGGAATCGGCCTTATTGCACAAAAGTGAGGAAAATTCTGTAAAAGATAGGAAAATCGGAGTAAGAGCATTGCTTGGCCAATTATTGCGAAAATGCTAATAAAATAGAGGAAAATAGTAGAAAAAGGGCAGTTTTGATAACAAAATAAAGGGAAAAAACGTCATAAAAACTGATGTTATCAACTCCCCCAAACTTAGCGTTTTGATTGTCCTCAATCAATATTTAAACTATATTTTTGTGATGCTTCTTTTTACTCGGAAAACTTTCAGGCCAAGAGGTAAAACAAGTGTAGTAATGCCTTTAGAGATAATGCTGCTTCACTCAAACAAAAGACTACATGTTTCCTAGCCTTATTATTTCAATAAAAATTTTCTCTACAGCTTTAGCGAGACTTTTGTTGTATGATTCCGAAGTTAGCTTACACACCAAACAACTTTATTTTTGGGGCAGAAAGTTGTGTATAGGGTAGGCTAAGGCTTTTTGGGTTTTTCATTCTTGTTTCCCATCAGTCCATCCAGGTAAGGGTCCGTTAACGAGCAAGTGGTCCCTGCAGTCCAAGCCAGTTGGTTTTAGAGCAGTGATTTCACATCCTACGTACCACTGCCCCGGATCTACCATGCCTAAAGATGATTACTTTTGGAAAACAAGAGGTGTATATATATATATATATATATATTTATTTATTTATTGGGCACAACTCTCATGCTTTTATTCACTCTCATAAGGTTTCTCTCCCTTTTTAGGATTTTTGGGATTTTGTTGGGTGAGGGAAACAAAGAGATTTCCGCTGTTTGGGCAGCTTTTTCCTTCTCCATACTTATCTCTTAGCTATTCGCGAGATTATTATATTTTTGAAATTTTTGACATGGCAAAGTATACTCTTTTGTTCGTTTGGAGCAGCATTATCAAAAAGATATAACAGGACTTGCATAACATTTAGCACAAAGAAAATAAACTTTGCAAAAGGTAACAACAAATTTTCATTATTATTATAGCAACTTTGTACATATGCATAGGGGTAGAAATAGACAAAAGAATTTTTCAAAATTTTCAAAATTTTGGTATGAAAACGTATATGTACGAAACTGAAAGTGTATATGTATGTAAAAGAATAACGAATATGGGACAAAAAGAATGAAAGAACAAAGTGGAAGAGGAAGGAAATTTGTACCTCCCTTACTGGAACATGGTACCCCCCCCCCCAAACTTACTCCACACTCTGTCCCAGAGTTGTGAAGTAGATAAGGTGAGGTGATGTTTATTCCAATGAGGTCGCGCCTGCATTAGAGAGGAGCTCCCACACATATTCTCCTCGTTTGCTGTGGTATCCTATGTGTTGGAGCTGGTCAGGCGTCACTTCATTTGCCATCCACTCCAGGACGAAGATGCCGCAGTTATTGGATAAGGCAACTTGTTGCGGACTACGGTGGTAGAACTTGAGTCCGTGCCATGTGCCTCCCTGTATGTTCAGGAATGGATCGATCATCTTTGACACTTCGTCGTAATATTTTCAAACTATGCGTTCGACGGGTGTCAAAGGTTCCGATGTACACGACACCGGATGATTCTTGTTGCTGTCCGAGCTGTTGTAGAAAATGCCAGCTCGTTGCTGAGTGTACATCGCCAAGAGCGTCCAGTGATTGTAGTGCACGATAGGCAGAAAGATAGTTCCTGCAACGCCTTCCTTCAAATCTTGCAGGAAGATCTGCTTCGCTCCAGTTTCGTCGGTGAGGCAGACATCGTTGAAGAGCAAAGGGTGTGCTATGTATGTATGTTTTAGCTTTGGCTGTATATATTGGATGTAAGCTGTTGCAACCGATACCGTCAAGCACCCCCCTTCCTTTACCATGTCCCTTAGCTCATATGCTAGGACTAAGACGTCTCCTGCCTGAAAAGCAACATATGATGGGGTTGAATCAGCAAGCTTCTTCTGGATGATGTCGACCTGTTCCTGTATGAGAGTTGCACACGAAAAATGGTCAAACTTTTTGATGAGCTCTTCAGAAGCCTTGGGCAAAGCAGTGTCTTCCCTCTCGTGCACTTTCTTCAAGATTGCTAGCTGCTTGCCCTCCCCATGAATCTCGGGAGCTAAATCTTCTTCTTTTCCTTCTTGGCTGCTGGATCATGAAAAAGAATCTTCTTCTGCATCACTATACATCAGCTCCTCCGGCACACCTGCATCCCAGAAATAGTGCTTGTCCTTGATCAGGAGCATGGCGTAGATGCCCCTGCGTTGATAGTAGCACCTGTTCCTGAGGATTCCCAAATTCCCGACACCATTGAGCGCTTCAATGGCCCCCAAGATGGCGATGGCGCTGTTTCCGCTCCCCTTTTCTACTGGTTGGGGAAGGTTTATGATAACGTAGTGGTTCCAAGGCCCTTGAAGACGTTGGATTCCTTCCTTTAAAGCTCGTAGAAGGCGTATTGGCAGACGTCTCAGCACTCTGTCCTCCGGGCGGCTGAAATTACCCCCAGAGCGTGGTACTTCATCATCGTTGCAGCACAGCAGCTGAACGTCACAGTTTCTGATGTCCGCCATATAGAGAAACCACACGTTGTGATTCTTGTACGGGGCCAACACCAGATTTGGCTTATGTGCTTCAACGTATTGCAGCATGTCGACCACCGCACGGGAGTCTAAATCTCCCTTCATCAGCCTTCTCACCAAGGTCGGAGTGGCTGTGTATATCTGTCTCCGACCTGTCCTGCTGTCGATGTTCTCGATCATTGCATTCTCCAGGACCCTGAACACTCGCTTGCCGACCACATCTGGCGTGCAGAACATCTTCCGAAGATCTCCCCGTCGTAGGGAGAGGTAGCAGTCGCTCCAGACGACTTCTTCTTCATTACCCTGCGACCTCAGGACCGAATTCAACAGCTTCTGGTCTCTGATCGTCAGGTTCCCAATGGCTCTTCTATCAAAATCAGCCATCTCGAATGATGGTATCTCGGACGGCTCACGGAATCTGTCCGCAAATGAGCGCTTTCCTCGGGGTGGATGTCTGTTATTTACAGTGTAGACATCCCCCACTTCTCCTTCAGACTCGTCCGATGAGTCTCCCCCGATGTTGGTATCTGCGTTATCATTTTCCACTTCATTTAGGGGGATGTAGAAGTTGGCGTCTCCCAATCCCAAAGAGCTCTCCCGTTTTCTAGGAGACCCTTCGGAAGATCCTTGCTGCGTCCCCTCTCCGTGCGTTGATGATTGTTTGCTGGAGGAGGATCGGGAGGAGGACGCTGTTCCCGAAGAGGAACATGAAGAAGATGGACTATGGTTCCCACTGGGAGGGGACGACGACCGTCTCGGCCGCCTTTGGCGCGGATGATCGTCGCTCCTGTTCATCCTCTCCTCGATCCTGTCGAGTCGTTGGAGGATTTGCTGCATCGCTGCATTCAAGGCCTCCAGTCCACCAGGTATGACCGCAAGAGTCAGCAGCTCACTCTCTTGCTTATTCAGCCTGACCTCGTGGCTGTCGTGCTTATCTTGAAAAGATGCAAGTTTGTGTGTTAGGGAAGCACAAGTAGCAGAGTGTGTGGTTGTTACCTCCCGCAGATTGTCGATTTCGTCTCCGAGCATCTTTCCAAGTGATGGAGGGGGTCCGGTGGGTCTCCCTTCCATCCTTGCGATATCTAGTCCGAGTGAAGGTCCACCTGGAGAGGTGGAATCTATGAAGATCGTTCACGATCCAGATGACTTCAGGCGGGGCGTCAGCACTGTTTCAGGTGCCGCCGCCTTGCCTTCTCTTCTGACTGGGGACGGCCGTGGTGAGGGCGGACTTTGCTCCACCTCTGCACTATCGGCGGTCTCCTCGACCGTTGCAGGTGGGGACTTCGGCGGCAGCGAGGGTGTCATTTCGAGCTCCCTTTTGATCTCCTTAGACATTCCGATGTTGTTGCTCCGCTGAGGCTCCTCTCTCGCCTCTGCAGCTTTAAAAATAGGTCTGGGAACTGTGGCCGTCTCTTGCGTGGCAGATCCCAAAGTTTCTGTTCCAGTGACCTCGACGATCACCGGTACCTTCTCAACTGCCACCGTTGTGGCTGGTGCGGTGGCTGGTATAGTAGGGGCGACGACAACTCAATCAGCAGTTGTCGTCGGAAGTTGTGGAGTGGGCCTCTCTGTGGTTGTGGTCATGGTGACTGTGGCCATGCCATCTGCTATGGCTTTGATCTCGGCGGCGGTGAAGACCAACTTCTCGATGTCATAGTCGGCGCAGCGAGGAAGGGAAGGAGTATGTCCGTCCTTGAAAACTTGTATAAATACCTCCCCCTCTCCTTCCTGATGATGTTGGTTCTCATCAGATATTTGGTATCGAACACCTCTTCGCCCGGCGTTCTTGTATGGCTGCGAGGCTCGAATGGATACCCGAGCCCCACTGCGATGAGGTTGATGATGCCGCCCATGTAGTATTCCTTGGTAGCGTCCTTCATCGAGTGGAACCTATTCATTAAGAACCTACCGAGGTTAATTGTTCGACCCTCCATAATGTGCCACATGACGTGGAGCTCCTCCGTGTACATGCTGCTGGATTCGTTCTTGCTGAATAGCAAGCAGGCTACTAGTTTGTGCACGATCCTCCAGAAACAGGAGTGCACCGCCACGACCTTCGCTCCCGGCTTGAATGAAGATTCGCCGGTGAGCTTCCCCCAGAACTCCACGGGGTTGAACCTGTCACCCTCAGTGATCCTTTCACCGTTGTTCATCCTATTCATCTCCTCCTCGCTGGAAGAGAAGATTCTGTTTAAGTCCTTCTCAGAGATGGTATGCTCCGAGTTGTACAGCCTGGCCTGAAATCTGTCTGGCCCGCCAAACTTTTCCCTTTCTACCACTGAATTCTTCACTCGGCAGAGGGAGGACATGAATTCCATGGTCAGTTTAGTGTACGAGGCCGTCCGTTTGAAGCAGATCTTCTTCAGTCCTGCCGCCGCAAGGACGCTCTTCAGCCTCTTCTCGATCCCAAGCTCATCAAATGAGACCCTGTGGCAGAACCTACTCGGCTTGTACTGCTGGGGCACCAACTCAGCATAGTGACGAGCATGCTTGTTGTATCTTGGCTCGAAACTCTTTCGGAAGGTTTCCGGGATTTCTGCTAGTGGTGTTGGTGCGGCTGTGGGCTGTGCCGGTGTTGGTGCAGGAGTTGTAGCTTGTCCAACCCTCGCCTTCTTCTTTGCCCCCGACGTCCCAGCCTGTCCTGGGTTTGGGCGCTTAGGTCGGGCCGCCTGCCCTTTAGTAGTAGTTTCAGGATAGATCCTCCTGCCCTGCTCGTCAACTGGGACATCGGTAATCTTAGTGCGGGCCATTTTTGTAAGTCAACAAAAGATAACACCCTGATTAATTAAGCTGGCTTTTGAAAATGTAATAAAGAGTAAACGTTTGGCCCGGTATAGTCTATACAAAACTGCCTGACATTCCTGTATCGGACGACACATTGGTTTCAAAGGTGAAGCCCTGTGCGTGACACAGGAGATGGGTATCGCCTGATACATTTTCATGAAAGAAGAGCAGCGTGTCAGTCGATAAGCAAAATCAGGCGATGCGATGCAACATCGGGCGACACTATTATCGCCCGACATGGGGTATCGGTCAACATGAATCAAAGATACTTTGCACGATGCCCATATCGGTCGATACACCTGCTCAGTGAGGAAAACTTGAGACCGATAAACTTTTAACAAGAAAGAAATTGCATCGGCTGACACGGTCTGTCGGGCGGCAAGCCTGTCAGGCTATACCTTGTTGTGATCGGAGCTTGTTGTGCGACACAAGAGGTTCAGCAGTCTCGCGCAACACGGTAGCTAAAGCACAAGATTCTCTCGCTCAACACAGGAAAGTAAAAGCAAAAAAGCAAGGAACCCGACACAGTAAATCTCGTTTTCCTTTTATAGTAAGTAAATAGTGAAACCCGGGACGCGCGTCGACCGATTGCTTCAAAACATAAGTCGGCAGCCCAACCGTCGGCGGGACTATTGCGCTTCACAAAGCCCACCGCCCGATAAGCGTGCACTAAAAGTGCCGGTTGAGTTGCCTCCTGCGAAATCGTGAAGACAAAACTATTTAAGCTGCGGCTGATGAGTAAAACATCATTGGCCTAGGACTAAGCTCCTGGCCTCAGATGGTATTACCCATCCCGGAAAGTAAAACTAAGGCGGTGGCCCATAAAACAAAAGAGTCAGTGCATGTGGCGCATACACTGTCTCGGGCCTTATTACATACCAAATGTTTGTAGTGTTTGTCTTGCAGGAAAGTAAAATGCAGTCCTATTCTAAGAAAGAAAAGAAAGCTCGGGTTGCCTCCCGAGAAGCGCTTCATTTTTCATCTTCAGCTGGACGTCTTTGGCCTTCTCTTCACCTTCTGCCTCTTCGGTCACTGCCCTATTCTCTTTGCTGGTTCGGTATTCGATGGAATCTTTCCTGACAGGTTCTTCACAGCTTCGGCAAGTTGAGCCAGCTGCTGGTCAATCTGGCATTGATGCGTCTGCATGTCTGCCAGCTGAGCCTGCAACGAGTTCAAAACACCAGAATTTGATAGAGCGCTCTGGGCTAGCTGATTGTTGATCGTATCTTGTTTCTTTACAAAATCGAACAACTACCCTACTACATTTGCTTGGCTAGCAGCCTGGTTCTGACCTTCTTCCTTGGAAGTTCCCTGGTTTTTACCCTGTCCTTGGAAGTTACCTTTATTCTGCGGGAAAGGGGGATTCCTGGCATATTGACCTGCTCCTCCCCTCTTTTCAAAAGCTTGGGTAGGCTTAGTCGAGTTATGCAGCTGATGAGAGTTCTCCGCCGCATCCTTGTTTCCATAGTTGAAGCCTGGGTGGTCGGGTCTTCTAAAGTTTACAAAATAAACATTTTCAGTCTCTTCTGTCTCGGACTCTGTATCGCTGGTTGCCTCTGGCCGGGTGTAGACGCAATTATCTACCCCGTGACCGCCTTCTCCACAGGTTACACATTTCATCGCTTTTTCTACATGTTTCTTTCCTTTAATTCCAGCCTCTCTCAACTGTTTCACATCTATGGCAATCCTTTGAACCTGTGAGGTGATTGCCTCCAGCGCCTTTGATTCAATCGAGGACCCTTCTCCAACCTTCTTTATCGGCCCTCTATCAGACTGATCGAAATCAGCGTCTGCCATCAACTCCGCCATATTCTTGATGATCAACTCTGACTTCTTGGCCTTCTTCCCCAGGAAATCACTGCCTGCTGCTGCGTTCAGTGATACCCTATTTTCGGGGGTCAAACCATTGTAGAAGGTGGTTATGAGGAAACCCCTCTTGTAGTTGTGATGGGGGCAATCCCGGAGGTACTCCTGGAATCGCTCCCAGGCATCATGCAGGCTTTCACTCGACTTTTGCATGAAAGAAGTTATCTTCTGCCGATTCTGGACTGTCCTTTCTGTGGGGTAGAACTTGTTCACAAAGGCATCGGCTAACGCCCTCCACCCGTTCAAGGATTGGTGGGGTACCCCAAGGTACCAGGACAGCGCCTTGTCTTCTAGTGAAAAGATGAACCCCTTACAGTATATCACTTCTTGGGGGACCCCTCTCATCTTGATGGTATCACAGATATTCTTAAATGCATCAAGATGATGATACAGATTATCATACTTGGAGTTCCCTCTAAAACTTTTATTCTGAATCATGGATATCACGGATGGCTTGAGATCGAAATTGGTTGCATTGAAACGTGGGACTACGACCGGGCATCTGGAGTGGTTGGCCTTCGAGGATGCCAACTCCCTGAGCGTCTTCTCCTCTTCCTCAGAGTCTTCGCTGTCACTATCCTCCTGGTGCCGTTCCTTCTCGTGGTTTCTTCTGTTTCGCCGGTGGTGACGTCTGTTACGACGGTGATCTGTCTCAGATTGATCCCTTTCTGGATCTTCTGGCTGGTCGTTTATGTCGTATCGGCCGTCATCGTCAGGAGGAGGCGAGTTTTCCCTAGGCCTTCCCTGTTATTCCCCTTCAAACGGGGGTGGCTCAATTCGGGGAGGCATGACGGCTGGAGTAGATGCTCAGACGAATTGGGTATCCTCTCCTTGAGGTACCTACATATTTATTCACAAAGAAAATCGAGTTCAGAAAATTAAATTTTTATTTTAAAGCAAGGTATAATGCTACGAAAAGAAAAAGGAAAAAGAGTGTTGTCAAGCTTATCTCTAAGCTTGAGGCACATGAGTGTAGTTTGTGGATTCAGGTTCATCTTACAGTACCACTATTGCCTTGTCCCCGACAACGGTGCCAAAAAGTTGACCGGCCTAAATCGCGCGTCCAAAATTGGAGGCGGATTTGAGGTAGTCGATCTTTTTCATTTATAAACCCGAATCCTTCTAGGCCCCCACAACTTTGCTCACGGGGTCAAAGTAGTCATACGGGGTCGAACATAGGGACAAGGGGTAGTGTTGAGAACCATGAATTGACACGCTACACTCCGGCATGTATAAAGAGATATGAATTCCCAAAAAGGGAACACCAAGATGTCACGAAATAAACAAGAAAACTATCTCCAAATGGAGCTACAAGAGAGATTTAAGGTTTTAGTCATTTAGCAGTTTTTAGGGGTTTTCATGCAACAGAAGCAGAAATATAAAGACCAGAGCTCAGGCAAGGTTCGGAGGATAAGACTATAGTAAAACAAGTGGTAGCGGTAACACCCTGCACCCCTCCTCTCAGAGCGGGTACCTCTAACCTCTACATCAACACCCCTCTCGAGGTTGCTGGGCTTCAGTTAGAGTGGAATGTTACAGAAAACAGTTCCGTTCCAGGCACTCTCGTACTCCAGAATCAGACCAAACGCTAGAGCCGCAACACAACTCTCGAAGTTGTTGCGACGGGAAAATGGTTCGGTAGCTAATCGAAACGCGATCCAAATCATGCAAGCTAGGGTTCGTATATTAAACAGAGCAGTCATCCAACATTGTACACCAAGCATAGAGCAACAAGTAATTGAATCTTTCCATTTCCATAAACATTTAAAGGTCTTAATTCATTGCATAAACAAAGAATTAAATAACAAAGAATTAAATAACAGAATTAAAAGATAGGTGTCGCCTCCTTGATGTAGAACGGCGATAGGGTTATGTAGCTCTCCTGCCCGATATCGGTCAGAGGCCTAGCCCGATACAGAGGTGTCGGGCGACACACCCTCTCGGGCGGCACGCGCCGACTGGCGAGTGCATCGGTCAAGGGCTCTGGCCGATACGCTCATGTCGGACGACACACCCTCTCGGGCAGCACGTTCGATAGACTAAGCGTATCGGGTTGATATTGTGTCGGGCTAAGAGCTAAGCATTATTGAAGTCGGTCACTTGTGTCGGGCAGTGATGTCGGCCGATATGGCCCGCAGTGTCGCCCGGGACGGTCCTAAGTGAACTGTCCCCTCCCTCTCGGGATGAGGAGAAGCTCACCTAGTGTCGCCCGAGACGAACACTGGGGCACGATACGGGTGCTCTCGGATTTTCCTCGCTCAAGCTCTCAACTGTCTAACTGTCAGTTGTCCGAATGCGAGCCGTGCGAGTCGTCCGAGCCGTCTTTTCGGCTCCCTGTAGCTGCTATATATAGTCAGCTGGTTGGTGGGAAGACGTGGTGCTCGAAGCGCCACGTAGCTCCCTTGTACGCCGGTCGATGGAGATGGACGACCGATACAAGCATTTCTCAGCACAAGGTGCTGGCTATTGGTCACGTGGCGGGCAGCACGCCTGCCGGTGGGTGGCTGTGTCGCCCGATGAGCTGGGTCGTCGAGGCGGCTTTGGCTCCCTGTCCGGTAGAAGGTGTGTCGGCCGACACGTTCTTGTCGCGCGACATCTCCTCGTCGAGCATCTTTGTGTCGCTCAGCCCGTGTCGGGGAGAGGCTGTATCGGGCGTCAGGGAGGCCGAGACGGGTCTGGACTTATTCATGGGCCGGAATCGACCTTATTACACAAAAGCGAGGAAAATTCTGTAAAAGATAGGAAAATCGGAGTAAGAGCATTGCTTGGCCAATTATTGCGAAAATGCTAATAAAATAGAGGAAAATAGCAGAAAAAGGACATTTTTGATAACAAAATAAAGGGAAAAAACATCACAAAAACTGATGTTATCAGCTAGCAGGAGAAATAGTGCCAACCTTCTAATATTTTGATAGATGGAGTTGCGAAAGCTTGTCATTAGAATCCTTATAGTTGATAATGAAATGTTTAAAAGAAGGTGACGCCACAACAGAAGAAATATTTGAAAGGGATGTCATCTGTGTACTAAAGGATGACCTCACAAATACTTTGAAAACATGAGGGTACCTTTCAGTCAGCACTATGTCGACCTATCAATCACTACTGAGCAAAAAATTGCCAAACATGCATATGACCAATTCCTCCTAGTTGATGATATCTTGAAGGATAAAATGTCAGGCGAAAAGACCGCCTATTGCAACACCTGACAACCTCAGTCTCTGACTACATATTCATGCCCATCCTGCATGATAATCATTGGACTTTGCTAGTAGTCAGTATTATAGCAAAGTCTACGGTTCTATATAATAGCTCCAATGCAACCATTGCACTGAGAAAACAGACCAACATGACTACTGCAAAGACACCTACAGAAGAGAAGGAAGTCACATGTGCTGGAGGAGTCATCGAAATGATAAAAAATCACCGAGAAGGGTACACACATAAAGAAGGAAAAGACTTCAAAAAGACCCAGTTTTGCCATAAAAGCCCACAACAAGTACCTCTATCGAATGGCCGTGTCTTCTACTATTAAGCCTGGATGATCTCCATAGCCATGATGAATATGAAGGTGGATACAATGTAACATGAACAATACCACCCACTACGTAGAGTATATGCCAACATGCTCCTGGAATCAAAATGGGCGACAACAAAAAACCAACAACAATAAAGAAAACCTATTTATTACTACAACTCCAATTTTGACACATTGAGTCAGGATGAATGATAATTTTGGGGGAGGAGTTATAACTGGGCATGTGAGGTACAATTTTGGTCACTAAAATTTAACCCCCGCTTGTACATATTCTTATTCTTTGTACAACTAAGTATAGGAGATTTTGAAAATTTTCATTTTTTTTTACTTTTTTTAAAGTGAAAGTTTTCCTTTTTTGTTACATTTTTTAAAACCCCAAACAAAATTTTCAAAATTTTGTATAATTCGTAGTCATGCTTTTCCCTTCATCATCCAACTTGTAATCTACTTAGATTTGTCAACCTCCCTACTATAGGTTGTAGTGCAATTGTTTCTTGAGAGGTGCAAATGATCTGCCAATACACATAAAAGTAATAGCAAGAGACCCAACAATATGATTTTATCTCATTCTTACGATAGAACATCATGTGTGGAGTAATCCCAAATCTATGAAATCCTTGGAAACTGTAGGACTTTACCTGCCATACTCTCAACCAATTCCCCTAACTTGACAGTTCTAGCTAAGAAGTCATCACCTCCCTCGAGAAGGAAACATCTACCCCTTTCAGGTTTAATTATCCCTGTTTTGGGATGAAAAGAGGCTTGGCCGCCCATAAAATCATTTAAAAACCCTTCCCCCAATCCTGAGAGAAGATATGAAAAGCCAAAAGTGAAAAAAATATATTGAGAGTTGTGCCTAAAAGATGCCGAAGGGTCCCACACGGTCGGTGTATTGCTACACTCGTGAATGCAAATATGTCATTCCCGTAAGTGGAATCCTGAATCCAAGTATATCCACCTCCACTCCCAAGAAACCCTCACACAAGCACCTAACTTAACATTAGGATCCCCTGGGGAAACACTATCTTTATGATGTTTATGGGTGAGGGTAGTTGAGGAGTGTAAGGAAAACAATTCAAGCCTAAAACCTACCTGAGCACACTAGCATAGGCTCAACTAAAATAAAGGAAGGGTGTGAAGGCTACCCCTCACGGGGATGATTTACAAGTATAGACAAAAACCTAGCACTAAAAGGGGGGAGTCATTGAGACAGAGATCCATTTACTACAAAAAGGCTTTGGCAAGGACTCAAGGTCATGCAACTCTAGATACAAAAGGGAGGAAATGGAATTTTAGGATTCAAACCAGTCATACCATGATAGTTTTAGTGTAAGAATGAGATAACTCAGTAATGGTAGGTTTTCTAATTTTTTTTGTTACCCATAGCTCATCTCTCAATGATTTTGATCCTATCCTTTAGCCTGAGGACATGATGAGTTCAAATTTGGGGGAGTTGATAACATCTCATTTTGTGAACTTTTTATGTTTAATGCCTACCCTTGCATACCTTTCATGAATTTCTCTACTTATTTGAGTATCTTAGTGTTAAAATATTGAATTCATACATCTCTTACTCATGCATGTTCATGCTACACCACAACTGTGGTTAATGTTGTGATCACGACTGTACAACCCCCTAACGTTCCGGCCGCGATCGTTGCCTAGGCTCGACAGCCCCACACCATGACTGAGACTCCTCCCTCCAACTAAAGTAAGGCCTATGATCGTGGTAGCTACCGTGACCATAAGATCAGCATCGTCACAACCGTGGGGCAATATGTGACTAAGCGACCCCCACAACTGAGGCAAACTCTCTAGAGCACCGTGACCATGATGGAGGTCATGAACCACCCATGCATAGTGACTATGGCCTAATGGTTACGTCGGTGGACAACGTCTATAAATAGACCCCCACCTACACCCATAAAAAGATAGATCGGTGAGGACCATGAAGTGCTGCCAGACTCTCGAGTCATCCACATTCATCCCCATTAGTCGTGGATCTCTGAAGATGAAAGTTGGAAGAGGGAGAAGATTCATCGTCCTCTCCTTTGAAAGAAGAAGTTGTCATAACCACATCCACTCTAGATATAGATATGAAGAAGTACATTTGAAGTATAACCTTCTTCCTTCTCTAGATCTACCATCTCCATCACGTTGTACCCTCCCTCTATGTAGTTATTGATGTATCTATCCTTCTGTGATGTTGGTATGTTGCCCGTTAACATGTGTGGCTAAGCATTTAAGTTGGGTTAGGAGTAGCCACTAAGGCTCTTCTAAAATGTATATTCTTGCTCCCCTTTGAATATATATGCTCTTATCAAGGTTATCTCCATACCCTTATTCTCAATGCTTCACTTGTATGCTTAGCTACCAACTTGTGATGTATGATTCTTGGTATCTCAAAAGAACAATACCAACTTTATCTAGTGTTATGGAGTAGTATGAATGCATGAAAGTGTTGGAACACTAAAGCTAATAGTCATATGGTTTGCTTTGTGGTTGTTGGGCTGTCATCTGGAGAGAGAGAGAGAGACTACCTAAAAATCTAGATCTATCCAAATCTCGAGAGAGGAGGGAATAGATATTTTTGATGATTTCTTGTAATCTTGACAAAAGTATACATAGGGGTGTAAGATTTTCATGTTGGTGAAAGATCTTAGTAGGTGAAACCCGATCTAAGTTCCCTTCCATACTTCTGCTTCTTACCTCTTATTTGACGTTATTCTCTTGCTTTATTTTCTTTCTTTTGCCTTTCTTTATTTTTTCTGGAGCATCATCATTCCTTAGGTAACACCACCTTAATCCACCTTTTTTTTTGGAGTGTAAGAGTGTGAGGCTTCATATACTTCACACTTACCAACCCTGTCCCTATAGTTTGAACCCGAGTTACTACATCAGGCCCTGTGTAATAGTTGTGGGGCTTGAGTGTTGGGTTATAAACTTAATAGTTTGACTACTCTAGATCCGCTGGCATGGAGAGATTCCTAGTATGAGATTGATAGATGTATGTAGTGGTAGTTATGTAAAAGAAGAAATAATAGACGATTTTGTTGAGAACTCACCAATTCCAACAAACGTGGTTGATGTGATGCTGGATAGTTGCAGGATAAATGTCAAAGATCCACCTACCTTATATAGAAATGTTGTGCGTGATGTTGAGAAACCATTGTAGTTAGGTTGTACTAAGTTTATGAAGTTGAATGTTGTTTTGAGATTGTATAATCTAAAGGATAACAATAGAAGGAGCTACAAAAGCTTCACTTCTTTGTTGTTTTTTGTTGAAAGAAATTCTACCTAAAGGCAATGAGATTCCAATCTCAACATACATAATGAAAAACATGTTGTGACCAATGGGAATGGAATCTAAGAAAATACATGCATGCCTAAATGATTGTGTGTTGTTTCAAAAGGACTATATCAATATGAAAGAACATCCAAAATGTGGGGCATCTAGGTATAAAAGGATGATGTAGGGTTAGACCAAAACTGAGTCTCCTGCCAAGGTGATGTGCTATCTGCCTATAATATCATCATTTCAACACTTGTTTTCTAATACCATAGATGCACAAAACTTATCTTGCAATGCAAATGTAAAATAAACAACAATGCTATGCTCGGACATGCATCTGATTCCCCATAATGGAAGAAGATTGATTTATTGTATCTTGAATTTGGTGAAGAAGCATGGAATTTAATATTTGGTCTTTGACTATGGGATGAATCCATATGGAATATTAAGTAGCCAGCATAGTACTTGGCATGTCATGATTGTTATATGCAATATTTATCTATGGTTGTGTATGAAGAATAGATACATCATATTGTCCTTGCTTGTTTTGGGCCCCAAACAACCTAATAATGATATTGATGTTGTAACATACCCAACTCTGGCTATCTTACTCATCCCTCCTCTTTCCTTAGAACCATTTTATCAACATACATAATATTTGCTCCAAAAACAAAAGGCTAAATTAACATAAGATATCGTAAAACCTTGGTGTTATTAAAGGAAATAGGTACATCAAATGAATACTTAGAATGCAAGTAATGAAATATTATAGAAAACACTTTCAAAGAGTAAATTGAGGCCAAAATCGAGTTTATGTAAAGAGTGGGACCCGATAGTGGGCCCACTCAATGGTAAAAACATGAGCCATGTAATATTTAAGCAGCAGAAAACATAACTATTTACAAAGTTACAAAATGTTCTTATGTACATAACTTTCTCACCCTAAGGGTGGTACATAAAATGAAAAGATTACTCCTATTCACACATATGCCCATATGTAGAGGGTAACAAGGCTATCTCAAGTTGTCCTTATGACCATCAATTAGCTCACAAACATCCTCAGTCTTTGTCCTGTCAAGCACCTACACCTGGGTGGAGGGAACACCCAGAAGAATAGGAAAAACAAGATATGTATCAGCAAAAGCTGAGTATGTACATTACAAAACTAACCGGGGCATTTAAAAAAAAATAAAGTAAGATGTTCCCATAAAAAAAGAAAGGGGCCATTAAAGTTAGGTAAGTTTCAATGAGAAGTACCAAAAGAAGGAATTTCCAAAAGAATGAGGCATATAAATAAACAAGTGAAATAATACACCTTGCCATTAACCATTCACAATATCACAACAATCATAATAATTTCGCATGTAGATATATTTGACTAAAGTAACTATAGTAGGGCCATGACACCACTCGGTCATTGGCCTAAGTAAAATGGGTGGAAAAGCACACCCTAGGAGGAAAAGCATGCCTCTGTATATATAAGGGTAGAAAAGCATACCCCGGGTAGAAAAGCATACCCTAATGGTTACGCATAAGCATCTACGATAGTTAAACTAGTCGAACTATCTAACATGCATAAATAGAGTGGCAATATTTCACAAACATGTGGCATGATTTAAGCACAATAACAGATGGGGTCATTAACCCAATTCAACAAGATAGTAATTTCAAAAGAATAATAATAAATCCAACTGGAAGTATATGAATTGTCCAACAAATGGAATAAGAGAAAATATTTCAAAAGATGCCTCATTATGGGAAAATTTAGTCGTACAAATGCCCAGTTATAAATAGGGAGGAGTACATACCTTATGTTCATGGTCAACACTATTTGTAGGGGTAAATATCATAGTTTGTCCATCTTGACCTAAAGGTGTTGGATATACCCATTAGTACACAGATATCAAATCATAACTGGATGTATATCTAAACCTAGTATCGGTCATCCATTGTGAAGTTAGGGTTTTAATCTCATTTATAGTGTTAGGGATGGTTTAACTATTATTCACATGGATACTCTAACTAGAAATATCTTGAGTTTAACATGAATTGCCTTTATATGTATATTGGTCATATATCATGCTTAGATCCTTATGTGTATATGCAAGTATATTCCATATGAAAATTCATTAGGTTCACATATAATCCAACTAAGATATTATATAGGTATACGTTTATAAAAGTACATTTTATACATGTCATTCTCTCTTTCATCATTTATTTCATAAATTGACTAACGTAGATGTATTCCCAAATTATATTTGTATTACTAATTACCATCACTTGTGTAAATGTGTACCTAGGGTTTTTCATGTTTAGAAAGGATTTCATTGGGTACATAAGGTGTTTTAAGTAGACTTATACTTAAATATGAAAGCTTGATATTGATTAACATGCATATATTAATATTTCAGATTCGAACCAATAGATCGAGTACTTTAATATCATCTTTAACCAAACTCTACATACATGACATATTATGACTAATTCCTATACTTGCTTATATATATATTAGCATTAGGGTCATAGTCATATAGAATTTTATATCTTTGTTTTTCTTCTACTAAATATTGACGTACAAATATATATATAGATGATAGTCCAGTAGTAATATACATACTTGAGTCTACTATTCTAATGTTTAGCCATGTGTAAATTTTACCAATATATTATACTAGTTCATTAATCTCATTGATTAACTACTTAATGACTTGGATTGTATGAAAGGTTGCCCATCTTTTAGACGATAAACCAACTGAATTTTAGTTATCAATATGCAAGTTGGGTTTATTCAATGTATGTAAAGTTGTACCTTTGATCATAGTTGCCAAGAGGAATTTATACAAGATGCCTATCCCAAGGTGCACGTCGTAGGTGGTCTTTCCGTTGAGGTGAACCGACTATTGTGGGGGTTTTGTGATTCAGGTTTGTAGTATAATCACCCTTGGATGAGGGAGTATTATCAGCAGCCGAGATTCCAGAAGATAGGAGGAACCACGATAGATCTGTGGTGCCTGATGGAGGCAGCTGCAGTGTTCAGGGATGAAGCTAGGTCTGCGATGACTCCTTCAGTAGACAATGACGTCGATGTTGGCGAGGGAAGGATAGAGGTTTCCTTTTCCCAGTGCTGGCGGCGTTATAGGTGGTGGATGGTGGCACAGCACGGTGGAGTGGGAGGGGAAGACATCGATGCAGGGGTGATGATGCTACATGGAGGCGCCTGACATAGGCTGGCGACACTTGCTTTGCCTGGCGTTGTTTGGCGCTACTGGGCGCAGGTGAAGGAGGAGCCAACAGAGGAGAAGACGTGTCTGGCGGAGGATGTGTCTGACCGAGTAGATGAAGCAGAGGGGGAGGCGGCCTGGCAGCGGGTTGCTTGAGCCGGCCAAGGTGCCTAAGGCGGCAGTGAGATGGAGCAGGCTGGTTGGGTTCAGGGCTCTTGTCTCGGGGTGTTGCTAATCTTGGTGGCGCTCATCACCATGGTCATGGTGGTGGTGGGTTTCTGCCGCCACATTGGATGGGTGCGAGAAAGGAGACTGAGGGAAAAAGAACGAGGGACAGAGATGTTTCCTTCGTCATGGCGTTCCCGTTGCTATCGAGGGTGCAAAATCATCGATGGCTCTGACTACTGCCATGACTCCCAGCGCAATATTATAGAACCAGCGACGGGGAGGCAGAGGATTCATGGAGAAGGAGGCGTCACAGTGTTGTCTCAGACATAAGTTGGTCACGGGTGCAAAAGAGTGAGTAAAGTCATGCCATTGGTGGCCAGCTCTCTGCTGATGTCGAAGGATTGCAGATCTAGTAGAGTAGAATGAAGTGGCGGTGTCGCTTGCTGGTGATTGATGAAGCCAGAGAAGACCGCTATACTAGGAGGCGCTGACGTTGAACAACCATAGTGACTGGTTCTAGGGGGAAAGGGAGTGCGGCTGTAATGACCCATTTTAATGTTAACCAGTAAGTATCATTATAACAACATCATTAAGTTAATTGAGCTAAGTTAAGTTCTCATGTGGTGATTAGTGCATTATCAAGTTAATTGACCTAAGCTAAGTGCTTAAGTGTGATTAGAGTTTTGATTATCTGAGATAAGCTAATTAGCATGTTTTTATGCCTTGGGGTTGTAGAGGATCTCACACTTGAAAAGTTGCAAAAGAAATTGTGTTATTTGGACCTCCGAGGAAATAGTTATGGCATTTATAAGTCCCTTGGGTCAATTTTGTAATTTACCCATTACTAATTGGCCCCTTTGCCTTATCCCCTTCCTCTTCAACCTGATAAAACAGGAGCAACCGCAGAAGCGGTGCTCAAGAAACATCCAGGTCGATCGGCCGCTGTAGAGGAGAAAGAGAAGGGCCGAACTCGAGCCCTAGTTTCGTTCCCAGTTGGCTCTTCTTCTTTTCCTCCTTCCACCCTTCTCCTTCCTCCCCTCTTCCTCCATTCCGCCCTAGCCTAGCAGCCACCCTGTAGCCTTGGACGGTGGCCAAGCTGCAGTTGCAGCCGCTGCTCACGGCCAGGGGCCCTTTTGGGCCGCCCTACGGTATGGAAAAGCCCCCTTGAGCTCTGATCTCGAGATCCAGGCTTGCAACCGCAACCACAACCAGCGATGACCACCTAGGGTGGCGCCTGATCTAGCAGGCAGCAGCAACTGCGTGAAGCTACAGCCAGAGGTTCTTGGGCGCAGCTAGTACCATGAAATTTGACGCCTTTGACTCCGAATTTGAGGACCAAGCAAGGTTTGCAACTATCCGCCATGATTCAGCCGGCAATTGTGCACCTTCGGCAACCTGTGCTTGAATGCATTGGGTTTCTGTTTGCAACAGGTTGGGAACAAAGAATTCTAAGGTTGAAGACAACCAAAATCGCCCGAAAACTGGTCTCTGGACGCAATTCCAGACAAATTCAGACATCTCAAACCACTGTGAGTAGGAGTTCATTTAGTTATCATCATTTAACTCCTTCGTTGGAATTTTTTTGATAAACTGTGCATTTTTCGCTGATACTTGGCTTTTGGACAGTATTTGGCGTTACTCGAATTTTATTTCATAAACTGCTTCCTTATGCCGTTATATGATTTAGTTTAGCATCGGATCAGTGTGGATTGAATCAGTGAATATATATGGTTCATTGGAACTTGAAATACGTATTATGATTGATGAAAATGATAGAATTTCCTGTATTACAACTGCAATGTATACGTTGAGCATAAAATGGATGTTTAGCATCGAAACTGGATAAGTTGATACCGAGTCATGTTTAAAGATGACAAATGATGTATATGTGTTTTCAAGTGATGTTCAGAATGTGAAATAAGTATGAGATGTGATATTCCTGTTTAAATGTTTATATGTTAATCAGTTAATAGACTTAGGTGCTCCAACACCGTAGAACCCCATTGCGCGGTCTGTACCTTTGGGGTGAAACGACCGATCTAGCCCTAAGTCTAGATGGTCAGTGACCAGTGTTCAACAATAATCCGTTCGTGTGTCACGGTGGCACTGGAGTAAAATAGGGGTTATTCAACAATAATCCGTGCGTGTGTCACGGTGGTAACCCAGACCCTCCGACTGTGCACTACAGGTTGCGGGAGGAGTCTAGAGCACTCAGAGTTAGTGCAGTGAGGCCCTTGAGTGCCTGAGACTGCAGTGAGGCCCTTGAGAGCCTGAGAGTGCTGTGAGGTCCTTGAGTGCCTGAGGCCCTTGAGAGCATGAGAGTCCTTTGCAGACCAGGACGAGAAGTCAGACTTAGCATTTCCCGGGTGTGTCGCTAAGTCTTGTACGGTGGGATCGTAGTTCGCTACAGATCTTCATATGTAGAGTGCACTGCATATGTTTGGGGCATAACTAAAATGTAATCATATAGGATCACAGTAAATTTAATATGTTAAGAGATTTGAACTTCTATGCCAATTCTCTATAACTGTTTATTTGTTTAAAATATTTGTTGTTGCATTGAAATGTGATTATTATCTGTAAATATGCTATGTCATTAGAACTTCCCTGCTTAGTACTGCACTTATGCTTTATTTAAATTTTATATATCTAATGAGTTGTTTAGTGATAGCTAAATGAAATGCTATTCACTGAGCGAGTAGGATCACTCCTCTACTCAAACATTTTTAGGTCAACATCAGCAACAGGAATCAGAAGGATCTTTTCATCCTAACACTTAGTCTGTAGAAGGTATCTGTCATTAGTTTAGATAGAGGTCTCTTGGTCCTTTCCCCTCGATCCTTGGGACATGGTGTGGGTGAGAGAGAGTATGTATGGCGAATGTGTAAAAGGTGTAAATTAACTGTTATGTTTTACTTTCTATTAAATAATGTTACATGTTGTAAACTCTATTTATGTTCTCTAGCCAGTTTAATTGAAATGCTTCCGCAATAGTTTATTATGTTTTAGCTTACAACAATAATCTGGATATCATTACGAGGTTTTAAAAAGAAAAAGTTCTCAGTGGTTTGTTTATGTGATAATCCCTCCGTCGCGCCCTAATCTCGTGGATTGTGGTTAGTGTGAGATCGGGGTGTGACATCTTGGTATCAGAGCTTAGGTTGAGTACATAGTTACTCAGAGTCAAGGTCAGGGGACGACAAGAGACCAATAGGATTAGGACTTAAGTGTCTTCCTTCTAACTGCAATTTTCTAACAGGAAGTGTTCTATTATACTATTGCAGATGGCAGAAAAAGGACGTGGTCACGAGAACCAAGTAAAGAGTTTATGTTGAATCATCAGGGATCATTAGGGTCGAAAGATAGAGTTATAAGTGAGAAAAATAAGAAGTGATATGTCTTTAGCTCTGGGAGGTCTGAGTGTTTAGATACCCTGGCCAGGTGTCTGAATACTTAGATTGAACAGTATCAAGCTACTCTGTCTATTCTTCTCTGGATGCCCTGGCCAGGTATGTAGAGGAAGGATAGGCTAGAGAGAAACCCTAGAAATCTTAGGGTTAAGAAACTGGAAATTAATACAGGAGTAAGAGATTAAACATAGGATGTGATGCAACCCTTGCTTTATATTTCTTATTTGATTGGAAATCACTAGAAATGCTCTTATATGTATGGATTTAGATTTTCAGTTTATAGAATAAATATGATTCTTTAATATTGTTGTGTGTCATGAAGTGATTTATTTATTGTTTATATTCTTTGTATTAAGTATACCAGAAGTTATGTTTAAATGAGTTTTCCCTAAGTGGATATTCTTTCCACATGTTTGAGATTAATAGGAGTTGGTTAATCCTGAGTAGCTCTTGGCTTCAGGACTACAGGTTCGGCCTAGTCCGGCTGGCAGGATGCGTTACTGAGATCTAATGACTCCTATTAACAGTATAATAAGAGTAGACTCTGGATAATTTAGACTCACATCATAGTAAGAATGTGCATGCACTAAGACGTTGAGATGTAAGAGGAAAGATTAGAACAACTAAGAATTTGCTGGAAATGATATCAGAGGCCCAATGTTGGAACCTCATATGAGCAATCCTTAATTAGAAATAAAGGAACACAATAAGGGTCAGATTAAATTTAATGATTAGGTGAGAAATACCCTTAATGGTACTAATCAATAATGCATAACCAATGCATGGATCCAATACATGATTAGTAAACCCTAGTGGAGGGTGTATCATTGTGAAACCCTAGCTAAGGGTGTATCGTTGCGATTGTTTATGGGCAACTTTATAAGTTATGCTTTAAACTAAGATAAGTCCATATCATGTGAGATAGCTGGACAATTCTAATGTGTGGCCTATGCATTATATGCTAAGGGTGAGTATTCTGTGATGGAATGTATTAAGAGGGCAAATACCTTAATACAAGATAAAGTTGGTTAACTCAAGAGGGTCTGAATTAATGAGAAATGGGGAACCCTAACCCTAATTTGGGGAAAAAGGGAATGATAAACCATGTTTGATAGTGAACCCTAATTCCTGGTTAAGGAATGATGGTGTTACTATTGTATCACATGATGTGATGAATATCTTGTATGACTGTTATCATGCCTAATAACCATGCAGGTATGATGAGATGATGAATATAGCCAAGTTTGGGCTGTGACATTTATATAATAAATGTTGATTGACTTTTTGTGTGTTGATGTTGTTGTTGCTTAATAAAAGTAATAATGTGTACGAATTTTATGAGCCATGTGAATAAGTTGTTGCCTAGTGAGAGGTGACAAGATATGAATGGCCTTGTGAGCCATGTGTGATGCTTGGGTAACAAGTATCATGTTTATTTGTAGCATTTGTGTTAATAAGTTATGCTAGAGAACTTGGATGATGTTACATTTCTGTTATATATCTATAGTTCATTGATGATTATTCATATCTGTTGTATCCATTACAAGTAGATGGATGAACTTATGAGATCTAAAGTTTGATTTCAAACTAAGGAAGCAAAGTCACACCACATTAATGCTATGTTGCTGATAAGAACCAAACCCTAGAATGTTTAGAGTTGAAGTAGTTCAAGGGATGTCGCTAGTGATTTGACCTTGAATACTAGTATCTTTATAAAACAAGATCATACGATTTGCACTATGAAAGGTAAGCTAGCACTAATAAAATCCAGGATTTAAAGGTAGCTAATTTGAAAGGTAGATAAACAATTTGAAAATGACTTGGAGAAAAGAGTGAGATATAAATATGAAATGTAATAAGTGTGTTATGAAATAAATTCTTACAAGTAATAACAGGAAGTAAGTAGTAAAGAATGAGGAGTATTACTCGACACATGATTTGGAGTTAGCTGCTGTAGTTCATGCTCTTAAGACATGGCATCACTATCTTTATGATGTGACGATAGATTATCACCCTGGAAAGGCGAATGTAGTAGCTGATGCCCTCAACAGGAAGTTAAGTTCAACAACTGATGCATTCTCTATTGCATGTTTCGAGAGAGACATGCTAGTAGAAATGTGAAAGTTAAACTTAGACTTAGAGGTGACAAAGTAGAGTGGTTTGATTGCACAGATGCAAGTCAAGCCTATCTTTTATGATTAGATTAAGGAACTTCAGCAGAATGACAGTGAGTTGCAGTAGATCGTGCATGACATAACAAGGGGAAAAGACTAGAGTTTAGGTTTTCAGATGATGGTGTGTTGTATTAGCATGATATGTTGTGTATCTCGAGACAGTGACTTTAAAAAAAAAGCAGATTCTTGAGGCAGCACATGCATCGATGTACGCTATACTTCTAGGTAACACTAAGATGTACATGAATCTCAAGGAGTTGTATTGGTGGTCTGGTATAAAGAGGATGTAGCTGAGTATGTGACTAGGTGCGGTGTGTGCTAGTAGAATAAGGCTGAACATCAAAAACCTGCAGGTACTTTGCAATCTCTTCCTATACCAGAATGGAAGTGGGAACATATCACAATGGATTTTGTGATAGGGTTGCCCAGGACACCTAGAGGTTATGACTCTATATGGGTAATTGTGGATAGACTGACTAAGTCTGCTCACTTTCTTCCTGTTAAGTCAACCTTTGATGTCCCAAAGTTGGCTAGGATATATGTGGATGAGATAGTCAGATTGGATGGTACCACAGTTTTCATTATATCAGATAGAGATCCTAAGTTCACATCCAAGTTTTGGAATCAGTTGCATCGTGCTTTGGGCACAAAGTTGAGATTCAGTACAACTTTTCACCCGCAGACGGATGGTCAGTCAGAAAGGACCATTCAGACTCTTGAGGACATGCTGAGAGCATGTGTTTTGCATTTCAGTGGAAGTTGGGAAGAACACTTAAGTCTTATAGAGTTTGCATACAACAATAGTCACCATTCCAGTCTTGGTATGGCCCCGTATGAAGCTCTGTATGGTAGAAAGTGTAGATCACCCATATGTTGGTATGAGGTAGGTGACAAGCAGATTCTTGGACCCGAGATAGTGGATTTGACCACTGAAAAGATTATTGTGATCAAAGAACAGTTGAAAGCTGCACAGGACAGGCAGAAGAGCTATGCTGAGAAGAGACGTAGAACTCTTGAGTTTGAGGTTGGTGATGAAGTGTACTTGAAAGTTTCACCATGGAAGGGAGTGCTGAGGTTTGGTAAGAGAAGAAAATTGACTCCTAGGTTTATGGGCCCGTATCCTATCATTGAGAGGATTGGACCTGTAGCCTACAGGTTGGATTTCCCATCCGAGTTAGCTAATTTACATGATGTGTTTCATGTATCGATGTTGAAGAAATGTTATCCTGGTACAGAAAAGATAATGGACCCAAAACCTGCACATCTCAGGTCATATGTGTCCTATGTTGAAGGACCGATATAGATAGTTGATCGGAGGATCAAGAAACTCAAGAATCGTGAGATATCCTTAGTGAAAGTTTTGTGGAGGAATCATAACCTAGAGGAAGCTACATTGGAGCTTGAATCTGAGATGCGTAACAAGTTTCCTTTTCTCTTTTAGGAATTTCGGGAAGAAATTCTTATAAGGGAGGGAGATTGTTATGACCCATTTTAATGTTAACCAGTAAGTATCATTATAACAACATCATTAAGTTAATTGAGCTAAGTTAAGTGCTCATGTGGTGATTAGTGCATTATCAAGTTAATTGACCTAAGCTAAGTGCTTAAGTGTGATTAGAGTTTTTATTAGCTGAGATAAGCTAATTAGCATGTTTTTATGCCTTGGGGTTGTAGAGGATCTCACACTTGAAAATTTGCAAAAGAAATTGTGTTATTTGGACCTCCGAGGAAATAGTTATGGCATTTATAAGTCCCTTGGGTCAATTTTGTAATTTACCCATTACTAATTGGCCCCTTTGCCTTATCCCCTTCCTCTTCAACCCGATAAAATAGGAGCAACCATAGAAGCGGTGCTCAAGAAACATCCAGGTCGATCGGCCGCTGTAGAGGAGAAAGAGAAGGGCCGAACTCAAGCCCTAGTTTCGTTCCCAATTGGCTCTTCTTCTTTTCCTCCTTCCACCCTTCTCCTTCCTCCCCTCTTCCTCCATTCCGCCCTAGCCTAGCAGCCACCCTGTAGCCTTGGCCGGCAGCCAAGCTACAGTTGCAACCGTTGCTCATGGCCAGTGGCCCTTTTGGGTCGCCCTACGGTAGGGAAAAGCCCCCTTGAGCTCTGATCTCGAGATCCAGGCTTGCAACCGCAGCCACAACCAGCGATGACCACCTAGGGTGGCACCCAATCTAGCAGGAAGCAGCAGCTCCGTGAAGCTACAGCCAGAGGTTCTTGGGCGCAGCTAGTACCATGAAATTTGATGCCTTTGACTCCGAATTTGAGGACCAAGCAAGGTTTGCAACTATCCGCCATGATTCAGCCGACAATTGTGCACCTTCCGGCAACCTGTGCTTGAATGCGTTGGGTTTCTGTTTGCAACAGGTTGGGAACAAAGAATTCTAAGGTTGAAGACAACCAAAATTGCTCGGAAACTGGTCTCTGGACGCAATTCCAGACAAATTCGGACATCTCAAACCACTGTGAGTAGGAGTTCATTTAGTTATCATCATTTAACTCTTTCGTTGGAATTTTTTTGATAAACGGTGCATTTTTCGCTGATACTTGGCTTTTGGACAGTATTTGGCGTTACTCAAATTTTATTTCATAAACTGCTTCCTTATGCCGTTATATGATTTAGTTTAGCATCGGATCAGTGTGGATTGAATCAGTGAATTTATATGGTTCATTGGAACTTGAAATACGTATTATGATTGATGAAAATGATAGAATTTCCTGTATTACAACTGCAATGTATACGTTGAGCATAAAATGGATGTTTAGCATCGAAACTGGATAAGTTGATACTGAGTCATGTTTAAAGATGACAAATGATGTATATGTGTTTTCAAGTGATGTTCAGAATGTGAAATAAGTATGAAATGTGATATTCCTGTTTAAATGTTTATATGTTAATCAGTTAATAGACTTAGGTGCTCCAACACCGTAGAACCCCATTGCGCGGTTTGTACCTTTGGGGTGAAATGACCGATCTAGCCCTGAGTCTAGATGGTCCGTGACTAGTGTTCAACAATAATCCGTGCGTGTGTCACGGTGGCACTGGAGTAAAATAGGGGTTATTCAACAATAATCCGTGCGTGTGTCACGGTGGTAACCCAGACCCTCCGACTGTGCACTACAGGTTGCGAGAGGAGTCTAGAGCACTCAGAGTTAGTGCAGTGAGGCCCTTGAGTGCCTGAGACTGTAGTGAGGCCCTTGAGAGCCTGAGAGTGCTGTGAGGCCCTTGAGTGCCTGAGGCCCTTGAGAGCCTGAGAGTCCTGTGCAGACCAGGACGAGAAGTCAGACTTAGCATTTCCCGGGTGTGTCGCTAAGTCTTGTACGGTGGGATCGTAGTTCACTACAGATCTTCATATGCAGAGTGCACTGCATATGTTTGGGGCATAACTAAAATGTAATCATATAGGATCACAGTAAATTTAATATGTTAAGAAATTTGAACTTCTATGCCAATTCTCTATAACTGTTTATTTGTTTAAAATATTTGTTGTTGCATTGAAAATGTGATTATTATCTGTAAATATGCTATGTCATTAGAACTGCCCTGCTTAGTATTGCACTTATGCTTTATTTAAATTTTATATATCTAATGAGTTGTTTAGTGATAGCTAAATGAAATGTTATTCACTGAGCGAGTAGGCTCACTCCTCTACTCAAACATTTTCAGGTCAACATCAGCAACAGGAATCGGAAGGATCTTTTCATCCTAACGCTTAGTCTGTAGAAGGTATCTGTAGTTAGTTTAGATAGAGGTCTCTTGGTCCTTTCCCCTCGATCCTTGGGACATGGTGTGGGTGAGAGAGAGTATGTATGGCGAATGTGTAAAAGGTGTAAATTAACTGTTATGTTTTACTTTCTGTTAAACAATGTTACATGTTGTAAACTCTGTTTATGTTCTCTAGCCAGTTTAATTGAAATGCTTCCGCAATAGTTTATTATGTTTTAGCTTACAGCAATAATCCGGATATCATTATGAGGTTTTAAAAAGAAAAAGTTCTCAGTGGTTTGTTTATGTGATAATCCCTCCGTCGCGCCCTAATCACGTGGATTGTGGTTAGTGTGAGATCGGGGTGTGACAGCGGCGGCTAGGGTTTGGGGATAGGATGGCAAGGAAAGGGAGGAAGAGGAGAGGATAAATAAACAAAGGGGGCAGAGACGAAGAGAAGGAAACATCCGCTGGGGACGCACAACGCTGGGGTTATACGGGGAAGGGAGAAGAACAGTAATGCTGACGAAGTCGCGTTATAGAGTTAATTAACGCGTTACACGGTTAATTAACTAGGAAACGGATCCTTGATAATTTAGAACTTATGCCAATTTATTTCTTTTACTCATAAATGAAATTGGGAGAGCAATTATTGTTCAATTAACTTGAAAATAGGTGGTTAGGGTAATTAGGGCATGAAGAACTCGATTTTGGCCTCAAATTTACTCTTTGAAAGTGTTTTCTATAATATTTCATTACTTGCATTTTAAGTATTCATTTGATGTACCTATTTCCTTTAATAACACCAAGGTTTTACGATATCTTATGTTAATTTAGCCTTTTGTTTTTGGAGCAAAGATTATGTATGTTGATAAAACGGTTCTAAGGAAAGAGGAGGGATGAGTAAGATAGCCAGAGTTGGGTATGTTACAACACTCCACCCCTTAAAGAGGATTTCGTCCCCGAAATCCACCAAGCTATAGCCAAAATACTAAGCTATAAATTCTAACCAATTATAAGTTTATATTTCACTAGATTGAGTTAATATAGTGAGTCCTAGCATAACACATGTATCATAGGCAATGCTAGAAATAAATAAAAGAAAAAGGTTTAATGACTTGTACTAGGGTGACCTACAATTATGTGAGTTCAATTCAATCTACTCTTTATTCGAGATGAAGTATCTACCCATAAGGCAAGGGTAAAGATTTAATGTTTAAGAGAGTCAACCCTTGGTGTATAAGGCTATACCTCTATAGTGAGGGTAGGGTTAATGAGGGTTTGCCCAAAAGTCAAAGCCATAGATTTTTTTTTAGATGAATAACTCCAAAATGAATTGTTGAAACCCTATTTGGTAATGTACGACTCAGGTTTAAGCATGGCAACAACCTCTAAAGGGACACCTACCTACTAATTAACAATCTAGGATAACTTGAAATAGTCTAGTTACCGACTGCTTAGGCTCTGATACCATTATGTATAGAGTGGGACCCGATAGTGGGCCCACTCAATGGTAAAAACATGAACCATGTAATATTTAAGCAGCAGAAAACATAACTATTTACAAAGTTACAAAATGTTCTTATGTACATAACTTTCTCACCCTAAGGGTGGTACATAAAATGAAAAGATTACTCCTATTCACACATATGCCCATATGCAGAGGGTAACAAGGCTATCTCAAGTTGTCCTTATGACCATCAATTAGCTCACAAACATCCTGAGTCTTTGTCCTGTCAAGCACCTACACCTGGGTGGAGGGAACACCCAGAAGAATAGGAAAAACAATATATGTATCAGCAAAAGCTGAGTATGTACATTACAAAACTAACCGGGGCATTTTAAAAAAAATAAAGTAAGATGTTCCCATAAAAAAAGAAAGGGGCCATTAAAGTTAGGTAAGTTTCAATGAGAAGTACCAAAAGAAGGAATTTTCAAAAGAATGAGGCATATAAATAAACAAGTGAAATAATACACCTTGCCATTAACCATTCACAATATCACAACAATCATAATAATTTCACATGTAGATATATTTGACTAAAGTAACTATAGTAGGGCCATGACACCACTGGGTCATTGGCCTAAGTAAAATGGGTGGAAAAGCACACCCTAGGCGGAAAAGCACGCCTCCGTATATATAAGGGTAGAAAAGCATACCCCGGGTAGAAAAGCATACCCTAATGGTTACGCATAAGCGTCTACGATAGTTAAACTACTCGAACTATCTAACATGCATAAATAGAGTGGCAAGATTTCACAAACATGTGGCATGATTTAAGCACAATAACAGATGGGGTCATTAACCCAATTCAACAAGATAGTAATTTCAAAAGAATAATAATAAATCCAACTGGAAGTATATGAATTGTCCAACAAATGGAATAAGAGCAAATATTTCAAAAGATGCCTCATTATGGGAAAATTTAGTCGTATAAATGCCCAGTTATAAATAGGGAGGAGTACATACCTTATGTTCATGGTCAACACTATTTGTAGGGGTAAATATCATAGTTTGTCCATCTTGACCTAAAGGTGTTGGATATACCCATTAGTACACAGATATCAAATCATAACTGGATGTATATCTAAAACTAGTATCGGTCATCCATTGTGAAGTTAGGGTTTTAATCTCAATTATAGTGTTAGGGATGGTTTAACTATTATTCACATGGATACTCTAACTAGAAATATCTTGAGTTTAACATGAATTGCCTTTATATGTATATTGGTCATATATTCATGCTTAGATCCTTATGTGTATATGCAAGTATATTCCATATGAAAATTCATTATGTTCACATATAATCCAACTAAGATATTATATAGGTATACATTTATAAAAGTACATTTTATAAATGTCATTCTCTCTTTCATCATTTATTTCATAAATTGACTAACGTAGATGTATTCCCAAATTATATTTGTATTACTAATTACCATCACTTGTGTAAATGTGTACCTAGGGTTTTTCATGTTTAGAAAGGATTTCATTGGGTACATAAGGTGTTTTAAGTAGACTTATACTTAAATATGAAAGCTTGATATTGATTAACATGCATATATTAATATTTCAGATTCGAACCAATAGATCGAGTACTTTAATATCATCTTTAACCAAACTCTACATACATGACATATTATGACTAATTCCTATACTTGCTTATCTATATTAGCATTAGGGTCATAGTCATATAGAATTTTAGATCTTTGTTTTGCTTCTACTAAATATTGACGTACAAATATATATATAGATGATAGTCCAGTAGTAATATACATACTTGAGTCTACTATTCTAATGTTTAGCCATGTGTAAATTTTACCAATATATTATACTAGTTCATTAATCTCATTGATTAACTACTTAACGACTTGGATTGTATGAAAGGTTGCCCATCTTTTAGACGATAAACCAACTGAATTTTAGTTATCAATATGCAAGTTGGGTTTATTCAATGTATGTAAAGTTGTACCTTTGATCATAGTTGCCAAGAGGAAGTTATACAAGATGCCTATCCCAAGGTGCATGTCGTAGGTGGTCTTGCTGTTGAGGTGAACCGGCTGTTGTGGGGGTTTTGTGATTCATGTTTGCAGTATAATCACCCTTGGATGAGGGAGTATTATCAGCAACCAAGATTCCAAAAGACAGGAGGAACCACGATAGATCTGTGGTGCCTGATGGAGGCAGATGCAGTGTTCAGGGATGAAGCTAGGTCTGCGGTGACTCCTTCAGTAGACAATGACGTCGATGTTGGCGAGGGAAGGATAGAGGTTTCCTTTTCCCAGTGCTGGCGGCGTTACAGGTGGTGGATGGCGGCGTAGCCTGGCAGAGTGGGAGGGGAAGACATCGATGCAGGGGCGATGATGCTACATGGAGGCGCCTGAAACAGGATGGCGACACTTGCTTTGCCTGGCATTGTTTGGCGCTGCTGGGCACAGGTGAAGGAGGAGCCAACGGAGGAGAAGACATGTCTGGCGAAGGATGTTTCTGACCGAGTAGATGAAGCAGAGGGGGATGCGGCCTTGCAGCGGGTTGCTTGAGCCGGCCAAGGTGCCTAAGGCGGCAGTGAGATGGAGCAGGCTGGTTGGGTTCAGGGCTCTTGTCTCGGGGTGTCGCTAATCTTGGTGGCACTCATCACCATGGTCATGGTGGTGGTGGGTTTCTGCCGCCACATTGGCTGGGTGCGAGAAAGGAGACTGAGGGAAAAAGAACGAGGGACAAAGACATTTCCTTCGTCATGGCGTTCCCGTTGCTATCGAGGGTGCAGAATCATCGATGGCTCTGACTACTGCCATGACTCCCAGGACAATATTATAGAACCAGCGACAGGGAGGCATAGGATTCATGGAGAAGGGGGCGTCGCGGTGTTGTCTCAGACATAAGTTGGTCATAGGTGCAGAAGAGTGAGTAAAGTCATGCCATTGGTGGCCAGCTCTCTGCTGATGTCGAAGGATTGCAGATCTAGCAGAGTAGAATGAAGTGGTGGTGTCGCTTGCTGGTGATTGATGAAGCCGGAGAAGACCGCTATACTAGGAGGCGCTGACGTTGAACAGCCATAGTGACCGGTTCTAGGGGGAAAGGCAGAGGATCTCCCTAGCCACGATGAATATGAAGGTGGATACCATGTAACATGAACAATACCACCCACTACGTAGAGTATATGCCAACATGCTCCTGGAATCAAAATGGGCGACAACAAAAAACCAACAACAATAAAGAAAACCTATTTATTACTACAACTCCAATTTTGACACATTGAGTCAGGATGAATGATAATTTTGGGGGAGGAGTTATAACTGGGCATGTGAGGTACAATTTTGGTCACTAAAATTTAACCCCCGCTTGTACATATTCTTATTCTTTGTACAACTAAGTATAGGAGATTTTGAAAATTTTCATTTTTTTTACTTTTTTTAAAGTGAAAGTTTTCCTTTTTTGTTACATTTTTTAAAACCCCAAACAAAATTTTCAAAATTTTGTATAATTCGTAGTCATGCTTTTCCCTTCATCATCCAACTTGTAATCTACTTAGATTTGTCAACCTCCCTACTATAGGTTGTAGTGTAATTGTTTCTTGAGAGGTGCAAATGATCTGCCAATACACATAAAAGTAATAGCAAGAGACCCAACAATATGATTTTATCTCATTCTTACGATAGAACATCGTGTGTGGAGTAATCCCAAATCTATGAAATCCTTGGAAACTGCATGACTTTACCAGCCATACTCTCAACCAATTCCCCTAACTTGACAGTTCTAGCTAAGAAGTCATCACCTCCCTCGAGAAGGAAACATCTACCCCTTCCAGGTTTAATTATCCCTGCTTTGGGATGAAAAGAGGCTTGGCCGCCCATAAAATCATTTAAAAACCCTTCCCCCAATCCTGAGAGAAGATATGAAAAGCCAAAAGTGAAAAAAAATATTGAGATTTGTGCCTAAAAGATGCCGAAGGATCCCACACGGTCGGTGTATTGCTACACTCGTGAATGCAAATATGTCATTCCCGTAAGTGGAATCCTGAATCCAAGTATATCCACCTCCACTCCCAAGAAACCCTCACACAAGCACCTAACTTAACATCAGGATCCCCTGGGGAAACACTATCTTTATGATGTTTATGGGTTAGGGAAGTTGAGGAGTGTAAGGAAAACAATTCAAGCCTAAAACCTACCTGAGCACACTAGCATAGGCTCAACTAAAATAAAGGAAGGGTGTGAAGGCTACACCTCACGGGGATGATGTACAAGTATAGACAAAAACCTAGCACTAAAAGGGGGGAGTCATTGAGACAGAGATCCATTTACTACAAAAAGGCTTTGGCAAGGACTCAAGGTCATGCAACTCTAGATACAAAAGGGAGGAAATGGAATTTTAGGATTCAAACCAGTCATACCATGATAGTTTTAGTGTAAGAATGAGATAACTCAGTAATGGTAGGTTTTCTAATTTTTTTGTTAACCATATCTCATTTCTCAATGATTTTTATCCTATCCTTTAGCTTGAGGACATGATGAGTTCAAAATTAGGGGGAGTTGATAAAATCTCATTTTGTGAACTTTTTATGTTTAATGCCTACCCTTGCATACCTTTCATGAATTTCTCTACTTATTTGAGTATCTTAGTGTTAAAATATTGAATTCATACATCTCTTTCTCATGCATGTTCATGCTACACCACGACCGTGGTTAATGTTGTGATCACGACTGTACAACCCCCTAACGTTCTGGCCGCGATCGTTGCCTAGGCTCGATAGCCCCACACCGTGACTGAGACTCCTCCCTCCAACTAAAGTAAGGGCTACGATCGTGGTAGCTACCGTGACCATAAGATCAACATCGTCACAACCGTGGGGCAATATGTGACTAAGAGACCCCCACAACTGAGGCAAACTCTCTAGAGCACCACAACCATGATGGAGGTCATGAACCACCCATGCATAGTGACTATGGCCCAATGGTTACGTCAGTGGACAATGTCTATAAATAGACCCCCACCTACACCCATAAAAAGATAGATCGGCGAGGACCATGAAGTGCTGCCAGACTCTCGAGTCATCCACATTCATCCCCATTAGTCTTGGATCTCTGAAGATGAAAGTTGGAAGAGGGAGAAGATTCACTGTCCTCTCCTTTGAAAAAAGAAGTTGTCATAACCACATCCACTCTAGATCTAGATATGAAGAAGTACATTTGAAGTATAACCTTCTTCCTTCTCTAGATCTACCATCTCCATCACGTTGTACCCTCCCTCTTTGTAGTTATTGATGTATCTATCCTTCTGTGATGTTGGTATGTTGCCCGTTAACATGTGTGGCTAAGCATTTAAGTTGGGTTAGGAGTAGCCACTAAGGCTCTTCTAAAATGTATATTCTTGCTCCCCTTTGAATATATATGCTCTTATCAAGGTTATCTCCATACTCTTATTCTCAATGCTTCACTTGTATGCTTAGCTACCAACTTGTGATGTATGATTCTTGGTATCTCAAAAGAACAATACCAACTTTATCTAGTGTTATGGAGTAGTATGAATGCATGAAAGTATTGGAACACTAAAGCTAATAGTCATATGGTTTGCTTTGTGGTTGTTGGGCCGTCATCTCGAGAGAGAGAGAGAGAGAGAGACTACCTAAAAATCTAGATCTATCCAAATCTCGAGAGAGGAGGGAATATATATTTTTGATTATTTCTTGTAATCTTGACAAAAGTATACATAGGGGTGTAAGATTTTCATGTTGGTGAAAGATCTTAGTAGGTGAAACCCGATCTAAGTTCCCTTCCATACTTCTGCTTCTTACCTCTTATTTGACGTTATTCTCTTGCTTTATTTTCTTTCTTTTGCCTTTATTTATTTTTTCTGGAGCATCATCGTTCCTTAGGTAACACCACCTTAATCTACCTTTTTGTTTGGAGTGTAAGAGTGTGAGGCTTCATGTACTTCACACTTACCAACCCTGTCCCTGTAGTTTGAACCCGAGTTACTACATCGGGCCCTGTGTAATAGTTGTGGGGCTTGAGTGTTGGGTTATAAACTTAATAGTTTGACTACTCTAGATCCGCTGGCATGGAGAGATTCCTAGTATGAGATTGACAGATGTATGTAGTGGTAGTTATGTCAAAGAAGAAATAATAGACGATGTTGTTGAGAACACACCAATTCCAACAAATGTGGTTGATGTGATGCTGGATAGTTGCAGGATAAATGTCAAAGATCCACCTACCTTATATAGAAATGTTGTGCGTGATGTTGAGAAACCATTGTAGTTAGGTTGTACTAAGTTTATGAAGTTGAATGCTGTGTTGAGATTGTGTACTCTAAAGGATAACAATAGAAGGAGCTACAAAAGCTTCACTTCTTTGTTGTTTTTTGTTGAAAGAAATTCTACCTAAAGGCAATGAGATTCCAATCTCAACATACATAATGAAAAACATGTTGTGACCAATGGGAATGGAATCTAAGAAAATACATGCATGCCTAAATGATTGTGTGTTGTTTCAAAAGGACTATATCAATATGAAAGAACATCCAAAATGTGGGGCATCTAGGTATAAAAGGATGATGTAGGGTTAGACCAAAATTGAGTCTCCTGCCAAGGTGATGTGCTATCTGCCTATAATATCATCATTTCAACACTTGTTTTCTAATACCATAGATGCACAAAACTTATCTTGCAATGCAAAGGTAAAATAAACAACAATGCTATGCTAGGACATGCATCTGATTCCCCATAATGGAAGAAGATTGATTTATTGTATCTTGAATTTGGTGAAGAAGCCTAGAATTTAATATTTGGTCTTTGACTATGGGATGAATCCATATGGAATATTAAGTAGCCAGCATAGTACTTGGCATGTCATGATTGTTATATGCAATATTTATCTCTGGTTGTGTATGAAGAATAGATACATCATATTGTCCTTGCTTTTTTGGGCCCCAAACAACCTAATAATGATATTGATGTTTACCTTGAACCTCTGATTGACGACCTATAGGAACTTTGAGGAGAAGGTGTGTGATGACTTATGATGATTTGCACAGAGAGATGTTTAATTTACATGTTATGTTGTTTCACAATATTAATGACTTTCTAGATTATGGGAACTTTTTTGGATACAACGTCAAAGGAACCAAAGTATGTCTTGTATGTGAGGAAAATATTATTTTAGTCCAACTAAAAGATGGTAGTAAGGCTATATACCTTGGTCATTCGGGTTTCTACCAAAGGTGCATCTTTATCGAAAGCTGTGCAAAATATTCAATGGCTCAACTAACAAATGGAGTGCCCCTAAACTGAAGACATATGAGAAATTGACTACACAAAGTTTAGATTTTCCATTATTTAGGTGTAAATGGGTTGATAATAACAAATGAGTTGTAGTTGATGAACTCAGTTTTACAATAGAAAATTTTTCATGTACATGCGAGAAGAATGAAACATTCCTCATGGCATCACATGCAAAGAATGTATTTTGTATCCACAATCTTGCAAACGAAATTTGGTCTGCCATTCTTCATGGGAAAAGATAGTTCATTTCAGATCCTATTGATGAAGAAGAGTACTATGACAAGTATGATGAGTCTGGTCTATTCTCTGTTGTCTTACCAAGTGTATGTATAGAATCTAAGACTGATGGCTATACACAACAAGATCACATAGAAGGGATATTAGTTTAAGGTATACTACATGTAATATTTCATATGTTATTTGCATTATATAACATGTTTATTTTTCATATCTGATCTGACTTTTTCATATGTAATCTATTTTTTTCATATTGGTGATTCGACTTTTTCATATGTAATCTGACTTCTTCATATGTAATTTGACTTTTTCATATGTAATCTAACTTTTCATATGTGATCTAACTTTTTTATATGTTTACTTTTATAGATGGCATCTGACCAGGAGCACAACATCCTGAGCCTCAAGATCTAAGGGTGAGGATAATGTTGGTCCTAACTAAATGTGGTAAGGGAGGGATAACTCACATGAAAATTGCCTCAAATAGGGATGGGAAGAAGGGCATGGTTGATTTTAATGAAGTAGGCATGTTGATTACTAAGGAGTTCATCAACTACTGTGGGGTCCTTGGTTGAAGGAAGATACCTCTTTTTGTTGATGATTGGATACAAGTGAGTAACACCAATAAAGACCTCATTTGGAGGAAGCTAGAGGTGAGGTATATTCATTTATATTTTTATAGTCTATTAGTATCTTTTTTCATATTTCTAAAAAGTAGTGAATGTTATCAAACTTTTTTAAGGCCAGTATGAGCTTGATGAAAAGTTGCATTGCAAGTCTTTTATGTAGCTCATCGGGAGATAACATAGAGATTGACATACAATCCTCAACAGAGACTATATCTTTGGAGACAAGCTGATTAGGGTCCCACTATGAAATGGAACTATCTTGACAAAAAAGACTGGTTGGAGTTTATTGAGTAGAGAAAAATAGAGGCGGTATTGAATTAATTACATTCTTATGATTTCTTATGATTAGTTAACAATATTTCTTATTAAATTAATTAAGCCATTATCGATGCTCAAAATAAAGGCATGACAAGAATGTGCACAACCAGTAGTTGGGTTCACATGTATTAAACTCTTCCAGTTGAGAGAGCAAGAGCAAGAACAAGGCCCTTCTAATTCTACTCCTATTGGTGAGTCTTTAGTGATATTGGATAGTTGCCTCGCTACATTGAGTGGATAGATGGGAGGAAAAACAAATCCAGAGAAATCCCCGTCCAAGCAACATAGGAGGTGGCTGCAAAAATGGTTAATTTCTTGGTCTCACAATGCATGTGCATGTTATTTTCCCCCTAGATTGTTGAGTTTTTACTTCTTAGTCTTTTGATGATGAGTTGGATTCACAAACAAAGGAGGGAAAATTCACCCTTTAGGGCACACAAATGATGGATTGATGGTTTCTCTAGGGATGACAAAGCACCCTAGACGTGTTAGGGTCACTGGAGTTGGGTTTGAGCTAAACTCTTTTATTACATCATCCCAACAACAGGGCAAGTCTACCAAGAAAGGGGGACTGAATCAGGAGGATGTGCAAAGATTGATAAATGCAACCTAGGAGGATTTTAAGACTTATCAGGTAGCATAAGATTCTCCAGCGGTCATGAGACATGTACAACATCACACACCCATGGAGTGTAATTGGGGTAGTCTTTTGGACCTCCATGGCACAGTCAGGGTAAGATTCAATTTAAGTTATTTTATATACTTTGTGATATAATCCCTTAAGTCAATATATATGTGTGTCAATTTAAATATTGTGTTTTATTAAATTGTAGATGGGAAAAAATTGTCATCTTTAGGTCGATATTCCAGCATAAAACATCATGGCAGATGGTGATATTTCCATAGGTTGATTCAATTCATGGTGTTCCCCTTCCCTCTAAACATTACCATGTATCCGTCAGATGTGTCATTGTAGTATGGAAAGACACAACACCCCCATATGATCTCACGGATGTCACTATAGTTGGTGATGTAGAAGACGGATTTACTGGGTGGCCCAAGTGTCTCGTTACAATTGTTGAGGTATGAAAAATTGTATATTGCATTCTTATATATATTTTGAAGCTAAAATGTGAATACATGCATGCAGACAACAAAAACTAAGAATCCTCCTATGGTTCCAATGCCTCTACCCCCACATTTTATTCCACATGAGTTATTCGACTCCTTAGGCCCTAACTGCAAGGTTTTGACAACATGGTTAGACAATATAGACCAATCAAATACCATGGTGATCGTCCTTTGGGAGGACATCATAGGTATAGATCATGACACCATTATAGTGTTGACAAATGTATTATAGATATTTTAGTATCAATGGCTGAACACATTAGTCATAGAACTTTGGATACAGTGCATCTGAACACCCCACCATATGTGAAGAATACATAGTTTTAATTGTTTCCTATATATTAACTTATTATTGTATATACATATTCACTTATTTGTATCATGGGGCTGTTGAGTTTGGAATATCAAATGTGGCATTTCTAATTCCATTAATGATTATCGATGTACTTAGAGATCCAAGTGGCGTCAAAGATTACGTGAGTACCATGATGAAGGATTTTGTGGTGCTTCTAAGACCGTGATCATAGCTCCATTCAATGTTTTGTAATTTTTGAGTTTGTTGTTTATATGTCTAAGTTATGAATACTATTTGTTGTGGAATGCCTTCTTTTCACTTAGAAATAGACATTGGTAGTTGTTAGTGATTGTTGTCGAGACTTAGACTGTGTATTTATTTGATCCTTTGAGTATAAAACTAACACCAAATGAGGGAAACCAATGAAATTGGTGATTCACACGTAAGTATAGTTTTTCAATGATCATCATATTTGTTAATATTTGCATCATATATGACAGTTCAATAATGTGACATATCTATTAATTTAACTTATAAGTATGTGAAAGCATTTTGTAGCGGCAAAGGAAGAGTAGATAAAAAATAAATGAATAGCTTGAAGGAGTGTTGATGTAGTCTTCTCATTCCAACGCATATATATTACCAACTTTGCTAAATTACACTTATTAACTTAATTATAACTCTACAATGCCTTCTACAAGATAATGATTGGGCATGTAGATATTACATGATGTTGCACATGCTGACAATTGTCATGCACACACAAGAGATCAAATTTATAGAGAAGGTAAATATTAGTTTGGTATCATAATTAATGAAGTAATCTCATCTAAATATACAAACAATCAAATCTAGTTAGTTATGTCTCATTCTCTTTGTATTTTTTTGACACTACTGACGACTATACATTGGAGCAACTGAAATAGTGGGGAAACTACTTCATCAAATATGTAGACTTTTCAGATGATTGGGAGGGTTGATATTTTATAGTTTAAACTTTTTCATCAGAATTTTGTTTGTTATTATATTGTGAACTTAAACTCTATGGCATCTAATGTTGATATGCATTCATGCATGTGTGTCTGAATCGAATGTGAAGTGCATGATTAGGATAATGATGTGTATTTGTTCACATGTATGAAATTGAATGTGTGGATGAGAAATAAAAACAATCATTTGTGAGTTCATGCATATGTGTGCATTTAAACTATAAAAATGGACATAATGTTGAGGTTTGTTGGCTTGTTTGTTCATATTGTATATATATATTCCTTCTTGTAGGTTTGTTATCCTGTTTTTAACCTGTGATGCTTGCAAACGCCTATAGTTTTGATGAATTGTAGACAACAAACAGACTAGCATCCATATAACAGGTCTGCAAACCTACTACATAAAAAGAACATAGACAGTTATTGCTTATTATTTGAATATAACCAACTACATAAACATTCTTCGTTGGTTACTTAAAGAAAACTGATGAGATATATCTTAATGTTCACTATTTATTCACTAATAAAACTAACAACATACTATAATCATCGATTATTTCTCATTCAAAAAACAACGAGGAATGGTCAAGTGAAACCATTTTCATAGTCATTTGTGTTTGATTTATTTTCAAATAATTGACTACATATATTTATACATCGTCAGTTCTTATCTTTATAACCTACAAGGAAACGTCAAGGGAAAGCATTATTTCGTCATATGTTGCATCTTATGTCTTCAGTTGACTGTAACTTCTAACCGATAAAATTTAGTAATGTCATCGGTTTGTTGAACCAATAACATATGCCTTGCTTTTAGCATCACCCACATACTCATCGATTTGAAATAGTAGATAGTGCATCATCCGATCAGATTTGGATGATGCATACATAATAGATAGGATCATTCTTGGTTATTAGTTGTAGAGAATATGTAATTAGATAGTGTCACAACATCCTCGTCTATAGATCAGAGCCATGCAATATTTTCAATTGTAGTGTAGTGAGATTCCATGTCGTTTAACTTCTTGGACATTTAGTAGATAGTGTGCTCATTTTTAGTTGTTGCTTGACTTAATACCCCATTCATCATAATCTTACAGGAAGACAGGCATATGAAAAGAGGATAGTCGGGTATAGATAGCCTTATACTAGGGGATTGGCAAGATAACTTTTGAGTTGCTAGATTGCAGCCTGATAAATGCATATTTATCTATTTTATTTGCATGTTTTAGATATTTATTTAGGAGCATTTCATAATTATTCTCTAGTTTTAGAGTTAATTATTGTTTTTCCTGGTCAATTTGAGTTTTTACTTGATCGGTTGTGTGTTTTGTAGGAAAATAGGCAATTTAGTTTGAAGTGCACAAATTCCAAAAATTACTCTTGGAAGGTGTGTGCACAATTTCTAGCAGTGCTTGATATATACATATATGCTGCTCCAAAACTATCATATCTTTTGCATAAAAATTGAATTGAATGTGCAAATATGCTTTAGAAGGGATAATTTACTACAAGAAAATCATATTTTTGGACTGCTTTGAAATCTTTGATGAGATTGAAATCCTCTCAAAATTCCTATAATGGAATTCAACATCAATGAGAGTCGAAGAAGTTAATGAGCAGTCAAACTAATTATAGGATGGTGATTTAATAAAATTTATCCATTCTATATTTGAGAAAACAATTAATGTTGCTAAAGATACTCCCTTGACTAGGAACAAAGGAAAGTTGATCAATGTCATATGCTTTTGTGGGAGTAATGAATGCAAGTAAAGAGTCAACCAAATACCAAAATGAGAAAGTCATCAATGCAGTAAGACTTTGACTGATGTGACTTCGAGACTGAAGCTAGCCATTCCTCTTGGCTTTTACCCCAACTTTCCCCCTATAAAAGGAGGGGATACTCCAAAGAAAAAGAATCTCTTGTACCCTGGATCTTAGATCCAACTTTCTCTAGCCTTTGTCCACTTACATAATTCTGAGTAGTTCCTCCTTATCGGGACATGGGGAGTAGTGCCATGATCTCCATTTGTTATCTTAGTTGCTTTTAAACTCCTTAAAATATAGAAGATGTGCTTATTATCTATTTGATAACTTGGGATGTGATTTGATCATTCATGTTCCACGACAGTCATGATCCATGATGAAATAGTCATGGACTTATGGACGGCGGATGATGTGCATGTGATCTTAGAAGACACTCATTCTAATAATACATTGGGTTATTGAATAAGGACCTAAGGATCATCGATGACCACGAGACCTTATAAAGTTTAATACATGGGATTTTGATTAGAAATAGGACATATTTCCATGATCCGACATCTAAATATCTAAAAGGAACATAACATTGGTTAATTTAACTATAGAGTTTTTAAAGGAAACTCGAACATATGATAACTCATAAAATCTGAATTAATATTAAAATGGTTGATTCTTCCAACTCTTTTCTATTTTTACTTTACATATTATTATTAACTTAGTTTCAATTCTTATGATTTACTTTGTTATTTTCAATTCAGCATTTTAATTCATCACTTTCAATTCAACAATTTACTTTGTTGTTTTAGATTAATCATTCTCCACAATCTTGCTTTCAAATTTGAAATAAATCTTGGCTGGCTATCTCTGAGTATTGATACCAATTGTAATACATTAGTTCATTTGTTTCTAAGTGAATTGGTTAGCCATAAAGGGTTAAACTCCAGAGAAAGTTTTCCCTCTAGCGAATTCTATGTTTTGGTGACGACACATCAAATTTTGGTGCCGTTTCTAAGAACGACAGACGGATTTTTTCTAAGTCGACCACTTTGAATAATTAGGATCATTTTTTCACTTTCATCTTTCCTTTTTCCTTCTCTTTTCCTTGCCTACTGAGTCCCATTCCAGTAATGTAACTCGCTATTCAACTGAGTTTCCATTCTGGTAGTTTGTTTTTTTATACAAAATTCTACATAACTACTACTACTCTTAATTCACCCAATCCTTGTAATTTTTTGTAGATATTTTGGTATATGAAACACTCCCAAAGAGTTGACAATATACCATTTGATCTAGAAATTGATATAACCTTTCATCTTCTAAATTGTGCCAATCGAATTAGGATGTCCGACAAAGCAGCCATTTAAAGAAGAATTGTTGAGGCTATATCCACTGATAGAGCATCCATGGAAGCCACCTTAGAGGCTACCAAATAAGTTGAATGGAAAAAAATGCTTAATGATTTCTCAATACCTCTAACTATCAAGGCTTTGAATCCCATTGTTTCACTAGCTATTGTTGTCCCCTAGTTCAAAATACAGACACACTAGATTACTATTGTAACATCCCTGACCTGGGTTATAAACTAACCCTAGGTGTTTTGCCTAAATATGTAATTAAACCCTGGTGATTATCTTTTGACATGTAATTAAGTTCCTCAGGAACATATACTTTCAATTTTGTCCTTTTTAAACAAAGTTGTAGTATTATTTTGGTAATGCTGGGGCTTATGTGCAAATTACCCAGTTAAGGGGTTAACTTGCAATTGCACATGTTAAGATGTTCTTTTGATAATGAGACATCATATGAGTGAATATGATGAGACATGATGGATTTCCCAAGCTGGGCATCTAGATGCAGCTTGTGGAATAATCCTTATGCTTAAAAACCCTAATTTGGAGTAAAATGCAGTTTACCCAATTTGAGGGGTGCAACTTGTAAAATACACCATCTAGAACATCTTTTATGACTCTTGTCATCATTTAGAGTAGAAATGGTGAAAGGGACACATCAATGAATAATCAGATAAGAAAAAATGACCTTTGTACATAAAATTCACTAAGTTTAAGGAAACCTTTCATGTATGTACCTTAGTTGAAAGTTGGCTTTCTTTACCCCTAGATCTTGAGATTTCATGAGCTTTGCATAAGTTTAGATGAGTTTGGACGTTCCCTTAAATAAGAAAGGACTTGGATGAGAATTTCAAAGTTCTAGAGGTCTTTATGGTGTAAATAGCCTAAAGTATATAAGCTAGAATCCTTACAAACCAACCAAACGTACCACTTCTTCTCTTCATTTCTCTTCTTTAAACGGCTAAGGCAAAGCTTTGGAGCTGAGGGAGACGACCAAGTAGTGCTAAGGTGAGTAGGAACCATCTTCAAGCTCGAATTCATGGAGGAAATCATGTCAAAAGGATGGATTGCTAGTTTTCTTACTTAGCTTTCTCGTTCTAGCCATCTTTTCCCAACCTTTCTTTGGAGAAAAACCCTTGGCCGACCTATGGAGCTCAAGACACCATTAAAGACTTGAAGCTTGGAAGCTTGGAGCTCAAGGAATGACCATAAGGCGGGTTTTATAACTCTAAACCCTTTTGCTTTCTTATGCATATCTTTGTATTTGCAAAAGTAGCTTGTTCTTCTTTTCCCCATCCTTCCTTGCTTTCTTGAAAACAAAAACCACGATGAACATACCTTAATTTGGAGGTAGAAGAAGATGGGCGTGATTACCAAAGTTACTTTATCAAACGGTCTTATGTCTTTCCCCCTTTTTGATCAAACCGTTTGAAAGGCAAACGGGTTCACTAGGTCGGTTTGGGAAAACGGGTTCCGACCCGTTTGAGTGAGTTGACCAAGTGTGGACCGTTTGGGTTTTCTGTTCAAAATTATGTAGGATAATGACCCACCAAATTTGAGGAGTTAACTCCAAAGGAATCGTAGGTTGAAGGCCAATCAATTAGGCAATATAATTGAATTAAGTACTGATTTTCCAAATTAATTAACTTGAACTTTTGGGCAAACGGGTTCCAACCCATTTGAGTGAGTTGACCAAGCATTGACCGTTTGGGATACCTGTTCATAATGTATGGAATTTCATTCCTACAAAGAATTGTAATCTAATTCCTAACCAATTAAGAGTTGAAGACACTTCAATAACCTAGCCCTAATCGGGTGAAAGTTGCTGATTTCAATATAGATCTTGTTGAGTTTTGGGTTGAAGGACCCAAACGGGTTCCAACCCGTTTGGGGGTTCATCCAAACGATCTCACACACGTTTAGTGACACCCCAAGATCATTTATAGGTCTAGGGTTAAACACATTTGATGGTTTGAGGGTCTAATTACAAGATGTTGATAAATTGATGAAAAGTGCTGATTTTTAATTTATTTAGGGCGCAACCCTTATCAAGTCATTTTGGTGTTTGGTCAAACTTTGGGCAAACGGTCTCAAGATCGTTTGGAGGTCATCCAAGCGACCTCAAGACCGTTTGAGCCAAGTTTGGGCCAATTGGAGGTCAATTGATAGGTTCAACTCTGATTTGAATCAGTCGATTGGAAACCCTATTTGAGTTAGATTTAACCCTAATTGGCCTTCAATTGAGGGTCAATTTGGTGTCCAGTTGATTGAGGCTCATCCTAATCGACTCAATTTGTATATGGTTAACATGTCTTGGGCCAATTGAAAGCTTCAACATAAGAAATCCTATTCAAGTATAAACCTTGTGTCACCTTTTATGTTCATGCAGTTTGAACCCATGTAGACCCACTATCGTTTTAGACCAAACGAGTTCACACCCGTTTAAGCCCAAACGAGTTCACACTCGTTTGAGTCCAAACAAGTCCACACTCGTTTGAGTTCACACTCGTTTGAGTCCAAACGGGTTCACACCCGTTTAAGCTCAAACGGGTTCACACTCGTTTAGGCTCAAACGGGTCCACACTCGTTTGGACTTAAATGGGTCCACACCCGTTTAAGATTAAGTGGGTCCACACTCGTTTAAGGTTCAAATGGATTCAAGGTCATTTGAGATTAAACAAGTTCAAGGTCGTTTAAGAATCAAATGGGTTGAAGGTTGAAGGTTAAACCCTAAACCAATTGGAGACCTTCAAGGTTGATTATACTTAATCACTTGAAGGTGTAAATGGTTCAATGATGATCTAATCTAAACCCTAATGGTAACATAAGATGTTAAGGGACTAAGTGGATAATGAATTGACCCATGATGATGGTCAATGGGTAATTACCAAAATGCCCCTGAAAGGTTCAATTAAGTAATACCTTGTTTTAATCAAACCCTAATCACATGATAGTGATGAGTTGACTTGTGTTAATCAATGAGGACTTAACCCAACCTAATCTAGAGTGGTGTAATCACTATCTACTAGTTAGAGGAGAGAGAAAGTACCTATTTTAATGAAAACTCAAGTAAAATACCTTCAATATACATGAATGTGCAAGTTTAGGTATGATCCACTTATGTGAGATCATGGAAACCCTAATTATGATAATTGATGAATCTTAATCTTATCTGAGGACTTTAATGATGATGTTTCTCATACATGAGTATGTTATGAGATCATTTCACCATGAGGTGAAAAGTAAACCCTAATTCTAGGGTGATGACATGTAATGTGAATAGTAAACCCTAATTGATGAAAACCAGGGAAACCTAGCTCTTGTATGAGTAGGGAGATACAACTTCTTTAAATGAGTTATTTACTATTATCAGTTGATTTAACCATGCAGGTTCCTTTATGAGGATGATCATATCCAGGTATGGATGATGATACTATATTCATTGAAAGCATGTTGTTAGCTTTATGAATAGTAATGTAACCTGATGCCTTGTAAATAGCATCTTATGAGATTGATAGGCTGTGAGAGCCATGAATACCATCAAGGTCATGCTTTAAGAGATGACTTGTGATGAGAATATTGAGAAATGATAATTGATGAGAGTTAGGCTTGTTACATTTAGTATTCTTCCTTCATAGCTGCTATGCTAATGATTAATGTTTGAAAACATGTATGATGATAAAAGAATACTGAAATGTACCTAACTAATCAAGTATAATCATACCATGTAGAGCCCTGATCATAGATCCATCATTGTCAGGAGTTAAATGATGGTGAAACAGGTTTTCCTAAGGGGATTCCTGGAGCACATACTTTTGAATATGTGGGGTAATATGGATGTGAATTTCCTTAAATCCTAGTGTAGGAATTGATGTAGATGTATCTTAATCTATCAATCCTTCACTATGTTTTATGTCGGGGTGATGTAACACTAATCTCCCGAGGAAATCTTTTATACCGCATCGATGAGAGATAAACAAGAAATCTTTCAGTGGCGAAGAGAGTACAGAATGCCACTGTGACTCTAATAGCAAAGTACCAGAATACCCTGGTAAGCTATAGTAGTAGAGACACTAGATGTCCTGCATGTTGATCCTCTTATTAACTGAGGAAGATGAGGTCATAAGAATCCGGCTCTTTTGATGACCTATGTATGATACCGATGCGACTTAATAGTGATCGGTTGGAGTATGAGCGGTATACCTCATCTCCGCAGGGCATAATGATGTTTGTAAAACATAATCAACCGCGTAGCATATCTGCTTAGGTTGAACTACGAGATACATTGGTTGAAGATACATTACTCAGTATACATGTTCTTCATATTCCTTAAATGTTGTTGTTCTAATTGATAACAATCTGCTGCTGATTACCTTAAAGCTTTTATTGCCTATGTTATTCTTGGTTGCTATAATAAAGCTTCTGGCGAAGAGTTATAACTCTCACTGGGACAATTATTTAAAATTGTCTCACCCTGTAGATTTCAACTTTTTAGGTGGTCGTCGAGGGCAAAGGAATCAATCTTCAGGTGATCAATAGCAGCAGCAGCATCAGGAGCAGCAGTAAATCTCAGGTGGAGATTCAGACTGCTGAGTTGTATAGTTAGATAGTCAGTCCTATGTGTTCTCTATACTCTCAGGTCCTTGGAGTCTTTTGGTCTGAGATTTTGGTTTTGAGTTCTTGAGATTTTGTATCATGTTGTATATAATTACTCAAGAAGTAATTATCTGAGATGTAAACAGTTTATCTCCTTTTATGAAAGAAGTTTTTATAGATTCGAGCTCTTATCTCGAAAAGTTTTAATTTCCTGTGATTTTTGTCTTCCGCTGTTAATCGAATCGCTTCCGCTAAGTTTATATCGTGGTTTTGGAGATCAGAGCCCACAATTAGTGGTATCAGAGCTCTAGGTTCGCTGAGTCTACAGAGACATAGGACTTAGGATGTCGAGTCTATCCTTAGTATTTCTTTCATATCTTATAGAGTCTTCTGCTCCTCAGGAGAAGAAGATAATTAAGGATGTCTGAACAACAGGAGGAGTACGTGGCAGAAAGTAGTGTTGCTGCACCCCAAGGAGGTGCAAGGAACCCAGAGATAGAACAACCTGTACCTGAGCCACCCAGAGAACCACCTCAGTTTGACCCAAGTGACATGGGAAACCCAGCTGTTCAAACTATGTTCGGGCAGTTTATGACTGCTATGACACACATCACCGACAGGATGCCCATGCCTGCATCTAGGGCACCTGCCCAGCCTAAAGGACAAGGTATCAGTAAGACGTTCGAGCGACTTAGTCGTGTCGGAGCAACCAAATACTTTGGAACAGCTGATCCTGCAGATGTCGATCTGTGGTTAACCGAGTTGGAGAAAGCTTTTAGAATCCTCAACATCCCAGAAGCTCAGAAGGTTAGACATGCTGTCTATCTTCTCAAGGGAAGTGCTGGTCACTGGTGGACCATGGAAGAGCAGAAGAGGCCTGGAGTGGAGATCTCGTGGGAAGATTTTCGTCGGGAATTTATCAATAGGTATTTTCCAAAGACCTTCCTAGATGAGAAGATCTCTCAGTTTGAGAGATTGAGGCAAGGCATGATGAACATTAGTGAGTATGAAGCTAAGTTCATGGAGTTATTGCGGTTTTGTCCGCACATGTCTGCCACAGAAGAAGAAAGAATCAGAAGGTTTGAGAAGGGTTTAAACGCCGACTTGACTACTCCCGTGTCTGCCCTAGAGAATCGGGAGAGGTTTGCTACCTTCGTTGAGTCAGTCCGAAGGATAGAGAAATCCATAGTCGAGAAGAGACAAACCCATAAAAGATATCCGCAGTTCCAGGGTTCTTCATCTAGAGACTTTAAGAAGCCTAGATTCTCTGCACCTACACCTCCACCACCCAGAACTAGTGCTCATACACAGTGGACACCGAGTAGAGGCAGGGGACGAAGCCTACCACTACAAGAGACTCACAGTTCAGCATCAATGTCAGTTACAGGACCACCCAGACCACAACAACTAGAGAAGAGCTGTTACAACTGTGGGAAGGTGGGACATTTGATGAAGGACTGCCGATCTAGGCCTGTCAGTGTGACACAGCCTCCGAGACAGAGTCAACAGGGATCACAGAGAAGACAATCTCAAGGAGCAGCTCAAGGACGTGGACAAGCGTCTCAAGCTGGATCATCAACACCACCTCAACACCAGGCGACAGTGAGGTTCTATGCTATGAACCCACTAGATGCAGTGGTCAATCCACGGGTAGTGGCAGGTCAGATGGAACTTTTATATTCTGATATGTCCAAATCCTGTGTTGTATCTATTCTGATTGACCCGGGTGCTACGCACTCCTTTGTCACTCGGAGAGTGATTCGTAACTGCAATATGACAATTAGTCATAGGGCAGAGAGATTGTTTTTGGAGACTCCGTTGAGTGGGTCTGCCGTTTTGTAGGAGGTATGCTCTCCCTGCATCCTCTTTTTTTCTGATCATCGCATTCAAGTGGACCTTATACCACTTGATATGCAAGGATTTGATATAATCTTCGGGATGGATACCTTAGTAAGGTATCGAGTTGTCTTGGATTGTGAATCCAAACAGGCTGTGTTTGCTGATGATAGCAGCACATGGATCTTTCAAGGAGAGAGAAAGATTCTGCCCACCTGTCTTGTATCAGCTATGGTTGCTAACAAGCTGATGAGGCAAGGATGTTATGCATTCCTGGCACATGTAGTAGATGTTACCAAAGAAGGTCCCAACCCTGGTGAAGTTCCTATAGTCAGGGAATTCAAGGACGTGTTTCCTGAAGAACTTCCAGGTATACCACCTCCTCGGGAAATTGATTTTGAAATCAATTTGATCCCAGATACAAAACCTATAGTGCATACACCATATAGGATGGCGCCTGCTGAGATGGCAGAACTCAAGAAACAACTTCAAGAGTTGCTTGAGAAAGGTTTTATCCGACCGAGCACTTCACCGTGGGGTGCTCCGATTTTGTTTGTTAAAAAGAAAGATGGGTCAATGCGGTTTTGCATTGATTATAGACAACTCAATAAAGTAACAATAAAGAATAAGTACCCGTTGCCGAGGATTGATGATCTTTTTGACCAGTTGCGTGGTGCAACAGTCTTCTCAAAGATAGACTTGAGGTCTGGATATCATCAACTTCGTATTAAGGATAGTGACATATCCAAGTCTGCCTTTAGGACACGATATGGTCACTATGAGTTCACGGTTATGTCATTTGGACTAACCAATGCACCGGCTGCATTCATGGAACTCATGAATATAGTCTTCTAACCTTTCCTCGATCAGTGTGTTGTTGTCTTCATAGATGACATTCTGATTTATAGTAAGGATGCTCAGCAGCATGAACAACATCTTCGTCAAGCTCTAACTCTGCTAAGAAAACATAAGCTATATGCTAAGTTTAGCAAGTGTGAGTTCTAGTTGCCGGAAGTATCTTTTCTTGGACATGTGATATCTGCCTCGGGTATTCGTGTTGACCCTACAAAGGTAGAATCTGTTCTACAGTGGGAACAACCGAAGACACCAACGGAGATTCGAAGTTTCTTGGGATTAGCTGGTTATTATCGAAGGTTTATTAAGAATTTCAGTTCTATAGCCTTACCCTTAACCAAGTTAACCCGGAAAGATGTTCCTTTTACCTGGAGTGATAAGTGTCAACAGTCTTTTCAGCTGTTGAAGGAGAGGTTGACAAGTGCACCTGTGCTTGTGTTACCTGAGCAAGGAAAAGGATACATAGTTTTCTGTGATGCCTCCAAGAATGGACTCGGATGCGTGTTGATGCAGGATAAGCAAGTGATTTCTTTTGCTTCACGACAGCTTAAGAAACACGAAGAGAATTATCTGACACACGATCTGGAGTTAGCTACTGTGGTTCATGCCCTCAAGATCTGGAGACATTATCTCTATGGAGAGACATTCCAGATTTTCACAGATCACAAAAATCTTAAGTATATCTTCTCTCAGCATGAGCTTAACATGAGGCAACGTCGCTGGATGGAGTTAATCAAGGAATACGATTGTACAATTGATTACCATCCAGGAAAAGCCAATGTGGTTGTAGATGCCTTGAGTAGGAAATCAGCAACATCAACCATGGATAGAGCACAACTAAACTCTTTAGTATGCTGTAAGAGAGATATGCTTATCTCTTTAAGGCAAGACAATGTACAGTTGAAGGTGTCATTATTAGCCGGGTTGTTGGCTGAGATGCATATTAAACCTACCCTAAGAGAGCAGATTAAGGAGGCACAACAGGTTAATGCTGTAGTTCAGCAGATTAGATCAGAGTATGGAAATGAGAAGCGAGATGGTTTCTATGACACAGATGATCATGTAGCATGTTATCATGGGAGGATGATAGTGCCAGATATGGATAACTTGAGGAAGTTAGTTCTGGAAGAAGCTCATTCTTTGATGTATGCTATGCATCCAGGGAGCACCAAGATGTATCGAAATTTGAAAGATTTGTATTGGTGGCCTGGAATGAAGAAGGATGTTGCAGAGTTTGTGATGCGGTGTCTTGTGTGTCAGCAAGTTAAAGCTGAACACCAAAAGCCTACAGGAACAATGCAACCTTTACCCATACCACAATGGAAGTGGGACCATGTGACCATGGGCTTTGTTGTTGGCCTACCCAGGACAAGCAAAGGACATGATTCCATTTGGGTAGTTGTGGATAGGTTGACTAAGACAACGCATTTCTTACATTTCAAAACAACCTTTTCTACTGAAAGGTTATCACAGTTGTATGTTCAAGAGATAGTGCGTTTGCACGGAGTTCCTGTCACCATAGTTTCTGACAGAGGTCCCCAGTTTACAAGTCGCTTTTGGGAGCAGCTACACAGAGCCTTAGGCACCAAGCTAAGGTTTAGTATGACTTTTCATCCACAGACTGATGGACAGTCGGAAAGAACCATACAGACCTTGGAAGACCTGTTGAGAGCATGTGTTCTCCAGTTTACCGGAGGTTGGGATCTACACCTAAGCTTGATAGAGTTTGCCTATAACAATAGCTATCAGCATAGTATTGATATGGAACCTTATCAAGCCTTGTATGGTAGACGTTGTAGATCCCCTTTGTGTTGGTATGAGACTGGTGAACATCAGTTGTTAGGTCCTGATCTTGTGCAACAAACTACAGAGAAGATCAAAGTTATACAACAACAACTTAAGACTGCACAGGATAGGCAGAAGTCATATGCTGATAAGCGCCGTAGACCGTTAGAGTTCCAGGTTGGAGACAGAGTGTACCTCAAGGTCTCGCCTTGGAAAGAAGTCCTTTGCTTTGGAAGGAAAGGAAAGTTAGCACCTAGATTTATGGGACCTTATCCAATCTTTGAACGTGTTGGAAAGGTAGCCTATAGAATAGAGTTACCACCAGAGTTGCAGAGGTTACACCATGTGTTTCACATTTCTATGCTGAGGAAATGTCACCCCGACACTGAGTCAGTTCTACAACCTATGGAGGTGGAATAGAATGATGACATATCTTACGAGGAAGGGCCAGTGTCAATCCTTGATAGCAGAACTAAAAAGTTAAAGAAGAAAGATATAAGCCTTGTGAAAGTCCTCTGGAACCACCGTGGTGTTGAAGAAGCCACTTGGGAACTAGAGGATGAGATGAGAAGGAAATACCCTGCTCTTTTCTCCTAATACGTTTTGTTGATTTCGAGGACGAAATCCTTGTAAGGGGTGGATAATTTGTAACATCCCTGACCTGGGTTATAAACTAACCGTAGGTGTTTTGCCTAAATATGTAATTAAACCCTGGTGATTATCTTTTGACATGTAATTAAGTTCCTCAGGAGCATATACTTTCAATTTTGTCCTTTTTAAACAAAGTTGTAGTATTATTTTGGTAATGCTGGGGCTTATGTGCAAATTACCCAGTTAAGGGGTTAACATGCAATTGCACATGTTAAGATGTTCTTTTGATAATGAGACATCATATGAGTGAATATGATGAGACATGATGGATTTCCCAAGCTGGGCATCTAGATGCAGCTTGTGGAATAATCCTTATGCTTAAAAACCCTAATTTGGAGTAAAATGCAGTTTACCCAATTTGAGGGGTGCAACTTGTAAAATACACCATCTAGAACATCTTTTATGACTCTTGTCATCATTTAGAGTAGAAATGGTGAAAGGGACACATCAATGAATAATCAAATAAGAAAAAATGACCTTTGTACATAAAATTCACTAAGTTTAAGTAAGGAAACCTTTCATGTATGTACCTTAGTTGAAAGTTGGCTTTCTTTACCCCTATATCTTGAGATTTCATGAGATTTGCATAAGTTTAGATGAGTTTGTACGTTCCCTTAAATAAGAAAGGACTTGGATGAGAATTTCAAAGTTCTAGAGGTCTTTATGGTGTAAATAGCCTAAAGTATATAAGCTAGAATCCTTACAAACCAACCAAACGTATCACTTCTTCTCTTCATTTCTCTTCTTTAAATGGATAAGGCAAAGCTCTGGAGCTCAGGGAGATGACCAAGTAGTGCTAAGGTGAGTAGGAACCATCTTCAAGCTCGAATTCATGGAGGAAATCATGTTAAAAGGATGGATTGCTAGTTTTCTTACTTAGCTTTCTCGTTCTAGCCATTTTTCCCAACCTTTCTTTGGAGAAAAACCCTTGGCCGACCTGTGGAGCTCAAGAAACCATTAAAGACTTGAAGCTTAGAAGCTTGGAGCTCAAGGAACGACCTTAAGGTGGGTTTTATAACTCTAAACCCTTTTGCTTTCTTATGCATATCTTTGTATTTGCAAAAGTAGCTTGTTCTTCTTTTCCCCATCCTTCCTTGCTTTCTTGCAAAAAAAAACCACGATGAACAGACCTTAATTTGGAGGTAGAAGAAGATGGGCATGATTACCAAAGTTACTTTATCAAACGGTCTTATGTCTTTCCCCCTTTTTGATCAAACCGTTTGAAAGGCAAACGGGTTCACTAGGTCGGTTTGGGCAAACGGGTTCCAACCCATTTGAGTGAGTTGACCAAGCATGGAACGTTTGGGTTTTCTGTTCACAATTATGTAGGATAATGACCCACCAAATTTGAGGAGTTAACTCCAAAGGAATCGTAGGTTGAAGTCCAATCAATTAGGCAATAGAATTGAATTAAGTACTGATTTTCCAAACTAATTAACTTGAACTTTTGGGCAAACGGGTTCCAACCCATTTGAGTGAGTTGACCAAGCATTGACCGTTTGGGATACCTGTTCATAATGTATGGAATTTCATTCCTACAAAGAATTGTAATCTAATTCCTAACCAATTAAGAGTTGAAGACACTTCAATAACCTAGCCCTAATCGGGTGAAAGTTGCTGATTTCAATATAGATCTTGTTGAGTTTTGGGTTGAAGGACCCAAACGGGTTCCAACCCGTTTGGGGGTTCATCCAAACGATCTCACACTCGTTTAGTGACACCCCAAGATCATTTAGAGGTCTAGGGTTAAACAAATTTTATGGTTTGAGGGTCTAATTACAAGATGTTGATAAATTGATGAAAAGTGCTGATTTTTAATTTATTTAGGGCGCAACCCTTATCAAATCATTTTAGTTTTTGGTAAAACTTTGGGCAAACGGTCTCAAGATCGTTTGGAGGTCATCCAAACGACCTCAAGACCGTTTGAGCCAAGTTTGGGCCCAATTGGAGGTCAATTGATAGGTTCAACTCTGATTTGAATCATATTGTTGAACATTGATGATTAGCCGATTGGAAACCCTAGTTGAGTTAGATTTAACCCTAATTGGCCTTCAATTGAGGGTCAATTTGGTGTCCAGTTGATTGAGGCTCATCCTAATTGACTCAATTTGTATATGGTTAACATGGCTTGGGCCAATTGAAAGCTTCAACATAAGAAATCCTATTCAAGTATAAACCTTGTGTCACCTTTTATGTTCATGCGGTTTGAACCCATGTAGACCCACAATCGTTTTAGACCAAACGGGTTCACACCCGTTTAAGCCCAAACGAGTTCACACTCGTTTGAGTCCAAATGAGTCCACACTCGTTTGAGTCCAAATGAGTTCACACTCGTTTGAGTCCAAACGGGTTCACACCCGTTTAAGCTCCAACGGGTTCACACTCGTTTAGGCTCAAACGGGTCCACACTCGTTTGGACTTAAATGGGTCCACACCCGTTTAAGATTAAGTGGGTCCACACTCGTTTAAGGTTCAAATGGATTCAAGGTCATTTGAGATTAAACAAGTTCAAGGTCGTTTAAGAATCAAATGGGTTGAAGGTTGAAGGTTAAACCCTAAACCAATTGGAGACCTTCAAGGTTGATTATACTTAATCACTTGAAGGTGTAAACGGTTCAATGATGATCTAATCTAAACCCTAATGGTAACATAAGATGTTAAGGGACTAAGTGGCTAATGAATTTACCAATGATGATGGTTAATGGGTAATTACCAAAATGCCCCTGAAAGGTTCAATTGAGTAATACCTTGTTTTAATCAAACCCTAATCACATGATAGTGATGAGTTGACTTGTGTTAATCAATGATGACTTAACCCAACCTAATCTAGAGTGGTGTAATCACTATCTACTAGTTAGAGGAGAGAGAAAGTACCTATTATAATGAAAACACAAGTAAAATACCTTCAATATACATGAATGTGCAAGTTTAGGTATGATCCACTTATGTGAGATCATGGAAACCCTAATTATGATAATTGATGAATCTTAATCTTATCTGAGGACTTTAATGATGATGTTTCTCATACATGAGTATGTTATGAGATCATTTCACCATGAGGTGAAAAGTAAACCCTAATTCTAGGGTGATGACATGTAATGTGAATAGTAAACCCTAATTGATGAAAACCAGGGAAACCTAGCTCTTATATGAGTAGGGAGATACAACTTCTTTAAATGAGTTATTTACTATTATCAGTTGATTTAACCATGCAGGTTCCTTTATGAGGATGATCATATCCAGGTATGGATGATGATACTATATTCATTGAAAGTATGTTGTTAGCTTTATGAATAGTAATGTAACCTGATGCCTTGTTAATAGAATCTTATGAGATTGATAGGCTGTGAGAGCCATGAATACCATCAAGGTCATGCTTTAAGAGATGACTTGTGATGAGAATATTGAGAAATGATAATTGATGAGAGTTAGGCTTGTTACATTTAGTATTCTTCCTTCATAGCTGCTATGCTAATGATTAATGTTTGAAAACATGTATGATGATAAAAGAATACTGAAATGTACCTAACTAATCAAGTATAATCATACCATGTAGAGCCCTGATCATAGATCCATCATTGTCAGGAGTTAAATGATGGCGAAACAGGTTTTCCTAAGGGGATTCCTGGAGCACATACTTTTGAATATGTGGGGTAATATGGATGTGAATTTCCTTACATCCTAGTGTAGGAATTCATGTAGATGTATCTTAATCTATCAATCCTTCACTATGTTTTATGCCGGGGTGATGTAACACTAATCTCCCGAGGAAATCTTTTATACCGCATCGATGAGAGATAAACAAGAAATCTTTCGGTGGCGAAGAGAGTACAGAATGCCACTATGACTCTAATAGCGAAGTACCAAAATACCCTGGTAAGCTATAGTAGTAGAGACACTAGATGTCCTGCATGTTGATCCTCTTACTGACTGAGGAAGATGAGGTCATAAGAATCCGGCTCTTTTGATGACCTATGTATGATACCGATGCGACTTAATAGTGATCGGTTGGAGTATGAGCGGTATACCTCATCTCCGCAGGGCATAATGATGTTTGTAAAACATAATCAACCACGTAGCATATCTGCTTAGGTTGAACTACGAGATACATTGGTTGAAGATACATTACTTAGTATACATGTTCTTCATATTCCTTAAATGTTGTTGTTCTAATTGATAACAATCTACTGCTGATTACCTTAAAGCTTTTATTGCCTATGTTATTCTTGGTTTCTATAATAAAGCTTCTGGCGAAGAGTTATAACTCTCGCTGGGACAATTATTTAAAATTGTCTCACCCCGTAGATTTCAACTTTTTAGGTGGTCGTCGAGGGCGAAGGAATCAATCTTCAGGTGACCAATAGCAGCAGCAGCATCAGGAGCAGCAGTAAATCTCAGGTGGAGATTCAGACTGCTGAGTTGTATAGTTAGATAGTCAGTCCTATGTGTTCTCTGTACTCTCAGGTCCTTGGAGTCTTTTGGTCTGAGATTTTGGTTTTGAGTTCTTGAGATTTTGTATCATGTTGTATATAATTACTCAAGAAGTAATTATCTGAGATGTAAACAGTTTATCTCCTTTTATGAAAGAAGTTTTTATAGATTCAAGCTCTTATCTCGAAAAGTTTTAATTTCCCGTGATTTTTGTCTTCCGCTGTTAATCGAATCGCTTCCGCTAAGTTTATATCGTGGTTTTGGAGATCAGAGCCCACAACTATGCTTCATGCAAGCACCTTTATAAGAGGATGGGTGAAAATTGTCAAGATGACCTCCAACATTTTTCAAACCTATGTTCCTTATTCAAAGTCCCAAATCGAGTTAAGATTTTTTTTAAGTAATCACTAATGAATCTTGCTAGTTCATGGTACAATTCCATGTAAGGTGACCAAATCAACACTTGGGAACCTCTTAATCCAAATTTCTTGAAAGATATTACCCCTCGTATCTCAAATATCAAATATGGGAAGAGATTATGCAATTCAAGATGACCCCTATAGAGATACTAGGAGGGGAATAGGAATGATTCAAGAATCTTCTTTGACATTTCCCATGTCATAACATACTCCCAATTAAGCTGATTGAGACATTCTATAGGAATGTCAATCTAGATACCAAAGTTTTCCTTTACACTTCCGCATGAGGAAATTTACATTTTAAATTTTGATAGCACCTGGGAATTACTAAAAATAAGTGCATAGACGCAAGCTCAAGCTTTCCAAGGGCATCCAAGAGTGCTCAAAGTCTCCAAGGATGAAGATAGCTCTGTATTGAAATCAAAAGCAGAAAGCCTTAAGGCTCACCCTAAAACAAGACCAACTAGAGTGCACCCTTCACACTTATCAAGGATGGGGGCCTCCTCCATCTCAATATGTTGTTGAATTCCTTTGTAACATTTCCCATGGTTTTGATCATTCCACACAACAATGCCAACTATTGTATAACATGCAACTCGAAGAGGGGCAACAAATGACGGACCTCAACTTCCATTCATAGCATCCCTGGGCAAGCCTACTACAATCCCCATCAAACCAAGAGTCATCATGGATTCTAATAAATAAATCCTAAAGATAGTAAAAATTAAACCCAAAAAATGTCTTTTTAGATGAACTATCAGATGTAGACCTCTCCATTTCCAGCAAAACTTCAATAATCAAAACCAGTGTCAGGGGATCTTCCAAAACTATAGGTACCAATTTTAAAATCTAAATCAGGTCCTACAACAACAACAACAAGTGCAATAGCTGACATCCACTTCCATTACAGATGCACAATTCATAGAATTGAATCAATTGATGCTTTCCCAGATGGAATCCCAACAAGCAACTGACTTACATGTTGTGAAACTCATTACCAAACAATTCCCACCAGTACAATCATATTTTGGGAAGCCTAAGAACATCCCAAAGCATCATAAATAGTTGAAGGTCATTTCCACATGTTCTAGAAATGTGTATCCTCCTTTCCAAACTGCTCCTCCTCATTTTCTCCTTCCATTCTTCTCAATCCCCCTCATCCTACAAGCCCACCTATCACTTCTATTGATATTGATGATGATGATATTGTCGTGATTAATAAAGTGCCCAAAGAAATGGTCACTCCCATTATGGAAAAACCTCTTGTTGTCAAAACTCCTCCAGTAGAGGATGTCAATCCTGAGGAACCAATCTATGTGTCACATCCTACTTATCAAGGACACCTCAAGCAGACACAACTCAACTCTAGATTCATGAAATTTTAAGGATACCATGAATAAACTCCATGTCGACATCCCCTTCTTGGATGCATTTGAGGAGATACCTGCATGGACCAAGTATTTTAAAACCTTGTTGACTCGTAAGTACACCAGTGAAGATTACAAGACTATGAAGCTTGCAAGAACCACCTATGACATCCTTCTTAACAAAATGCCAATGAAGCAGAAAGACCTTGGCTCCTTTGGGATCGATTGTTATTTAGGTGATAGTACATGTTGAAAAGGGCTTGCTCACTTGGATGCCAGCATATAAATTATTCCATTAGTCTATGCAAGAGCCTGGGGTTTTTCGATATTATACCCACAAAAATGACTATCCAATTTGGAGTTTCTTCTATGACCAAGCCAATGGGCATAATTGTGGATGTCCCTGTCAATGTTTGTAAGGAAGCCTATTTTCCTTGTGATTTTCTCATCATGGATATAAATGAGGATCTTTGTTATCCCCTTATCTTTGGTTGACCATTTCAAACTACTACATGTTCCTTGATAGACGTCAAAATGGGCACCATACTCTTGCGCCATGGATGACAAAACTCTAGAATTCCGAGAATTTTAAAGTATGAGAAATCCAAGTTTCTAGGAAGAAGTACATCTACTCGAATGCATGGATGATCTCTCCTAACTTCATCAAGAGTGGGAAGTTTCTGACAATCCACTACATGTAGTCCTTGCAAACTGAATTTGATGATGACTAAATCCAACAATGCCACATTCACCTCAATAATTTTATGGAAATCTTCCCAAACAAAGTAGAGAACCTCAAAATGGTCTCCACACTTGAAGGACAGAATGATCATCTAAAGGCCCCTGAGAAGAAACTCCTTCTGGAAGAAAAATCCGCAACCATTGAAGAGGCACCACTGCCTTTTTAGTTTTCTCTTACACAATCTATGCAACATATCCAAGAGTCAATCTTTCAACAAGCACCATCTCATCTAAATCTCCCTATTGAACTATAAATGGTCCACACTCTCCTAACCACTTTCCCACAACAACTTCCAATATGTGAAACCCATACGTATCTCATGAGTTGACGATAACATATGTCCTTCGAGGATAATCTTATCTGGATGAAGGTTGTCATATCACCATATACCAACCTCTTGATCTATCTCCCATACACCCTAATCACCATAATAATCAGATTCCAATAAGCCACACTCTTACTCCCAACCATATCCTGATATCTTTTATAAACCTCTCCATTCACCATCACATATGTAGTAATGGGAATCAATCAAGTATGACTGTAACTATATCCTTGGTATTCTGACATGTAATATACCATTTGTAGCAAGCTCAAAGGGCAATACAATCATCACATAGAATCTCTGATTTCCTCTCCTCTACACTTAGTCATCAGGTATGTAATGTTAAATATGGCACTTTTTGGGTGGCAACCCAACCCTTCTCTTTTCACCCTTACCCCAGTAGTGACCTTCTACCCTCCATCTTAGACTTGATATTTGCTCTAGATGAGCAAAATTTTAAGTTCAGAGTGGAGATGGTTTGTACGTCTCCCTTCCACCCATTCTATATATTTTTAGAAATTTTAATTATGTGATTTAGATTTTAAAAATTTTAAAAATTTCATTTTTCTTCCTTGGTTGTGGTCTTTATCTAGTCGGCCATTTATGAATGTCAATCGAGAAATCCCCTTGAATAAGTGAATCTTATTAGAACATTCTTGAAAAAGTTCCCTTTCTAGAAATCATGTGGTCCCCTATGACCTCCAATAGCATTATCCTTTATTAAGTTGGCCAACCTAAAATGACAAATAGGAATCAAAACACAATGTGGCTTTATCAAACATGTGGAATTAACTTGTAAATTTATGACTTTTTGCATGTTTTAGAATGGTTTGACCTGGTGTTATAATAATTCCAAGGCACTAAATTATGAAAAATGAGAAAAGAACAATACCCGTCTCTTCTACACTTCTTCCTCCACCTTATCTCTCCATCTACCAAAAGAAAAAAAACCAAGAAAATGTTCCAAACTCCAAGTTTGGGGTGACACACCCCCTTTTCACCCCTCTTTCGCTTCTTCAATACCCCACATATAATTTAATAGGAGAGTACCATCAAGAAAAGATGCCAAAATATCACACTAAAACATGTAGTCAATGTAACTATAAACAAAGAAATAAAAAGGTCTCAAGTCAAATAGAGGAGAAACCACTTCCTTCCATACCTTCCCTCACTCCACTTTTTATGTCCAAGGGAATCTACATAAACCTATCAAATCCTTGAACCCTGATCTTGTGCAATTTTTTTGTAAGAATATGCGGGAGTACTAATGAACGAAGGGATACAACTTCTAATTCCTTGCAAGTTTTCAATATATCAAGTTGTGAAGAAAATTTGGGTAAGGAATGTTAGAACATTGTGTTTTTGTGGTTCCAAGATACCGGGGTTGCTTGTCTATAAAAGGTGGTACGGATTCATGTAATGTAGGAAAGGAAGGAAGACTGGATGAGAGTATAATTGGGCAGTATTTTGGAGTTAGTGTTGCTTGAGTACAAGCAATGATTTAAGTTTGGGGCATTTGATAATTGCATATTTATCAATTCTACTTGCATGTTTTTGATCTCTATTTAAGAGCGTTTTGTCATTATTCTCTAGTTTTAGGGTTAATTATCTTAATTTTTCTTTTTCCTAGACAATTGGAGTTTTTACTTGATTAATTGTGCCTTTTGCAGGAAAATAGATGATTTATTTCAAACCACAAAAACTCTCAAAATTTCTCTTGGAAGATGTTTGCACAGTTTCTTGCAGTGCCTGATATACACATATACCATACACCAAAATTGCCATATCTTTTGCATACATACTTCAGATTGAATGTGCAAATATGCTTTCGAAGGGAATTTAATTTGCAACAAGAAAATCATACTTCTAGACTACTTTGGTACCATTAATAGGATCAAAATCCGCTCGAAAATCCTGTAACAAAATTTTGCAGCAAAGAGAGTCAAAAAGTTAATAAGCGGTCAATGTAATTAAGGGAAGACAATTTAATAAAGTTCTCCATTCTCTATTTGGAAAAAGAATTAATGTTTTTAAAGATACTCCCTTAACCAAGCATAAAGGGAAGTTGATGAATTCCATATATTTTATGTGGAGGAAAGAAGCAAGAAAGACTCACTCAAATATTATATAAGAAAGTCCTTGATGCGATCAAAGTTTAACCAATGTGACTTTGGATTAAAGTAATCTATTCATCTCGTGTTATTCCCCCTCCTTTCCCCCTATAAAAGGAGGGAGTCTCCAAATAAAAAGGATCTCTTCTACCCTGTATCTTACATCCAACTTTTCATACTCTAGCCTTTACTTAATTACATCATGTCTCATTTGTTCCTCCATAATTAATCCTAAAATGGTTGATTCTTCCTGCTATTTACTCTTTTCTCTTTACATTTTGTTGTTAACTTCATTTCAATTCTTGCAATCGACTTTGTTCCTTTTAGTTCTACATTTTTAGTTCAACACTTTTGATTCATCAATTTACTTTGTTGTTACAACCTCAATTTTGCATATGTTTTCATAACTGAAATGTAATATGAATATGTACTTAATTGATAAGGCTGTATGCTTTGCTTCAAAGGATGGATTTATTTGCAATTATCCTTTTGATAGGAATTTCGTGGTTCCTATTATTATGTTAATCCAATAATGGATATAAAAGAGGAAAAGTCCAAATAATGGAAAAAAGATGAAAGATAATGGATATTAAGAAAAGTATTTATGAGAAATACATGGAAATCTCTAGAAAGTGGCATTAATGGCCACAATTGAATAAATTTTGTTTACATATGATTTCTCATGATAGAAATAGGAAAAGAGGAAAAAGGAAATAAAAGATAAAGAGAAATCCTTGAGAAGAGATATCTTAATAAAGAAATAAGTAAGATATTGAGAAATGAAGAATGTAGATGCATCTAGAAGGATAATAAGTACCCTTAAAAAGGAATTTCGAAATATTAGAATTTCTTGTGGTCCAAGGAGTCCCAATGGGGAAGAAGAAAGAGAAAATACAAAAAATACAAAATAAAAGGATAATGTGATACATAATTAATGAATTTGTGGTACTATTAAAAAGAGGTACTTTCTTCTATGAGGAAGTATAATTTCGTGGCCAATGGATTAAAAGTAAAACATAGAGATGATGAAAGAGATAATTTTTGAAATCCTAATAACTAAAGAATATGGTTTATTAAGAAGATAATTAGGAGAGAGAAGATTACTTCTTAATGAAGGAATATGGTTTCCTAATGGGAAAGATACTTAGATCTTGTGGATGGGCATCCTAGGGCTTTGCTATACTCCCCTATATAAGGGGTAGACCCCTTGGCCTGAGCCCTAGAAGATCCCATGTATCCCTCTCTCTTCTCCATCTTGTTTTCACTCAAAACCCTAAGATAGAGGAGTAGCATGACCATGGAGCAATGAGGAACTATTAAATGGTCTTGATGGAGGCAGGATGCTTCCACAACAACCTAGGAGTGATCAGCCATCATCTTCTTGCTCTCGTCTTTACGCAATGCGTACAGGAGGTCTGTAAACCCATAGCGATCGTATCGTAGGCTTGGCACTCATGAAGATGGCCATCTTGGCCATGATTTGAGGCCTTGTTGGATGTGGCGGGGGGTGGCAGAGGCAAGGAGATGGGTTCCGGTGAGCTCCGAGCTTTGAGGTGGTGAGAGGTGACCCTGCGAACAGCTGTAGTCGGCAGCCGCTAGGGCTCGCGAGGAGGAAGATGACCAGAGCAACATTGGATAGTTTTTCCCCTCCGGGTTCTGAAGAGCCAAGCGAGCACACGGGGGTATAAGTGTAATTTGGTTATGTTTCCAAAACGGTCGAGCTACGCTGCATGAGTTGGATGATGTGGCAACCTGTCATTGATCCAAGTAAGTAGTTTTTGTAAAAATCATATCTAAATATTGGTAAATCGGATTGGTACATATAATATATGTATTTTGCTTAGAAAAATGTGAGGAATCCATTAAAAATAGATTTAGAAGATAATTTATTTTTCAATTCGAAAATTAGTGGAAGCTATCAACTTTAATGCATTAATGATTAAGAAACCCTAATTTAAGATGATTAATGTATTGAGATGGGTTATATGGATGATTAAAGTTGATGTTAACCTGTTGATTATAAAAAAGACACATTAGATCTAAAAATATGATCTTTATGTGTAGTTTAATTTATCTAGGGTTACATGTACATAAATGAGCTTTAATGGGCCCTGAAACCCTAATGTTAGTAATGATGACTCTTAATGGCTATAATTTTTCAAATTCATGAATAAAGTTGAGATATGATGGTTCTAAGCTAATTCGAGTATAAAAGTTCCTAATTGTGGATAAATTCCGATAATATGGTAGTTAGGGTTTTCTAATGGATAAATGTGGAATTGGTGATAAATATAGTTCATATGTGAATTAGACTATATGAAAGATAAGTTGATAATTTGAAAGGAACCAAAGATGATAATTGGGCCTAATGACCGTGTCATGACTTAAAAGGATAAAAATGGTAGTTTTAATGTAAAATAGGAATAATAGGCTTAATTGGCATTTAATTGTGCCTATGATGTTGAAATTAGTGTTTGTGGACTAAAAGAGAATTAGAAGTAATAAATGTGTTATGGAGACTAAAACCCTAATTGCAATGGAAACCTTAAATTGGACTAGTAACCCTAGGAAGCAACTAGGCTTAATAAACCTTGAAGGCCTGATCAATGATAAGGAAATTGGATGTATATTTCAGGATCATCTTGTGTGCTTGCTTGTTTACTGGATTTCTTATTTAGTTGGATTATTTTTGCACTCAAGTCAGCTTGATAGGTATGTGGTTAATTATGGTTAATCGCATTAGTTTCCTGAATGTTTTCTAGATGATTCATCGCATTGAATGCAACCTATCAGTTTGGATGTTCATACTTGCAAATTATAAAGTCACTATGATTATTACAATTATAATATAAGTGTCTATTCTCGCACCTACATGCTACCCTGATGGATGATGCTAAAAAGTCAAGCCCAAGAGGGAAGACCCATGGGCACCATGAGTGGTGACCCCATACACCAATCTTGGGATAGAGAAGGTGGTCTTTATTGCATGACTAATGGGAACCATGAGAGGTGACCCCAGGAACCAAGCTTGGGATGGAGAAGGTGGCCTTAAGTCAATGGAAAAATAGAAACCCTAAGGAGGGTATTCCAGGTTTAGGGCAAAAGTAGTGGAGAATGTCACATTGAAAGCGTAAATTGGCTTGATAATTAACTTGATTGTGATATTTAGATTGTTAGCCATATGTGTGAAATTTTGGTTGTCCCAACATACCGGCATATTCATTTATGCTGACTGACGTTTTGTTTGTCAGTGTTTTAGGTACAAGTTGAAAAGGACAAACAGTAAAGTGGCATATTGTGAAAATAAGAAATAAAGTGTAAGGAGTATTAGTTAGAATAGATTCCATATGTGGATAGAAGTTAGATATCCAAGTTTTTTTAAAAGGTATGCAAAGTTTTATTTCATTCCATATTTCAGTTTAGTTTGGTAGAATTTCATAATTATTACTGATTATTTGTTGAACCTTTGATCTGGTTTATTGGGATAATGGATCTGACCTCTTAGTCTCCCTTAAGTGGGGGCTGGGAGACGGGGTCGTTATATTTGGTATCAGAGCATCGGTTCCTCATTTAATCTTTAATAATTGTTAAATTTTACAAATTCCATAGAATCGAGGGAGTTATTAGAGGATTTTTCGAAAGACAGAGGTGTCTAGAAAAGGATCACATCCGGGGGCTGACAATATTTTCCTCTGCACCGCTAGTCGGAATATGAGGACTCCCCGATTTGTGTGACTGCTTGGCCAATGTCTCAGGATTTGACTCAAAATAAGATACCTTTAGGACTCTCTCATCTTGTTCATCCCTTCTCAACTCAAATGTTGTTACGGATTTTAAGGATTAGGGTTTTCTCTCTCTTCCTCACCCTCTTGAGGTATGGGTAAAGTTGATAAGGTTTAAGGAATCCTCTGCCAAATTAATGAAAAGCATGTAAATAAGATGTCATGGACATAAGCTTAATGGTTTAAGCATAAACTAAAGAATAGTTGCATGCTTAGATCGTATGACATATGTTGTCATGCCCTTATGAGAGACTTGAGGCTAGAGCTTCTTGTCAGGAGGATGAGTAGAGAGAGTTAGTCTTAGAGGTAGAGACCTCCATTATAAGTAGAGACCTAATACATCCTCTGAGGATGATGCTAACCCTAACCCTAAGTGAAGGTTAGAGAGAGAGATGACACGATGAGCTAGATGTCATGGTAGAAAATATGTGTGAGTGGACATGCTTTTAGTTTGGATACCCATGACAATATGAGCCATGTGAGGTTGGATGACCTAGTACCGTGGCGATCCAACCCTATGAAGGGTCGTGCACGTTAGGATGAAAGATAACTCCTTCATTGATGAGGTTAGAGAAGAACCTATAGAAACCCTATGGGCTTATACGAGTAGGGAATAACATGCACCCAGGGTACGTCAATAGTGCTGGCAGTAGGTTAAAACCGATGCCAGAAGGGCATGGTGGATAGCTTATGAGATAAGCATAAAGAGGTATGGATAATCTTGAGCGAACATTAGTTTGAACATAGGCTTCACCCATGTAGGGGTATGCTTGTGACCTTGATCCATCTTCATGGAGAGAGGACCTCTAGTAGTAAGGTTGTTTGTAGGGTTAGATCTATGGTGAGAGAGAGAGCAATACCCAAGCAAGTAGGATTGGAAGCTTAGACTCCGAGATATGAGGAACAGTGGGGAGTTGAGGATGATGCAACCTAAGTGGATGGTTGCAGTTGCCTCACACATGATCCCTGGAAGCTTAGGGTATCTTGGTTGCCTTTAGAGGAACCAAACCCTAGAGAGAGGATGAGGCTTCTGGTACCTATGTACCTATGGTATAGGTGTTCACCTTCTAGGGTTAGGAAGAAGAGTTCCTTAGACCCTAAAAAGGTTTAGTAACAAGTTGTGAGGCCTTATACCTAGTTGGTTGTCCTTGAGGAGGACCCCACTATGAAGTGTTGTTCAAGTGGAATGATAATAGGATGTGCACGTTATACCTTGTACATGCTTGGTTCATGGTTCAAAGGTTGAGCATGCAGTTGGACAACTGTCACATAAAGAGGTGAACCTAGGGTTCCTAGATATAAGAGGGGAAGTAGTAGTGCTTGGTGCACCTGATGCTCATGACGAGACTTGAGGTTCCATAGATTGAGCATGATACTCCTCATGTTTAGAGGAATGGGAAACCCTTTGGTTTAAGGTGTATGTTTTATGAACCTCTCACATATAGGTTGGTGACATATGATGTTGGTCCAATGTCGAGGAATGAGAATAAGTATGATTTATCAGGGAGACCTAGCATGGTTTAGTAAGTGGTCTTCCTATTAGCTACGTGCTTTAGTAGCTTGATAGGACTAAGTGTGATCATGCGGATGTAAACCCTAGACATAAGGACGTTTGTGACCTTTGTTATCAAGATGTAGTTTCCTCCCATCCTGGGAGAGGGACCCTTTTGTAGGGTGTATACCAGTTTTTGTTGGTTTTGAGGTAACCTAAAGAGGTCTCATAGGATTTTGAGAAGCTAAGTGAAAAGTACATAGTATGAGAATGAACCTGTAAACCCATAGATAACCATCTCTAAGTGCATGTGGATGTGTTACCATGGAGGCAACCGGTATGGGGCCTGACCAAGGTAGGCAAGTCTCCATGACCCCTATGAAAGGATGAAAGTCAGCCCATGAATGCAGAGAGAGATGATGAAGACTTGGGTAAGGTTCTAAGTTGGACATGTACTATATTAGAATCCTAAGTCCATCCTAGGGTCAAGTAGGGATAAGACCGATGGAAGTAGGAGTTGCCTAATTCCCTAGTTGCACATGACCATAGGGTCGGGAGGTAACAACTAGCATTGTCTGAGGGCCATGGGTTAGGAGATTGATCACCTTCATGAACTCATGGGACCCAAAAGGCAGATGAGGAGGGCACTCTCTAGATGCATAAGGGAAAAGGGATAACCCCAAAAGTACCGGCACCCTACAAACCTAGAGGAGATGACCAAGGATTGTTTGGTGACCCAAGTAGGTTCGAGACTAATTCTCCATGGAAGTAACCTTGATATCGAGATGTTCATGATGTAGAGACATGTGATGCACATTTCCGTTTAGATTGTAGGTGTACCGACAATGTGGGATGTACCATCTATACTCTTAGAATGGGAAGAATTCTATATTTGGTCAATAGCTAAATGCTTATTTCCTCTTATTATGAGAGTGAGAGATAGGATAATATGTATGTCATACACCAAGGATAAAGATGACGTGAGTTGGAACATTGCAATGAGGTATGAGGACAAAGATGATAACATACCCTTATGGAGTGAACAATGCAGGGATGGTTTACAAACACTAAGAGAACTAAGGTAGTCATCTTATGAGGATGTTTTTATCATGAGCTATGTGGAATTTGCGAGTTATACAAGGTTGAGTTCAAAAACTAAGAGGATGAGCTCAGAGTTTTCTTGATGAAGATAGACTTAGAGTTTGAGATGAGATAATAAGTGGAGGTGTATGTCTTCAACATTACCTTACACATAAGGATGTGAGGTGTTAACAGATGCTCTGGTTGAGATGTAGCTGCCTAGTTTAGCTAGAGGCTAGAAGAGGTTGTTAGGTTAGCCCTAAGTTTGAAAACGGAGATATGTTTGGCTAAAACTCAAATGTAACAAGATTTGTTGATCAAGTTAGTGGTTGTATGGTTAGCCATCCTAGGCCTTTATGCAATAAAAGGATGGTGGTAGAACCTCAGATGCACTTATTTGGAAATGAAGGTGATGAAACCCCGACTAGAGTGGTTTAGGGGTTATTTCTTCACTCAAGTCATCATGACATGTATGTGGTTTATTATGGTTAATCATATTAGTTTCCCAAAGGTTTTCCAGATGATTCATCGCATTGAATGCAACCTATTAGTTAGGATGTTCATACTTGCAAATTATAAAGTCACTATGATTATCACAATTATAATATAAGTATGTATTCTCACACCTACATGCCACCCTGATGGATGATGCCAAAAGGTCAAGACCAGGAGGGAAGACCCATGGGCACCATGAGTGGTGACCCCAGACACCAAGCTCAGGATAGAGAAGGTGGTCTTTATTGCATGACTAATGGGCACCATGAGAGGTGACCCCAGGCACCAAGCTCGGGATGGAGAAGGGGGCCTTAAGTCAATGGCAAAAGAGAAACCCTAAGGAGGGTATTCCAGGGTTAGGGCAAAAGCGGTGGAGAATGTCACATTGAAAGCATAAATTGGCTTGTTAATTAACTTGATTGTGACATTTAGATTGTTAGCCATATGTGTGAAATTTTGATTGTCCCCACATACCGTCATATTCATTTACACTGATCGACGTTTTGTTTGTCAGCATTTTAGGTGCAAGTTGAAAAGTAAAAATAGTAAAGTGGCATATTGTGAAAATAAGAAATGAAGTGCAACGAGGATTAGTTAGAATAGATTCTATATGTGGATAGAAATTAGATATCCAAGTTTTTTTAAAAGGTATGCAAAGTTTTATTTTTTTTTCCAGATTTCAGTTTAGTTTGGTAGACTTTCATAATTATTAATGATTAATTGTTGAACCTTTGATCCCATTTATTGGGATAACAACTCTGACCTCTTGGTCTCCCTTAAGTGGGGGCTACTGGGAGGCGGGGTCATTACACTTGTTGTTTTAGATTAATTATTATCCACAATCTTGTGCTAAATATTGTTCACTGCTTTCAAATTTGAAATAAATCTTGACTTGTTGTCTCTGAGGATCGATACCTATTGTACTACATTAGTTCATTTGTTTACAAGTGAATTGGTTAGCCACCAATGGTTAAACTCCAGAGACAATTTTCCCTCTTGTGAATTTTGTGTTTTGGTGACGACACATCACAACATCCGCATTATGTGTTCCATTAAGAGTCATCATTCTTCTTTAATAGCTTTAATATTGTCTCACGTATAGGTGTGAGTTTGGTGATGAAGTAGTCGATGCATTGGAGACACCCGTGTAGGCCTTGTATCCCATTCTCGGTTCTAGGGGGAGGAATTCTTAGATCTCTATTTTGTTTATGATGTATTCCAACAAATTACCAGATATTACCTCAAAGGTACATATTGCAGGAATAGGCATAGGGAGAGCCATAGTACTTGTTGAAATAGCTTCTCAAGGTTGGCGATGTCATCTCAAGAGTTTAAGATTTAGCGATCATGTCTTCCATGTAGACCTACGCCTCTTTATGTATAATGTTGTAAAAGAGGGCATCCATTGACCTTTGATATGTAGCTCTGGTATTTTTGAAACTGAAAGGCATGACTTGATAGAAAAACACTCCCCATTTTGTGATGAAAGTGGTCTTTTCTTTGTCTTCCTTTGACATCTTGATTTAATTTTAGCTAGAAACTCTACCCATGAAGCTAAGTACTCGAATGTGTTTTTGGTGAGTACATATACATGTGGAAGAGGGAAGCCATCTTTTGGAGATACATTGTTGAGGTTGCAATAGTTCACACACAACTGCACTTTGCTGTCTTTCTTTGGAATAGGTACAATGTTGGATAGGAATGTAGAATAGTTGACCAGCTCTGAGAAATACAAATTTTATTTCTTTTGAACATTCTCCATGATCTTGAGGCTCCATTATAGACGGATTATCTAACCTTTGATTTGATTGGGTGAAATCTATGGTTAAAGGGTAATTATTGGACAATGATTACTTCATACAATCCAAACATGTCGTCATATCTATATGCAATCACGTTGATGTAGTGGCATAGAAGATATATTAGTTGCTTCTTGATGTTTTTGGTAGACATGCCTCAAATTTGATTTTGCGTTGCTCGAGACCTGAGTTGAGATTGACCATCTCTGTCTTATATTCTATATGAAAAGGTTGATGCTCCTTTGTCATATACTCTAGGATAGGGACATCTTCAAACTAGGTGTCTTAATCATTGTATATCTATGCCACCTCTGTGAAGTAGCGGGAAAACTCTTACAGAGCATGTTTGTCTTTGAATTCTTTTAGTTTATCTAAATTCTGTAATTTTTTGGCTTTTGTGTATTTTGCAAATTTTAAGAATTTGCAGGGATGATTCAGGATGTTGTAGAGTGGGACCAAAAACCACTCTAGGATATCTACCACATCAGCATGTCATTCCTATAACATATTTTTTTATGTGAGGGGATGCCTAGCCCTTAGGACTTTGTGGTCATCCACACACGAATTTTGGAATTCTTCTCCATTTTAGACAGGATGAATGAGAGTTTATGAGTCTTCCACAACCTTGGAATTAAAGATGGCATAGACACCCTATCCTTCAATTATGTCATAGGTGTAGTCATAGGTTTCCCATGTGATGCCATAGTATTCTCCTACAACCTTATCGCCTATAGTCTCAATGTCATCTTGATTGGTCCAATCTTGGAAAACGCATAGAGGATCATAGCCATCTGCTTCAAGTTGTGTCTCCACCCTTTCTAGTATCTACTCCATGATATTTATCTAGATAAAATGGTCATATTAATGATGTGTGATGCTCTTCTTGATGTGCGAGTTCTCAGGGAACGACTGCTTACACTAGGGGTCAACATTTTGTTGATTGTGTCCTTGTTTGGAGGGATGATTGTTCTCATATGATTGATTGTTCTAGCTAGTCTGGACATAGTGGTCTTTGTCTGTGATGAGGGCAATATCCTCAATGTTGGAAGAGTTCCTTGCATAGTCATCCTAGTTGTCATTTTTGACGTCTTGCATGAAGTAAGACAATGACACATGAATGGTAGTCTTGGTAGTATCTGAATAATCTTCTATGATGGCCATGGTACAAGAAAAATATGGGTGGGGACGCTCACACTAAATCGAGATCCCACCAAAATTGTACCTTGAGTCGATGTTCTTATTGTACTCAAATGTGTCTATATTTGTGGCTCAACTCTAGAGTCATTGGTAGAAAACTTAGTAACCACTTTGGTTTAAGTCCCTTGTAGTGGACCACAATGTTGCAAGCTTCCAATACAGTTTCCACCTACTGATCTGAGATCGTGTGTAAGATAGGATATAGAACCCTAGACCCAATCGTTTCTATCTGGGAGGGATATGGATGTTCTCTATACATCCTTGTCGTCAGGCTCCCAGTCCTCTATCTACATGGATATTCATTCCCCATAAGTGTTGTGAAAATAGTACAGGGTCATAGGGAAGTTGATGTCTCCTCCTGCATGGGGGAACCCGATTGATGTTGGAAACATGAAGTATCTCAATGTGAAGTAGGAGTTTGTCTTCTTTGATGCATGTGATAGAACCAAGATTTCCATCCAGATTAGTGACAATGGTATGGCCTGATTAGTAGTTTGACTTTTGATGTAGCATTGAGGGAACTACCCAGATTTGCTGAATTCAAGGCCTACCTAAGAGGAGGTTGAAGGAGGGACTAAATCCATAATGATGAATGGGACGGTGAACATCTTAGATCTGATTTGTGGTTCAAGCATCATTTGTCCCAACATCCTTGATTACTTTGGTGAAGGTGGTTTCTTTCTTTGTTGTTGATTGGAGGTTAGAAGGATCCTTCCCTAGGATGATTAATGTCTTTAAGGGGCACACATTGAGGCATGTGTCATTGTCAATGAAGTGGGAGGGTATCCTAAGGACTTTAAGTGTTGTGGTGAGCAATAAGGACCTATTGTGATTCCCACTTCTTGGGATATCCACTTCAATGAATGAGATAAAGTGTGGGGTCATGATCAACTTGATAGTGGTTGTAATAGATTCTGGTCGTACGTATTTAGAAACATAGGCCACTTCTAGAGTCTTCATGACCACACCTTGGTGTGTTGGGGAGTTCACACCACTTTTGCTAGCAATATTTCCCCTTTTGGTTCACTAAGGAATTGGATTGCATTTGATCCTTCATGACTTGTCTCCTTGCAAAGCTCATGCATCAACAATTACTTGTTGATATCAATGGATGAAATGTAGACCTTGTTGTCCCCATCTTATATAGTGTTGGTAGGATATCCTCTATGAGCAGTCACCTTATCTTTAGCATTGTTGAGGGGGCAGCGGTACTTTTGGAAAGGCATAATGTTGGTCCCCTTTTATTGTGATGGGTGAAGTTGTTTTGGCTAATGTCACAACTATAGGGTAGGGAATTGGAGGGACCGATGTATTTAGGACCTAAACATTATGCACCTTTGACTTTGGGACATTGATTGGTTATGGCTTCTGCTCCTGGAACACCCTTGGTATGATGATCGACTACACCCTCTTCCCATGGCATGCACTCAGCCTGCTAATAAGATTTTGGGTACCTATCAAAATTATTGGCTTATGTTCTTAGACCAAGGAAACAATTAGAGCATTTTGAAACCTATTCTTTATTGCTTTCTCTACTAGAAGGACGAGTCTGCAAGCTGGGTCATCCAGTGAAGAGATCATGGCCACCATATTGGATGAGGAAGGTACTTCTTGTGAGGAAATAGTGTCGACCTCCTCAACATCTACTAGATCTTGTACGACATGTTTGAGTGTGATGCATGCATCTGTCTAGTTGCTTTTTGTATGATGGAAGTCACAAAAGGTGTTGGCATTGTATCTCATTGGTAGGGGATTCAGTGAATCCCTTATGGCTAGATACTTGAGTAGATGCTTGATATCTGGAAGGATAGTGTTGAGAGAAGCTCCCAAGGGGATGAACTTCATCTTTTGTTTGGAAGTCTTCTCTACTGACACAATGGTTGTTGTTGGCTCAACATGTGATGTCAGATTACACACTACCAAAGGAGTGCTTGCAGATGTATGATGCATTTCTTTTCGGAAAGGCAATGGTGTGTACCCATAGTAGTTTTTTGGGTTCCATGTGTACTATAAATGCATATACTAAGTCTGATAATTGGACGAAATCATGTGAGCCTATTGTTGTTGAGGTGTCAGACCTCCTCTATCCTTGATGTCTATGATGATGAGACCTATATGGTTGACAATTGTCGCTTACCCATTTTGGTGGGGATGACAATTGTGACATATGTTGTCTTCTCTTTTGCCCACTTGGACTTCTAATCAGTCATTGAGGAGGTAGATGGTGGTTGAAATGTAAGGCATATGCTTTGATAGACCCCTCCCCTTCTGATTGAATTTTAATGTGCACACCCCCTTGTATGAGCTTGAGGAAGTTACTATACCTTTGTAAATATAAGAGGGCACTGAGAGTTGGTGTGACTATTGTGGTCACCATGCCTAAGGCCACTATATATGTAGGCTTGAATTCTATATGAGCAACAAGATCCCTCCATTGTCTAACAAAATCAAAGACATTATCATTTGTTTTATATTTAGTGCTTCCAAGTCCTCCTTGGTTAGAATCTGGTCTAGGTTCCAAGAATACTGACCGATGAACCTTTCAGTCATCTTGGCCCATGTGGAAAATGGTGGTCATGTCTTGTTTGTTTTACTAGGCCAACACCAGACTGGTCAAAGTTAATGCAAAACAATGTATCAATACATTGTTGTCATTCAGGACATATACCATATCTGAGCAATAAGCCTTGATATGGGCCATGGGATCCCCCTTTCCAGAGTACTCATGGAATTTGAACATGTTGAGGTTGTCTGACAGCTTCACATATGGAAAGTGGAAAAACCACTAAAAGATTTCCAACTATGTTTCTTCCCCTCCAACAGATTTTTTTTGCATGATCTCAAGATGTAGGGGATATATGACATCGAGTTCCTATGTGATCACTTCTTTACATGCGACCACCGTAGTATAATTTGCGGTTTGATTGTTGTTGGTGACATCATGTATATGGATGTTGGGAATCCATACTCTCCCCTTTGTGTAGGGAGTGGTACCCATGAGGGATCTACTACTCACTTAATTGAGGAATAAAATTGTCCATCTCCAATCATACTATAAAGTATGAAGGAAAGGAGGTATTTTAGATTTATTTATCATATGGTATATATCATAGAGAATATATTATATATCTATAGAAAATATATCAATTCATATTATCACAAGATATTTCATATAGATTGTTCTGCTCCTATAGGGGATATTACAAATTAAATGGCTAAAACTAGTTATACATAGGACCAGTTGCAGAGGGAAACCTAGCTGTCCCAAGATATCCTCAAGCCAAATTCATATATCCATGTCCTTCAAAGCACCAATACATGCATGGTTTTGGGAACAACCCAGAAAACAAATAAAAATGGTACGTGCTAGTAAAAACTAGTATATGAGCACAATATAAGACATTTGGGCGTTTTAAGAACATGAAGCACAAAAGAGGGAGTTTTTGCAAGAGGGGGTAATTGAATTTAGGTAAGTTCAAGATAAGTGTTCATTAGTACAATGAAGCATAAATATAAGAGTGCCAACTGATAAATAAGAATCTTTCCATAAAACATTCCACAATCTACAAAATGACATCATTGTATGCATATAAAATATAGAGTAGATCTACCTATGTAGGCCAAGACACGACTAGAGATTTGGCCTAAAAGTGGTAGAGTAGATAGACCCAGGGTGGAGTAGACACACCCAGGGTAGAATAGACACACCCAAATATATATAATAAGGGTGGAAAAGGAGCACCTTGGAGGGATTCGACAAATCGTGATGGTTATACATAAGCATCTATGATAGATAAACTAGATTAAAATAATGCATGTATAACAGAGTGGCAAGACCACAATGATTAGTCAATATCACATTGACATGGGGTTATAAAACCCAAATAAAAATGATAAAGTATCAAATTGAGTCAAAAGAAAGTTATACAAGATAATGCCTCACTATTTGAAACATAGGTTCATATCCATTTAAATGCCCAAAAAATAGGGGGTTGCACATATCTGATCCTCACCACTATCCATATTTTAGGGTTGAAAGTCATAATTCAAAAGTCTTCAAGGACAGTTGATGTGAGATCTAAAAAATACAAAAATTGTTACTACTTGGTTTGGAATCAAAGGTTTTCCAAATTGTGTTATTTAAGATTAGGATTTTTTTATCTAGGATTATTTGTCCATATAAAAAAGATATCATTTTCAAACTAGGGTTTTGGTTTCCATATTAGTTTTAAGATCTTTTTCCAATTATCGAACTCTAGATGTGTTTCGTCACATATAAGTGTGGGTAATAATATGAATTTTTTCTGTTTAGGACTTATAACATCATTCTCTCTCTATCTATCATAGGGTTCAATTGTTGGCTAATTGGACATCTATAAATCCCTTTGTTTTGATTATGACAAACATTTCATTCTTATTAATCTAACGAGCTACTTGAGTGTGCAGGACTAAGATGGATGGCAAAGCAACTAGGGAAAATCCACAAGCTAAAATGTTTATATTTTCATGCAATGTAATCATTGTTGTAAAAACTTGTACAAATATATAATGTACAAGTACTTTGAATTGCATGTAAATCAAGCGTTAGATTTTCCCTAGCCAAACACCATAGTTAGACATGTCATCCTATTTAAAAAGGATCACCTTTGCACACTCACACATATAATTAGTGCCTAAATTGAAACCTTGAAACAGGATCATTCTCGGTCGACAAACTCCTCGACCGAGACACTCTCGGTCGACAATCTTCTCGACCGAGAAAGATCCAAAGTAGCCGTTAGACACAACAGACAAGTTAGTTGGCAGTTGAAGAAAGACGTTGCAAATCACTTGTTCCAGAGAGCCTGTCGGTCGACAAAAGTTCGACCGAGTAGGTGTCTCGGTCGACCATTTGTCGACCGAGATGGTCTCTGACAGCAACTGCAGAATAAATCAATTAGCCGTTGTTAAAGCAACAACTTTGTACCTAACGGCTAGTTAAGCACTTAGAAACCCCTAGAAGTTGTCTAGAACGTCCTTAAGCATACTTAGGACATTTCTATAAATAGGACAAGCCATAGGACACTAGAATTCACTTGTTACACTTGAGAATATACTTGAGCATACTTGAGCAATCTATTGCAAGCAATTTGAGCACTGTGATCATTAGTCTACATTCTCCTTAGCTCAATCTCGTGTCCTATAGGCTAGATTCTCCTATCCACAGCAATCACAAGTTCACACACTTGGCTAGGAGATCTATATGCTTGATCTAGGCATATCAAGCCTTGGGCTTAAAGGATAAGTTGTAATTTCCTTTTTCTTTCTTGTTCCTTTTTATCTTTTGTACTCTCCTTGCTACTCCTAGGGTTGGAGGCTGCGGATTGGAGAGGGTTGACTTCTCAGGTGGAGAAGGGGACTTCAAGCTACTTTAAGAAGGCTATCGCAAGGGAAGCTACTTCAGAAGGCTGGTGCAACGGGAGTTGGTGCATCTACTTCAAGGGAAGGCTACTTCAAGGGTGGCGATTACTTCTAGGTGAAGGCTGCTTGAAGGGTTTGGGAAAAGAGATTGTATTTTATGTAAATTCCTTGCGAGGTAATAAAATAAATTTCTTTTCAAATCCCGGTTGGGTAAGCAACCGGGTAGTGGATTGACGGCTATAGTATTTGCTATAGTTGGAACCACTCTAAACCTTGTGTCTCCTTGTCAAATATTTTCATTGTGGTTGTTTGAGTTCAATAATTGTTAAATTATCTATAAAACTCTATTCACCCCCCTCTAGTAGTTTTCAATTGGTATCAGAGTGAGGCTTCAAGGAACCGTAACAAGGTCTTGAAGAAATGGGTGATGGAATGCTCAACAACCTCAACATTGAAGGGACTCTTGTTGCTAGGCCGCCGGCATTCGATGGAACAAACTACCAATACTGGAAGAGAAGGATGCAGTTCTACTTCCAAGGCATCAACCGGGATCTATGGAGAATGGTATCTACTCCTTATGAATTCCCTCAAAATGACTTTGCGGAATGGGATGCAAACACGGTAAAACAGGCCCAAATGAACGCAAAAGCTGTAAGCATTTTATATTGTTCTATTTCTGTAGGAGAATTTAATAGAATATCAAATTGTGATACAGCGTATGATATTTGGCATAGATTGTCCATCACTTATGAGGGTACAGCCCAAGTCAAAAATTCCAAAATTAGTCTGCTTAAAACAAAGCTTGAACATTTTCGTATGGATCCAAATGAATCTATTAGTGAAATGTATTCAAAATTCTCTACTATTGTTAATGGTTTAAGTGCCTTAGGAAAACCTGTCCTTGAGGAAGATCAGGTATCAAAAATTCTTCGATCACTTCCTCCAAAGTACAAGCCAAAGGTGACAGCCATTGCAGAAGAAAACGACCTCACTCGCCTCAAAATGGAACAACTCATTGGTAATTTAGAAGCTCATGAAGCAGATCTAGAAGAGGAAGAAAGAAGAGAACGTGAACACCAAAGTGGGAAGAAGAAGGATGTGGCTCTCAAAGCCTCAAAAGTCATCACACAAGAAAGTGAGGAGTCAAGTGAAGAAGAAGAAGAAGCCTTAATCGTCAACGGTAAGAAGTACAAAAGGTTTAAATCTAACAAAATTTCTAGTTCCTCTACTCCCAGGTGCTTTGAATGTGGGAAGAAAGGGCATTTAAAAAATGAATGTCCCAAAGCAAAGAAGGGAAAGAAAAGCTCACATAAGAAGAAAGGAGAAAAAGCCTATAAAGCTGCCTGGGATGAGTCAAGTGACAGTGAAAGCGGAGAAGAGGTGGAATGTCTAATGGCAAGAGAAGAAAATGAAGACTCTCAAGAGGTAAGCCTAGTTGATCTTTCTAAAGAAGAGTTAGTTACTAGTTTACAAGAAACTCATGATAAGTATGTTGATGCCAAGAAGAAACTAAAGAAGGCTATAAAATCAAATAATGAGCTCATTGCCAAATTAGATAAACTTTCTTATGAAAAGAACAACATTGATCTTGAAAATGTATCTTTAAAAACATCTTTAGATGATTGCACTAGAAAGCTACTCAATTTGGAAACCAATGTTGATCTTCTATCAAAAGAAAAGACTGATTTGCTAGCTAAACTACAAGATTATCAAACTCAACCTATCTTTTGCAACCATTCGGACTATGATAATATTGTAAAAGAAAAGGATTCACTGTTTTCTGATTTAGACCAAGCAAGAAAAGATATACATAAGAAGATGAATGACATTGCTACGTTGCAAAGAGAACTTCATAAGTTAAGAAGAAAAGATATTCTTGATAACATATTGAGAGTTGGTACTGTCTTCAATGGAAGAAAAGGTTTGGGATATGTTCCAAAGAAAAACCAACCCAAAAAGACCCAAACTATGTTTGTACCCAAGAACACAATGACTAGAAAGAGAAATGAAATTGACTCTATTACTTGTCATTTCTGCTTACGTCTTAGACATTATTGTTTTTCATGCCCCTACAAGAATAAGGAGTCCGACTTAGTTTGGATCCCAAAACCCCAAACTTAGAAGAATGGAATGTAGTTGAGATATGACCAAATGCTTAATTTTGCTATTTATATTGTCTTATCTCAACAAAAGGTGCTATGCTTATTGTTATTATTTTTTCTGCATTGCTGAAACAGAAACTCTGTCGGTCAAAGTATTGTCGACCGAGCTCTGGGTCGGTCGAAGTATTGTCGACCGACTGGATGTCTTTAACAAATCAAAAATTTACAGCACCTATTTCGGTCGAAAATTGGTCAACCGAGAAATTTTCTGTGTTTTTGCTTGTGATACAGTAACCTGCTCGATCGACAAATTGTCGACCGAGACAAATATCGGTCGAACAATTGTCGACCGACTGGTTTTCTGTATCAGAACTTTTATATACATAAGCACTTAAAAGGTTTCTAACCATATCGGACCATCACATGGGTACCAAAATCTACATTCTAATGCAGGAATGGGTAGTTGACAGTGGCTGCTCCAAACATATGACCGGGAACAAGGATGCATTTCAAACTTTTGAAGAAAAGAAAAGTGGAACGGTCACCTTTGGAGACAATGGTAAGGGCAAAATCGTTGGAATAGGTAATGTTGGAACAAATCTCGAAATTAAAAATGTTCTACTTGTTGATGGATTGCATCATAATTTAATAAGTGTAAGTCAACTATGTGATAGTGGTTATGATGTGTTATTTAACAAAACCTGCTGCAAATTATTGATAGAAAACACTACAAATGTCGTTTATGAAGGAAATAGAGTTGGAAATCTTTATATCCTTAAACCAAACTCTATGAAATCAGTAGTAGGTAAATGCTTGCTTGCAAATGAAAATACCTTACAACTATGACATAAAAAGCTGGGACATGCTAGTTCACATGCTATTAAAAAGTTAGTGAAATATGATCTTGTTCGTGGATTACCTGCTTTGTCTTTTGATCAAGTTGAAAACTGTGAACCCTGCACAATGGGAAAGCAAACCAAAACATCTTTTAAATCAAAACATGTACTTAGCACCAGTAGATCCTTAGAATTAATTCATATGGACTTATTTGGACCAATGAGGACACAATCTATTGGTGGTAAACGATACTGTTTTGTTATTGTTGATGATTATAGTAGATATACATGGGTACATTTTATTGCAACTAAAGATGATACTATTCATGTCTTTATGCAATTTTGTTCCAAGATTGAAAATCTTTTACAACATAAAATATGTACCATTAGAAGTGATCATGGTGGCGAATTTGAGAATCATACATTTGAGACCTTTTGTACATCTCAAGGGTATACTCATAATTTTTCTGCTCCACGTACCCCACAACAAAATGGTATAGTTGAACGGAAAAATCGATCCCTACAGGAAATGGCTAGGACCATGATGCTTGAACACAACACACCTAAAACCTTTTGGGCTGAAGCTGTAAACACTGCTTGTTATGTGCTTAATAGAGTAACTGTTCACTCTCATTTGAAGAAAACTCCATATGAAATATTACACTCTAAGAAACCTAGAGTTGACTACTTTCATACTTTTGGCTCCACATGCTACATTTTAAATACCAAAGATGATAGAGACAAGTTTGATTCTAAATCACACAAAGCATTCTTCTTGGGATATTCCACTTCTAGAAAAGCCTTTAGAGTATATAACACTATCTCTAGAAAAGTTGAGGAATCCATTCATGTTAATTTTCATGAAGAATCGAAGTCTGAAAATCTAGATATCATTGATCTCACTAATCAATTCGAAAATATAACCATTTCCAATGATAGTGAGAAAATTCCTATATCCGATCCCCAAGTTGAAACACAACCTACACCTAGGCTTATCAAGGATCATCCCCAAGAACTAATTATTGGAGATCCAAATGATAAAGTCAAAACTCGGTCTTCCTTCAAAGATGTTGCAAACATGGCTTTTGTTTCTATCATTGAACCTAAGAAGATATCCGAAGCTCTTAAGGATGATTACTGGATAATAGCCATGCAAGAGGAGTTAAATCAATTTACTAAAAATGATGTATGGGATTTAGTTCCTAAACCACAAGATAAAACTATCATAGAAACTAAATGGGTGTTTAGGAATAAGCTCAATGAGGCAGGAGAAGTCATAAGAAATAAAGCTCGGCTAGTAGCACAAGGATATAATCAACAAGAAGGAATAGATTTTGATGAAACATATGCACCCGTAGCCAGACTTGAAGCTATTAGGATGTTACTAGCTATTGCTGCCCATAAAAACATTAAGCTATATCAAATGGATGTCAAAAGTGCATTTCTAAATGGCATCATACACGAAGAAGTTTATGTTGCTCAACCACCTGGCTTTGAAATACCAGAAAAAGGTGACCATGTTTATAAACTTAAAAAGGCACTTTATGGTCTCAAACAAGCACCTAGGAATTGGTATGAACGACTCAAGACATATCTTTTTGATAATGGTTTTTCTATTGGAAATTCAGATTCTACTTTATTTTTCAAAACATATGCATCTGATTTCCTAGTTGTGCAAATATATGTTGATGACATTATTTTTGGAGCTTCTAATGATTCATTATGCACACAATTCAGTGACATTATGCAAAAAGAATTTGAAATGAGCCTCATGGGTGAACTAACATTCTTTCTTGGTTTTCAAATTAAGCAAACACCTGCAGGAATTTTCATAAGCCAAGAAAAATATACTAAAGAACTTTTAAAACGTTTTGGGATGGATCAATGCAAACATGCTACTACTCCTATGGCTACCTCTATCAAAATTGATAAGGATGAAAATGGGGAACCTATTGACGATTCCTTATATAGAGCCATGATTGGTAGTTTGCTATACTTAACCGCTTCTCGACCGGATATTATGTTTTCCGTTGGTCTTTGTGCTCGATTTCAATCCCAACCTATGCAATCCCATTTTCTAGCGGTTAAACGAATTCTTCAATATCTAGCTGGTACTACTTGTTTTGGTTTATGGTATCCAAAAGGACAATCCTTGGATTTTAAAGCATATACCGATGCGGATTATGCTGGTTGTCGACTTGATCGCAAAAGTACTAGTGGTGGCTGTTTCTTATTAGGGAGAGCGTTAGTATCTTGGTTTAGCAAGAAACAAAATACGGTTGCCCTATCTACAACTGAAGCTGAATATATGGCAGCCGGGTCTTGTTGTGCTGAAGTGCTTTATATGTAATAAGTATTAAGCGATTATGGTTTAAATCTTCCCTCTACACCTATTTTTTGTGACAACACGAGCGCCATAAACTTAGCACACAATCCTATTTTACACAGTCGGGCAAAACACATTGAAATCCGTCATCACTTCTTAAGGGATCACATCTCAAAGAATCATGTTTCCCTTCATCATGTTGATACGGAAAATCAATTGGCTGATATTTTTACAAAACCGCTTCCACTAGATCACTTCAAAAACATTAGGAAGCAACTGCTTATTACTCCTTTGGAAGATGTTTTCTTTGATATCTGCGGTTCTTAAAACAAATACGTTTACTTATTTTGGCTTTTCAATGGACCTCTTTTTCATTAGATTTGACGGGATATCTAATTAAGGGGGAGTTTTTATTAAAACGGTTATCTTTTTGAAATGACAAAGGGGGAGAGATAAATAAAACTATAACTTAGTATTTATGAAAAACTCAATCAATAAGTTTCATAAATATACTCTTGGCTTTACATTGAAAGTTGCTATATTCCCAAATGAACTGGATTTCATGTTCCATAATTCATTGGGAATAATAAGCACACATTTTATAAACAAGAGGAAAAGCTACATAAGGTAATCTAAAGGTATGAAACTCATATGTTTTATATTTCCTTTATTTATATTTTGGAAATGTTTGTCATCTTCAAAAAGGGGGAGATTGTTGGCTAATTGGACATCTATAAATCCCTTTGTTTTGATTATGACAAACATTTCATTCTTATTAATCTAACGATCTACTTGAGTGTGCAGGACTAAGATGGATGGCAAAGCAACTAGGGAAAATCCACAAGCTAAAATGTTTATATTTTCATGCAATGTAATCATTGTTGTAAAAACTTGTACAAATATATAATGTACAAGTACTTAGAATTGCATGTAAATCAAGCGTTAGATTTTCCCTAGCCAAACACCATAGTTAGACATGTCATCCTATTTAAAAAGGATCACCTTTGCACACTCACACATATAATTAGTGCCTAAATTGAAACCTTGAAACAGGATCATTCTCGGTCGACAAACTCCTCGACCGAGACACTCTCGGTCGACAATCTTCTCGACCGAGAAAGATCCAAAGTAGTCGTTAGACACAACAGACAAGTTAGTTGGCAGTTGAAGAAAGACGTTGCAAATCACTTGTTTCAGAGAGCCTGTCGGTCGACAAAAGTTCGACCGAGTAGGTGTCTCGGTCGACCATTTGTCGACCGAGATGGTCTCTGACAGCAACTACATAATAAATCAATTAGCCGTTGTTAAAGCAACAACTTTGTACCTAACGGCTAGTTAAGCACTTAGAAACCCCTAGAAGTTGTCTAGAACGTCCTTAAGCATACTTAGGTCATTTCTATAAATAGGACAAGCCATAGGACACTAGAATTCACTTGTTACACTTGAGAATATACTTCAGCATACTTGAGCAATCTATTGCAAGCAATTTGAGCACTGTGATCATTAGTCTACATTCTCCTTAGCTCAATCTCGTGTCCTATAGGCTAGATTCTCCTATCCACAGCAATCACAAGTTCACACACTTGGCTAGGAGATCTATATGCTTGATCTAGGCATATCAAGCCTTGGGCTTAAAGGATAAGTTGTAATTTCCTTTTTCTTTCTTGTTCCTTTTTATCTTTTGTACTCTCCTTACTACTCCTAGGGTTGGAGGCTGTGGATTGGAGAGGGTTGACTTCTCAGGTGGAGAAGGGGACTTCAAGCTACTTCAAGAAGGCTATCGCAAGGGAAGCTACTTCAGAAGGCTGGTGCAACGGGAGTTGGTGCATCTACTTCAAGGGAAGGCTGCTTCAAGGTTGGCGATTACTTCTAGGTGAAGGCTGCTTGAAGGGTTTGGGAAAAGAGATTGTATTTTATGTAAATTCCTTGCGAGGTAATAAAATAAATTTCTTTTCAAATCCCGGTTGGGTAAGCAACCGGGTAGTGGATTGACGGCTATAGTATTTTCTATAGTTGGAACCACTCTAAACCTTGTGTCTCCTTGTCAAATATTTTCATTGTGGTTGTTTGAGTTCAATAATTGTTAAATTATCTATAAAACTCTATTCACCCCCCCTCTAGTAGTTTTCATCAATTTGGGCAACTTGGTCAAGGTTAAGTGTTACATGAGTTACTATTGGATCAAAATACTCTTATTAGAGTATTCTAGGGTTTAGATAAAATTAATGAGATGTTCTTTAAAAATTGAAATCACCCGTACTTGTATTCATCAAACCAACTTTATTACTCTTTTTCTTTATTCCAAAATATATGTACACCAATATTGATTAACCTATTTCGAAATCTTTCATGGATTCATATTGAGTTTTCTAACTATTATTATAATATATATATATATATATATATATGTATGTCTCTTATGATTTTCTTTCATGGAACCAAATAAATCAGTATGTCCATTATTCTTACTAAATTTGACTTGTTTATTATGTGCATCCTAATCTAGTTACCATGTAAGAATACCATTCATATAATAATCAGTTTCACAACTCAAAAAGTAGTTTATCTACATAAACCAGTTCAACTCAGTGATCCTAACATTCAAAATATTATCTATTTTTCTATCCAAACATTCAAATCTTTACATTCATATTGATTGATCTTTTCAGAGATACTCAACTTGTAGGCTACCATGAAGCAGTCATATACTATTATGGGAACATGCATACAAGAATGGCCAACTTTGAGGAATCTATTAATTGATATTGACATGTTTTAACAATATGTTAACGTAAGTATTAGTTACCATGACCAACATGTACTAAGTCGTTTGCATCATATTTATTTTGTATATCTATATAAGGTTACATAATAATTAGATATATAGTGGTTCTCAAGGTTATTTAACATGTTCTCAAGTTCAACTGCTATAAAGGCTCAAAATACTTACACATTGTTGATCAGAACTGGCCTTTGATGCTCACATGCTCTGGTTCATGACCCCTTGATCTATTGGAGTCCAGCCGAGGATGAACTTTTCAGTGTCAAGGGAGAGGAGATCAAGGTCATGCAGAGTTGAGGTCGACATATTTGGTGGTGAGGAGACACCTTCTACCTCATGCCGTTGGCACTATGTAGATGATGAGGGTTGAATCTATCTGTATACTCAAGCTCCTTTGAATTGTGATATGTGTCAAGGGGGATGAGTGGCATCACATGTATTTATGTTGAACTTAGAGGATGATTTGAATAAATGTATTCAATGCATTAAGGCTTGTATCAATTAAATGTTTGGTTGAAACTGGAGGGGTTATAAATTAGAAGCATGAATATTAAAAAAATGATAGTCCTATATTTCGAGTAAATTAAGACCAAAAAGTGTGCTAAGGCATTTTTGACATTTTAAGGCTTTTATGGGCGTAAGAGTGAATTCATCCTTCAGTATTTTTATTGACTAAATATATATTTTATAAACCATACTGAATATATTGAATGTAAATGTCATGTTTTACTAAAAAAATATGAATTTCCAATATATAATTATCTACAAAATATTTGGCCACCAAAATGGATGAAAGAGTACATCAAATGTTATATGATAAAAAAAATATTACCCTAGGATTTAGACTAATTACAAGACTGAATTAAGCCAGGGACAAAAAGGTTGTTCTTGATGTAAAATAAGGGTTTGTAAAATAGTTATATTTCAAAAATTAAGCTAATTGTTAATGTGTTAATTACAATAATATGGGTTGACTATTTTAAGATAAAGGTAATTATTTAAGTATTAAAGTACTAAAATTATTGTCTACCTAGAGGATCTCGACATGTTCAAAAAATTACTAGTTATTTAAGTACATTCATGTATTATTATTTGATCTAAACAAATAAATATGTAATTGCATTCATCATATATTGTAAGGGATCTAACCCAATATTAAGACATGTGTCACCAATCAATTAGATCAAGAAAAGTTGTGCCAACATTAGAGGAAAAATAATTAAAAGGAAAATTTTAAGAAATATTTTTAGATTTCAGTTTCTTACAACGATCTACCCCTGAAAAATGATTTCTTCCTCAAAATATTTCAATGCTAATCATATGTACTAAGTCACACCTCCCAATAAATTATGAAGTTCAAGATCACTAGAGGTTTCTAGAGCTTTTGGTCTTCCACCACACTAGAAGGAGTAACCAAAACTACATTAATAAGTTCCCTAAGTGACCATATATATTCAATCATTGAACTAAGTTGGGGTTATACATACCATTAACTCTAAGCAAATTGGAGTACAAGAAAATTGAGTTTAAACTTTTAGCAGTTTCTCGTCCCTTCCTTTTATTTTACCTACGTAAAGTTACTTACCTTACCTAAATCACCCTTTTTAAGTGTATGTAAATCTTAAAATTGATCCTACTTCTTCAATCAATAGTCATGATGGTCAATCACCAAGTTTTTCATCATTTATCCTAGATCTGGCATTAATACTAGAATTGATGCAAGTATTATTATTTTCTGTAATCTCTATTACACTTAGACAATCCTTAAGTTTAAGCTACACTCATAGTGGATAAGCTTACAAAACTCATAGAGTTATAGCTTTTTGGTCATGATGCCTAAGAATTCACCTATCTCATTAACAAATCCTCACATATGAGAGATCAAATAGGATGATGAACTTCCCCTAGGTAGAGAGCTTCAGGTAAGGTTATGATAAGACAACTCTATGTTGAAGACAACATATGCCCTATCATCATGGAGTAGTTTAGGTTTTCACCTATAAAAAGGAGTTACAACTCTAAATATTACACCAAGTTTAAAGTTTAATATTTGACTATGCTTAGTTCTTAAAGTAGTTGTAGTTGAGGCATGCTAGATAAAGAACAACTAAAATGGTTTGAGGTAAGAACTAGGGTTAACACTAGCCATAAATCTTCATGTCATCCTACACTTCCTAGTAGCTGAACTAACTTCTGTTAAAGCAAGAGATATAAACTAGTCACTAACAGATGCAACCCCTACATAGTGGATACCTCCCTGATGGGTAGGGGTAATCAAGATTACCCAAAAGTGAATCTCAACCATAGAGGCGACTTCAGGAGTAAAGGTGGCCCACTAAGATGGGACAAAAATTCTAATTTTGTTCCATGACTCAAGTATAGGTTCATCATCATCCTATATGAGTTACCAATTTTAACTAAGGATAACTCGAAATAGTCAAATTATCAAAATATACTTCATATAGATTGCTCTTCACCTAAAGGGAATGTTATACATTAAATGGATAAAACCAATTATACAAAGGACCAGTTGCAGAGGGAAACCTAGCCATCCCAAGATATCATCAATCCAACTTTATATATATTATCTTCATATATCCATGTCCTTAAAAGTACCTATACGTGGGTGGTTTTGGGAACAACATAGAATATAGATAAAAATGGTATGTGTCAATAAACATTGGTATATGTGTACAATATAAGACATTTGCACATTTTAAAAATGAAGCTCAAAATAGGATGTTCTTGAAAGAGGGGGCTAATGAAATTTAGGTAAGATCAAGAGAAATGTTCATCAATAGAACAAGGAATAAATATAATAGTGCCAACTGAGATAAATAAGAAACTTTCCATAAAATATTCCACAATCCACAAAAAGATATAATTGGATGCATATATAGTATATAGTAGATCTACCTATGTAGGGCCAAGAAACCACTGGATCCTTGGTCTAAAAGTGGGTAGAGTATGTGCACCCAGGGTAGAGAAAACACGACTAAATATATAATAATGGTGGAAAAGGAACACCTTATATGGATAAGACACATCATAATGGTTATGCATAAGCATCTATAATAAATAAACCACTCCAAAACAATGCAAACATAATAGAGTGGCAAGACCATAATGTTTAGTCAATATCACATTTTAAAAGAATATCCAATGATAACATGGTAGGGGGTTATAAAAATCAAATAAGAATGATAAAATATCAAATTTGATTCAAAAGGAAGTTGTACATCAGAATGTCTCATTATTGAAAAACATGTTCATTGGAATTTAAATGCCCAAAATAATATAGTGTTGCACATACCTGATCCTCACGACTATCCATATTTTAGGGTTAAATTCACATTTCAAAAGTCTTTGATTGATGATAATAGATCTAAAATGTAGAAATGCCATTACTCTTTGGTTTGGAATCAAAGGTTTTACATTTTTTGTAATTTAACATTAGGGTTTTCTATCTAGGATTATGTTTCCAAATCAATATTATGCCACATCCAAACTAGGGTTTTCATTCCATTTTAGTGTTAAGATCATTTTCTAGTTATATAACTCTATATGTCTTTGGTCACATATGAGTGTGGGTAATATTATGCATTCTTTCAATTTAGGACTTATAACATCATTCTCTCTCTTTCTATCATATAGTCAATTTGGTCAACTAGGTCAAGGTTATGTGTTACATGAGGTAATATTGGATCAAAACAATCTCATTAGAGGATTCTAAGTTTATATATAATTTATTAGTACATTTTTTTAAATTTAAATTCTCCCATACTTATATTTATCAAGCCAAATACTATTTTTATTTGTTGAAAAATATATGTACATCAAACCCAATTAATATATTTACATGTATTTAATTGATTCTTATTGAACTTTTCTAAATGGTATATATATGTATAAGTATATATGTCTCTTATGATTTTCTTTCAAGGGACACAATAAATGAATATATCCATTATTCTGAAAAAATATGACTTGTTTATTATCTCCATCCTAATCTGGTTACCATGTAAGAATACCTTGCATATGATAATCAATTTCACAATTTAGAAAGAGTTTATTTACATAAACCAATTCAGTTCAGTGATCCTAATGTACAAAATATCATCTATTTTGTGCTCTAAGCATTCAAATATTTACATCCATATTGATTGATATTTTCTGAGATAATTCGTAAGTAACATCGAAGTAGTCATATGCTATTATAGGAACATGCATATGGGTAGGGAAAACTTTGAGGAATCTACTAGCTGATATTGACAAGTGCTAATAATATGTTAATATAGGTATCAGTTACCATGATCACCAATTTTTTGGTATATTATATTAGACCAACATGTACTAAGTTATTTGTATCATATTGCTTTTGTATATTTATATATAAGGCTACATAATAATAAAATATAATGGTTCTCAAGGTTGTTTAATAGGATGTTATATTTACACTTGTCGTCTCCCGGTTAAGAAATTGTAAAATGCTCAAAATACTTACACACTGTTGATCAAAAGTAGTCTTTGATGCTTATATTTCTAGTTCATGACCCCTTTGTGTTTATTGGAGTCTGGTCAAAGATGAATGCTGAGGCCAAGGAGACCATGGTCAGGTAGATTTGAGGTTTGCATGTGTAGTTGTAGGGGGATGTCTGCTACCTTGTATCACTAGCTGTAGGGTAGATGACAAGGTTTGAATCTATCTATATACTAAATCTCCTTTGAGTTGGGATGCGTGTCAACATGTTGGGAAAGGTAGAACTACTTCTCAAATCCTTGGGTTGGTGTCATCATGATTGAGCATGTTCTAGCCTATGTGTTGGTTGTAGATCATGTGGGGTCATTGCATATGTGCTAGTTGGGTAAAAAAAGGTCTCCGAGTAGGATTCTTAGCCTACCCCCAGGGGAGTGGAATTAAATTTAATTATGTTTTAAACTTAGTGGATGATTTGTGTAAATGTGTTCAATGATTAAGGATTGTATCAATTAAATATGTAGTCAAATACATTTCAATTGGGTTGAAACTTGAAGAGGATGTAATTAAAAGTAGGTGTATCTAAAAATGATAGTCTTATATTATGTGTAAATTAAGACCAAAATATGGGCTAAGGCATTTTGGACATTTTAAGGCTTTAGATGGGCATAAGAGTCTATTCATCTTTTAATACTTTTATTGAAGCTAAAATATATAATTTATAAACCACATAAATATTTGTAAGTTATTTTATTGAGTTATTGAATTTAAGTGCCATGTTTATAAAAAAAGTATATATATTACCATATATCCTACATATTTAATTATTTTAAAAGTTTTGGATAGAAAAATGAATGAGGGAGTACATCAAACATTATATGACACAAATAAAATATTATCCTAGGATTTAGTCTAATTATGACACTTAATTATGCCATGAACAAAAAGTTCATTCTTGATGTAAATTAAGGCTTGGTAAAATAGTTATATCTACTTAATTAAGCTAATCATTAATGTGTTAATTACAATTAGGTGGGTTAACTATTTTGATATAAAGGTAGTTATTTAGGCATGTCCCAAAAATTTCTAGTTATTTAAGTACATTCATATATTATTTGATCTAAACTAATACATATGTAATTGCATTTCATTATATACTTTTTGGGATCTAACCCAATATTAAAACATGTATCACCACCTAGTTTAGATCAAAGAAAGTTATAACAACCTTAGAGGAAAAAGATTTATTAGGAAAATGTTAAGAAATATTTTTAGATTTTGGTAAGTTACACTATGTATGGGTTGTAGTAGTTGTCATATAGTGGATACATAGAATGCAAATTGGGGATGGTTCCTTGGCTATCTATGTACTCTATTTGAGCTTATGTAACAGTGTTGTCCTACTCAACCCCCCTATATTCTGCTTGTGTGGCTGCAACTTCTTCTTTCTTCTTCTATATGGCTTCTCCTTTAGGAATAAAGAACGGTGTTGCTACCTCTAGATGTATCAGGACCATGCCAATGTTTTCAAATGGCTAACTTTGATAGAGCCCTGGCTAGAATGCTAATAGATGAGGTGGGTAGGAACCACAGGTGTAGTATTTGAATAATGGCATGGATGACCCAGTGTGTGTAGCTCCTTGTCTGGTGAACCCTAGATAGTGCCACCCGCATGTATATTATGACTTGTTGGAGGGGTAAAAGGAATGTTGGAAGGTCTCTCTTGTGAATGTCTTTGTGCCGCTGCTACTTTAGACATGGTGGCTTCTTCATGACATTTCTCCACCTTTTTAGGCTTGTCTTGCTTGTTGTGAATGGCATCCCCATTGGTGCTACCATCATATTGACAATCTATATTGTTGTTCCCAACCATCAGGACTGATTGTTGGCAATACCAGGTGAGGTATGAACTTCTTGCTCTTCTCGTGATGTCCTAAAATTAACTTTACCGGGATTCAAAAGTAGGGTGTAACTTTATGATAACATAGGGCATGCTTTGGGATGGGTCCCTCTGTACATGTCATATTAGATAAGAGATTAAAAGGGATCCTCCCTTATGGGGAGAGTGAGTAATTAGGATGCTCCCATATTTCTTGTGACTTTATTATGATAAAGGACAACAATTGAATTTTTATTATTTTTCTTAGTTTTGGTTCTTATCCCTAGATTGTGATATATGAGGAAACGTTTCCACTTTTTTGTGAGACATGCTTGGCAATGCCATGTCATAAAAGCAAATGATGGTGGATGTGATGTTCCATTGGGAAATTCTCCTAAAATCATAATCTGAAATAGGATAGAAGGTGGGGTTTGAGTGGTTGATCAAGAGTAAGGTAGCACTTAGTGGGCCACTTACTATGCTCAATCCATCACTTTTCTTCCTATAGGGCATCCTTGTCTAGTGGGGTTACCAAACTAAAACCCTTGGCAACATCCATGAAACCCTGGCTTCCTCCTTACTTGAGGGGTTTCTCCGAATAGTGGTTTGCAAGGAGGAAACTCGGCTTGGCCTTTCATTTTTGTGGCCTTCAGAAAGAAGTCATGGTCTAGATTTAGGTCATAGTCTAGGACTCTATTAAGAAAGAAGAGTTGAATGATTGGACCAGTTTTAGGTTGTGGTCGAGGACCCAAAAAGAATTTGAAAGTCAAAGTAGGATTAGTTCAGGTTCATAATCGAGGACCATCATGGGGCAGACCCGACAATGATGAATAATGTCTCACATAAAATGGAGGAACCCCTTGTTCGTATGAGTTTTGGGGATATGTTTTCCTTTTTTTTTTTACTAATCTTTGTAAAAGAATTTTTGAAATTGTCAAACTTTGAAAAAAATATGGTTTAAATTTGTGTTTAATATTGTTCATTTTTTTGAAAAGGATCGTTTGAAATTTGAGTTTGAGATTGATAATCATTGAAAAATATTGTTTGAAATTTGAGTTTGAGATTGTTAATCTTTGAAAAATGTTGTTTGACATTTGAGTTTGAGACTGTGAGTCTTTGAAAAAGATTGTTTGAATTTGAGTTTGAGATTGTTAATTTTTGAAAAACATTGTTTGAAATTTGAGTTCGAAGTTGTTAATCTTTTAAGAATATTGTTTGAAATTTGAGTTTGATATTGTCAATATTTGATATATGATTGTCTGAATATGAGTTTGAGATTGTTATTATTGAAAAAGATTGTTTGAAATTTAAATTTGAGATTTTTAATCTTTGAAAAAGATAGTTTATTATGCACGTCAAAAAAGGGTTAGAAACAATCTCAATAATATTTCAATAGTGAAGAGAGGACATATGCAAAGGAAGTCAATACCCCCCTTTTTAGCCCATGAGTTTAGATCCACACTACATCCTCACTCAAGTGTGAAATGTATAGGAGGGGCTAGTCCTTATCTTCTCTATAGATATATGGAACTCATCAAGGGGTATCCCATATTCAACAGATAAATGAATTGCTTTGTATTTGTAGATCTCAATTCCTAAGATATAGGATGTATGTGCTCTACCTTAGGTCAATATATGTGCTATGTCTTAGGTAAATATATTTGCTATGTCTTAGGTCAAGAAACTTTTGAGATCTATATCTGTAGATATCAATTCCAAAGATATATCATGCTTCTTCTAACCCTTCACAGATAAGGTACTTCCCATCAAGTTTTAACATTTATAGTATAGGGATATTATTCCCCATCATCATGTAGAATATAAATATGCTTCCACTAAATCTCTTGTAATCACATATTATATTCATTATGATCGAAGTCAAACTCTTTGACTTTTTTTTCGAATCGACGCTTCTAGTTCTGAGATGCTTGATTCAATCCACAAATTGACCTTTGTAGCTTACAAACTTTATATGTATAATTGGATTTATAAAATCTTTGGGTTGTATCACACACACATCCTCATTATTATTCCATTTAAGTAATGTGGTTCTAAGATCTATATGACAAATTGTTTAGTCATAACAAGCTACAATGGCAAGAATGATCCTGGTGGATTCAACCATGGCAATTGATAAAAAGATTTCATCATGTTCAACACCTTGAACTTGTTAGAAACTCTTTATAACCAATCTACCCTTTGACATTAGTCTTCTTCTTGAAGACCCAAAATCACCCTATGAGTTTTACCCTTTTAGGTGGATCCATACATAGAGCCCATCTTGGATACAATGGATTCAATTCATTTCTCATACTCTGGTCCCTCAATATAATCTAGGTAAGTCTGTTGACTCATCATTGATGACCAACTTACCACATTATTGATCCATAAGATATCACATTTTTTCAAGATCAAGGTGTGTTATACTAGATCTATGAGTTTTGTGTGTTACATAAGGAACTTGAGATTCCAATACATCTTGTGATTCTCTATGTTTCTATTGTACCCCTTTTAGGTTCAATGTTTTCATGTTGGTCTTGAACTTTTTGAGTTCTACTTTTATCCAATGGTTATTTAGAGTTAAATTCCTCTTCCAGTCCAATGTTTTTTTCAGGACTTGGACCAAAGTTTTAGAGTGATAAACCTCTATTCCATCTCTAGGAGCATACTTTCTGGTGCCTCCTTCTCACCATGGAGGGGGAACCGGCCACCTACTCCACCCACATTCCCTAACCCCATCATTTTATAGCCCCTCCACATACTAACCCTACTACTGCACCTTCCTGGGGGATCCCACATCCGATGTCACCCTTTCTAGGGCTTGGGTTGAGATAGTGGCAAATGAGGTTCCTATCATACCTAGATCCCATAGGATCATAGATGATGTGGATGTCCCCAAAAATCCCTTCTTCAAGGAGAAGGACGATAGACCCTGGACGATGTTCTAGAAGCCAATGATAGCTAAGATGGACCATTACCACAAGTACTCTGTCATCACAGGTGTTGGGGAAAAGGTGGTATTTTGAACAACTGCATGGTAGGATGCTTAGATCCTGGAGGCCGAAGGGTGATCTCTACCCATTGGCTCTCGTGCATGGCCTATTCCCAGCTAGGTTCTCCAATGCCCAAGACCTTAGGAGCCCCCTTGATAATGGTCTATGGTTCTTTGGTAGCCATTTGGTGTTGACCATGCACTAGAAGTCAGAGACTGACCTCAGTCAGTTGCTTTAAAGATGACTATAGTATGGGTTACACTCCCGGACATGGGTAGACACTGGTCCAAGAGAGCGATTGTGTGAGTGGGTTATGCTATTGGCAATCCCAGAGCCTATGATTTCCACTCATCTGGACCCTTTTTGGGGTTGATGAGGATGTGTGTGGACATTGAGGAAGAGATGTTGTTGCTACTGGTGGTGATGGTTGAATTACCTGAGGGGTCAGACCTAGATATTAGAGTTTGCTACGACAACCGGATAGATGTAGTAGGTGTGTGGTCTTAAGACATCGAGATGGTGAATGACCGAGTGAACGACCCCCGTGTCATGATACTCCTCCCACTAGGAGTAGGTCCCGAGCCCGCCAAAGGTAGTTTTACTCCAAAACTGTGTCTCCTAGTCAGCGTGCAATGGGGGGAGGATCAACCCTTAGATGAATGCTGAGGTGGAAGACACAATGGGTAATGCAGTTCTCATCTATTCTATGGCTACTGATATTTCCATGGGCAAATCCCCTTCTACACCCATTATGGTAACTGATGACGGCAAAGTGGTGACTGTTGGGGCATAGAACGATGAGTTGTTTGCTGAGATGCATCAATCAAATAATATGCCCCAACCAAGTGTGATAGGGGATGTGGGGGGATTCTCTCTTATCACTAATGGTAGGAGATCTACACACTAGAGGGCTTTTGATGTCTCTGGTTCAGCGATAGAGAAGTCCAAGAATCCATTCAATGTTTTATAGGACTTGAAGATGGAGGATGTGTGTGAGAACTCATCACACTAAATAAGTTTACTCAAAACAAGAAACACGAGCAGTCATTAATTAAACATATACCCAAAAAATAAGGTAAATTAAAACTGATTTCAACATTACCACATGCTCAAAAACATTTACATTGAAGCCCAACATCTTGCTTGTATTCATAGTATGCCAAGAAGTTGATACAATTTATTCCATGGCCTCAGCAACACAATATGTACACATGAGAACATAATTAATACATGCCACATAAACAAGCATTAACATGCTAACAAAATCTCAATTCATTTAATAATATCATATGCAAACATTCCTCTCCGAACTTGAGAGTATAGGGACGACTCTAGGACATAGTAGACAACTAAACAATATTCTCTAAGTTCCATCATCACAACTCTGCCTTATTGCCACGGGTCTGACATTGATGTTTCCAATCACTTAGAAAGATGTAGTTACCCACAGGTGAGACCCATGTCCCTAGAAGAGATATAACTCTCAACACTGCTTATTGATTATAGTATATTAAGCAACAAAATAGTTTAAACTTATCAACAAGATTAAATAGATAGGAATAACAACATGCATGATTAATAAAATACAGAAAGGAATAGATAATAACTATCATAATTATTCTGAATATTAACATATACCTTGCTAACACTATAAAAAAATAAATAACATGTTCATAGATAACATCATAAGCAAGTCTAGTAGAACATCTCTATTATCATGAATAAGACTAGCAACATAAGCATAGATAACAACATTAGCATGCCTAACCAGTTGACTAGACCGACATCATAAATAGAGCTAACAACATAAGCACAACTATCTGCATAAGCATGATTAGTGGTGTAGGCATCTCTAATTACAGAGGCATGGCTAGAATCATAAACTTAGCTAGTAATATGATATATCTTGTGATGTCCCCGGATTTTGATTTCTCCAAACCCTATTGGGAATGAGATGTCAGAATCCGAAAACATCATCCAATCATATCAGAAAGCGATGCGGAAGCATAATACGCATACATGAACATACAACCATAACATTCTCAACATTCAACATGTAAATTTATACAATATGAATTATTACAACATGATTTACAGTTACATATTGAATGAAATTCTACAAGTCTGGACATGTATGCTAACAGGATCTTAGACAATAGGTACAACCTGAACAACTGCTCACTTCCCATCTTTTATCCCATGCTATCTTTAAACCTAAAACATACGTGAAACAACAAATCAACACACAAGGTGTTGTGTACGTGGGTAGAAAGATACATACTAATATGTTTGCATAATTGAAATAACTTGAGAAAGAAAGAGTAAAAGAAAACATTATTTAAAGCGATAATCAGGTAAACATTCCTTTTATTGCTTTCACTTTGATGCGGTTGTACTACTCATACTTGCACTTGACTTACATCAAGTGTGGGAAATATAGTATCATCATACATCTAACATGGGCCAAGGAATCAGACATCCATGTTAGGAAACATACATCCACACCAGGCTATGTGCTCTAGTAGCTACAACCCATCATACTCATTTATGTTCTATTAGATTTGGTGAAGTATAACTCATACTAGTTCAACCAAGAAATCATATCCAAATACGAGCATTCAAGATATCACATATCATATGCAACCAGAAAACTAGTATTATCCTTGACTAACTTATCCTTGATCATCTAGAAGTCTGGTCATCACCTGATTAAGAGAAGACCACATACTATCATCAGATTCTCATCATCTTAACCCTAGTCATGCTCATTAGGGTTTATATTATCTCATTAGGATATTCCCATGTTTACTTGCATTGTTGTCTTATATTTATCTTACTGATGTCATTTTCCAGATTATGATTCATTATCTGAATATTAGGTTCCATATCCTTTTTATGCACATAATAACCCTAGTTTATATACATTATTCAATTTAGGGTTACAACCCATGTATTAAGGGTCATCTTCATATAACATGAATTCTATGCATATAACTGATCTCATATTTATATATTATATTCCAGTTACAGATATGAGGGTTTTCTGTAAATCTCATCATTTATTGAGCATGTATGCATTTAATACATTATCTTTAGTGTTATTAGCCCTAATTAGCCATATTAATCAAATTATATGGTTTCGTACATAAACATGACCATATTTGACATCATATGCATTATAAACATGATTATAGACTAATTAACATTTTCCCATAATTTTATGTCATCATTTTCTATTTATTATCCATTAAACGAGCATTTCACAACTTATATGATATAACTGAGATTAGTGCATAAAATAACAGATATTATGCTTCCACTACATTCTACGCATTTTTCTGAGAATTTTGGTATATTATTTGTATTTTTCTGACAACAGAGCTAATTACTAGGAATTATACAAGATCTGGGAATATTGAAGGAAAAATACCTTTTTTTGGCCAATTGGCCTCCGCCACGTGTCCAGTGGGGGTCGGCGCTTCCCTTTGCTGGTTGTGGGACGGTTCGAGCTAGTTCACAGGCGGTTTATGGCCGGTTCACTAGGTCTGGGCCTCGTTATCTAGCGGTTGAGCCGACCGGTCTGGGATTGAACTCGGTTCATCTTGGTCTGCCCTGGTCTACGCGATCAGTCCCAAGCGGGGCGGGACTCTGATCTTGCAGGGCGCCGCTGTGAAGGACATGCTCCGGCGAGCTCGTGACGGCTGCTGGCGTCTCCTCAGGTGCAGCTAATCGCAAGGCTACCATCGAGGGGTCTCTCTGAGTCAGGGCGATAGTTTCTTGGAGCCCGGCTCCCCATGGATCGTTGTGCCGCCGAGGTGAGCGGGGAAGGTCACCGGCCGCGGAGGGGAAAGCAGCGAGGGGAGTGAGTGGAGACGTTGGGGGCTTGAGAAAGGGTCGATGAGCATCAACGGAGTGTCGCACAACTTGAGGGGGGGTTTGATTGAAGTCACGACTAAAGGAAAGGCCCAACCGGCAGCTGCATCGTGGAGGAGGTGCCTGTACGGAGTGTGGTTGAGGGTGGATCTACTGAGTCACGGTTCAGATAAATTGCAGGCCAGGGTAGACAAAAGGGGTCTAGGCAAAGCTAATGTAGGCTATTTGTTGGCTCTTGAAGCTATGGGTAGTGAAGCCCTAAAAACTCCACCGCCGGAGTGAGAAGGTCAGGAGGAGCGAAGGTTAGGAGGGCACATCAGCGCATGAAACTCGGTCGTTGCTGGGATAGTTGGCCACAAAATTGCGAGACGAAGTCAGCTCATCGGGCGAAGGGTTGAGATAAGGGGTGAGGTGGCGCATCGGGTCTGCTGGAGTCTGTTCTCACCTCTCCGCCCTTTGCGGGAGGTTGAAGATGGGTCCTTGACCCTTGGATCAGGGCGGGAAGATGAGGCCTAGAATCGGACGGCTGAGGGTTGGCCCTTCATTAAACGGTCCGCACCCAGCCTGAACCTGGGCCACATGACACATTTATTTGACCAATTAAACCGAAATCTTAGGTCCTAAGGTTGAGAACAAGGCAAATATACACATAATTTCAAATGCTTATATCTCCTAATTGGGTGGTCCAATTGCAATGGAATTTTAGGTGTAGCTTTATAATGTCATGATGTAGATGTGGCATAAATTTGGGAGTGAAATTCGAAGGTTAGGCATGGTTATTGACTAATAACATTAATACCTAAAGTTCACCTTCATGTGACACTTAGGGCATTACATTATGTGAAAAGGATAGGCCATTAGTCAAAGTTGACACCAAAACTCTAACATTGGTTCATATGTACATAATTCCTCAAAAGCAATTAGTTCACTACTCATTGGATCACTAAATGAATGATTGGTCTCATGAGAACTTAATTAATCAGAAAGGGTGTTCATTCACAATTGAATTCAATTAGGCATCATAGTCCTCCCTCATATTTCCAATTACCTAAATTGGGTGAAGGAATCCATGATTGTATAACCAATTCCTCAATTTGGTATTGACATCTTACATAGAATGCTTGTCTCTCAATTATTGTATTAGTTATTAAAACTCAAAGATATAGGTTATCACATTCACCCTACCTTATTTGGAATTTCGTCCTCGAAATTCAACTAATCACATTCTTAAGAGGCTATTTAGGAGTTCAACTTCATATACATCATCAATGCTTAGGTTCTAAGACCACCATAGTTATATGCACTCTAAGTTGTCAGCTTAGGGTCTCGAGATTCTTGGGTGTGTCCACCCCACCTTATATATATGTGGAAGAATCATTTAAAGTCTTAGCCATAACATGACCTTATGATATCTTAGGACTACATCACCGCTAAGGGTACGGGTTTTGTTCAAGAGGAATTCAATTATATACCATGGTATTCAGATCATTCAAGTCTAACATCATTAATATGTTTTATGATCAACATCTTACAATAATTTTAGAATTAGAGGATATTTATCTTCATCATTAATATTAGGATTTTTCTACATAAGAAGGGCTTACGTAACATGCTTGACCATTAGGGTTTCACCCTATGGTGTGATAGTCATACTCATCTTAGAAGCATATATTGAGAAGGATCAAGTTATGAACTATATTTCTGATCATATATCCTATGATCCAAAAATATCTTTATCTCAAGTTCATGAGTTCAACTTTTTATGCCTTACATGTATTATGTGAAGGGAAAAGAGAATATACTAAGTTTATCCCATGATCTCAGCATCATTTCTTTCATGTTTCATATGAAGGGGAAGAGAATATTTTAAAGTCAAACTTATCATGATTTCAATCTCAGGTACTACATGTATTGTATAGGGAGGAAAATATAGAATAGGTCAAGCTTATATGAGTGACTCCTCAGATTTAAATCATCTATATAGCTCAAGTGAGGTTTCTATCATCCTATATTAGGGAAGAGAAGAAGAAGGGAGAACATGTACTTTGAGTATCTTTTGCACAAAGCATCGTACTCTCATAACTAGAGTTCATAGATTACCTCACTTGCAACTAATGATGAGATTCAAAAAATATGTCACTCTAGCTAGGACCTAACTCAACCAAAGGATTGACTTTATCATATGGGTCATCTACCCATCCTTTTATTTTACCCAATTCTCACATCTAGATTTGAATCATGCATAAGGACTCAACTCAACACTCGAGAGTAATCTAGTGTAGGACATTTTTTTTAACACATATCTCATATATTGGAGGCTAGGTCCTATGACCTTCTCCTTGTGGGTCTTACTATCTCTAGAGTTTACCACATATCTCATCCTACCACTAGATATCCTCCTTGTATAAGAGCTTGAGGCTCATGCACATTCATCTCTATCTTAACTTAGCTTATCTTAAGTAGAAAAAGGGAATGTCCTTTCATCATCAAGATTTTGCATAAATTCTACAAAATTAGATTCAACAAGTATACAACTTAAACCTTTATAAGGAAACTTATACCATCAGAGATCAAACTTAGATAAGATTTCTATATGCTTATCTCCTTCATCTTTCTTTTATATATCTATCTATCTATCACCTAATCTTATGAGGCTCTAGACTTCTAATCTAGATCTATTCTCTCTTCTAGACTGATGTCACCCCCCTTTCACTTAGATTGCATGAACACCCACTACTCTCCTGTGTGATGGACACATTTTTATATTTACATATATCTAATAAAATATTATATAGTTTTTCTCTGAGAAAGAAGGCGTCAGAGAAAACTGTCGAGGCTCGAGCCGATTGGAAAACAAAACCAAATCAGCAAAACCGAGTGTCCAACACACAGTAGATAGTCTGGTGACATGTAACCTAGTGAAATGGTGAGAACATGGTGTAGATTAGTGTAGCTACCCAGTACATATGAGCTCTATATGGAAAGGGTTTCTCACACTTATCTAAACCTAGTTCTCGAACATCTAGGTTCTAACTTAGAGGCTAAGTCAAACCTTATTCCTATTGAACAACTTACTAAGTTTCTAGGGTTTAATGTGAAGGGTGAAATTATGTTTTATGTTTCAGGGTGAGCAATTGTTAGGTGTAGCTATTGTTCATGCTCTGATACCAACTGTGACGTCCCCGGATTTTGATTTCTCCAAACCCTATTGGGAATGAGATGTCAGAATCCGAAAACATCATCCAATCATATTAGAAAGCGATGCGGAAGCATAATACGCATACATGAACATACAACCATAACATTCTCAACATTCAACATGTAAATTTATACAATATGAATTATTACAACATGATTTACAGTTACATATTGAATGAAATTCTACAAGTCTGGACATGTATGCTAACATGATCTTAGATAATAGGTACAACCTGAACAACTGCTCACTTCCCGTCTTTTATCCCACGCTATCTCTGAACCTAAAACATACATGAAACAATGAATCAACACACAAGGTGTTGTGTACGTGGGTAGAAAGATACATACTAATATGTTTGCATAATTGAAATAACTTGACAAAGAAAATGTAAAAGAAAACATTATTCAAAGTGATAATCAGGTAAACATTCCTTTTATTGCTTTCACTTTGATGCGGTTGTACTACTCATACTTGCACTTGACTTACATCTAGTATGGGCAATATAGTATCATCATACATCTAACATGGGCCAAGGAATCATACATCCATGTTAGGAAACATACATCCACACCAGGCTATGTGCTCTAGTAGCTACAACCCATCATACTCATTTATGTTCTATTAGATTTGGCGAAGTATAACTCATACTAGTTCAACCAAGCAATCATATCCAAATACGAGCATTCAAGATATCACATATCATATGCAACCAGAAAACTAGTCTTATACTTAATAAATCCCACGTACCGGAGTTCAGAGATTCCTAACTTATCCTTGATCATCTAGAAGTCTGGTCATCACCTGATTAAGAGAAGACCACATATTATTATCAGATTCTCATCATCTTAACCCTAGTCATGCTCATTAGAGTTTATATTATCTCATTAGGATATTCCCATGTTTACTTGCATTGTTGTCTTATATTTATCTTACTGATGTCATTTTCCAGATTATGATTCATTATCTGAATATTAGGTTCCATATCCTTTTTATGCACATAATAACCCTAGTTTATATACATTATTCAATTTAGGGTTACAACCCATGTATTAAGGGTCATCTTCATATACCATGAATTCTATACATATAACTGATCTCATATTTATATATTATATTCCAGTTACAGATATGAGGGTTTTCCGTAAATCTCATCATTTATTGAGCATGTATGCATTTAATACATTATCTTTAGTGTTATTAGACCTAATTAGCCATATTAATCAAATTATATGGTTTCATACATCAACATGACCATATTTGACATCATATGCATTATAAACATGATTATAGACTAACTAACATTTTCCCATAATTTTATGTCATCATTTGCTATTTATTATCCATTAAACGAGCATTTCACAACTTATATGATATAACTGAGATTTGTGCATAAAATAACAGATATTATGCTTCCACTACATTCTACGCATTTTTTTGAGAATTTTGGTATATTGTTTGTATTTTTTTGACAACGGAGCTAATTACTAGGAATTATACAAGTTCTGGGAATATTGAAGGAAAAATACCTTTTTCCAGCCAATTGGCCTCCGCCACGTGTCCAGTGGGGCCGGCGCTTCCCTTTGCTGGTTGTGGGCCGGTTCAAGCTAGTTCACAGGCAGTTTATGGCCGGTTCACTAGGTCTGGGCCTGGTTCTCTAGCGGTTGAGCCGGCCGGTCTGGGATCGAACCCGGTTCATCTTTGTCTGCCCTGTTCTACGCGATCAGTCCCAAGCGGGACTCTGATCTGCCGTGAAGGAGATGCTCCAGCGAGCTCGTGACGGCTTCTGGCATCTCCTCAGGTGTAGCTGATCGCAAGGCTACCATCGAGGGGTCTCTCTGAGTCAGGGCGGCAATTTCTCAGAGCCCGGCTCCCCATGGATCGCTGTGCCGCCGAGGCAAGCGGGGAAGGTCACCGTCCGCAGAGGGGAAAGCAGCGAGGGGAGTGAGTGGAGATGTTGGGGGCTTGAGAAAGGGTCGATGAGTGTCAGCGGAGTGTCGCACAACTCGAGGGGGGGTTTGATTGAGGTCATGACTAAAGGAAAGGCCCAACCGATAGCTGCATCGTGGAGGAGGTGCCTGGACGGAGTGTGGTTGAGGGTGGATCTACTGAGTTGTGGTTCAGATAAATTGCAGGCCAGGGTAGACAAAAGCGGTCTAGGCGAAGCTAATGGAGGCTCTTGAAGCTATGGACAGTGAAGCCCTAAAAACTCCACCGCCGGAGTGAGAAGGTCAGGAGGAGCGAAGGTTAGGAGGGCACATCGGCGCATGAAACTCGGTCATTGTTGGGATAGTTGGCCACGAAATCGCGAGACGAAGTCAGCTCGTCGGGCGAAGGGTTGAGATAAGGGGTGAGGTGGTGCATTGGGTCTGCTGGAGTCTATTCTCGCCTCTCCGCCCTTTGCGGGAGGTTGAAGATGGGTCCTTGACCCTTGGATCAGGGCGGGAAGCTGAGGCCTAGAATCGGACGGCTGAGGGTTGGCCCTTCATTAAAAGGTCCGTGCCCAGCCTGAACCTGGGCCACGTGACACATTTATTTGACCAATTAAACCGAAATCTTAGGTCCTAAGGTTGAGAATAAGGCAAATATACACATAATTTTAAATGCTTATATCTCCTAATTGGGTGGTCCAATTGCAATGGAATTTTAGGTGTAGCTTTATAATGTCATGATGTAGATGTGGCATAAATTTGGGAGTGAAATTCGAAGGTTAGGCATGGTTATTGACTAATCACATTAATACCTAAAGTTAACCTTCATGTGACACTTAGGGCATTACATTATGTGAAAAGGATAGGCCATTAGTCAAAGTTGACACAAAAACTCTAACATTGGTTCATATGTACACAATTCCTCAAAAGAAATTAGTTCACTACTCACGGGATCACTAAATGAATGATTGGTCTCATGAGAACTTAATTAATCAGAAAGGGTGTTCATTCACAATTGAATTCAATTAGGCATCATAGTCCTCCCTCATATTTCCAATTACCTAAATTGGGTGAAGGAATCCATGATTGTATAACCAATTCATCAATTTGGTATTGACATCTTACATAGAATGCTTGTCTCTCAATTATTGCATTAATTATTAAAACTCAAAGATCTAGGTTATCAAATATCTAGAATGATAATTATATCTAGAAGTAGCAATATATCTATCAACATACATATATTCACAACATAAGCATATCTACTATCTTATAATGCACTAAATATCATCTCATTGTAAAGAGAACGAACACAGGTTATCATTCAATGTGAAATGTGTTTTATAAACCTAAACATATATTCTACATGATTGTATCACATCTTTTAACAATGTTCCATGTTTTGCCTTAAGCAATAAATACTATACAGCTGGATTACATACTATTATGCCCTGAGGAAGTGAGACGTACCGCTCAGATCCAACCTTCAGTTGCGAAACCCAAGCCAGTGCCATACAAGGTCAATGGAAGAGCCAGACTCCACGACCTCCCACCTCGTGGTCAGTGCACGGGAACCAAAGCAGGACCGCAGTCTCATGCTTAAGTGGCCTCAGCCACAGGGTCAGGCTACCCTCTTCCTAGCCCGCCTTGGTACAAGTATCGACGCTATTGAAACTGAGCCATGGGTTTGTTCACCATGCTCTGAGCCATGAACGCATTCATGCTCCCAAATCACATATCCTGAGCCATGGGCTTGTTCACCATGCTCTTCACATATTGAGCTACGGGCCTGAATCCGCACTCTAGAGTCTACAACTAAAGTTGCACTCTTACCTCCTCACTTTAGGCTAGAAGAAACCTCGCATACTCAACAATATGCGCTCTGGGTTAACCCACAGGAGAACCCGTTTCACCATCACCATCTCCTGACGATGATGGATCTATGGCCAGGGCAAACTATATGAAGGTTCATCTATAATTAGTTAGTACATTTTAAGTAGATTGTTGAGGCAACCAAGTTGTAGCACATGCATAAAATAAACTACATTATTATTACCATCATCATGTTATTCCGGGATCTCAATCCCCCATCACAAGAAACCACTACTTCAACAGGAAATCTCATCACTTGGGATATCAATCCCAGATCATCATCAGAGGATAACACCTCAACTGGGCACTTTAGCCAAACTCAGGTCCTCAGACCAAACACCTATATAATCTCATCATCAAGAGTAACCATCAAGTAGTGTTACTCAAACATATATACCTCATAGCCCTTTACCTGGCTATGCATCTGTATGAAACACCTGCATGGTTAGTATGCACAATCATCATAGATTAATAGAAGGATCATATTATTAACATAGGGTGACCTTGAGGATTATATGTTTTTTCATTCATGTCTCAACCTGTGACCATAGACATAGGTCATATCCTCATGCAAGTTATCTTATATGCTTATCATTTCCTCAACATTATACATATGATTCAAGATGATCATAACATAGGTATTATCATGGCAAGATACATAGATATAATCTACTATCACGATTACCATTAAGCATGTCAAGAGTTACTATCAAAATCAACGTGATTCATGAACTAGAGCTAGCGTATATGTTTCCATAAGAGACAAGACCCTCACTAGAAGCACCCACTATCCTCACCAAAGGTGTGATGGGTAGGGCACCCTCACTAGAGATGGTATCGGGCAGATCACTCCCCACATGTCTCCCAACACTACAACCACCTAACGGCCAAGCAACTGCTCTACATATCGGCTAAGCACTCAGTAGGGTATCGGGCTACTACATGTATCAGTCAACAAGGGACCAAACCATCTCGAGCACTCATGTGTATTGTGCGACGCGTGCCGTGCACCTCTGTGTCGTGCAACACTGTGTCGTGCATCACATGCATATCGGGCAACCAAAGCGTAACGACCATTAGCATAATGTGCATCTCGGCGAGAGGGATATCGTGCAACAACGCGTGTGCGCAAGGTGTATATCAACCTCAAAGCCTAGTGTGTAGCTCCTCTACAGAACAAGTCACACAACGGTGTGTCGTGCCCTAAGTCTGTATCGTGCAACCGATATCAGGCATCCATGTGCAACGACATGTCAGGCAACAGGTGTAAAATCTAGGGTTACTATCGGTCATTGCCACAACGCCATAACGCCCAGCCCAAGCTAGCCACTGAGCTCCCTATCGTCCAGGGTGCAATAGGTACTAGACTATCATCTCAAGGTTAATTGCATCGGGCAGCACAACATGGAACAACGCCCAAAGGTGCAACTCATCCTGACGTTCTTCCAACCTAGCCATGACCTATCAGCCCACACTCAAGGCAACAACCTAGGTATAACGCCCGACACATGAAGGTCAGCAACCAAGAGCAACGCCCGACACAACCACAACATGTGTCGTCCAAGGCTCAAGATCAAGAGGGGATATCGAGCAACACCAACCCCAAGGCCATATCGGCCAAGATGCAACCCGACAGGGTCACCACCAACCTCAAGCACAAGGGCACCAAAACCCTAATGGATCAAGAAGATGACTCACCTCTCAACTATCGAGAGAGAGAGGTCTTTCCAAGCTTCTTAACACCAATCGGGCAACACAAGGTTCAACCACAACCAAGGTCTACTACCACTACAAAGCTCACCTCTAGAATCCATGGTGAGAGAAGGGTGTTTCTCAAGCAACTAGAATACAAGCTCACCTCTCAACTCAAACGAGAGATGAGTATTGCTCATATTTCTAGAATCCAAGCTCACTCCTCAAGACCAAGGAGGGAGAGGGGTGTTGCTCAACAAGAAACCCTAAAACACATGGTTCGACCAACAAGGACAACTATACAAGAAACTAAACTAGCAACATGCATAGCCGATATGATCATAAGAAACATACAAGAACATAAAAGAAGGTAGTGTAGTTAGGGTTAGGAGTTATGTAACCCAGCCTTAAGCAAGCTCCAAGCTCCTAGCACCAAGCTTCAAGCACCACCAAGGAAGAAGAGCAAGGCACTCTAGGGTTCGACCACCACTATAGGAAGAAGGAGACTCCAAAGCAAGGATCGGCCACCAAGCTTGCAAAAGAAGAGGGTGTCGTGCACCAAGGGAGAGGGAGACTAAGGAACTAAAGGGATCCTTAGCAAGATAAAGGGATCACATATATAGGAAGGGATGGAGGAGAAACCAAGGAAAGACAAGGCGAGGTGTCACCCACCTTGGGACACTTGTCCATGGGCAATGCCACCACTCTAGCATGTCTTAAACACATGTCCACGGCCATTGCCACATGTAAGCATCAAACACCAAGTGTCCACTAGTGGTGACACAAATGAGGTCAAGGAGGGTCAAAGGGTCCATGGGCGACACACCCACACCATGGCCGACACACACCCTGGGAGACACACCACAGGTCGACACAAGCACAAGACGACACACCTAGGCCGACACAAGGCACTCTTGCCTGACACAAGGTCCAAAGAAGCAAAGACAAGGCACCACAAAGCCCACCAAGGCTCAACCAAGCCCAAAGGAACTCAAGCAACGAGCCCAAACCTTCTTCTCAACACTAGAGGAAGCAAGGAGAGGGAGGAACAAAGCACAAACAAACCCTCGACTTGGGTTAATTGCAAGTAACACCTCCAGCTCTCAACAAAGCACAAACAAACCCTAATCACCACTAAAGGTGATTAGCAAGCAACTAAGCATCAAGGTTAAGAAAAGCAAACATGATAAGCCCTAAACAGAGGTCAAGGTCCTTACAAGCTAACCCCCTACAAAGGGATTTCATCCCCAAAATCCGAAGAGAAAAGCAAGGGATACTTCCTCCTCATGTCTTCCTCAAGCTCCCACGTGGCTTCCTCAATGCCACGATGATGCCAAAGAACCTTTATAAGAACCATGTCCTTCCTCTTTAGCTCCTTAACTCTTCTGTCAAGGATCGCCGCAGGACCTTCCTCATAGGTCACATCTTCATCAAGCTCAACCTCGACTGGTTGTATCACTATTCCTGTATCTGGATGACTTTTCTTCAGCATATTGACATGGAACACTGGGTGTAACCTATGCAACTCTGGAGGCAGCTCTAATTCGTAAGCTACCTTGCCCATACATGCTATGACTGGGTATGGTCCCATATATCTGGGTGCTAACTTACCCTTCCGGCCAAACCTTAGCACACCTTTCCACGGCGAGACTTTAAGATACACTTTGTCTCCTACCTGGAACTCCAAAGGTCGTCGACGATTGTCTGTGTAAGACTTCTGCCTGTCCTGTGCCGCTTTCAACTGTTGTTGTATCACCTTGATCTTTTCTGTTGTCTGTTGAACTAACTCAGGACCCAAAAGCTGATATTCACCAGACTCATACCAACATAATGGAGATCTGCACTTCCTGCCATATAAGGCCTCAAAGGAGTCATGTCAATGCTCCACTGATAACTATTGTTGTAGGCAAACTCTATCAAACTAAGATGCATGTCCCAACTGCCTAGGGATTGCAAAACACAAGCTCAAAGGAGATCCTCCAAAGTCTGAATAGTCCTCTTAGACTGTCCATCTATCTGCGGGTGGAAGGCGGTACTGAACCTCAACTGCATTCCCAACGCTTTGTGCAACTGTTCCCAGAAACAACTCGTGAACTGAGGACCTCTGTCAGAAACTATCGTCACTGGCACACCATGCAAACATACTATCTCATCCACATATACTCGAGCGAGCTTTTCAGCTGTATACATTGTCTTTATCGGTATGAATTGGGCAGACTTCATCAATCTGTCCACTATTACCCAAATGGAATCATGATTTCTAATTGTCCTGGGTAGACCAACTACGAAATCCATGGTTATATGATCCCATTTCCACTGCGGTATCGGCAGGGGTTGCAACATACCTGCCGGCTTTTGATGCTCAGCCTTGACTTGTTGACAAACTGCACACCTAGCCACAAACTCAGCTACATCTTTCTTCAAGTCGGGCCACCAATACAAGTCCTTCAGACTATGATACATCTTGGTGACTCCTGGATGCATAGCGTACAACGACGTGTGTGGTTCCTCGAGCATTAACTTCCTCAGATCATCAACATTGGGGACCACCATCCTATCATGATAGAAAACAATCCATCCTCAGACTCATGGAACCCATCACGCTTTTTGCTGCCGAACTCTGACTTGATCATCTGCACTATATCATCTATTTGCTGTGCATCCTTGATTTGTTGTATTAGTGTAGGCTTGACTTGCATATGTGCTAAAAGTCCATCTAACAAGGAAACTTCCATCTGCACATTCATCTGTCGCAAGAAAACAAGCATATCCCATCTATGGCATACCAAGGAGCTCAATTGTGCCTTCTTTGTAGAGAGAGAAGAAGACTTTTGGCTAAGCGCATCAGCTACCACATTCACCTTACCAGGATGATACTCGATGGTGCAGTCGTAATCATTGATTAGCTCCATCCATCGTCACTGTCACATGTTTAGCTCATTCTGCGAAAAGATGTACTTCAGGTTCTTATGATCTGTAAAGATCTGACACACTTCCCTGTAAAGATAGTGTCTCCAAATCTTTAACGCATGAACCACAACTGCCAACTCCAAGTCATGAGTTGGATAGTTCTCCTCGTGTTTCTTAAGCTGTCGTGCAGCAAAAGAAACCACATGATCTTCCTGCATCAGCACACAACCTAAACCTTTCTTGGAAGCATCACAGAAAACAACATAGCCCTTCCCAGGCTCTGGAAGCACAAGCACTGGAGCACTGGTCAGCTTCTCCTTCAAACTTTTGAAAGCTTGCTGACAACAATCATCCCACATGAAAGGTACATCCTTTCTAGTCAACTTTGTCATCGGCAATGCAATCGCACTGAAGTCCTTGATAAAACTTCGGTAGTATCCTGCTAATCCCAGAAAACTACGAACTTCTGTCGGCGTCTTTAGCTGTTCCCATTCTACAACAGACTCCACCTTCTTTGGGTCCACTTTGACTCCTTCCACAGATATCACATGACCCAAGAAAGTCACTTCTTCCAACCAGAACTCACACTTACTAAACTTGGCATACAACTAATGTTGGTGAAGAAGAGTCAATGCTAGTCGAAGATGTCAATCATGCTCTTTCCTGTCCCAACTATAGATCAAGATGTCATCTATAAAGACTACAACAAACTGATCTAGGAACGGACGGAACACTCGATTCATCAAGTCCATGAAAGCAGTAGGCGCATTGGTTAGCCCAAACGGCATAACCACAAACTTGAAGTGACAATACCTCATCCTAAAAGCTAACTTTGGTATGTCATCCACCTTAATCCTCAACTGATGATATCCGGACCGTAGATCGATCTTTGAGAACAATGTATCACCACGCAACTGATCGAACATATCATCTATCCTCGGTAACGGGTACTTGTTCTTGATCGTGACCTTGTTCAACTACCGGTAATCTATACATAACCACATTGATCCGTCCTTCTTCTTAATGAACAACACTGGAGCACCCCAAGGCGACATGCTCGGTCGGATGAAACCTTTCTCCAAAAATTCCTGTAACTGCTTCTTAAGTTCTGTCATTTCTACTGGAGCCATCCTATACAGTGTCTGTGCAACTGGATGTATTCCTAGAACCAGATTGATCTCAAAATCAATCTCTCGGGGTGGAGGAACACCAGGGAACTCATCAGAAAACACATCGGCAAACTCTCAGATAACCGACACCTCTTCAAGGCTAGGACCTTTTCCCTTGGTATCCACAACGTGAGCTAAGAACGCCTCACATCCTTGTCGTAACAAATTTTTTCCTACCATAGCTGATACTAGACACATCGGAAGAATCTTCCTATCTCCTTGGAAGATCCACTTCTCTCCATCATCATCAAACAATGCCTGCTCGGAACCACAGTCCAAAACAACCTTATACTTCTCTAACGTATCCATCCCAAGGATCACATCAAACCCATGCATATCAAGTGGTATACGATCCACTTGTATAATGTGCCCTGAAAAAGATAAGACACAAGATGGACACTCCTCTCCAAGCATCGAGGAACCATCAAGAGGGGTTTCTAACAACAAGCTCTCCTTCTTATAACTAATAGGTAAATGAAAATTTTCAAGCAGACTATAGGCGATAAAAGAGTGTGTAGCACCCGGGTCAACCAGAACAAATATAAAGCAAGAAGAAGACATATCAGAATGAAATAACTTCATCTGACCTGTCACCACTCGCGGGTTGACTATCACCTTCGGCTGACTCATAGCATAGAATTGAGCCGGTGCTTGCTGTCCACGTCCTCTGCTTCCTTGAGCAGACGATCCCGCTTGCAATGCTTGACTGCATCCTCATCCTCTGCTACTACTGGGCTGTTGTCTATCTGACCCTTGTTGATTCTGTCTCAGCTGCTGCGTCACTTCAACATCTCTATTCGGGCAATTTGACCTCCAATGCCCGATCTGCCCACACAGATGGCATGACTGGTCTCGCTGTTATGGCCTAGATGACCCTATCACTTCCACAGAAGTTGTACTATGTGCCTTAGATGGTGAAGAAACATACCCTCTTCCCTTACTCAGAGACCACTGTGATGGTACACTAGAACCCCTCATCACAGAAGGTGCTGAAAACCTTGACTTCTTGAAGCCACCAAACCTCCGTCCCTGGAACTGAGCAGGCCTCTTCTTAGACATGGATTCTCTTTTCTCCTTAACTGACCATTCAATCCTTTGGATGGATTCCACAAACGTGGAAAACCGCTCACGGTTCTCCAATGTAGAAGCAGGTGTTGACAGCTCAGCACTCAGACCTTTCTCGAAACGTCTAATCCGTTCGTCATCTGTTGCCACCATGTGAGGATAAAACCTCAACAGATCCATGAACTTGGCTTCTTACACGGTGACATTCATCGTTCCTTGGCACAAGTGCTCAAACTGACCGATCTTCTCATCCAAATACGTCTTCAGAAAGTATCTACTGACGAACTCGCACCGAAAAACCTCCCAACCAAGCACCTCACCAGGTCGCTTCTCCTGCTCGATGGTCCACCAGTGACCGACACTACCCTTCAGAAGGTAGACAGCGTGCTTGAATTTGTCTGCTTTAGGGATGTCGAGGATCTAGAAAGCCTTCTCAAGACTTGTCAGCCACAGATCTGCATCTACTGGATCAGTTGTTCCAGCATAATCCCAAGCTTCGACTCGGTGAAGCCGCTCAAAGGTCTTCCCAATACCCAATGTTTCACCATGGGGAGCCTGTGCTCTCGGCAGAGGCACTGGCAATCTCTCTACCATGATATTCATCGTAGCCATCATCTACCCCATAAGCTGTTGATAGGCAGGGTGTTCAAGAATGGCTGGGTCAGGTTGGGGGACCTCAGGCACCCGATCTTCATGTGCCTGTCCTATAGCTCCATCAACTGATGCAACATCGCTGTTCTCAGTAGCATGTTCTTCATGGTTTCCAGACATCTTGACTTTTCTTCTGCTGAGGGCAGAAGATGAATGTAAGAAAATCTAGAAAACTCACAAGAACAGACACAACCTAGTCCTAAAACCCTGTAGACTCGGCGAACCTAGGGCTCTGATACAAAACTTGTGGCAACACATCCCACTATCACACAGACAACGAGGTGTTACGCGAAAACGTGCGGAAACCACCATAAACCACAAATTACCAAAAACACAGGTTAATTAAAATCGATTGCAGAAAGCGGAAAAACTGAGAAACTATTACATTTAGATCCTCATCCTGCAAGGAAACAATTATATAAACAATGACAAGTCTTGAAACGTGTCCACAACTTAGGAGATCAGCTGTCAAGCTATCACATGAGTTCGTCACCTGTTATATATACATAACGGCCCACATCCGGCCAGCAGCAGGATATACAAAGCATTAACAGCTATACATCGTGAAACAACGTCCAAACGCCTCCAAGGACATGAGAGTACAGGGATGACTCTAGACTTTACTACAAAACAACCAAAACAGCAACAGGTCCATCTCTTACCTTCTACTGCTCTTCTTGCTGCTCGGCCGCAACTCCGCGACCACCACCATGTCTAGCTCGACCACCTAAAAAGGTTATAAACCAGCGGGATGAGACACACAGTCCCAGCAAGAAACATAACTCCCTGCCGAAACCATAAAACCTTAGAAAGATAAAGCAAAAGCAGAAGATAACTGGTAAAAGGTACAACAAGAACAGTCTATATAGCAAGGCTATTCATACCATTAGGCTTACCAGATGTACGAAAGGCATATAACCTAATATCTCTTATGGAACATGATCAACAAGATACGATTTATAAGATCTTACCGCATAACATAAGGAACGTATAAGTAACTACAAGTATAACAAGATTTGATACGCAAGCAAGGCCTCAACCAATGTTCCGTGTTTTGCCTTAAAGCAATAAATACTATACGGCTGGATTACATATTATTATGCCCTGAGGAAGTGAGCCATACCGCTCAGATCCAACCTTCGGTTGTGAAACCCAAGCCAGTGCCATACAAGGTCAATGGAAGAGTCGTACACCATGACCTCCCACCTCGTGATCAGTGCACGAGAACCAAAGCAGGATCACAGTCTCATGCTTAAGTGGCCTCAGCCACAGGGTCAGGCTACCCTCTGCCTAGCCCGCCTTGGTACATGTATCAGCGCTAGTGAAACTGAGCCACAGGCCTATTCACCGTGCTCTGAGCCATGAACGCATTCATGCTCCCAAATCACATATCCTAAGCCATGGGCCTATTCACCATGCTCTTCACATATTGAGCTACGGGCCTGAATCCACATTCTGGAGTCTACAAATGAAGTTGCACTCTTACCTCCTCACTTTAGGCTAGAAGAAACCTCGCATACTCAACAATATGCGCTCCGTGTTAACCCGCAGGAGAACCCATTTCACCATCACCAGCTCCTGATGATGATGGATCTATGGCCAGGGCAAACTATATGAAGGTTCATCTGTAATTAGTTAGTACATTTTAAGTAGATTGTTGAGGCAACCAAGTTGTAGCACATGAATAACATAAACTACATTATTATTACCATCATCATGTTATTCCGAGATCTCAATCCCCCATCACAAGAAACCACAGCCTCAACAGGCAATCTCATCACTTGGGATATCAATCCCAGATTATCATAAGAGGATAACACCTCAACTGGGCACTTTAGCCAAACTCAGGTCCTCAGACCAAACACCTATATCATCTCATCATCAAGAGTAACCATCAAGCAGTGTTACTCAAACATATATACCTCATAGCACTTTACCTGGCTATGCATCTATATGAAACACCTGCATGGTTAGTATGCACAATCATCATAGATTAATAGAAGGATCATATTATTAAAAAAGGGTGACCTTGAGGATTATGTGTTTTGTCATTCATGTCTCAACCTGTGACCACAAACATAGGTCATATCCTCATGCAAGGTATCTTATATGCTTATCATTTCCTCAGCATTATACATATGATTCAAGGTGATCATAACACAGGTATTATCATGGCAAGATACATATATGTAATCTACTATCATGATTACCATCAAGCACGTCAAGGGTTACTATCAAAAACCAACTTGATTCATGAACAAGAGATAGCATATATGTTTCCATAAGAGACAAGACCCTCACTAGAAGCGCCCACTATCCTCACCAAAGGTGTGACGGGTAGGGCACCCTCACTAGAGATGGTATCGCGCAGATCACTCCCCACATGTCACCCAACACTACAACCACCTAACGGCCAAGCAACTGCTCTACATATCAGCCAAGCACTCAGTAGGGTATCGGGCTAGTACATGTATCGGTCAACAAGGGACCAAACCATCTCGAGCACTCATGTGTATTGTGCAACGCGTGTCGTGCACCTCTGTGTTGTGCAACGCTGTGTCGTGCATCACATGCATATCAGGCAACCAAAGCGTAACGACCATCAGCATAACGTGTAGCTCGGCCATAGGGATATCATGCAACGATGCGTGTGTGCAAGGTGTATATCGGCCTCAAAGCCTAGTGTGCATCTCCTCTACAGAATAGGTCACACAACAGTGTGTCGTGCCCTAAGTCTGTATCGTGTAACCGGTATCGGGCATCCATGTGCAACGACACATCGGGCAATAGGCGTAAAAGCTAGGGTTACTATCGGTCATCGCCATAATGCCCAACCCAAGCTAGCCACTGAGCTCCCTATCGTCCAGGGTGCAATAGGTACTAGACTATCATCTCAAGGTTAAGTGCATCGGGCAGCACAACAGGGAACAATGCCCAAAGCTGCAACTCATCCTGATGTTCTTCCAACCTAGCCATGACCTATCGGCCCACACTCAAGGCAACAACTGAGGTATAACGCCCGACACACGAAGATCAGCAACCAGGAGCAACGCCCGATACAGCCACAACATGTGTCGTCCAAGGCTCAAGATCAAGAGGGGATATCGAGCAACACCAACCCCAAGGCCATATCGGCCAAGATGCAACCCGACAGGGTCACCACCGACCTCAAGCACAAGGGCACCAAAACCCTAATGGATCAAGAAGATGACTCACCTCTCAACTATCGAGAGAGAGAGGTCTTTCCAAGCTTCTTAACACCAATCGGGCAACACAAGGTTCAACCACAACCAAGGTCTACAACCACTACAAAGCTCACCTCTAGAATCCATGGTGAGAGAAGGGTGTTTCTCAAGCAACTAGAATACAAGCTCACCTCTCAACTCAAACGAGAGAGGAGTATTTCTCATATTTCTAGAATCCAAGCTCACTCCTCAAGACCAAGGAGGGAGAGGGGTGTTGCTCAACAAGAAACCCTAGAACACATGGTTCGACCAACAAGGACAACTATACAAGAAACTAAACTAGCAACATGCATAGCTGATATGATCATAAGCAACATACAAGAACATAAAAGAAGGTAGTGTAGTTAGGGTTAGGAGTTATGTAACCCACCTTAAGCAAGCTCCAAGCTCCTAGCACCAAGCTCCAAGCACCACCAAGGAAGAAGAGCAAGACACTCTAGCGTTCGACCACCACTTTAGGAAGAAGGAGACTCCAAAGCAAGGATCGGCCACCAAGCTTGCAAAATAAGAGGGTGTCGTGCACCAAGGGAGAGGGAGACTAAGGAACTAAAGGGATCCTTAGCAAGAGAAAGGGATCACATATATAGGAAGGGATGGAGGAGAAACCAAGGAAAGACAAGGCAAGGTGTCGCCCACCTAGGGACACTTGTCCATGGGCAATGCCACCACTCTAGCATGTCTTAAACACATGTCCAAGGCCATTGCCACATGCAAGCATCAAACACCAAGTTTCCACTAGTGGTGACACAAATGATGTCAAGGAGGGTCAAAGGGTCCATGGGGGACACACCCACACCATGGCCAACACACACCCTGGGCGACACACCACAGGCCGACACAAGCATAGGCCGACACACCTAGGCCGACACAGGGCACTCTTTCCCGACACAAGGTCCAAAGAAGCAAAGACAAGGCACCACAAAGCCCACCAAGGCTCAACCAAGCCCAAAGGAACTCAAGCAACGAGCCCAAACCTTCTTCTCAACACTAGAGGAAGCAAGGAGAGGGAGGAACACCTCACAAGGTGGCAAACTTGCCCACAAACCCTCGACTTGGGTTAATTTCAAGTAACACCTCCAGCTCTCAACAAAGCACAATCAAGCCCTAATCACCACTAAAGGTGATTAGCAAGCAACTAAGCATCAAGGTTAAGCAAAGCAAATAGGATAAGCCCTAAACAGAGGTCAGGGTCCTTACACTTGGTACATGTCATGACACTAGAGAACAACTCATGGATGGCCTTTCTATAAGAGGCGTCCTACAATTATATTGCTTCCTTTCACACATCACAATATATGAGGCATTATTGTAACCATCCTCCACAACCTACAATTGTTGAACCAAGGAGGTACTCACGTTGCACCCCCACATATTCAACAATATGTGCTCCAAGTTTCCCATAGGAATTGCTCATTTCACTATCCAACAAGTTGTGACACTAGAATGAATATATGGCATAGGGAAACTACATTATCCGAGTTTCACTTGATTAGTTATGACAATTTAGTGAATTAAGGATGCATCAAACAAGTGGACATACAAACTGTAATTCATTTCTAGCAAGCATTGATATATAACAACTTTAGGATATATAAAACACATGAAACTTATTGTTCCTCATCTCATCATCACATGGTACTATTCATTTCCATTTATGGGAATACACTTGTCATCATACTATCATAGGATATAAATCCTTATCACATTATCATAGGGTATCAACCCTTGTTAACATTAGAGGATTACACCTCATTCATGGATCAACCATGCCCAAAGGTTGTTAAGACCATCAAATCATTTCTTGCAAGTTCATCATTATCTTTCCATGTCTTATAACAAGGCTCAACAAACATTACCACACATGAGATACATAAGCTCATCATGATTTTACATTGAGAACTAAACGATGTTCACCAACTAACATTGCAGTGTTATCTTATCATTTTAGAGAATTCCTTTATTATATCAACATATAAGGAAGCTAAATGTGATTTGACATCATTACACTTATATTGTATAAGTTTATCATAATAAAGCATAAATCATAAAGATATGATGACCACCAGTTAACACACTAGAGTTATAATCATTAATTAGGAAGGATATTCCATGATTATATTAATCACCCTAGAAGGTTAGCATGACTAACCATCATCATCTATATGCATTAGGGTTAGGATTAGCAAGATAAGTTACATTCAAGCTATGGTTCAACACCCATACACAAACCCTAACTCATGAAACCCTCATACAATGGTGGATGCATAAGATAAATCATCACCATAAAATTCCATACCATCCTTAAGTAGGGATCCATGCATAACTCAAGGTATAACCATTAGTTTGTAGCATACTAGGGTTCAATAAACAATAAGAGACCACTCCATGATTCCATTAATCATTTAAGGGAGTTGTTCATCATAAATCACCATCAGTTGGTTACATTAGGATTAGGTGTAACAAGCTATACTTCATTTGGGCTAACCATTAACTCATTATGGTGATTATTAATTATATTCATATGAGGGAAAATCTAAGACTATAAAGGTAAGGGAAAACCTCCATCGGTTTCAAAATCATTTGTACCACACTATCATACCACAAGCATCAACCCAACATCATTGGATTATTGAGAAGGTAAAACCATTGATTGCTTACATAAGTAAACACCTAGAAAAAACCCACTTATAAAGCCATCGAGTTTTGACTTGGAAATAATCGCTATCTAATCCTAGACATCCTTTGTTTAATAACATAAATGGTACCATCAGTTGTAGGAATAAAACCCACCAATGGTTATACAATTAAAATAGACCATCAATTGTCAACAAACAAGCTCCTTAGGTTGATCACATGGAGGAAACCATCGAATTCACATCATTAGAGCAAACACATTTACATTATAGACATCATCCCATGCTATTGGATGTTGAGGTATCAAATCCTAACCATTGAGTAAGGTTCTTTATTCAAAGGCATAAGTTGATGTGTATGTATGATCCTTGAATCATTTAATTAAAGAAACCACTGGTTTAGGGTTTAAGAGAAGAAATATAGAAGATCTAGCCTCACCATCAGTTGTGGCCTATCAGATGACCATTGGTTGTGGCTTATTGTGTCACCAGTGGTTGATGGGGTCAACACTATCATCATTTCTCACCATCATATGTTGAGCTAATATCACCATTGATTCATGCCATCTTTAGTGTACTAAACCATCTATCATTGGGGTTCCAAAAGAGTCTAAAACTTGACCTAAGGTGTGACAATCAGTTGATCATCCATTAGTTCATATATAAAATGGAAAACAACCTAAAAACTCTAAGTATAGGCCATTGTTTGATAGGTGATAAGCACCATCAGTTTGCCATATAACCTGATCTAAGTCTTCCTCTACCTTAGGAAGATCGTACACATGATTCCAGGTTCATCTAGATCTGGAAACTACTTAAAGAACAACATAAAAATCAAAATCCTAAGAAAAGTTAGCTTATCTAAGCTTAGATCATTGTTTTAGACCAAGAACTTGAGTAATCAAGCTTGTAGTAAGCAATAAACAAGAAAAGAGTTACAAAACTCGCCTCTAGGAAGAAGATCAGATCCAAAATAGTAGGAAAACTTGAGCAAGGAGGGTAGAAAACCCTAGCATAGGCTATGAACTCGGCCAAATAGCACCTTCCTCCAAAAAATAAGCAAACCCTAGGTAGAAGGAGCAAGAGAGGTAGGTTCTTTGATCTTTAGAGCAATATTTACCATGGAAAACCATGGTTCCATCCAGGAACAAAGTAGGAGGAAGAATACTAGCAAAATAAACTAAGGAGAGAAGGAGATACTTATGTACTCAGTGTTTGTCTCATATTGTGGCTTTATAACTTGAAAACATAATATAGGAACTCAATTATACAATGTTGAAATAGGGTTATCTCTTAGCAATGGCCTCAAGGTCCCTTAACTAATTTAGGTCAGGATCACCAAAAGAGGGCTCCACAAACCCTAGATGAGGGTAGATCTGAACCCTAGAAGCTCCAACAAGAAGATCAATTTTCTTCTTCTACCTTAGGCACCTCCTCTACCATCAAGCAAGGGAACGAAGAAGCTCTAACAACAATAAGGGACCAAAAGTTTTGTTTATGAGCTCAAGGATAGGTATATAAAGCTTAATGATAAGGTAGAGAAGAAGCTTGAGGTGTCCCAATATCTCTCCATGTGTCCATGCCTAAGAGCTTCCATGACCATGCAAGGAGCAGCTCCACCAGTTGTGGGAGTCTGCTAGACCACCGGTTGATGACCTCCAAGGTTGACCATCAATTTCCAACACATAATAAGCATCGGTTCTTGAAATCCTACCTTACTAGGTGATGAACCATCATTTGATCATCCTTTTTAAGTGAACCACCTATCCAAGTGAACCAAAACCAGAAAATCATCAACCTAAGGCCTTCTAGGATGACCATATATTGTGACCACCTTTTGCTGACCATCGGTTGTCCCACCAAATAGGGGGACCATCGGTTGATGGCTCCTAAAGGAGCTTATCCATGAAGGGGTAAACCCTAATTCACCATAGAAGAGAATCACCACCAAACCAATGTTCAATTAAGTGCCCCTTGGCTCAACAAGCTCAAGTCTAATAAGATAAAACATCTAAGGAAATGCATGTGACAAATTGCAAGTAAAACCTTCGGTTTTGGTAAGTTGTAGAGAAGTCCAAAATGTTCATAAAATTACATAACTTGCACAAACAATGTCCAAATTGGACCAAATTTGAAACTTAAGCTTGTTACATGATATCAAAGCACATAATATGATTTATTTAATGTTTTAAGAACCAAATTATGATAATTAAGCATGTTCAACTATTTAAGAAAGGTTAGGGATCTCACAATGGGGCTGGTGAGAGGGAGGAGACTGTGTTTGACAACCATGTCTCTACTAGAAGAACAATATGTGGAGGAGACACCCCCTAAAGGGGTGGCCGATGCATGAGAAAGCAATGTGCCTCATCACATGGAATGTGAGGAGGGAATCCCAGGCCCAAAAAGGGCGAGATTGTGGAGGGCTATCCAAGAGTGGTGAGTGGGAGGATTTATTCTCTCTTTCCCAATGGATGGTTCTATGACTCAAACCTTAATGTTATTAAGGGAGCGCATATTGCCATTAGGTGGAATCCAGAGATTTGGGACATCTAAGTGATCTTTGTTATGAACCTCATTATTACTACTAGTTGTATTAATGGGGGAGGTTTACACATTGTGATTTTAGTGGTGTATGGGAATTCTTCTGAGATGTGTAGAAGGATACTATGGGAATTTTTTAAGAAGGCTAACTAGTAGGAGTTGTAGTTGCTATTCGTAGGTGATTTCAACCATATCCTCATATTTAATTAGAAGTATGGTGGCATGCCTATACTAAAATCTTACCTAGATCACTTCAACACTGCCATTGATGTAGTGGGGTTGACTAAGATTAATATGACATGTGGGCTCATGACATAGTAGAAAAAAAGAGCTACCCACAGACACATCACCTCTTATCTTGATAGAGGATTGACTAACCAGGCTGAGCTAGATCATTTCCCAGATGTGCCCATCAATTTGGGGTGCCACCCCAACAGAGATCATGCCTGGTTACTACTCAAGTTGTATCAATATGCCTCTAAACCCAAGCCCTTCTATTCTTAATTCCTGGATTGAATGGTCGTCATATGCAGACATCAAGAAGAGGGAGTGGAGTACCCCTTTAATTGGGAACCCTCTCTTCATTGTAGAGGACAAGCTTAAAAGGGTTAAGAAATATCTCAAAAATTGGGTGAGGTCTCTGTCAGATATCCCCACTCTCACAATCGATGCCAAAGGCACCTACAACAAGGCTACACAGAGCCTAAGGCACGACCCTCTAGACCCAAGCTAATTGACGAGGCTATGACTAATGAGACGTGTCTTGTCTTACTAGAAAAGGCAGAGGAGCTTAAGATGTGGCAACAGAGTAGGATTACCTGGATCCAAGATGGGAATTGTAACTCCCATATATATCAAACGACGATTAAGAAGAATAGTATGAAGGAACTTGTACACTATTTTCTTAAAGAGGATGGCTCCACTCTATTGGTAGGATGATGTTGTCAAAGAGGTTGTTAACTTCTTCTCCAACCTCTAAAATGGTGATACTTCTAATAATGCTAACTTGGTGTTGCCTCTAAGGAAATTGAGTGATGAAATGAATCAAGCTCTCCTCCAACCTCTTCCTGAGTCAAAAATCAAAGAAGGGATGTTTTCTATCAAGGATGCCAAAGCACCCAGACCAGATGGCTTCAATGCCAAGTTTTTTCACTTCTTCTGGTAGGTGACCAGAGAAGATCCATGTCATGTTGTAAGGTGGTTCTTTGTCGGTTGGGATAATGGTGATATATGTTAATCATTCCTTTCTTTGGATGATCCCCAAGCACAACCATATGTCATCTTTGGTTGACTTGAGACCCATTGGTTGTTGTAATGTGATTTATAAGGTCTTTGCCAAGATTCTAGCCAACAAGTTCAAGAAGATTCTACCTCATCTCATGTCTCCAAAGTAGTCTTCTTTTGTATCTGGATGTTCCATATCCGATGCCACACTTCTAGCTTTTGAGTTCCCACTTGATGTCAAGGCAAAGTCTAACTCTCATAAAGCCTTCATCAAATTGGATTTTGTGAAGGCCTACAACAATGTAATATGACCTACCCTATGGTCCATCCAGGCATGCTTGGGTTTTTCTCAATGGTGGATTGATATCCTGAAGCAATGTTTCCAAACTACCTCATTTTCCATATTTGTTAGTGGAGTGTTTTATGGAATGTTTCAAGCTTCGAATGGTCTTTGTCAAGGAGACACCCTCTCTCCCTTATTGTTTACCTTGGTGATAAAGTCCCTTTCTCATCTGGTGCATTTGGCAGTTGATGATAGAACCATTTTCCCTTTTAAAGTTGGTGGTATCAAGGTGACACATCATATGGTCTTTGCACATGATGTCCTATTTTTCCTTGTGGCTAACACTAGAGTTCTAAGAGGGTTCTATTCTTTCATGTTGAGGTTTAGAAAGATTAGATGGCTGTTGTTAAGTGACATCAAATCCAAGGTTTTCATCTCTTGATCTTGCAATATGGGGAGAGGAAGACTCAAAGAGGTTGTCCATCTTGAAGAAGGTCACTTCCCCATGAGATACTTAAGTATTCCGATCACTAGTGGTAGAAATTCTAGTAGCACTTTTGCCCCCTGCCTTGACAATCTTCGAGATTGCATCAACTAGTGATGGGTATCCTCATGTCATTGATTGGTAAACTGATGTTAGCTAGATCTGTTCTTGAGCGGAAGATCAGGATTTGGTGTGACCAAGCATCAATTCCAACCTTTGTTCTTTTGAAGATTCACTCTATTTGTGCAAATTTCATATGGGGATTTCATGAAGGAGGGATGCATGTATAGGATGTTGAAGATATGGCATGTTCTATCACATCCAAAAGAGTTAATATTTTCTTGAGATAAATCTCTTTGTCCTAGAGAAGTTGGATGATGTTGAGGTATGGTTCAAACTTGAATGTTTTCCCGGCTAAATGTTCGAGTACCTGAAGAGAGATGACCAAGATCTGGCCTCATCAGTGTTGATTTTGAGGCTAACAATACAGGTTGTTGGACGTTGTTCACTGTTAGAACCCCTCGATGGGTCTCCTATCACACACCCCAAGTTCCATAGGTTCCTCTCCTATGGAACATATTCCACACTCCAAAGTGGAGTCATTGCACTTATAGATGCATCTTGAAGAGTCTGCCTATGCTTGATCGACTTCATAGATAGGGATTGGTGACAGATGTCACATGTGTGCTTTGCAAGGAACAACCCGAGTCACACAAAAAAATGTTCTTTGAGTCTAGGTTCTCAAAGTATTTATTGACTCGATGCTTCTTAAAGATGGGGATGGGGTGGGCTGCCCTAGGTTGACATCGACAAGGTCATTTTTTGTTGTTTGGAGCGAATGAACAAGAAGGGAAACCTGAGGGCCATTGTTGGAATCGTCTTTTTTGTTCTATTCCATGTTATTTGGCAAAAAAGGAATTATAGAGTTTACAACAATAGTGTCAATGATTCTCTTGTTGTTTTTGAGAAAATTGTACATAATCTGGACTAGTTGTTTAAGAGAAAACAAAAGATTGGGTGGGGGTGTGGATACTCTCATTCTATGAAAGTGGGATTTTTTTGAGTAACCCATGGCATATATGGGATTTTGGTGTTTCCCTATACTTGTAATTTGGTTCCTTTTAGCAATATTTTATCTTCTCCCAGATAAATTTCCTCTTCAGGGATACAACCATGCTTTTAACAAACACTTTTGTTATTGGATTGGAATGAAAGTAGTATCATAATAACATTTATATGATTTGTGAACAAAACCTTTTAAGAAACTATTTTCCTATACAGGGTTTCATTCCCGATATTTATAAAAGACATATCGAGATACTTCCCATGCCATATCATATATGGTATCTTTTGAACCAAATTAGATAATACATTATTTAGTGTAAAACATGTTCCTAAAAGGAAATTAGAAGATTAGCTAGATTTTTTATAATCGCACCATGACAATCATGGTGTGATTCCATCTTTTTGATACATGGTCATGATACACTTACATTGTGTTTCAGGTGGAGTTCATCTTGATACACTATCATGGACTCCCTGAAGGTTCTCAAACTCTTGGTTTAAATATTTCTACTTCAATCATATTGAACTGGTCTAATACTTTTACCAAGTTGGTTATGTCTTTCATTCAAGATCTCCTTGAACACTTCTTGAGATTTTTACTTGTATTTCATTAAATACAATCTACGATATATAATGAGATCACTAGTAAATATAATGAGGTACTATTAACCACCTGTAGCATTCATTCTAGAAGGTCTATATGTAGGGAAATACAACATCAGGTAGGAAATGAAAACAAAACTTTACTGACATATTTCCCATTAACCAGCAGATCATGTCAATAACTATGCAATGGGAAGGATGGTTTCATGAAGATATACCTGGTCCTGGAGCAAGTCCAGTGGTAATCCTCATTGATGTAAATGTGCACTCTATCTTAGACGATGTCTGTGCAACTCCTAATCCCACTCAGACTCATCTGACTTCTCGTCCATGGAAAATAGACTCAGACAACTACTACAATGAATCCTCAAATATCGCCACAGACTGTGATTTGACATTGCCCTCCTAGCAGCAGCCAATAGACTCCTACCTCTAGAATAGTCCACACGTACCAACTAAAAATCCTTTCTTCCCGCAGGAATGGACATGAAGGAGTTTTCCCTCCTGTTGGTGTACTAGTCACCAACATGCTCTCCCACAACAATGATCCTCAGTTGTTTCTCTCCCATGGCTATCCCTCCCTAGTTGAGTAGGACTTGCCTGGGCTCTTGTGATTACACAACCAGAGAGGAAAAAATTTGTCAGAGCAACTAATTCACAATTTTCCGTGTAGTAGTTGTTTTCTGGGAAGCCCCCAATACCCCTCTATATATAGGAGTTAGGGCTAGGGTTCCCAGTCCCCAACCAATGCGGGACTAAAGCAGAAGTGGAAAGGACAAGTAGATCTTGAATTTTTGCAACTTTTCTAGTAGTTTCACAACATGCATACAACAAAATAGTCATCTCGCCAAGTGAGAGATTCATTTCATGCTTTCCCAGTCATATATGAATTGGCAAATTGTTTCCTAATTAATCTCATACATGAATTTACTTGCACCCCAAGTATGTTCAATTGAAACGAGTTCGGGAAAACTCCAAAACCTTCATTCGTCCCAATCGGGCCATATCACACAAGAGAGACACCCGTCTCACTCACCCAGACAACCGTCTGGTGGGTTCTAGTTGAGACAATTGGTTCGACAGCTTGAATCGGTCGGTTCATAGGGCAAAACTAAGACAATTTGATTTATGATCTACCTGACAATCGAATCGGCCATCTCAACACTTGAGATACCCATCTGGCTGCCCAAGCATCCATCTCACCCTTTGAGATTGTCATTTGGCATTTCAATCAGCAAATCTGTCAATCTATTGTGTGAATTGAGTACCCAAACACTTTTTTATAGAAGTCGGGAAGCTATCTTATACATCCCCCCCCTTGTGAGCAAAATTAGCAAAGTACAATCACTAATTAAAATTGAAATCAGAAACGTGGTAGTACTACTACCATTACAAAGATCTATAGCTAGGAGGTGGAGGACCTCTTTCAGTGGTTGTCTGTATTCTGAGTACACGTGATTGTTTTTAAGGTTACATTTTGCCAACATGTCAGTGACAACATTGGATTCTCGCCCCTTGTATGCCACCTCCCAATCGGGGTGTAATAGCCACTGGATCCTTTGGGTATGCTTGATATATTTGAGGTTAGAAGATGGAGATTTTTTTATCATATTGACTACTAATTGAGAATTGGATTCAACAATGATTCTTGATAGATCATTTCTCGCAACAATCTCGAGAGCCAGTGTGATCACTTCAAGCTCTACTTCTTCCACATCGGTGAAACTGACTCTTTTTGCTGCTCCACCTTTCCATTTCCCTACGTCATCCCTCTCCACTATTACACAACAGGCCGCCTTATTCTTGACAACAACATAGACATTGAACTTCAATCCACCAGGGCCTGGTCTCCTCCACTGTGTGGTCGTTGCCTGTGTTAGTTTTCTTTTTGCCGCAGTTGCATTGTCTTGCCTCTCTTTGTGAAGATTGGTATCTCTTCTTATAGTTCTAACTAGCTATAGGGTATCAGTCATAGCATTCTCAAATACATGTTTGTTCTTGGTCTTCCATATGTGCCAGCATGTGATGAAGAACTCACCCACCTCCTCTTCATTCAATATGAGTTGTTCGTGTGTCCATAGTTTCACATCATCCATGTTGTAGAAATTGGTATACCTTCTGCCTGCATGGATGATATCCCACACTTTGTTGGTGAATTTACAGTCCCGCAGGGCGTGAACCATGGATTCATCAACTAATGAGCACCAAGGGCGAGTGTCGGAGGAAGTCATGTGACGTTGAACTCATCTATTTTTGGTAAGGATGGCTTTGTGGAGCATCAACCATGTGAAGGTTTTGATGCGTGCTAACAATTGTAGTTTCCAGATCTTAGTCTAGTTTCTGGCACTTAATTCATTTATCATTCAAGATCAAGACTCCTCTTCTAGATGAGTTCCCATGTGTGTGACCCTATAGGTCCCATATCACATTACCAGTGAATGTCAATAACTAGCTTATGACATCATAAATAAAGAGTGGTGCCTACTCACACATCATTGCTATACAAGTGAATGGAAAGTTGGGGAGTAACTTCAACGTACAATATTTTTATGGTGTTATAATGTTTGTATAGTTCCTTTGTCACTAATATCCAGATTGAACTGGAAGCATGGAGCAGTCATCCTCATTATTATTCGATCTTGTTTCTTGAACCAGAGAAGACTGCATGAGATATATGTAAGCTCAATATCACATATTGACTCATATCCATATGGCCATACTTTTCTCAATCTCGCTAATCAAGAGGCTTTGGATATCATAATCCTATCGAAGGGACAAACCCCATATCTATCACTCACAGTCAATTCCCATGTGTCAAAGTCACTGAATCATCCCCGTCATAACAATGCATGTTTCAAGATTGCGTTTGATGATGTCAAAGTGTACCCAACAATATGTGATGAGTGCCATGATTTTAGGTCTAATAACCACAACCACCACCATCAGTGTGAGGTCTGACTATGACATCCATGATGATGTCTTCCATGTGTTAGTCTCACAGTGGGTCTGTCTGATACACTATTCTATAACATGTATTTGTGTGCTTGGTTTTATATTTCCATATCATGACTAATGAGACTTAGTCATCAGCCAACTCATACTTTGATCTTATGTGTTATTATTGTCTTCAACCTTCCACAATAACAACCAATCAAGGACATAATGAGAATGTATATACTCTTAACATTTGTATGATCTCATTCTTCCAACTCATGTACTTGAAGACATACGACATTGAGTAATATCATTCTCTAGACATTTGTTATGTAATTCATTATCTCATAACTCAATATGCAAACTAAATTAGAATACTATCTTTATTATTATCAAATGATCATGTATCTAATGCCATATACCAATCATCATATAATTGTCTCTCTGGGCATACATACCAACAAACTCCCACTTGCACTTAGATACAATCACCCATGGATCTCATCCTGACTGACCTAACATGACTATCATGCTTCTACTGTGTAAGTACTTTTATAGTGGGTTTAGCAACATTTTCTTTAAGTTGGTATTTTGCAATTTCCACATCTCTTCATTGTACGGAACTCATATGAGATGGAAGTGCCATAGTATTCTATCTGAGATTCCAATCCCAACTCATAGCTCCATTGTTGTCATCAGTATTTCTTTTGTGTCATTAATGGTTTGGAACCTCACATAAGTTCACCCATATGAGAGATACTCGGCTTCTTTTGTAGATTTGAACAACTTTCATTATCTCGGAACTCTTTCTAGCTTATAGTTCTCATTTAATGTCAAACACTATTGCAATAATTTTGTTAGTTTAGAAGCTTGCATGGGTATAACCCTTTACATCCAACTATTCCTTATTACTATAACCAAGGAACCAATCCTTTAAGTGCTTTACAAGCACATAAGGATGTTCATTATGGTATTCTAGTGACTCTAACTGGTATCTGACATATACCCTCTCATCATGTCCAATACCTATGAGATTTTTAGGTAGGTATATATGTGTCCTCTCATCATGTCAATACATATGAGATGACTGGATATCCTCTCGTTTTGTCCAATGCATACAAGATTACTAGATATATTTTCTTCATGTCCAATACAGATGAGATAATGGGATAAGTACATAGCATTTCATTCAAGATAGATCCAATGACATCTATCCATGTGTCCCTGTTCTTCATTAGAACTAGGATACTAGGCTCTTGAAAGACTAACTCCATGGAACATGGACAAGTTTTCTCTCATTGAGTCTTGCATGTTGAACCCTTCAATGTCTTACCAATGTATGTGCTTTTACTTAGGTCAAGAAGCTTTCTAGATCTATCTCTATAGACCTTGATTCCTATCACATAGGATGCTTCGCCTAAACCCTTATTATAGAAGGTACTTTCCATTCCAGGTTTTAACATATGCATGATAAGGACGTTATTCCCCAACATTATGTGGAATATCAATATGCTTCCACTAAATATTTTGTACTCACAAATTCCATCTTCATTCTGAATCAAATCAAACCCTTTTGACTTTGTCATATAGAAGATCTCATCTCTAAGATGCTTGCTTCAATCCTTAGATTGACCTTTGTAGCTTATAGACTTTATTTGCAATAATGGATTCATAAAACCATTAGGTTGTGTCACGTACACATCCTCTTAATTATTCCAATTAAGGAATGTAGTTTTAACATCCATATGCCAAATCTCACAGTCTCACTAAGATGCAACAAGCATGATATAGATGGATTTAACCATGGTAACTGTTGAAAATACTTCATTGTACTCAACAATTTGAACAAGTTTAGAAATCTTTGCAGACAATTTACCCTTCCATGTTGGTCTCTTCTAAAGACCCAAGTGCACCCTATGGGTTTTACCCCTTTAGGTGGATCCACCAAGGTCATACCTTGTTGGTTTAAATGTAGTCCATCATAGATCTCATGGTCTAAGGCCATTTTTTAGAATTTGGTTCCTCAATAGTTTCTAGGTAGGTAGTTGACTCATCGTATGGCCAAGTTACCACCTTCTTAAGTTATAAGATATAATAATCTTTCAAACTCCAAGAATTCTACTAAAACTATGAGTTATGTGTTTAAATAAGGAACTTGAGATTCCACAATAGCTTGTATTTCTCCTTGTTCCTATCATACCTCTTTAGGTTCTATGTTTTCTTGTTTGTCTCGAACATTTTGAGTTCTACTTTTACTCCCACTAATTCCTTTGAAAATTAGTTTCCTTTAGGAATTCAGCCATCCTAGCAACAAACACATTGTTGTCAGGCTAGAATATAAGTAGTATTCAATAAGATAACATTCATGTGATTTGTAGATAAAGACCTTTAAGAATCTATTTTCTTATACAAGATTTCAATTCCAATCACTACAAAAGACTCATCAACACACTTCCCATGCCATATCTCATATGATGTCTTTCGAACCATTTTAGGCGGTACATTATTTAGTGTTTAAGCTTGTGCCTAAAAGAAATTGTAAGATTAGCTAGATTTTATTGATATTCTCACCATGAATTAATAGGGTGTGATACCTTATTTCTAATACATCAATATGGTTCATGTGTAGTTCATTATAATACACTATCATGATCTCCCAGAATGTCCCCAAACTCTTGGTTTACATATTTCAACACTGATCATATCGAAGTATCTTAATACTTTTACCAATTTAGTTTCATACTTCATTTATGATCTCCTTGAACACTTTGAGAGATCCAAACTTGTATTTCAATAAATACAAATTTCAATATCTACTAATTATATCAATAAATATAATGAGGTACTTGTAACTACATAAAGCATCCATCCAAAAAGGTCTATGTGCATCAATATGTACTAGTCCTAATGGAATAGTCAATATCCCGCTAAATTTAGTGAAGATGCTTTTGTCATATTGCACAACAAATAATACATGCATGTCTCTATTGGTTCAATAACCAAAAGAGTCTACATAACCATCATATAGATTCTAGAAATGCATTTCTCATTTATGCCCTCTAGAAGACACTGCTATAGTTATTTATTGTTTGAGTTATCAAGTCATTCAATATATGTGTCATACACATTTGTCTTTACAGCTATCAAGTATCGTTTATTAGACAGAGGGCATTTCCATAAAAGATCATAATATTCTTGTCATACAAAACATATGATGTTTGGCAAGTACACAATAGCAATTCACTAATTCTATATGTGCCCATGAATGACAACCTTTAACTAAAGCGGCAGAAACCCTTGCTCCATATAGTTTTAGCTTACTTCTTCTCAGGTCTTGAAGTGGAGATCTCTATCTCTATCTTCTTCCTGAGATCAGATAGATTCCTTTTACACTTACCCTTCTCCATATATTGAGTGTAGAAGACTTATAATTCAACTTAGACTCAGAACACTTCATGTCCTTACTTTTGCCCTATGACTCACTTCTACTGATCACCATCATGGATTTTTCCTTGTTCTTCCTTGCTTTGGCATCAACATGCCAAGCATGTGATAAACTGACTATATGATTCATGAAACATTTGCATAATCATATTCATGGTCAACTCTTGACCTAAGAGAAATCTCAGTCATTCCACATGTCCAATCACATTGAATACAGGTGGTTCTGCTGGACCTCCCTTTGTTAGTTTGCACTCAAATTAGCGCTTTGAAGACATTATATCTTTTTTGCTTTACATGATTTTTAAGGTGTGTTACCATCTTAAGAATGTCCATGCATTCATGTTGTTCATGCAACTTATAGTTCATACAACATATCATTAGGTATTCAAATGTCTTTAACTTCCAATAAGGATCCATTTAGCCTTAGGTGCTTTTAAAGTGGGTTCCTCTGGCATTGCTCTATCAAGGACATAGAGCTTTTGCTCAGTGAGGAGAACATTTCTCAAAGTCCTTAACCAACTGTGGAACTTTATCCAATTTTGTCCATCTTAAGGATTAATTGCAATCCGAACATGTTTGTGTTTGTCATTTGATTCTACAAAGAAATATTGCAACCTTTTCAAAAAAAATTGATTTGATAATTTGTACAATATTAATTAGGTATTTAATTATTATCACTCCCATTATTTTATTCAAATTGATAGCCCTCAATATCAATTTGGAATATTGCAACGTACAATATTCTAGTGGGCCAAGATCCAAAATAATTCAACTGTAATTTGGACAACACCAGCATCCATAGTTAATTATCAAGGTAGGCAATCATGCCAATTGCATCATATGAAACTCTTAGTTAGATGATATGTGCAACTCCTTGCCATTATCATCTACATGCCTTTGGGTCGAAACTCTCTGAGAATCACCAGTCAAGCCTGACCCAAAAGCCGACAAGATAATAATGCACCCCGCTTGGCGGGCCCACATCACTACCATCACACTTCCACGAGATAGACAACACACCTCCTTGGGGAGCCCATGCTTGGTCGATGAAGCTTTTCATATGTGCCACTTTTGGAAAGCATCTAAGACTTGATATGATAATTGAGAGAGTTTGTATGTATAAATACATATACTTTATCCAATCACCACATATATATTATGTATCATATACATTCTATAGCCACAAATGAGAACATGCAATAAATAAATTCACAAGTGATGGTTATGGCTATACTAATGTAATTCCTTAGAGGGTCCACATTATATGTAACTTGTTGTTGGTGATAATCTGTGCTCAAACCAATCCAGGTAGATCACTGAATCTCATGAACCAGTCAGCTCACCTCCTGGTTGCTCTATTGGGCTCTTATGAAGTAGTCGTCTGGATCTTAGGTCCAAACAACATCTGGACACCTCCGGTCAGTCAATTGGGCCACCATTCAATCGATTTGTCTCCTATTATCTGGCCTACTCAGTCCTCCAGTTGATCGGGTCGTCTCATGAGCCATCCATTTTGCCTTTCTGTAGATCGTCATCTCACATCGAAACATAAATTAAAACTATCCTATTTCTTATTACATTGTATATGGGAAAACCTTGAGTTACATTCAAGGGGAAATAGGAAGAAGAACATTTAATTTACATGTGGAAAGGAGAGAGAGGCTAAGTACACATACTGATTAACAATAGGAATAATAACCACAACCATGCACACACAAATCTGGGGTTTTGGCCATAACCATCCTTTACATCCACCATCAAAACTACTTTTACGGCGATGCATGTAAATTGCATATCTATCATATCATATATATATTTGTTTGAGTTCTTATGTGGTGATTTAGATGGATGTGCACATCAACTATTTTAAATATTCACATTGCATGAAATACATAAACTCAATAAAACCAAAATATGATCATATCTATTATCCCAAAATAATAATTGACATTGCTCTGATACCACTATAGGGAAATATGACATCAGGTAGACAACAGAAACACAATTTTACTGACATATTTCCCATTAACCAACAGATCACGTCAATAACTATGCAATGGGAAGGATGGTTTCATGAAGATATACTTGGTCCTAGAGCAAGTCCAGCAACAATCCTCGTTGATGTAGATGCCCACTCTATCTTGGACGGTGTCTGTGCATCTCCTAGTCACACTCAAACTCGTCTGACTGCACCTCCATGGACAGTAGACTCAAACAACTACTGTAGTGGCTCCTCAGATCTCACCACAGAGTGTGAGTTGATGTTTTCCCGCTAGAATAGCCAACAGACTCCTACCTCTAGAGTAGTCCACACAGACCAACTAGAACTCATGTTGTCCTATAAGAACATATGGGAAGGAGTTGCTCCTCCCGTTGTTGTACTAGTCACCAACATGCTTTTTCCACAACAATGATCCTCAGTTGTTGCTGTCCCATGGCTATCCCTTCCTAGTTGAGTACGACTTTCCTGGGCTCTCGTGGTTACCACAACTAGAGAGGACAACACTTGTTAGACCAACTGATTATCAATTGTCTGTGTAGTAGTTGTTTTCTGGGACGCCCCTGGTACCCCTCTCTATATAGGATGGGTTAGGGTTAGGGTTCCCAGTCCCCAGCGAATGTGGGACTAAAGCGGGAATGGAAAGGACAAGTAGATCTTGAATTTTTGTGACTTTTTTGGAAGTTTCACAACCTGTGTGAGATGAAATGGTCGTCTCGTCAAGTGAGACGATCGTCTCACATGCGAGATGGTCATTTCACTAAGAAAAATAATCGTCTGGGATGTGAGATGGTCGTCTCATAAGTGAGATGGTCATTTCACACTTTCTCAGTCAGATATGAATAGGCAAATTTTTCCTACTAAATTTCATACATTAATTTACTTGCACCCTAAGTATGTGCAATTGAAATGAGTTCAAGAAAAAACCTAGAACCTTCATTCATCCCAACCGGGCCATCTTACACAAGCAAGATGCCCATCTCACTCACCCAGATGGCCGTCTAGTGAGCTTGAGTTCACCTGATCAGTTCAACAGCTTGAACTGGTCAGTTCATAGGGCAAAACTAAGACATTTTGATTTTTGATTTGTCTGACAACCCAAACTTCTGTCTCAACACTTGAGATGCCCGTTTGGCTGTCCAAATGGCTGTCTCAACCAGTGAGATGGTCGTTTGGTTGTTCAGTCAGTCAATCTGTCAATCTATTGTGTGAGTTGAGTACCTAAACACTTTAGTACTTAATTTGATTATCATTCAAGATCAAAACTCCTCTTCTAGATGATTTCCTATGTGTGTGACCCTATAGGTCCCATATCATGTTGGCAGTAAATGTCCATAGCAAGCTTATGACATCACAAGCAAAGAGTGGTGCCTAGTCACGCATCATTGCTACCCAAGTGAATGGAAAGTTGGGGAGCAACTTCAACCTACAACATATGTATGGTGTTACAGTGTTTGTATAATTCCTTTGCACTGATATCCAGATTTAACTAGAGGCATGGAGCAGTCATCCTCATTATTATTCAATCTTGTTTCTTGATCTAGAGAAGACTGCATGAGATATATGTAAGATCAATATCACATATTAACTCACATGCATATGGCCACACTTTTCTCAGTCTCTCTAATCAAGAGGCCTTAGATATCATACTCCTATCAGAGGGACATATCCCATATCTATCATTGACAGTCAATCTCCATGTGTCAAAGTCACCCAATCATCACTATTATAACAACTCATGTTTCAGGATTGCATTTGATGATGTCAAAGTGTACCCAATGACATGTGATGAGTGCAGTGATTTCAGATCTAAGAATCACAACTACCACCATCACTGTTAGAGCTAACTATGACTTCCATGATGATTTCATTTGTCAGTCTCATGGTGGGTCTATCCAATACACTATTCTCTAACATGTATCTGTGTGCTTGGTTTCATATTTCCATATCATAAATAATGAGATTTAGTCATCAACCAACTCATACTCTGATCTTCTGTGTTATTGCTATCTATCAACCTTCCACAATATCAGCTGACCAGGGACATAATGAGAATGCATATATTCTTAACATCCATATGATCTCATTCTTCCAAGTCATGTATCAGAAGACATACATCATTGTGTAATATCATTCTCTAGACATTTATTATGCAATTCATTATCTCATAATTGAATATGCAAAATAAATTGGAAGCTTGCATTTATTATTATCAAATCAGGTATCTAATGCCATATACCAATCATCATATGATTGGATCTCTGGGCATACATACCAACACTATATACATCAATATGTACAAGACCTAATAGAACTCTCTCTCTTACTACATCTAGTAAAGGTCATTTTATTGTAGGGGCCAATAAATAAGACTTGCATGTCTCTATTGGTCCAATAACCAAAAGAATATAGACAACAAACATTCTGGATTCTAGAAATGCATTTCTTATTTATGTGATCTAGATGACAATGCTACATGTATTCATTGTTTGAGTCATCGAGTCATTCAGTATAAGTGTTGCTATCTCTAGAACTATCAAATATAAACTATGAGACATTAGGGCATTTGCCATAAAAGATCTTATCTCTATGTAAAGAAGGAAGTTCCTCTCTATGCATCCAGGTTGGTGATAATGGTGATACTTTCCTTTGTTATTCACTCCTCCCTTAGCTTTCAATGCATATGACTTTGGTTTCTGGCTCACTTTATAACTATTTTTAGACTTTGCCCTTGGACTTCCCTTTGCTAATCATCATCACAAATTTGGGTTTCTTCTTCTTCATCCGTGTTTCAGATGTCCTCAACATGCCAAGTAATTCTAAAATGGCTTGTCAAAATTATTCATGTTGTAGTTCATGAAAATTGGTTGCATGGTTCTAGAAGTGACTACAGAATTACATTTGTGGCCAACTCTTGACCCAAGGGAAATCCTAGTCTAGCAAGGTTCTCCGCTTACCCAATTAACTTAAGTACATGAGGATCTACTAGATCTCCTTCAGCCATATTGCATTTGAACAACAACTTTGAGACATCATATCTCTCTTGTCCTTCCTAATCTTGGTACATGTTCTTAAGAAGTGTTACCATCTCAATAACATCCATGTTCTCATGTTGTCTCTGCAACTCATAGTTCATTGAGCATAGCATCAAGCTCTTGACATCAATGGCATCTTCAAATTGCATTTTTTAAGTAGCCCTATAAACCTTAGGAATGATGGGAGCAAGTTCATCTGGCTCTGGTGTCTCCAGGACATAAAGTTTGCCATCTTGAGTGAGAAAGATTCACAACATCCTGAATCAAGCATGGAAGTTATTTCCATTCATTTTTTCCTTCTCAAGGGCTGATCACAAAGAAAACGTGTTTATGTTTTCCTTTAGATTCAACAAAACATTACAACTTTGTCAAAACATTTTTAATTAAATTGATTTGATAAGTTTGACGATATTAATAAGGCTTTCAAATAACTATTTCTCCCACTATTTTATTCAAACTAACAACCCTCACTAGAAATTTGGAAGATTTCATCATACAAACTTCTTGTGAGCCAAGATCCAAATCAATTAAGTTAATACTCAGCCAACACTAGCATTCATAACCAATTATTAAGGTAGGGAACAATTGCCAATTGCATGTCATGTAATTCTTTGATAGATGGTATGCACAACTCCTTGCCATAGTCCATCTGTATGCTTCTAGGCACTTAATCCTATTAAGGTCACCTAGTTAAGCCTGACCCAAAAACCAACATTGTGACAACCCTATGCCACACAAATGAAATTACTAAAAACAAAGTACGTTCAACAACTAAACATTAAATTCACATAAAAGTAGGTAAATTAAAACCGATATCATATTACCAACATGCGCAAAAACATATTACAACAATGTCCAACAACTAATATCATATCACATACCATAACAATTATTTACATGTTTCAATGTTTGTCTGCCACAAACTTGTAGACAAAAGAACATGTTTCATATACACATTCAACATATACAAACCACATGCATACTGCTTAAACCATATGTCAATATACAAATCATATACAAAACACATCCCTTCGTAGACCTGAGAGTATATGGATGATACTAGGACTCTACTACACATCTAGAAACTATCCAAATGTGTAAGCCCACTGATATCCAAGCTGCTCTTCCTCAACAATACGATCATGTCCATGTTGTCGACAACCACCTAAAAAGATGTGATGACCCATGATATGAGACCTGTGTACATGAGAGAGACATAACTCTTGACCAACGATTATTGATACAACAAGATATATCATTATTAAGCAGGATGAGTAGATTCAACTAAAATAATAATTTAAACTAATTATACAGGATATACATGTTAAGAAGGTAAATAGATAAGCATGGCATTATGCATGATTATAATGAATATGAAGAACATGTAAGACTATCAACCACTAAATAGTTAATTTCTATTACCGCATTACATAACAACTGAGTAGTATAAGAAACAAGGCAAGGGTAAACATCCAATGTGAAGCATGTTTAACCCTAGTCAGATATACCAAATGGTTGTATTACATTTTTTAAGCCCTAAGGGGATTGAGTAGTACCACCCAAAGTCCAGCTGACCATTTCTAAGTCGAAATCAGTTCCATACAAGATTTAGGAGAGACAGAGTCCTATGATCTCATCTTCCCTCTGTCAGTACGAGTGAACTCCGTACTAACATATTAGTGAAATTGCCATCAGTAACATATAGTCAAGCTGAAAACACCTAGTTAGTCTTGATACATGTCCCTATACTAGACACCAGGGTATAAGAAAACTCTTCCACTAAGGTACAACTATAGTTGTCCTTAACGTATCACATGTACAAATCTCCAAGACACGACAACATCTTTTCTCACAATGAGGCATGATCATAGCCATCATCCATACACTTGGACAAGATGACAAGTACACACAGTCTCTTGCACCCTTGATACTCAACGGTATGCACTCTGACTTTCCATTAGAAATACTCATTTCACCATCTAGAAATCTCTAACACTAGAATGGATCTATGGCATATGGCACTACCTAATTAGGGTTTCACTTGATTAGTTAATTCCAATAGGGTGTATTTTAACTATAATATTCAAGTTACCTACAAACCCTTGAAAGGTTCTACAAAGATAAGGGTGGATAGTGACTTCAAAAGATATAAAACATGTAAAGCATAAACTTGTTACATCATCACATGGTATTGTTTGCTTCCAGTCATGAGGACACCACCATTATTACATCATCATTGGATACCAATCCCTCATCACATCATATAGAAAATATTACCTCAATTAGGGTAAAAATCCACTTCCATAGTAGGAATACCATTCACATTGTTCCCTGTAAGAACATCATTATCTCTTCATGCCTCAACAAGCTCATGATCATCATCATAACCATACATGTATTACATAACCTCGATATAACATTGCAATTAAGAACCATGCTATTCACAAGATATAAAAGTAGGGTTACAACATTTGGTGAGAGAATACTTCATCATCATACTAATTACTCAAGAAATCTAAGTGGTATCATCATGTAATTTAATTTGGATTAAAATTCAACAAGGTAACCTAGTTAAGATTTCAAATCAGTAATAAGGATAAACCCTAATAATTATTATATCCAACATTCCTGGAAGAAATTAAGTCAACTACCATCATCATGAGGTCAACCACAAAAGACAATCACAAGTCCATAAATCTCCATCGATCGTTGAGATTGGGACTCACCTCCCTCATCGACTAAAGAGGTGAAATATCTTCAACGAACACACAGGTCAAACATCATCAACGACTGTTGAAAGCACATAGTTGAAGACCCAAGAAAAATGAGGGTTTAACCCCTTCATTGACCACATACAATCCAACTTATGGAAAACCATTAAGGTATGAGGTTTAGTGACCACGTAGCTCCAAACATGGTGACCAAAGAAACATGAGAAAAACTCATCGACCGCTAAGAAGGAGAAATCTTGGCGACCATGATACATTTCAAACTTGGCGACCATGATACTCATCGAGCATTATGAGGTAAAAACCTCATCAACCACAAGGTCCAAAACATGTTAATAATAATCACCATGAAACCAAAAATCATCAAGGTGTAGGTCACAAGAAGAAAATCAACCTCAAAACCCTAATTTGACCATCAGAAAGAAAGGAGTAAAACCATGATTATGAAAGATATAAATCAACACTTCCATCAACATGCAAGCATCCAAACCTCTATCATAAAAGATAGATTTCATGCACAAATGTTAGGGTTCAACAAAGGGGGGATACCTATTCAAGAATCACCATGAAAACATAAACCTTAGATAATATATATCATCATTCAACTTGGAACCATGTTTATAGGTAGATTACTTGCATGCAAGGTAAATGTAAGCAATAACCAAGGAGAAAGTTATATAACTCACCTCAAAAGAGAAGAAGCAACTCCAACAACAAGGAATCTCCAAGGAAAGAGAGAGAAACCCTAGATTGATCACCACTCCCATACAAGCTAGCTTCACCTCAAAGAAAGAAACAAAGCCCTAGGTTAAAGAACAAGAAGGAGGGACAAAACCCTAGGTACAATGGAAAAGAAGAGAAGTTCTTTAAGCTCAAATCAAGCATTACCATGGATAATTGTGCATTTGGACAAGAAGAGAAATAAGAAGAGGTAGGGTAAAGAAAATGAAGAGAAGAGATTAATTACCAAGATAAAAGATATCACCACATGATCACAAGATGGTTACCCCAAACCATATTCAAACATTCAAAATGGATCAACCACTTGAGCTCCACCTTTACCAACAAACACAAGGGGATGAGCTCCAAGCAAGAAGAGAGAAAGAAAGGGTGCAAAGGGTCTAGTTGCATGCAAGGAGAGAGGTTTATATAACTAAGGGTTAGAGAGAGAGAAGGGAGGTTATGTGTCAATCTAACACATGCCATGTGTCCACCAAAACTCACCCATGCAAGAACCATACCCACCAATGCAACTAGGGTGACAAAAACAAGAAAAACCATCAACCTACTATATCCATAAAAAGACTTCGGTCAAAGGGATTTTCAGCAACCAAAACATGATCAAACCCAATGATCACATAGACCAAACCTTTGGGTTTCTTAGCGATCAAAGAGGATCATTCTTATCAAGCACCAAGACCACTAGTCAAGTCTCAAACATCATTGGCTATAGTGAATAGGTCCAAAGGAAATCTTGGCGACAGATGAAAATAAAGTTGATCAGTCAACACACACCTCTAGGTCAACCATCCTCATAGGGTATACAAGCAAACCCAAAAACTTAACACATGTTGTCAACACATCAAACCAAGTTACAACAAGGCCCAAAAGCACCACTCTGTCCAACATGATGTGAAAACATGTGAGGCACATCAAGCATGAGACAAATTGTGATGGATCTAATTTTGGTTTAGTTTTGAGAACAAAATTACTTTAAGGTGTGTAGGATATAATGGACTGAACTTTTGGAACATTAATGTCTAGTGGCATACTTGAATCCATATGTTTGAGTTATATTGAGATTCTAAGTGTTTTGATGAAAGTTGAGAATCATTTGGTGTTAATTTTATGATTAATGACCCTAATTATGTGCCCTGTCAGATTAAGTGTTTCATTGGTTAAATAGTAGTAAAATAGAGTCAAAATTTAATAAAATGTAGATGTGATGAGGATAAATCTTTGGTTCAAATTTCATAAAGTTTTAAGGTTCCTAGATGAAGTTATTTGGGATTGAATATCTTGAAATCATGTGTATTATTGAGTATGATGGACCAAGGTACATGACGATTTAACTTGGTTCTAAGTATACAGTGTCACATAGTAGATAAATTGAGCAAGCAACGAATTGGTTGTGTGGCTAATCTGTGACCTTATGATGATGAAGAACCGACAACCATGATTGCGTCTCCTACCTTGCGGTTATAGCAAGGTAATGGAGCAGTTTAGTTGCGGCTTTGCATGTCTCCACTCGTCGAGATTGTGGGGGGGAGAGGAAGGAATGACTGAGGAGTTGGTTTTGAATTCTCCTTAAAATCAATTTGACCCCTCACAAGGGGGAAATTGAGGTAGGATTCAGAGAGAATGAGTTTCCCCTTCTATTGTCTTCTCCACCACAAACTATAGGTGGTGTAGAGGAGGAGTAGAGGGAGATACTAGAGAGAAAAGAAGAAGATGAGGAAGGCAAAAGGAAGAGTGACACCAAGGGAGTTGATTGCACATAGCTTTGTGAACTCTAGTGGTCGTTTGCATGGTTGACCAGATCCATCTTGCTGGAGAAGAAGATTGAATTTGGGAAGAGGGTTTGAGGTCTTCCCACTACAATCAATGGTGTTCATCAAGTTCCACTGATAACCTAGAACACCTTGAAATATAATCGATTGAGATAGGAACCCATAGGACAAACCCCCTTTCTTCTCTCTGTAGGAGCCCCTGGCATCGGTGCCCTCACAGAGAATGTGATGCATAGATGAAACCCAGAAGACAAGTAGTTGTGTAGGTTAGAATAGTGTCACCAATACTGACAGTGGCCTTAGGATCCTGCTAGGAGAACCATGGCTCTATTGAATTCTCACTGACATAGAGTTGTGTAATGGCGCCCTAGAAAATAGAGGAGATAGAGGATGGGCTCATGTCATGTTGATCGCAAGATGGTTAGATCAAAACAAACCAAAGGAATCCCTACCTAAATCAATGACATCCCAAACTAAACTTGAACCAGGTCCAAGCCAAGAAAAATGGCCAGCTCGAGTGAGGAGTTGCGCCACCTAAGATCCACGTGGCATCACAGGATTGGTCGCAAAAGGTAAATTTCATCAAAATATCCATATCTTAGGTAATTCATAGAAATTAGCATGAATGTCAAGATACAAAAAAGGTATCAAAATGTTTAGATAAATAATTAGAACAAACATGGGACCATGACATCAGTTTTTGAAGCTTAAATGTCATTAATATCATGTAAGATGTTATATACTTGTTTCATGGATAATAAATATCAAACTATGGCCTAAAATTATGATAATATGTCATTAAATCTATAATCATGTTTACAATGCATCTGATTTCATAGATTGTAATATTGATGCATGAAATCATGCAATTTTCTCCATATAGATATCTAGGGCTAATTACCCTAAATAAAAATATAAAAAATACATATGTGGTCAATAAATGTTGAAATAATCAGTATACTCTTATACCAATATATCGAACCTCAGATTTAATCTTGAGATTAGAATGATTCACATAATTCATGTTACACATTGATGATTGCTCTTAATGTGATATAAACCCTAGTATGTTAATGAATATGATCTATAGTTAATACATGCACACAATGATATGGAAACTAATGGTCATACAATTGACTATAATCTAGAATACAACATCACCAACATCAATCCCAGATAATAGGAAGAGTAAGACAAGTAATCATGCACATACCCTAAGGAGCTATGCAAAACCCCAAAATGAATGATATTAGGGTTAAGATGATGGGAATATAATGTGTGGCATATATGATCTTATCATATCTAGGGTTTGACCAAGAGTGGTAATTGACATCAGGAATGTGTTATATATTGTGATATCTCGGTTCAAGGTACACCCTTACCTCTTACTTGTACTACTATGAAGAATGGTTGCATTTTGTGTGTATAAATACTTGGCATATGGTATTTGATGAAATGATTGTTCCTGTATGATATCTTGCTTGATTTTCCATACTTATATGGCTATGAACACATGAAACATAAGATATCTGATCCATTATGTGATAGCACTAAATCTCTTTGGTAGAATAGTGCATTGAAAAAAGTACTAAATCTCTTTGGCAGAATAGTACATGTGAGCACTAAATATCTTTAGCAGAATAGTGCATTTATGAAGTACTAAATCTCTTTGGCAGAATAGTACATGTGATCACTAATTCTCTTTGGTAGAATAGTACATGTGGTTGATCAACTTTACATATAATGGAAAATGTGCCTAAAATATGTGTTCTCTTTTGTTAATAAACATCTTTGATCAAGTATGTTTTTGTTATATTTGTTTTTTCTACCAAATGACATCTTTTGTTTAGGTGACGTGGACATATTCTCTTGAAGAACCTGGATAGTTGAGAGTTATGTGGTGAGTAGGTGTATAAGCAGATCTATTGTCTTAAGATCTTATTTTAGAATGTAGCATGTGTATATGTAGAAGTTTACATTTCAATGTGCAATATAAATTTGTAATTATAATTCATTTAGTAATTATATGTTGAATGGGGAACATGTGTTGTATGGTTCTATTATTGTTCATGTGCATGTGCTACTGTTGTTTCCTTTTGACTTCCTCTAACTTTCTTCTTCTTAGCCTAGTGTGGGGTGTTTAAATTGATATTCTCATTGAGGTGAGGTTTTAATTTGGACGTCACACATTAGATAAAGTTTTAGAAAATCTGGGGATGTCCCAGATGGTATCAGAGCATGAACCATAGCAAAGCTTGAGATTTGCTCACTACATAACTCAAAACTAAAGAACCTTGAACTATTAAAAAGCTATTTGGGTTAGATTAGTCATATTTTAGAGACTAGATCTGACCTATCCTCTAGGTTAGAACCTAGATGTCTGAGAACTAGGTATAGACTAGTGCTTGTTGTATAGCAAGTCCTTAGGTGTCGTTCTTTCCTTATAGTGTACCGGTATGGGACATTGCATTATTTGGAAATGACGTACATCACGGGAAGAAAAACCTTTGATATATGATGCATCTATGTTTTGCGTAGCTACACCAGTATACACCCTATTCTCACCCTTTTTACTAGGTGTCATGGCACTAGACTCTCTAGTATGTGTGGGACACTCATTTTTTGGATTTGATTTCTGATTCCAATCGGATGGAACCTCGATAGTTTTCTCTGATGCTTGTTTTATTGGAGAAAAACTATATAATATTTTATTATATATGTAAGTATTACAAAAGTGTGTCCCCACACATGTACGAGTAGGTGGTCATCATGCAACCTAAGTGAAAGTGAGTGGCATCAATCTAGAAGATGGAGCAGTTTTAGATTATATGTCAAGAGCCTTGCTAGAATATGTGATAGATGGAAATGATAATAAGAGTTTTAGATGATATGATCTAAGTTTTATATAGTAATATAAGTTGGTATATGATAATAAAGGTTTGTCTTTGAGGAAAGTTCAGCTTTGAGGATTCAACATAAGACTTAATGATGCAAGTGTGTTTTCTTTTCTAAGTTAATATAACCTAAGTTGAGATATGACATGTTAATTTAAGACAATGTTATGAGTCAGCATGAGTCTCAAGCTCTTTACAAAGGAGGACCTCTAGTGTTAGGACTCACTATAGGGTTAACTCTAGAGAGAGTGAGACCCAGAGGGAGAAGTTTAGAGAACCTGAACTTCAAGATATGAGAAATATGTGATATGATATGTCCTAAACTAGACTAGTCCTAAGTGAATGATTTGAGTTGCTTTATGCATGATTCCTATAGTCATGTTGAACCCTAGATGTCCTTGGGAGGACCAAACCCTAGAGGAACAATGAGGCTGGTTATATATGTGCATGTGAAAAATAATATGTGTACCTACCATCTGGGTAAGGGAGAGAGAGTCCCAAGATCTCAAAGGAGGTAAGTGTTTTAGCTTCTATGAATCCTCATACTCAGGTTGGTGGTTTCCCACATGGGAATCTAGTGGTGTATATAAGAGATTTTTGGGTAATCATGTCTCATGGGTAGATAACCTATGAAAAGAGTGTCATGTTTTGGTTTAGTTTGTTCTTATGTGGCTAGAGCTTGTAAAGATAATCACCAGTGCCAATGAGGTAGACCTGGTAACCCCAGACGAAAGAGGAAGATAAAGTCTATGCAAATGAGATACTCATTGAGTTGAGTGGGCTCAGAGAGACTGAGCGTGGCACTACCCTCATGATAAGGATTAGTAGAACCTTAATTGGACTCAATAAAGTCTGATATATGTTTAACAAGTCACTTGTATATGTTTCTTTGGAACAACCATTATATAATATATGTAAGAATGTGATATGATCTTAAGATGTGATACATGAACATGTCATGATGGGAAACCTAGAAATGGTTTAATAAATCTCAATCTATAAATGGTTTATCATAAGCATGAATAATGATAACATTAGGTGGTTGGTGAATCAATTATTAGAGTTACTAATAAAGTTTATAACCTAATCTGTGAAAGTGAAATGAGATCACGTTAATGGTATCCATTAATTAAGGTGTTACTTTATGTGTCTAATGAATGTGTTGAATATGTCCCAACAATAAGCACAACATTGTGATTATGGAACCTTTATGATCCATATGGATAAAGTGGGATAATTGTAATTAACACCTTTCATAAAATGTAGAAGCTGAGGTTTGAATCTTAATGTGTTGGTAAAATGAAGATGTAAATCCTAAACTATTAAATATGTCATGACCTAATATAATCTACTTAACCATTGTTTCAACCTTGTATGGAGTGATGGTGCACCCAAGATGCTTGAAAGCATCATAGGAGTGGTTAAAAAAGTTCTATAACTCTTTTTTTTTGGAGCAGGTAAAATGTTACTATAAACCAAAAAAGTTAAGTATAGGGTTTCCCCAAATACTATAAAAGTGGGTGTAACTCAACAAAACCCCACTGTCTCATCACCATACTATCTATCCCCATACCAATCTTAGGCCTGGCTTTAACCACCTTGCCTAGATTATTTACAAAATAGTCAAAAGCGCTCAGATTATCACGCTCCCCCATACCATGAACTCTTCGGTTTCTTTCCTGCCAAATAAAGAAGCACAACCTAGCTAGACTAAGACCAGCAAAATGTCTCCCCTTTGTGCTTTTATCCATGATCCAAAGTATAACCTCCTCCAGGGAGGTGGGGGGATTTCCACCCCAGCCCATCTTCAGGCTCCATCTGCAGTAGAGGTACTTGGTGTAAGGACACTCGAAGAAGAGGTGTTGATGGCTTTTTTCAATTTAGATTGCAAAGGATGCACTCTATCCTCGCATCAAGGCCCCAAGATCTTATTCTATCAAAGGTGGGCAACTTCTTAAGGTTGCATCGATACAAGCATCAACTCCATTTCGGTATGTGGTACTTATTCCACATCAGTTCGAACCAAGGAACCTGTGGTGTATGGAAAGATAAATACTGCCATAGCTTTCTCCCTTTATCCCTCAGCGTCCACCTCCCCAACTCATGAACATACTCACTAGCAACGGTAATCCATCCTCTAGCCATGGCCCTCCACACATTGGACTTGTTATTCATTGTGCTCATGTCCAGATTTTCCCCGTATCGCTGTTTCATCCAGATCACCCACAAGGAGGTATTGCTGGTCAGGAAACGATCAATTCTTCTGTACGTAGCAAGATCCGCAATGGATAGCAGATAAGAGATATTAAGGCCTCCTTCCTTGTAGCTTCTCGCCATGGTGTTTACCCCCCCAAATAAAGGAGGAAGCAATAGATCTCATTTTATCTAGAATGAACCTCGGTATCTCGGCTTGATTGCACCAAAATCTGACTTTGGGAATAATCACCGATCTAACAAGGACCAGCCGCTCCGCGAGATAAAGTCGAATGCCCATCCACTTTGCCACAGTGTCTCGCAGATTATCAACACACATCGCAAAGTCTCTGCCCTTGGCAACGCCAGTGCTGATTGGGATCCCCAAATATTTAGTCGAAAGCGTGCCAATCGGAAGTCTGACTGCATCCTTTAGTCTGCCTCTTCTCACATCACAAGATCTAGATAGGAAGACTTTAGATTTCAGCTCGCTTATGAAGAGACCAGTAAGCTTCCCATACGAATAGAGCACCTTTCTCAAATGCTTCAAAGACTTCACTGTACCAGAAAGAAAGAAAAGCACGTCATCCGCAAAAATGAGGTGCGATAAAACTCTAATTCCACCTTGCATAAACGTCATCATTTTCTTGTTATCGATTGCTTCATCCACTAACATCGAGAGTGCCTCCATAACAAGGGTAAACAGAAGCGGGGACATGGGGTCACCTTGTCTTAGACCATTCGTCACTTTGAACATCCCAAAAGGAACACCATTAACCAGCACAGAAAAGGAAGTAGATGAGACACATTTTATAATCAGTCTGACCCATCTGATCGAAAACCCCATCTCGAGCAAAATGTGATTTAGACCATCCCATCTAACATGGTCGTACACCTTAGCAATGTCAAGTTTCACACAGGCTTTCCGCGAACCATTTTTGTTACCAAAGCCCAATAAGAATTCGGAAGCAAGGAGTGTACTATCAGAAATATTTCTCCCTTTGAAAAACGTCGAATGAGAAAGGGATATGATATTAGGCAAAATCTTCTTCAGTCTCAAGCTAAGAAGTTTGGCAATTACTTTGTAAGTCACATTGTAGCAAGAAATCAGCCTTAGATCCACGACCGATTCAATCACACTCTTTTTCGGGATGAGCCTAATAAAGGCATGATTGATGCTTCTCACCATCTGTACTCCCACCATAAATCATCTCACTGCTCTGCAAAGATCTTCTTTAATCATCTCCCACATATTTTTAAAGAAATAGGCATTGAAGCCATCCAGACCCGGTGCCTTGGACGAACCAATAGAGAAAAGTGCCTCTTTAACTTCAGCTTCAGAAATCGGGCCACAAAGGTCTCTGTTCATTTGCTCTGTGACTTGACGAGGGGGAAGCTTGCATTGATGTTCCACGTGACTCCCTACAGCATTATACAACTCAGAGAAGAACCCAACCGCTTCTTCAGCTACATCACCAGGGGAGCGGGCAATAGAGTCATCTTCTCTATGAAGAGTGTGTATGCAATCTTTCATATCATTATTTTTTATCGCCGAGTGATAAGTGCGGGTATTTCTGTCCCCGTCCCTTATCCATTTAAGTCTACTTCTTTGCCAATAGCAGATTTCATGTGCTTTCTCAAGTTGGTTTAGCCTTTTTGTAGTGGTCTCTTCATTCTCCATAAGTAAGCTATTCAGAGGATCATATCTAAGCTTCGTTGCCGCTTCTTCATGTTCCTTTTTAGCATTGGCAACAAGATTCTTGATATTGGACAACCCTTTTGCCCACTTTTTTAGTGCAAGTTTGGTCCTCTTAGTTTTCTCCACCATCACATACAAAGGGTTTCCACTCACCCCCTCCTTCCACACATCATTTATGATGTTTTTGCAGCTCAGACAGTCCAGCCAGGCATTGAAGAATCTAAACGACTTCTTTTTGCGGCTATCATCCTGCGAAAGGTTCAGTAACAACCACGCATGGTCACTATTAATATGTCCCCCAAGCTGCACACACGCATGAGGAAAGATGTCCAACCAAGCTTCATTGACAAGAGCCCGATCCAAGTGGCTGGCTATTCTTCTATGCACCGCTTGTTTGTTGTGCCAAGTGACTATTCCCCCATTCATATTGAGTTCTATCAGACCCGCTGCATCCACCACATCATTAAAACGAGCCAAACTAGAATCGGGAACTGGTAGGCCACCTTTCTTCTCTCCCGCTTTCCTGATATGGTTGAAATCACCCACAAACAGTTGCAGAAGCTCCTTTTGATTTGCTATTGCCATCATTTCCCACAACCTGCATCTACACATCTCAGAATTGTGGCCATACACTCCTGAGACAACAATGTGGAGACCCCCATTGTTAATACAGCTAGCCGTCATCAATTGATCCATCTGGAAAATGATTTGAACATCCCACACACTGGGATTCCAACCAAACACAATTCTTCCATTCTCAACTTGGTCGAGATTAGAAGAAGACTTCCATCCTTGAGGGAATAGACCCATCACTCTGTCAGCATCATATCTTCTTATTCTCATCTCTAGCCCAATCACCAACGTAGTTTTCATCTCCCCAATGATCTCCCTGAATTTCCTCTGTTTTCCGGGTCGGGAGGCGCCCCGCAAATTCCAAGAGAGGATGCACATTTAAACCTTTCTACTCTGACCAACCCTACCCAGAGTGGTCCCTCCTCTTCTAGTCTTCCTGGGCGAAATGTTCCTGCTCTCAGTCACTAGCTCAACTCCTTCCATCAACCCCTCCTTATCAAGTTCGTTCAGCAGATCGAACTGATTAGAGGTTGTCCCTGTATCAACTTGTTTTCCTTTGTTCCGGGTTTTGGTGTCTCTCCTCAACCCATTTCTAACATCTTGGAACTGTCCCATAGTTGTATTCTCACTATCGGGTATCCTATCTCTGTCACGCAAATCCCCCACCACCTGTGGTGCGTCAGTAGCCTTCCCCTGATGCTCTCCTCCTTGACTCAGAGCCTCAAGAACAGAAGGGTTCACACGGGGTTTTTCCGCTTCTCTTTGGCCTGCCTCAGATGTATCTGCAGCAACCCTGTTCTCCCTATCTCGTCGGATTGGTCTTCTGGAGGCGTTCCTCTTCGGCCTCTGATAGCTGTTCCTGTCAGGTCTCCCTCTAATTATGGCGGTTCAGCATGGAAGGTCCTAGTCCCCAGATAGTGTCCATCTGTGTGCCCAAACACTTTGCACTTCTCGCACCTATCCGACAAAGCATCATAAAGCACCTTGATCTCCAATGCTTTCCCGTCAGACATCTCCACCATAACCATAGGAGGAGGTTTCCTTACTGCTTCCACTTCAATGCACAGGTGTGCAGCTCCAGCTAGCTCGCCCCTAGTGAGGAAATCAATGACCTTTGGTGTACCAATCCCGTAACCGATAATCGATATTGCACGCCTTGTCTAGTGTCTCCCCACATATGGTAAAGTGACCCAAATGGGGGCGGAGGTGAGCGCAGCTCTACAGACATCAGCATCAGGTGTCCATTTCCTCGTCAACACAAGCTGCTGATTGAAGAACCATGGTCCTCTATTGAGCGCCATGTCCAGGTCATCGTCGGCAGAGAACCTCACAAGGAAAAGACCTCCAAATAAAGAAGAAAGTTGGATTTCGCCTTTCACCTTCCAGGTTCTGAGCATCCACCCATACAATTGCTGCACCGCCTTCACTTTGCCCAGCACTTGGACGATGATCGATCTGCGGTGGAAATCCTCCATAGCCTCCACTACAAGCTCCGAGATGCTCATCTAGGGCCTCTCATCACTTTTCTTGAACTTTGGCTCCTTAGGGTCCTTTGGACGGACCACCGGCAAGAAGCTCCTATGCACCTCCATTGGCTTGGCAAGGGTCGCCGCCCAGCTCCTGCCCAAGGTGACATCCGCACCAGGTTCAGACCATGCCAGTAGAGGGGAAGGGGCAGCTTGGGCGGAGGCGGGTTGGGGAGGGGGGGTGGTGGTGGGAAAGGGGGCGGATGAGGGAGTGGTGGTGGATGAAACGAGGGGGTTGACTGAGGAGGTGGAGGTTAGGGCACTGGGGTCTGCTCCATCCCGATCAGCCCCCACCATGGAAGCGATCTGATCGCCCCGAAGAGGAGAGGGACGGGGACCGATGACCAAGAGGTCAGCCTAAAAGTTCTATAACTCTTCTTTGTGAAGATGTTACACCTCAAGTGATGCCCTAGATATGAATATCTTTGGCTTCTTTTAAAGTAAGAGATGGCTTAATTTTGAGGATAATATTTCTTTTAAGATGTATATGATGTGATGGATCAGATTTTGGCTTCATTTTGAGGATGAAATTACTTTAAGGTGTGTAGGATTTGATGGGATGAACTTTTGGAACCTTAATGCCTAATGGCATACTTGAATCCATACGTTTGAGTTATATTAATATTCCAAGTGTTTTGATGAAAGTTGAGAATATTTTGGTGTTAATTTTTTTATTAATGACCCTAATAATGTGTCATGTTGGATCAAGTGGTTGATTGGTCAAATAGTAGTAAACTAGAGCCAAAATTTAATTGACTGTAGATATGATGAGGATAAATCTTTGGCTCAAATTTTTATAAAATTTGAAGGTTCCTAGATGAAGTTATTTGGGATTGAATATCATGAAATCATGTGTATTATTGAGTATAATGGACCAAGGTACATGATTATGTAACTTAGTTCTAAGTATGCAGTGTCACACAACTAATAAATTGAGCAAGCCATGGATTGGCTATGTGTCTTATCTATGACCATAGGATGATGAAGAACTGATAGCCATGATTGCATCTCCTATCTTATAGTTAGAACAAGGTAATGAAGCAGTTTAGTTGTGTCTTTGCATGTCTCCACTCGTCGAGATCGTGAGGGGGAAGAGGAAGGAATGACCGAGGAGTTGGTTTTGAATGCTCCTTACAATCATTTTGACCCCTCACATGGGGGGAAGTGAGGTAGGATTCAGTGAGAATGAGTTCCCCCTTCTGTTGTCTTCGTAGAGGAGGAGTAGAGGGATATAATAGAGAGAAAGGAAGAAGATGAGGAAGGGAAAATGAAGAGAGACACCAAGGGAGTTGATTGCACATAGCTTTGTGCACTCCAGTGGTCGTTTCCGTGGCTGACCAACTCCTTCTTTCGGAAGAAGAAGATCGAGTTTGGTAAGAGGGTTAAAGGTCTTCCTACTGCAATCAATGGTGTTCATCGAGTTCCATTGATAACCTTGAACACCTCAAAGTAGAATCAACTGAGATAGAAACCCATACGAGAAACCCTCCTTCTTCTCTCTGTAGGAGCCCCTAGAGGTGGCACCCTTGTGGAGAAAGAGCTCCACAGATGAAGCGTAAGAGACAAGTAGTCGTGGAGGTCAGAAAGGCATCACTGAAACTAAAGGTGGCCTTAGGATCCTACTAGGATCACCATGGCTCTATTGAACACTCACCGGTGCAGAGCTTTGTGGCGGTGCTCGTAGTAAATAGAGGAGACGGAGGACAGGCTCATGTTGTGTTGATCATGAATTGGTTAGATCAAAATGAACCAGAGGAATCCCTGCCTAAATCGATGACATCCCAGACTAAACCCAAATTGGGTCCAAGCTAAGAAAACTGACTGGCTCAAGCAAGCCTAAGAGCCATGTGGCAGCAAACGATTGGTCACAACATGTAAATTACCTCAGAATTATCCAGATATTAGATAATTCATAGAAATTAGCATGAATGTTAGAAAAATACATAAGGTATCAAAATGTTTAGAAAAATAAGTAGAACAACATGGGACTAGGATAACAGTCTCTTGAAGCTTAAATGTCAGTAATATATGTAAGATTCTATATACTTGTTTCATGGATAATAAATATCAAACGATTTCCTAAAATTATGATAATATGTCAATAAATAGATAATAATGTTTATAATGCATTTGATATCATAGATTGTAATATTGATGCACGAAATCATGTAATTTTCTCCATATAACTATCTAGGGCTAATAACCCCCCCAAAAAAATACATATGTGGTCAATAAATGTTGGAATAATCAGTTGAATCTTATATCTATATCGAACATTGGATTTAATCTTGAGATCACACTGATTCACATAATTCATGTTACACAATGATGATTGCTCTTAATGTGATATAAACCCTAGTATGTTTATAATACATGCACACAATGATATGGAAACTAATGGTCATACGATTGACTATAATCTAGAATACAACATCAGTAACATCAATCCCAAATAATAAGAAGAGTAATACAAGTAATCATGCACATACCCTAAGGAGCTAAGCAAAACCCTAAAATGAATTATATTAGGGTTAATATGATGGGAATCTAATGCATTACATATATGATCATATCTTAACTAGGGTTTGACCAAGAGTGGTAGTTGACATCAGGAATGTGTTATAGATTGTGATATCTTGATTCAAGGTCTGAGCTTACCTCTTACTTGGCCTACTTGCAGAATGGTTGTATTATGTGTGTACAAATACTTGGCATATGGTATGGGCTGAAATGATTATTTTTGTATGATATCTTGCTTGATATTCCATACTTGTATGGCTATGAACACATGAAACATAAGATAACTAATTCATTATATGATAACACTAAATCTCTTTGGTAGAATAGTGCATTGATGATAGTAAATCTCTTTGGAAAAATAGTACAAGTGAGCACTAAATCTCTTTGGCGATATTGTGCATTTATGAAGTACTAAATCTCTTTTGCAGAATAGTACATTTTAGCACTAAATCTCTTTGGTAGAATAGTGCATGTGGTTTATCAACTTTAAAAAGGTGCCTAAAATATGTGTTCTCTTTTGTTAATAAATGTTTTTGTTTGAGTATGCTTTGTTGTATATGTCTTTTGTTACTGCCAAGTATTAGCTTTATCTTATTTGCCAAGTCTTAGTAATGAGATGTATATAAAAGACATGTAGGCGTACTCAGTACATTATTATTGATTATTGTGATGACGTGTACCACATGTAATATTTTGTTTAGGTTTTGTGGACGTATGCTCTTGAAGAACCTGGATAGTTGAGAGTTGTGTTGCGAATAGGTGTACATGTGGACCTATTGTCTTAAGATCCTATTTTAGAATGTAGCATGTGTACATGTAGAAGTTTACCTTTCAATGTGTAATATCAATTTGTAATGATAATTCATTTTGTAAATATATGTTCAATCATGAACATGTGTTGTATGGTTGTGTTCTTGTTCATGTTCATATGCTACTGTTGTTTCCTTATGACTTCCTCTAATTTTCTTCTTCTTAGCCAAGTGTGTGGTGTTAAATTGGAATTCTCACTGAGGTGAGATTTCAATTTGGATGTCACATATTAGATTAAGATTTATTAAATTTGGAGACGTCACACAAATTGAAAGAAAAACCCTAGAAATGGGTAAATTTGCAATTTGGTCCAAAAATATGCACATAAAAGCATACCTAGCTCAAACAACATCCAAACTAGACCATTCTGAAAACATAAGCTTGTCACATGTCATCAAAGAACATCATGAGGTTAGAATAAGGTTTTAAGCATCTAATTATGCAAAGAAAGCAAGATCAACTAGAAATCTATGTCATGGGTCTTACAACCATAAACCCCTAAAAAGGATTTCACCCCTAAAATCCTACACAAACTAAGACGGGTACTTCCTACACATCTCATCCTCTAACTCCCACGTGGCTTCCTCCACACCATGTTAGTGCCACAAAACCTTAACTAAAAGTATATCATTCTTCTTAAACCTCTTCACCCTCCTATCCAAGATCAACATAGGACCCTCAACATAAGACATGTCATCCTCCAACTCAACCTCTACTGGGTGCAATGTTAGCTCTGAATCTGGGTGACACTTTCTCAACATGGAAACATGGAAGACATGGTGCAATCTATGAAACTCTGGAGGTAACTCCAACTTGTAAGACACTTTGCCAACACATGCCACAATAGAGTATGGTCCCATAAACCTAGGTCCAACTTATCCTTCTTACCAAACATCAACACACCTTTCCAAGGAGAGACCTTGAAAAACACCTTATCTCCCACTTGGAACTCAAGGGGTTTGTGATGGTTATTAGCATAAGACTTATGTTTGTCTTGGGTTGGCTTCATCTGCTACTATATCACTTTGATCTTCTCTATAGCTTATTGTACAAGGTCAAGACCCAAAAGTTGATACTCACTTGTTTCATACCAACAAAGTAGTGAATGACAATGTCTTCCATACAAAGATTCATATGGTGACATATCTATACTCCTTTAATAGTTCTTTTATTGACAAACTCTATAAAACTTGGGTACACTCCCAACACCCAATAAACTGCAAAACATAATCTCTCAACAAATCTTCCAAAGTCTAAATGGTCCCCTCAAACTGACCATTTGTATGTGCATGAAACACTGTACTGAGCCTCATCCATGTCTATGGGTGAGCATCGGTCCATAACCAGACCAGACCATTTCAATAATGCACTGAACTGGGATAGGATCGTTTGGACTGCAATTAGACTTTTTGTGTATTTCAACCCTTATTCTATAATAAAAAAATAGATATCTAATATTTTAACAATTAGATAATATATGTATCAAATATTTAATGTTTATATATGTGATGTGTTTGTACTTGCTTATAATATATATTCAAATATCAATATATTTTACATATAAACCGGTCTACAATTTGGACCGAGGTCTGACTAGTTTTGGGTCAGACTAGACCACAGGCCAAACTACCAAAATTTCTAGACCATGGACTGGACCGAACTCAGACCGGTCTAGGACCAAATTGGACCGGTCTAAACAGTCCGATCTGGTTTTGTGGTCTGGACCATCATTTTCTCAACCCTAGTTATGTCCCCATCATTTTATGTTGACATTCTCAAAAATGACTCGTGAATTGGGGACCTTTGTCATAAACTATGGCAACTAGAATACCATGTAGACAAACTTTCTGATTAACTACATTGTCCAACTTCTCCATTGCATACACCATCTTGACTGGAAAGACATGAGCTAACTTGTTCCACCTGTCAACTATCACCCAAATGGAATCATGACCTTTGTCTATCCTAGGAAGACCAACCACAAAGTCTATAGTGATATGATCCCATTTCCACCATGGTATTAGCAATGGTTGTAGCGTTCCTACATGCTTATGATGCTCATCCTTGACCTGCTGATAAACTAGACATCTAGTTACAAACTCCGCCTCATCACACTTCAAACTAGACCACCAATACAGATCATTCAAGTAAAGGTACATCTTGGTATTTCCTGGATGCTTAGAATACATCCAGTAATGAGCCTCCTCAAGAACCATCTTCCTCAAACCATCAACATATAGAACCATTGTCCTTTTGTGGAAGCAAACTATACCATCATATGTATGATGAAAAACATCATACTTCTTACTGCCAAACTTTGCCCTAATATTTTATGTCACAATATCATCCTGCTACACGTCCCTTATCTACTGCACCACGGTAGGCTTCACCGACAATTATACTAACAAGCTTGCTAATAGGGAAACCTCCAGTTGTACATTCATCTGATGAAGTGATTCCAACATGTCTCTCTTATGGCACACCAAGGCATGCAATTATCCTTATTTGCAGAAGATGACTTTTGGCTTAGCACATTAGCCACCATGTTCAACTTCTCTGGATGGTAGTCTATCATGCAATCATAGTCCTTGAACAACTACATCCATCTCCTCTACTGCATGTTCAAGTCCTTCTTCAAGAAGATATACTAAAGATTCTTATGGTCAGAGAAAATCTGACACTTTTCTCTATACAAATAGTGCCTCTAGATCTTCAAGGTATGGACCATAGTTGCAAGCTCTAGATCATGTGTTGGGGTATTTATCCTCACATTTCTTAAGTTTTTGCAAAGCAAAAGAAATCATGTTCTTGTCTTGCATTAGCACGCATACCAAGACATTCTTTAACATGTCATAAAAGATGATGTAGCGTCTCCCTTGCTGGAAAAACTAGCACATGTGCACTGGACAACTTTTCCTGCATCAACTAGAAAGAACATTGGCACTTGTCATCCCAAACAAAAGGCCTTCCTAGTTATCTTTGTTAGGGGTAACACTATTGAACTGAAATTCATTGATGAACCTCTTGTAGTAGCCTGCCAAGCCTAGAAAAATGCAAACCTCCATCAGTTACTTAGGTTGTTTGCATTCCAACACTGACTGTACCTTCTTTGGGTCTACACAAACACCTTTAGTAGATATGATGTGGTGTAGAAAAGACATGTCTATCAACTAGAACTCACAACACCTAAACTTGGCATACAACTTGTGCTTCCTCAATAATGTCAAAGCTTGGCATAGGTATTGCTCATGTTGTTGGTTGTCCCTAGACTATAATAAGATGTCGTCTGTGAACACCACCACGAACTGATCTAGGTACAGTGTGAACAACCTATTAATTAGATCCACAAAAGTTGTTGGTGTATTGGTTAGCCCAAACAACATAACCACAAACTTGTAGTGACCATACCTATTCCTAAAAGTATACTTGGGTATGTCATCTACCTTGATCCCCAACTAATTGTAGCTAGACCTTAAATCTATCTTTGAGAACATAGTAGCACCTCTCAGTTGATCAAACATATCGCCTATCCTTGACAATGGGTACTTACTCTTGATTGCGACCTTATTCAACTATTGATAAGCTATATACAACGTCATGGAACCATCTTCCTTCTTCATGAACAACATGGGAGCACCCCAAGGGGAATTGGTAGGCCTGATAAAGCCCTTCTCCAACTGCTCCTACAACTTCTTCTTCAACTCTTGCATCTATGTTGGTGCCATCTTGTGTGGTGACTACACTATAGGATGTGTTTTAGGAAAAAGGTTGTTCTCAAAATCAATCTCTTTAGGAGGGGGAGCACTAGGAAACTCCTCAGGAAAGACAACCTTATATTCTTATACAACAGGGACCTCCTAGATGTTAGGACTCCTCACCTTGGTATCCACAACATGTGCCAAGAAAGCCTCACACCCCTGCCTCATCAGCCTCTCTGTTGTCATAGCAGACACCAAGCATGCTGAAAGAATCTTCATATCTCCTTGGAAGATACACTTAACATCACCATCACAGAACGTCGATATCTTGGAACAATAGTCCAAGACAAACCTGTACTATTGACTCTAGGTCTAAATTGACTAAACCCTAGTTTTGATGATGACTAAACCATTCCAATTATTTGTGCCTAATCCTTCTACTTGAGTGATTTTAGATTAGGTATAGACACACTTCAAATGCCCTAACTTGCACCTCCCAAATTGGAGAAAAGGAAAGTTAAAATCAATGCAAGTGCACTTTTGTGGAATATGATGTAAATTCATTAGAATCATGTTGTAAATCACTTGCAATGATTGTATGACTTGTAATTAAGCTTAGAAAAATTAGGAGCACTTAAATCGAATATTTAATCACTTTAATGATATTTTATAAAATTCATTACATGTTGTTTTTTGGTCAATTTACAAACTGACCAATCCCTTAATGGTTCTTGAAAATGTTATGGTTTGCTCAAGTTGCACACTCACATAACGCGACCTATTTGTGCACTAGGAAAAACTAATTTAACTGATCCGTCAAGTTTCATCTAGGATAAAATTGACCAATTGTTCAAATCAACTTTGTCATATAGTGCAATTGGTTGACTTACCTTTATTAAAACTCAAACGATCACATCATGTGAAAAAGTGCATACAATTGCTTCTAGTCGTTGGAATGTTGTAAAACTAAAAAATATATTCATTGTAACATCCCAAATGGCTAGTATTTGTCCTTAAGCATTTCTAGGGGCTTCTAGGTATCCCCAACTATAAACAGGATGCTTGGGCCTCATCCCATGGTTAACCAAGCACTACGAAGGCCCCTGTTCTATAGTTGATTTCATCCTATAACCTCCTCTCTCTCTAAGATTAATCACTTGCTACATACATTAGAGTGAGTAGGAGTTTTGTAAGAGATCTAGACCTACATGTATATCATGTGAGGCTCTCGTCTCCACCACCTGCCAATCTCTCATTAAACCTTGAAGATGAAGATTATCTCTCTTATCTAAGAGATGTGAAGAAGAATAAGGGAAGGAGTCCCTTAGTGAATAGGTTCAAGGCCGAAGACTTGAAGCAAGAGTGGGTAATTCCTTGGTGAAAGTAGAAGACTCCTTTATCAAGTGGGTAAGTCCTTGGTGAAAGCTTCTCCTTGTCAAAGGTGATGTCAAAGGCTAACGAACCAAGAAGAGTGGGTAATTCCTTCAAGGCCAAAGATTTGTGTAAGAGTGGGTAAGTCCTTGGTGAAGGCAGAAGACTCCTTTCAAAGTGGGAAAGTCCTTGGATAGGTAGAAGATTCTCATCTTGTATAACATCCTAGGATTTAAGGTTTCATATATAATGATCTTAAAAGGAATTATTGGACTACCCATACCACCAAGGTGCACCTCCTTTTCCAGGAGCCCATCTCTAAAGAACTCCATAGTTAAGAATGCTCCACTTGGACTAGTACTAGGATGGGTGACCTCCAATAGGTGGGGTCCACATGGACTAGTGACAAGCCAGTCTTTGAGTCGTACGGTCCAGGAATGTTGGAAAGGGCTATATGTGGTGATGGATACACCCTTGCGCTGATAGTCGTGGTCAAGAGTTGGGTGTACATGGCCATGTTGGGTCTGCACTGAAATGAGGAAATGTTATGAGGCTACATAGTTGAGCCTTGACGAGGATGTTAAGAGTCTGTGGGGGAGATTGTAACGTCCTGGGATTTAAGGCCTCAAATATAATGATTTTAAAAGGAATGATTGGACTACCCATATCAACAAGGTGCACCTCCTTTTTTGGAATCCCATCTCTAAAGAACTCCATAGTTAAGCGTGCTCAACTTTGAGTAGTACTAGGATGGGTGACCAGTCAGGAAGATTATCTTGGCTTGCACGTGAGTGATGAAAAAGCACACAGTTAAGGCTAGTGGTGATCTGTGGGGCCAATCCTCATTCCTGAAACCCTACTAGAGCCTTGGGCATTGGGCTCGGGTGTTATAAATGGTATTAGAGCACATATTCATCAACTAATATTTAATAGTTTATAATTTCAAATAATCCTTAGAAATTTAAGAGAAAAAATAGTAAAGCCTAATGTATCTTTAGGGTTTCTCATCTCACATTTTTTCTACTTCTCATCTTTTTGCTTAATAATCTTTAAAAAGAAATTGTTAATTAGAGAAGTAAAATGTTAAAATATGTAAGCTTTTGTGTAGGTCCCTCTAGAGAGGGTAGATACTAGAAAGATACAAGTTTGGGTAAGCCCTTTCTTAGAGAAAGACTTGGTTTAGTATAAGAAAACTCTAGTGGGTCAAGGGATATGGAAACTCAGAGAGGTAGAGTATAGTCCCTAACCCTAACCCTAAAACCTTAATCTTAAATAATGAACATGTTGTGGTGGAATGGGACACCACCCATATGAAACTTGAAATCAGGAATAAGAAAGATAAAAGGATGGGTTTAGGTGACCCAATCTCCCATGCATGTGTGCATGAGGAGTATAACACTTATGTAAGAGGTCTTAAGAAATATATAAATGCAGTGCAATAGTTATATATATATATATATATATATATATATATATATATATATATGAAGATGAAAGTTTGAATATGACTTGCTCAAACCCCTCATGTTGTCTCTAGAAGTTTGGTGATGGTGGCCAAGCCCCTGGAGGGGAAGGTGACCTGAGTTCGTTGAATGGATAGAAACCATGAGGGGGTATTCAAGAAATTGAGTAAACATGAGTTGATATGTTATAATGTTAAAAGTTATGCCTAATGATAAAAAAAATATATCTATGAAACCTTTGGAGTTAGTATGCCACCCTGGGGTGGGTCAACCCAAGAGTGGGAAGATTTAAAAAAAACTGGCCATTCTATTCATCCCATAGCCTGGGCTCGATCCTGGGACCTCTCACTAACAAATCAAATGTCTAACCATCTTGGTGTCTTCCCTTAGAAAGGAAGATGACCTAGGAAGGAGGCAAAACCTTAGATCTTGGGATGAAGTTGTGGCTAGAGAGCATAACCCCCTCCTAAGAGCCAAGAAGGTACCCTGGGCTCAGACACTCCCTTAAAAGGTAAGTGAATAAATGTATTTAAGTTTTGAGATAACCTTAATCCTCACCTAGAGGGGTGAAAAGTTAAATATATAAAAATGAAATAACTCATATTATTTGAACCCAAGGATGGCATCTCTGAGTGACACAACTGGTCAAGCCCAGGAGGGAAGACCGTTAAGGAACCAAGCCCAGGAGGGAAGGTGGCCCGGGTGGACGACCAAGCCCAGGAGGGAAGGTCATGAAATGGTCAAGCCCATGAGGGATGACCAGTAAGGCACCAAGCCCAGGAGGGAAGGTGGTCCAATTCCATAGTGTAGTTGTTGAGGATCAAGCCCCTAGAAGGGAAGATCACAGAAGGTCAAGCCCAAGAGGGAAGACCGACATGGCACCAAGCCCTAGAGGGAAGGTGGCTCGAGCCCAATGTTGGGACTACACTGCATAATGTGTACTCAAAAGAGAGACATGAAGGCAATCCAGGATAAAGAATTATAAGAGAGAATAATGTGCTTAAAATATGTGACATATCAAAAAAAACCTTTTGGTAGGGTAGAATCCTAATGCAACCCTAGGGTCAAGTAGGGTGTATTACAGGTACATAGGACCGATGGGTTGGAAGTTGATATACCCTGAATGCACATGAACATGTGGTCGGGAGGTAACAACTAGGTTTATCTAAGGTACATGACTCAGGAGATTAGCTACCTCCATGAGGATCATGTAGCCTAATGGGTGAATGTGAAAGGCACTCTCTTGATGCATAAGGATGAGATCACTCTAAAGGTACCTATACCCCTAGGGACCACAATGAATTGGCTAAGACTTATAAAACATGAGGTGTAAATATAAAATATGTAATGAAGTCATGAAAACTTAGAGAAGTTGTGCCCTGACTTAAGATTAAGAAAAAGGACACTTGACTTCATGAAATATAAGAATGCTATGAAATTAAGAACAAGTAACTTTAGAGTCATATCGAGTATGATTCAACTTATAATGTGAAATTGAAAGGTAATGTGTTGATGTACCATCTCCGCTCTTGGAATGGAATGTACTTTGTGGTTGGGCTATAGTCAAATGCTTATTTCATCTCATTATGAGGGAGGCAGATTGGGTAGACACACATTATGCTTTAAAATGTAAATATGAGGATAAATATCCTAAATTGAATGTGTAATGACATGAACTAGGGTTAGAGGTGTCACCTCACCCTTATGTGAAAATAATGAATCATAGGTTGGAAACCTAGGTGAAAAATAGAAATCACCAATGAGAATGAAATCATCAAGTGATGATAAGATGTGGATATGTCTTGAATTTAATTCAAGTACCAATATTAGTAATGATGTGAAGATTTTGCATAATGTAGGGTTGCTAACCCTAACGTTTGAAAATAAGATGAGTTATCATTCACCTTAAAGCTTGCTAAGTTTGAATTTTGGGGACAAAATTCCTTTTAAGGAGGGGTGAATGTAATATCCTAAAATTTTGGTAAAATTGAATTATAAAATATGATACATGAATTGATTTGATAATTCCTCAATAATATTATTGGTGGAATAATAATGTTAATCGCCTTTGTGGCATGGGTTCCTTTGGTACAAGATAAGTAGATAAAAGGAATTCATTCATGAATACATAGTAATGACTTTTGATATGATAAATGTTTTCCAAAAGTGAATAAAGTATATGATGTGTTAGGTAATTAAAAAAATAATTATCTAGTCATTCTTGGAAATAGAATGTTTGGCACACCAAATAACATTATCTCAACTTAACCTTCATATATTTTAAAATAATAATAATAAGAAAGAGAATTCTAAGAGTTAGAATTAAAGGACATTCCATCATATAATTGTTTTTATGAGATGACTAATGGAACAAGTTTGGTATATAAAAGACATCTCAACTAAATGAATATGACTTGAGAAAGGTTTTGATGACTTGCCATCGAATGAAAATAATTGTCTTAAGGAATATATTAAAGTGAGAGAAGAATTACAATATGACTGTACCTTCTTGTAACCTTTGGGTCGATACCTTTTATCCTAAGAAAAGGAAGGAGGGATATAATTTAAGTCTTTGCCTTTTCATTCTTTGGAAATCATGTATGGAATCACCCTCCTATCTTGGGTAGATTGTGACTCACGTAGGCTTTCACTTGAGTATATATGAAGAAGGTTTCCTCTTCTAGATCATTGGGTGTTTCTCTCTCCCATCCGTGAGTGTATAAGAAAGGAACTTAGCTCTCCCTATTTCCACTCATCCTCCCTTGATCGGGACACCTAGGGTTGCTACTAGAGCAGGTATATGTAGATAGGGACCCGGGGGCCTCGTCTCCAAGGTGACACCCTCTACCATCATCATTCGTGGCCTCTGCCATAGGTTAGAAGGAGTTTTCCTGATGAGATGTACTACTCCACCATGCCAGGAGTGAGAGGAGGAGGCTATGTAAGCCACGTTGTTGTTCTACTCAACTGATCCATGGATGAGAAGAAACCATCACACAAAACCACCAGTAGAAATGGAGGCGAGTGGGATGGAGGAAGCCGCATGTGAAGCCTATCCAGAGAAGGCTTGGGCGGAGGCTCCTTCTTCAATGGAGAAAAGGCTGATGCGAGAAGGAGAGACCATACTGTTAGCACCATCAGCCGATCTCGACCACACTGGGAGGAGACACTATGATGGCGTCAACCTAGGTTGGTAGATGACGGAGAAGGGAAGCCTTGAAGGCAGAACCCTCTGTGGTGAGGTCCAACGCAAGAGAACGTTGTTGCGTCGGGAACAATAGTGAGTTCTTCCTTGTGAAGATGACGGTGCGGTACATGTTTGTATCGCACGAGGCAGGAGGAGGTTGGGCGCCTGGAGCGAGGGAGGCATCCATGGTAGAAGGGATCTAGTTGCATAGCAAATGTGAGGTTGTTAACCCTTATCCAAACAATAAAGCCATGGGCATAGGTTACCTGAGCGGCGGTCGTCATCTACAGTCGTGCCTGACGGAGAAAGAAGAAGCCGGTCTGGTTTAAATTAGCCAGTTGGTGGTTCAATCAAATAAAATCAAGTGACGACTGGTCCAAAAGAAAACCGAACCCTAAACCACTGTTAACTGTCCCCCTGACTTAAACAACGTGGCATTGGTGCTGACCAATGGGGAAGCACCACATGGTCCAAATTTGAGGTATTAAAGGTTATTTTATTGATTAATTCATAAGAAATGCTAGAATTATCCAAAAGTAGTGAAATTGTATATGATTTTGATCAGAAAAATGAGAGGAATCCAAAGAAAATATAATTAGAGTCTAAATAGGATCCTTGTTCCAAAAGTATGGGCAATACATGTGTTGATGTGTTTAATAGAAAGGAAAAACCTAGATTTGCCTTAATTTGATGCTTAATTGAATACATTCGTTCATGTTAAGCTAATACCTAATCTTGCTATGATGAAGAAATCCCTCATAATGATGAATGATAGACGTTTCTAGATTAATAATCATGTACATGCTGATTTAGGGTTTTAAAACCAATGTTGACATCTTGCTATGATCTAATGTTGATAATGTGATCTAGGTATCATGAATAGTCTAATATGTTTAAGATGATGAATAGGGTTTAACCTAATATGCATAACTGGGTTTGTAACCTTGGAAACTATGATATGAAGGAATTAGGGTTTGTAACACTAATCTCTAGTCCAAATGTAAGATAACCCCAAACCCTAGTTTAGGGGTGAATCTAGATCTGATTAATGTAATGTGAATACATGGTGACACATATGTAGTATGTATATTTTAGATTGAATGCTTTGTTGCTTGGATGTTTGGATACACTTGTAAAGTACATGTGGTATTCTGCATGGTTTCTGCAATGACATAATGTACATGGTTATGCTTATGAATACATGTATCAAATTCTGAGTTTGGTGAGGTATTGCGATGAGATTGAACGAAAAGATAAATTGCTTGCTTGCTTATTTACTTCTTGCAAATTATAAAGTTCCTATGAGTATCATGTAAAGTAAATAACAATATTCTAAACCCTGGGTTAGACTAATCTTAAGAGTAATGCACATGAGCCCCAAAGGGATAGTGATTACACCTGAGGTAGTAGACCAGATATGGGTTAGAATATGAAAACAAGTTTATGTTCTTATGTGCAAGATAAAGATGTTTGCTTATATGTGTATGTGTGATTATTGGATGAACCCACATACCAATATAGAAATATACTGACTGCATATTTGTTTGTCGGCATTTTAGGTATCAGGTATGCTTGATCCATGGATATGAGGTTATAGAATGAAGATGTTAAAGAAACTAAGTTATCCATGAAGGTTTAGACTTTATGGTATATCAACAATCATGTATAAGTTAATTCTTTCTAAAATTTATGTAACTCTTTAGAGGAGCTTTTTATATAAACATGTAAGTATTTGTTCATTAATGGAAATTGTTTACTATTTTGTATTTTTTCTTGAATCTGATCTTTGAATTTATGAGTAATAATCTACAACTTTAAGGTATTTTAGACACTCAAAAGTGTGGGTAGTTACAATTGGTATCAGATCATGCCATAGGTCCTACTAGGATGGACCGCATGGCTCAAGACTAGAATGCCATAGGTCCTACTAGGATGTTACAATTCCCTCCAGTAGGTGTTTGTAACACCCAGGTCCACTGCCCAAGGCTCTAGTAGGGTTTTAGGAATGACAACTGGCCCCACAGATCACCACTAGCCTTAACTACATGTTTTTTCCTCACTTACATGCAAGCCAAGATAAACTTATCTATTGATCACCCATCCTAGTACTACTCTAAGCTGAGCACACTTAACTATGGAGTTCTTTAGAGATGGGCTCCCGAAAAAGGAGGTGCACCTTGGTGGTATGGGTAATCCAATCATTCCTTATAAAATAATTTTATCCGATGCCCCAAATCCTAGGACGTTACAGCTTGGATAGGTAAATCCTTTGGAAGGTCGTGTATTGTGTATCTTATGATGAATATAAGAATGCAATGGTTAAGAAATCCTAGAGGTTGACCTCTTTGGGTAGTGGACTGACATACTTCTAGTTTGAAGTATGGAACCAACATAGCTTGTCAATTGGTGCATGTTCAATCTTTCTCATGCTTGCTATGTATGCAAATTCCCATATTAGCAACCTTATCTTGTGATATATCTTAAAGGTTTAATGAATTTTGTTTAAGTGCATTTATTATCTCTATTCACCCCCCTATAGAGCATCCAATCACCCATCCTAGGATCCAACAAGTGGTATCAAAGCGAGTCTTATCCAACCATTCTTCTACAAGTAGGAGAAGACGAATGACTACCAAGGAGGGAGATACTTGATCAACCTTCAAATCTTTTATGGTAGTATTTTACTCTATTGGAAAATAAGGTTACAATTCTACATCAATGGATCAAGTATTGAGCTATTGCACATGGTGAACAATCCATACAAGATACCATAGACAAAGATAGAAGAATGGAATGAAGCTACCTTGAAGAAAGCAACCTTGGATGAAAAGGCCATCAAAATTCTATATGCCTTCATGCCCCCAACGAGTTCAGCCTAATTCCTTCATGTGAAACAACCTATGAGGTATGGAGAAAGCTATGTGTCACATATGTTGGGACAACCCAAGTGAAGGAAAACAAAGTCTACATGCTCAAAGGGATGCTTGAGAACTTCAAAATGGGAAAGGAAGAGAATATATCCAACATGTACTCAAGGCTCAACACCATTGTGAATGGTATTGTTGTTATAGGTCATCCTATGAGTAGAGGAGAGATCAACTCAAATATCGTTAGAATTGTCCCCAAGAGATGGGAACTGAAGGTGACTTCCATTGAAGAAGTAAAGTCTCTTGGTGATATCCTTATTAAAGAGCTCATAGGAAATCTACAAGTCCATGAAGTCAAACTTGAAAAGAAAGAGGAAGACAAAAGAGAAGAAGAGAAAAATTTCATGAAAATGATGAAGGCTGAAATTAAAGCTCAAATTGAGTCTATTGTTGGTCAAGCTTCTCCATCATCTCAAGCTGAAGAAGATGTCATGTACTTTAAGGATAGACTCTACAAAGGCAACTCTTCCTCCTCTATCAAGTGCTTCAAGTGTGGAAAGAAGGGTCACTTCAAGGAAGATTGTCCACAAGGCAAAAAGACCCATCATCAAAAGAGAAGAGAAGAGAAGTACAAGAGAAGGAGAAATGGCACAACATATCAAGTGACTCCTCCAACTCAAGCTCTTTTCTTAGAGAATGATCTCTTGCATGCTATATATGATGTTAATCAATTATTTTCTTTTATTACCACACTTGTGTATGATAATCATTGTTTGAGATCTTATTTGCAAAAGTTTATATGTGGTAAAAAGAATCTTAATCATATCCTACCTCATGCTACTAAACAAATTGGCAGACATTGTTTAGGATATGATTGTAGCCAAAGGAACAACAAAAGAAAAGGACCTCCAATCTTTGATGGAGAATCATGTAGTTCCAAGGCTATGGGAACATGCAACTATTGCAATGATTTTAGTCATTATTCTATTTTTTGTCCTTTTAGGAAATAATCTAAGAGAAAGAGGACTTCGGTTGCTAAGCCAACCCCTCCGGACCCAAAAACATGATTGGGAACCATTTCATCTTTCTTCTTGTAGGTACTTGCAAATGCATTGACTTGAGGTATGGATTTTCATATTGACTTATCAATCCACGAGAAGGAATAAAGATGAGATGTGTATGGAGTGGAAACAAGTAGAGAAGAAGTGGTAAGTACAAAGCTAATGTTACACATGCTCATATTGGATCATAGTGTATTTTTTCCAAGTTGGTGTGCAGTATACATATGGTTTATGAGTCAAAAGTGGTATATTATTATTCTCATCACTTTCTTGCTCAAAAACTATTTCTAGTGCTTTCATAGTGCATTACTAACTTACTTACACATGGTTGGACATGGCTAAATATTTTTGTCATGCATCTAGATATGTTTTCCATATATATATATATATATATATATATATCTTTGTGTGTTTGTATGTGTGTGTGTGTGTTCTTCTTGACAACATATTGATCAGTCAAGTTTGTCCTGATAGAAACTCGACTGATTAGCACCAATGGGTGCTGCCAACAACTGTTGTCGGTCGAGTTTGTCCTGATAGTAACTTGGATGATAGCACTATGCACTAAATATATAGTTGCTTTTTTGAAATGAGAATTTCCCTCTCACCTAGTTTTTCTCAATCAAAGGCCATTTTCTTTGGCCCTCTCTTGGTATCTTTATGTATGCATATTTCCATTCTTTAAATTTCCTATCTTGCTTACAACTCTATCTTTCTAAATTGCTATAATTTTGATATCCCACAAGTGGTATCCCTATATCTTGCAATTACTTGTTTTGAGTTGTTTTGTAGGTTTTGATGATGATCTCTTCAAATCTCTTGGTTGTGTCTTAAATTTCTTCTGATGTTCTCAAACTTGCTACATCTATGTAGTTGTATATATTGTTTTGATACAACCTTGAGGTTCTTATTGGTAATCATCTTTTGGTACTGTTGCATATTTGATACTGAGTTATGTACCTTCTTGCTTCTAAAACTACACATCTCTTTGTTTGTATATATCTCTACATCTATTTATAGATTTCTCTTTAACTTGTGCATATTTTTCTATTATCTGACCCTACTAGTAGTCCTAACTTGTGATATCATCTACTAGTAGTTTACAATATGTAGTTCTAGCCTTGTTTATCTTTTCATCAAGTGGTATTCTCTATATGCTATGCTTGTTTCTTATTTCATACTTGCTCATGCTTGTTCCTTGAATGCATATATACTTTCTTGACTTGCTCATGTAGCATTGTGATGCAAGATATATAGAGTTACAATGTATGTAGAAACTGGAGTATCCTTGGATTTTATGTAGATTTTACTCCAATGTCAATTTTTGATGCAAGATTAGTCTTTTTATGTAGAACCAGCCTTCTGAGCAAGACTCATGCCTTTTCCATGAGCCATAATGCTTTTTGGGAGAATTTTGCCATTTTGAGGGTCAAAATTGCATTTTGTTATTATTCTGCAACACTTTACCTTGCCTTGTTCTTTGTTAGAATTACATTATGGGTTGTTCAAGTGCATGAAATTGTTTTTCTTTGTATGCTTGGACAAGTCCCTAGTTTTTCTCTTCTAATCTCCATATAATTTTGTTATCCCCTTTCTTTTAACAAGTGGCATTTCTTATATCTTCAGACCCACACCTTTTCAAAATGACAAAGGGGGAGAAAGCATGTCTTCTTTTGTAAAGCAGTGGAGAAAGCATGTCTTATATATAGAGGAAGAGGCATGTCTATGTAAAGGGGAGAATATAAATGGGAGAAGCTGTATGTGTGTAGAACATATGAGTAGAATACATATTATTCTATAAATGTTATGAAAGCTAATCATGTAGGAGAAATAACATCAATTGAGGGGGAGTATGAGAACTCCACTAGCATCAATTGAGGGGTAACATATGAACTCAATTCTATTGAAACCCCTAGGTTTCTACAAGGTATGACTACTTAAATGATTTCAATACATTTATGAAATGGTTTGTCACTTTTAAAAATGGGGAGAATGTTGACTCTAGGTCAATATTGACACTAGGTCTAAATTAAGCAAACCCTAGTTTTGATGATGACTAAGCCATTCCAATTTTTTATGTCTAAGCTTCTACTTATGCGATTTTAGATTTCATATAAACACACTCCAAATGACATAACTTGCACATCTCAAATTGGAGAAAAGACAAGGCAAAGTCAATGCATGTGCTCTTTTGTGTAATATGATGTAAATTCATTAGAATCATGTTGTAAATCACTTGTAATTAAGCTTACAAAAATCAGGAGCACTTAAATTGAATATTTAAGCACTTTGATCGCATTTTCCAAAATTCATTACATGTTGTTTTTCATTTGAGTCACAAACTCGACCAATCCCTTAATGGATCTTGAAAATTTCAAGGTTTGGTCGAGTTGCACACTCACAAGACTCGACTGATCCCTGCACTAGGCAAAACTAATTTAAGTGATCAGTCAAGTTTCATCCAGGATAAACTCGACCGATTGTTCAAATCTTCTTTGTCATATAGTGCAATCGGTCAAGTTACCTTTACTGAAACTTGACAGATTACACTCTACAGAAAAGTGCAAAAAAGTGTTACTAGTTGTTGGAATGTTGCAAAACTCAAAAATATATCCATTATAAAATCCCACACGGATAATATTCATTCTTAATTGTTATCAAAGGATTCTAGGCATCCTCTACTATAAATAGGACCCCTTGAGCTTCATCCCATAGTTATCCAAGCACTATGAAGGTCCCTATTCTATAGTTGAGTGCATCCTATAGCCTCCTCTCTCTCTCTAATATTAATCACTTACTACATCCATTAGAGTGAGTAGGAGATTTTTAAGAGAGCTAGTCCTACATGTATATCTAATGAGGCTCTTACTTACACCATATCCCAATATTTCATTCAACCTTTAAGATGAAGGTTCTCTCTCTTGCCTAAGAGAGGTGAAGAAGAACAAGGGAAGGAGTCCCTTGGTGAAGAGGCTCAAGGCTGAAAACTTGGAGCTAGAGTGGGTAAATCCTTGGTGAAAGAAGAAGACCCCTTTCTCAAGTGGGTAAGTCCTTGGTGAAAGCTTCTCCTTGGAAAAGGTGGTCAAAGGCTAAAAATCTAAGAAGAGTGGGAATTCATTTAGGCACGAAGACTTTTGCAAGAGTGAGTAAGTCTTTGGTGAAGGCAAAATACTCCTTGCAAAGTGGGTAAGTCCTTGGGTAGGTTGAAGACTCTTGGCTTGGATAGGTAAGTCCTTAGGAAGGTCATGCATTTTATGTCTTATGATGAATATAATATTGCAATGATTAAGAAATCATAGAGGTTGACACATCTAGGTAGTGGAGTGACATACTTCTAGTTTGAAGTATGGAACCACTCTACATAGCTTGTCAATTGGATCATGTTCAATCTCTTTGATCCTTACTATGTATGTTTTAGTTGCACTCAAATTCCCATATTAGCAACCTTATCATGTGATATATCTTTATGGTCTAATGAATTTTGCTTAAGTAAATTCAACTCTATTCACCCTCCCTCTAGAGCATCCAATCACCCATCCTAGGATCCAACATGTACTTCTCCAAGGTATTCATAGCAAGGATCACACTAAATCTATGCATGTCAAGTGGCATAAGATCTACTAGAATGTTGCATCTTGAGAAATAAAGAATGCAAGATGGAAACACTTCCCACAACTTGAATGAACCAACAAGAGGGGCTTCAAATCAAAGAATATCATATATTGCACAAACAAACAAATAACAACTATATATCACCTCTCTGGTGATAAAAGAGGGTGTCATATCTGGGTCAACCAAAACATATACAAAAGAAGAAGTAGATAAATTAGAGTGAAAAGTTCTATCTAACTCGTCGTGACTCATGGATTGACCACTCCCTCTGACTGACTCATAGCATAGAATCTAGTCATAGCTTGTTGTCTTCCACGTCATCTACTAGCTAGCCCAGAGGGTCCTACATGTGAAGCCTGGTTATGTCCTCTGCCACCACCATTGTTAAACTACTGTTGCTTAGAACTCCCCTAATTCTACGTCGGTTGCTATGTGACTTCCTCATCCTTTATTGGGAAAAAACATTCTGGTATGCCCACTCTATCTACACATGTAACAGGTTTTAGCCTCATACCATGGCCTAGACAGCCCTGTCACTAACACAGAAGCAACACTAAGCTCTTCATCTGGCAAAAAGCTATGACTTCTTCCCTTTCTTAGGGACCACTTAGACAGAACTACTGATCTTAGCTCTGAGAAAACTATTTGATTACTTCTGCCCTTTCTTGATGACCGATCAAAAAAACAAAACTCTTTGATGATGCAACTGGGTGAAGAAAACCTTGGCTTCTTAAAGCCTCTAGAAGACTATCCCTAAAACTGAGCTGGCCTCTTCTTAGTGTTAGCTTCTCACTTCTCGATAGCATACCGCTTAATCCTCCTCACAAACTCCATAAAGGTAGAGAACCTATCCCTGTTCTCCAAAGCAGACACCGTCACTGTTAACTCTGTGTTCAAACCTTTCTCAAACCTCAAAATCCTCTCCTTATCCATCAACATCATGTGAGGACATAACCTCAATAGCTACATGAACTTCACCTCATACTCATTGATTGACATCAATCCCTAACTGATCTTCTCAAACTGTAATGTCTTCTCATTAATATACGTCTCCGAGAAGTTTCATCTCACAAACTCATGACAAAACACCTCCCAGCCGATCACCACTCCATGTTTCGTCTTCTCTTCAATGGCCCACCATTTGCCATCATTTCCCTTCAGCAGATACACCAAATGCTTCACAATGTCCTCTTTTGGTATATTTAGGATGTTGAAAGCCTTCTCAATCTCCGCCACATATTCACATCCATCAGGTCTATCGTACTAACATACACTATAGCTCCAACACGTCTCAGCTTCTCAAATGTCTTACCAAAACCCTGGGATTCTGCATTGGGGTTAGCTTCACTCACTTGAGATATAGGTGCTCTATCTGCCATATGAGAAATCATAGCCATCAATTGTCCAAACATGAACTGAAACAATGGTTTGTACATGGTTGTTCAGTCAAATTGAGGCATCACGGGCTTCTCTGGCTCCATCTCAGGCATTCTATCTTCTCTTGCATGCCTCCTAGTGCCACCTCCTGGTGCACCAAATCTACTCTATGCATGTTCTTCATGCTCTCCAAACATATTTGCATAAGCATAAGCTACGATCAGATATGTTGGATGATGGAAGAACAGACACAAACCCCAGTCGTATATCCATGTATACCAAATAGTTGTATTACATTTTTGAAGCCCTGAGGAGTTTAAGTTGTAATACCCAAAGTCCAACTGACCATTGCTAAGTCGAAATTTCAGTGACATACAAGATTTAGGAGAGTCAGACTCCTATGATCTCATCCTCCCTTGGTCAGTACAAGTGAACTCCACTCTGACATATCAGTCAAACTATCACCGGTGACATATAGTCGATTTGAAAATACCTAGTACGCCATTGTAAAGGTCACAAAACTAGACACCAGGGTATAAGAAAATTCTTCCACCGAGGTACAACTGCAATTATCCTCAACATATCACATGTACATATCTCTAAGGCACGACCACAACCTTTCTCACACTAAGGCATGATTTTAGACATCCTTCGTGCACCTAAAGGTCAAGATGAAAAGGACACACAGTCTCTTGCACCCCTCATACTCAATAGCATGTGCTCTGAGTTTCCCTTAGGAATGCTCATTTCACCATCCATCAAATTCTAACACTGGAATGGATCTATGGCACAAGGTACTATATGATTAGGGTTCCACTTCATTAGTTAATGCCAATTGGTTTTATGTTAACTACATCAATCAAGTTATATACAATCCCTAGAAAGGTTCTACAAAGATAAGGGTGGATTGCAACTTTAGAAGATTTAAAATGTGTAAAGCATAAACTTGTCACAACATCACATGGTACTATTCACTACGACTCATGAGGACATCACCATTATTGCATCATCATGGGATGCCAATACCTCATCACATCATACAGAGGATATTACCTCAATTAGGGAACAAAGACACTGCCAAGGTCATAAGACCATTCACATTGTTCCTTTCAAGAACATCATTATCTTTCCATGCCTCAACAAGGCTCATCATCATCATAATCACCATACAAAAGTTACATAAGCTCGATATAACATTGCAATTAAGAACCATGATATCAACAGATAGAAAATTAGGGTTACAACATTTAGAGAGAGAGAATACTTCATCATCATATTAATTACTCAGGAAAGCTAAGTAGTATCATCATGTAATTGAACTCGGGTTTCAAACCAGCAATAAGGATAAACCTTAATAATTATTATCTCCAACATTCTTGGAAGAAATTAAGTCAACCACCATCATCATAAGGTCAACCATAGAAGAAAAAAATTCCAGAAATATTCATCTATAACTAAGATTAAGACACACCTTCCTCATCAACTGAAGAGGTGAAACATCTTCAACGACCACATAGGTCAAACATCATCATCGATCACTAAAACCACATATATGATGATTGAAGAAAAACTTGGGTTTAACCCCTTCATAAACCACATAAAATCCAAGGTATTGACAATTATTAAGGTTCGAGGTTCAGTGACCACATATCTCCAAACATAGGGACCAAAGAAACATGAGACTCATCCATCGCTTAGAAGGAGAAATCTTGGCATCCATGATACATTTTAGACTTGGTGACCAAACTAGGATAGCACTTAGAAACCATAATGAGGTCAAAACCTCATCAACAATATGGTCCAAAATAGGTTGATCACCACCATGAAACTGAAAATCATTAAGGTGTAGATCACAAGAAGAAAATCTACATCAAAACCCTAATTTTGACCATCACTGAGAAAGGGAGTAAAATCATGATTATGAAAGAGATAAATCAACTTTTCCATCAACATGAAAGCATCAAATCTCCACCATCAAAGATAGATTTTGTGCCAAAGGTTAGGGTTCAACAAAGGGTAGATACCTATTCAATAATCATGATGAAAACATAAACCCTTGATTACCTATTCAAGAATCATGATGAAAACATAAACCCTTGATCATATATATCATCATTCAACTTGGAACCACATTTTTAGGGTGGATTACTTGCATGCATGGTAAATGTAAGCAATAACCAAGGATAAAGTTATGTAACTCACCTCAAAAGAGAATAAGAAACTCAAACAACAAGGAATATCCCATGAAAGAGAAAAAAAAACCCTAGCTTGATCACCACTCCCAGCCAAGCTAGCTTCACCTCCAAGAAATAAACAAAACCTTAGGTTAAAGAGCAAGAAGGAGGGAAAAACCCTAGGTATGATGACAAAGAAGAGAAGTTCTTAAAGCTCAACTCAAGCACTACCATGGATAACTATGGGTTCGTACAAGTAGATAAAGAACAAGAGGTAGGGTAAAGAAAATGAAGATGAAGAGGTAGACTACTTACCAAGACAATAGATATCACCAAAAGATCACAAGATGGGTTACTCCAAACCCTATCCCATCATGAAAGTGGATCGGAAACTTGAGCTCCACCTTCACCACCAAACACAAGGGAGTGAAATCCAATCCAGAAGAGAGAAAGAAAGGGTGAAAAGGGTCTAGTTGCATGCAAGGAGAGAGGTTTATATAGCCAAGGGTTGGAGAGAGAGAAGGGAGGTTAGGTGTTAAGCTAACAAATTCCCTGTGTCCACAAAAACTCATACATGCAAGCACCATACCCACTCATGCAACTAGGGTGACAAAAAATAAGAAAAACTAGTGACGTACTAACTATAGAAAAAACCATTGGTTAAAGGGATTTTCAACAACCAAAATATGATCAAACTCAATGATCGCATAGACCAAACCTTAGGGTTTCTTGGAGGCCAAAGAGTCTCATGGCTCATCGACCACCATGACCACTAGGAACATCTCAAAAATCATTGACCACTGAGAAAAGGGCCAATGCAAATCTTGGTGATTGTTGAAAACTAAGCTCATCAGTCAACACACACCTTAAGGTCATCCATCCACATATGGTATACAAGCAAACCCTAAAGCTCAACACATGTTGTCACCACATCAAAAGAAGGTAAAATAAGGCGCTCAAAATCGCCACTCTCTCCAATATGATGTCAAAATATGTAAGGAACATCAAGCATGAGACCAATTGCAAGAAAAAATCCTAGAAATGGGTAAATTTGTAATTTGGTCCAAAATAAGCACATAAAAGCATACCTAGCTCAAACATCATCCAAATTGGACCAAACTAAAAACACAACCTTGCCACATGTTATCAAAACACATAATAAGGTTAGATTAAGGTTTTAAGAATCTAATTAATGATAAGAAAACAAGATCAATAAGAAATCTAGGTCAGGGGGTCTTACAACCATAAATCTGTACCAAGGATTTCACCCCTAAAATCCTATGCGAACAAAGACGAGTACTTCCTATGCATCTCATCCTCTAAATCCCACATGGAATCCTCGACACCATGGTGGTGCATCAAAACCTTAACTAAAACTATATCATTTTTCTTCAACCTCTTCACCCTCCTATCCAAGATCAACACATGGCCATCAACATAAGACACATCCTCATCCAACTCAACCTCTATTAGGTGCAACGTCAGCTGCATATCCGGGTGATACTTCCTAAACATGGAAAACATGGAAGACAAGATGCAACCTGTGCAACTTTGGTGGTAACTCCCACTTGTAAGCTACTTGCCTAACACGTGCCACAATAGGGTATGGTCCCATAAACCTGGGAGCCAACCTACCCTTCTTACCAAACCTCAACACACCTTTCCAAGGAGATACCTTGAGCCACACGTTGTCTCCCACTTGGAACTCAAGGGGTCTGTGATGGTTATCAACATAAGACTTTTGTCTATCATGGGTTGCCTTCAATTGATGATGTATCACTTTGATTTCTCTATAGTCTATTTTACAAGATCAGGAGCCAAAAGTTGATACTCACCTGTCTCATACCAAAAGGTAGTGACTGAAAATGTCTTTCGTATAAAGCTTCATACGGCCATGTCTATACTCTTCTGATAGCTTTTTTCATTGGAAAACTCAGGTGCACATCCAAACTTCCAAGAAACTATAAAGCACAAGCTCTCAATAAATCGTCCAACTTCTAAATGGTCCTCTTAGACTGACTATTTGTCTGTGGGTGAAATGGTGTTTTGTACCTCAATTGTGCTCCCATTTTTGTATGCATACGTTCCCAAAAACAACTTGTAAACTAGCAACCTCCACCATAAACTATGGTAACTAGAATACCATGTAAACAAACTATCTCTTTAACATATACATGTGCCAACTTAACTACTATATATGTCATCTTAATTGGTAAGAAGTGAGCTGACTTGATCAACCAGTCAACTATCACCCATACAGAATCATGACCTTTGGATATCCTAGGAATACCAACCACAAAGTCCATAGTGTTATGATCCCATTTCCACTACGGCATTGGCAATAGTTGTAATGTTCCCGCAGGCTTCTGATGCTTAGGCGTAACCTACTGAAAAACTAGACATCTAGCCATGAACTCTATCACATCACACTTCAAACTAGGCCACCAATAGAGATCCTTCAAGTTATGGTACATCTTAGTACTTGATGCATAGAAACCATGGAGGAATGAGTCAAAGAGACAGATTTTCATGAATTTTCTAGAAGCTGTGAAAGTTGAACCGATCAGTTCAATGTTGAACTTGTTAGTTCACATGTGAATCAGTTAGTTTAACACTCAAACCAGTATTTTTCATCATATTTTCTACTTGCAAACATATTCTCTATTAATAACCGATTAATGTGCAACATGATGTCAACATCAATCCTTCATCCAATTGAATTGACCATTAAAATGAGTGGTTCACAACTTGACTCGGTCATTTCATACCTTGAACTGGTCGGTTCACTAAGTGAACCAGTTGGTTTATGCCCTGGTTCATGCCATATTCAACCAATGTTGTTTGAAGTGACTTGACACTTGAATTGATCAGTTCAACACTTGAATCATTTGTTTCACAATCAAGTTAGTTAACTTTCAATCATAGTTATTTAAATTGAATAGCTAAGCACTTCAATAATCAAGTTAAACACCATTTGCGAATAAAATCCTATTCTAAGTGCATCCTATGTGTGTGACCCTAAAGGTTCCAAATTATGTGGGTAGCGAATTTCTATAACCAAATTTATGACATCACAAGCAATAAGTGGTATCTAGGAACACATCATTGCTACCCAAGTAAAATAAAAAAAAATAGAGAACTTGAACCTACACGTGTTGTCAGTGTTATAGTGATCGTATAGTTCCTTTATCTTTGACATTCAGATTGGAATCAAGGCATGGAATTGTCATCCTTTTCAACATTCAATCTATGTTCTTTGAACTATAGTTGATTGTCAATGATGCATGTGAGTTCACATATCACATATTGAATCACATGAGTATGGCCATACATTTCTCAATCTCTCTTACCAAGTGACCTAGATATGAATGTCTTGTAGGAGAGGTAAATCACATCTACATCATTCATACTCAATCCTCATGTGTCTCAATGTACCTGAGCATCACCTTTTTGGCGACCCTTATTCAAGGTCAAATTGGATTATGTCTAAGTTCATCGAACGTTGTTGATGAGTGTAGTGACTTTAGGTTTAAGAACCTCAATCGCCACTATCGCTATGAGAGATGATTATGACTACCATCCCATGATCTCCATGTATCCATGGATCCTTTAGATTATCATTCAACATGTATTAGGGTTCTGACCTCAAATGGTCAACCCTCTCAAACGGTCAACTCCCTCAAATGGTTTGAGTCTCAAAACACCAAACAGTTTTGAAATCGTTTGGTCTCCAAACGGTTTGGTGAAACCGTTTAGACAAACAAGTTGAAACCGTTTGTCTTGGATATTTTGGAGAGGTGTGTGCTTGTGATGATGTCATCATCATCAAGCTCTACACTCATGAAACCTGTTGTGATTTCCATGGTAATTGCATTAATCAACCAAATCAATTATTGTGAATGGAGAAAAGATCATTATTTGATAAGCAATTGAATGCAATAACAAAATTAAGGGTTCAAGTTATAAAACCCGCCTCCAATTGAGCTCCAAACTCACGTCAACAATGGTGTATGCAACTCCTTTCACCATTCCAAGGCTCGTCCTCAAGGTGTGAGTGAAAAGGAATGGTTAGAATTGAAGAGGGGATCGAATTAGGAAGACTTCATGCATTGATTTGTGATTTCCACCATGAAATCGAGGTGAACTAAGGTCAAGAAGCTTACCAATAGGTTGGGGGTCGTCCTCCTGATCCTCCCAAGCTCCCTTGGTCTTTTCCCAAGCAAGGAGAAGAAGTGGGGTGAAAAAGCCTTTCATTTGGCTTGTAAAGAGTCTTTTTATAAAAATTTAATGAGAGAGAATATGCTTTATAAAAATTCATTTAATCCCAAAAATGGAGCCGCCTCTTCCCACTCAAATTCCTTGGATCTGAGGCTATCTTGTTTTCCTCCAATTCTTTTCAAGTATCCATGATTTAAAGAAAACCAAATTAAGCACCTCAAATCATATTATACTAATATCCATATGTGAGTGGATATTTCTTTTTCTTATAAAATTGTGAGTGAGTTATCCACTCCCTTGGATATTTTCATGGTCCTTTCAAATATCAAGGATGTACACACACATCTGAATCCAACCATTTTAATTTTTTTGAAGGCCCTTTAATTAATACATTTATTTTTGCCCTAAATTGAATTAGGGTTTTAATTATGATTAAATCCTGATTATTTTAATATCAAGATTATCTCTCCTCCAACTTAATTCAAATGAGGCGCCCCTCTAATTTTATTTTCTCTACATGATGCCAAGAAACATTAGGGACCTTATTGAAGTTCTATTTTGCATATTGCACCCTAGGTTTTGGGTAAATTGCACATTACACCAAAACTAGGTTTTCATGCACAAACATAGCTTTATCGGTTCTTTCTTGGTACTAGGCTTCCATAAGCCATACCTCTGAATCATTTTCACTCCCATGATTCTTCAACACATGAGGAACATATTATCATGCACAATTTTCACTTAAACCCCTCAACTTGGGTAATTTGCACATTAGTCCAAAATAAGCAAACATTGCTTCAACATTATCCAAACAGGACCAAAATTGAAACATAAGTTCCTCATGAGCCCTAATTACTTTTCACAAGATAACATTAAGCATATAATCATCTTTCTTGATCAAAACATCTAGGGTTAAGGCATAACCCAAGTCAGGGATGTTACAAATTATAAACCCCTAATAAGGATTTCGTCCCCGAAGTCTAGATAAAGGAAGATAGATATATTTCATTCATCATACTATTTAGTCTTCACATATCATCTCCTTATTATGGAGACACCATAAAACTTTGATCAACACAAAGTGTTTCCATACATGATTCTCATAGAATCAAACACATAAGACACATGCTCCACTGTTCTTCATCATTGACTATGGAGTCAATTTTGTGTCAAGTAACACTTTTATTATTCAGAGAGACATCATACATTCTTTATTAATATCATTTTTATGCAGAGCATAAACCCCTAACATATGATGTTCATATTATAATATATAATCAGACTAATTTCATGGTTGGCCACTCTAGGTGGCCAACATAAACCATCTGATATTTCTCAGATACCAGAATCTTTCGTCTTGGTATCTATCACATGTGTTGAGAACATATCACATATTTCTCTTCCTTTCATCTTGGAACATTAATTATTACATATGTCTTCACCTTGGAACCAATGTCCAAGATAAACTGATACTTTTTCTAAGTATCCATCACTTGAACATTTTTATCTTATGCACATCAAGTGTCCTAAGACCCACCTGATTTCCATGTCCCTGAAAGGAAAGAAAACAAGGATTCATATTCCTCTTATTAATTCATGTATTTTCAACTATTCATGAACCATTTACTCTTTGTCTCATCCTAGGTTCCTTGCCTTCAGCATAGGAATTTGTAAGGATGATTGCATGTCATTATCCCTTTCTTTATTATTATCTAGCATGTTTATGATCATCTCATGATCTCATCACATTTCCCATTTCCTCATTATGGAAAAGATCTTTATTATGCTTGTAGCATTATTGAAAAGGGTTCATCTCCCTTATTCTTATTCTTATCTTATGAGGAGTACACTTTTAGTTCCTCACACAACATGCTCATCTGAGATTATCTCAGACTTCACTTTCTTATGCTTAGGATATGACATATTTATTCATTACATATTTCTAATTTCATGATACTCATTAGATTGTCTCAGAATGACTTCTTGATCAGAGCAATCAAAAGGACAACAATCTAAGAGTTTCCATGCTCACTTTATCATCAATAGTTGTATACCTGGCCAGGGTATATAAATACTAAGATTAAGCGATATTCACTTTGTATACTATCATATTCCTTCTTTTTCATATTATCACAAGCATAAGGTTTAGCATCCTTGAATTTTATCCAGGCATCTCTTCTATACCTCATCTTTTCTTATAGAGGTAAGAACAACATAAAACATTTGTAATGTTTTACTATGCAAAACATAGGTCCTCATAGGACTAATCAAGGAAAATTCAGTCAATTCCTTTCTCAGTTAATCCAAGAATTCATAAGGTGACATATTTGAATGACATTATCTTGTCTAATCTATCATTATTCATGGATTATTCACTGCCTCAGGCTAACTCTGCCTCAAAGGTTGATTCAACAGGCTAAGGTTGAGCAAAGACTCAGTTTAAGTCCATAAATTCATCATTTCCTTTTGCTTCAACCTACTGATGCTGATTACAAATCTCGTTGATATCTAAAACATCATCATTGAGGGCTGGGAATCTAAGTTACATTACCCATGCTTGGTCCATTATATTCATTATTGTTGCCCTAAATTCTCCAACAGTAATACTTAAAGAAGGATTTTCTTATTATAGTTGGATCGTCTAGGGGATTCTCAAGCAATTGTCTCTCTCTTGCCTATTCCCATGCACCTCTTCTTGGTGCAACATTGCTGCTTTCAACAACAACCTCCTCATGTGACCCAGTCATCTTTAAGTTCTTCTTCTCTTATATGAGCAGAAGACACTATCAGATACACTGGATGATACCAAAATAGACTCTACTGCCTTAGTCCTATGTCTCTGTAGACTCAGTGAACTCAGAGTTCTGATACCACTAATTTGTGGCATCCAACTCACAAAAACAAGATTTACTTAAGCGGAAGCGAATCATTACAGCGGATTACTGAAAATCACTAAAAATTAAAACTTTTTGCAAAGACATCCAAACATAGGAAGTCTCTTCCATCAAGAACCATTGTATAACATTTACATTCTAGTTCAAATGTACATAATTTGTACCATCTCTTCTCGGTGATTACAACATCAGCTGTCGTATCATCATTATGTACATACAACATAAGAATCTTGAGGCATCAAGCCAAAATCTCAGATCGATTTATTACAAACATTAACTATAAAACTCCGAGGACCTGAGAGTACATAGACGACACATAAGACTTTCTAGTTACATGACTTGACAGATAGTATCTCCACATGAGATCTCACTCCTGTCCCTGATGTTACTGCTGCTGTCCTTTTCCTGCAAAAGGATTTCTACTTATGTGTCCATGTCCACCTAAAACGTTGGATCCCACGGGGGTGAGACAATTGTAAATTTCCCCAGCGAGAGATATAACTCTCCGCCAAAACATTGTTATAGTAGTTTATTAAAATAAACTGAGCAGAAGGATTTATATATACTTAACAACAGATAAATCAATGTATGAGAAAAGAGTAGTAATCTCCTTTTCCAAGGAGAACATTGCATCTACTCATAGTAGCATCATAGTTCATCCATCTATTTGCAATTAATACAACATATATGAATAACATCAATGAACTAGAGTTGCATAAAAGAAATGTGACATCGGCCGATGAATTTCCGTATTCAATCCTTAAGCAAACATGCTATATGGCTGATTTCATTTTACAATCACACTTATGCCCTGAGGAGATGAGTTATACCGCTCATACTCCAACCGACCACTGCGAAGTTGAAATCGGTACCATACATAGGTCTATGGAAGAGTCGGATTCCCATGACCTCTCACATCCCTGTCAGTGCGGGACCACAAGCAGGACTGTGTTAACTGCTCAAAATAGCTTTCTAGGGTATACTAGAACTTCGCTATAGAGTTACAACGTCAACTTCAGTCTCATCGGTCATCGAGAGATTTAATGTTTATCTCCTCGACCTGACATTAAATATCATTGGGAGATTAATGTTACATCTTTCCCAACCATCGAGAGATTTATGATACATCCATCCCGACACATGAAGGATTGAGAGGTTTGATGTTTACCTTCCCTCAATCTCTTCACCAGATGTAAGAATATTTTTTGCCCATTTACCCCCACATATTCGAAATATGCGTTCTGGGATTTGCAGCGGAGCACCCCTTTCACCATCACCTAAATGCTGACGATGATGGATCTATGGTCAGGGCTCTACATGAAAAGATTTTACTTGATTAATTAAGTACATTTTCATATTTTTTTAGCATCAGCCAAGTTCTCAAACATGACTTATTACGAAAATGCTATACAGAGACATGTACTACTTTCATCAAATACTTATCAGTCTTTAAAAGACCTTGGAAACTCAGTCCTTTATTTCAATACTGGGAATTCTCATTCCTTCACATTCTCATCACCATAATCATATGGTTCTGGGTATTCAAACCCTTAACTCATCATTGAGCATCATTACCATCTATTAGGTAACTATCACCTTCAGGTCATCTAACCAAGGCATTCATGATACTTGTTACACAAGCATCACACATGGCTCTCAAGGCCACAGAATATCTTGCCACTTCTTTCTAGGCAACAACTTACTCATATGACTCCTAAAAATCCATGCACATTTGTTACTTTTACTAAGCAACAACAACATTAAGGCACATAAGGCCAATCAACATTTATTATATAAATGTCACAGCTCAAACATGGCTATATTCATCATCTCATAATACATGTATGGTTATTAGACATTATAACAGTCATACAAGATATTCACCACATCATGTGATATAATAGTAACACCTTTATTCCTTTACTAAGAATTAGGGTTTACTATCTAACAGGGCTTTTCCTTCCCTTTACCATAAATTAGGGTTACGGTTCCCCATTTCTCATTAATTAGGGTTTCATTATTATATTATCTGTCCAACCCTTAATTCATTATTCCATACCTCTGGGGCATTCAAAGATATCATAAATGATTATTCAGGATCATTACTCTCATCATATAGCATTAATGATCATCAATTTAAGGTATGAGTTCATTTCTCATCCTCATCATGGTATGACTACATCATACTCATTAATTTGGCTTAACCCCATTCTCAAGGTACATTAATTAACACTTATCAAAGTTCATAAACTGATTACATTTCATTGTAATAGTTGCATAACTCACTTCATATGTTTATATTGGATTTTAAGTGCATCAAGGTATATAAACCCTGAAGTGCTGAATGTGATAACTATCATATCTTGATGTATCACTTTTCTCATCATTTCAGAATCTCTTGAGTTAACCAACTTATCTTGTATTAAGGTATTTCCCTCTTAATACATCCCATCATTAATCTCTCACCTTTAGCATGTAATGCATAGGTCACGCATTAGAATTGTCCAACTATTATTAATGATATGGACTTGTCTAATAATAAATACATTGCTTACAATAAGGTTTCTTATAATCAACCACATGAAATGTTTCACCTTTATAAGGTAATTCCTTCTATCTCATCATTAGGGTTTCCTTATACCCTTACTTAAAATTAGGATTATGATTCATTGTCATATTGCCCAGGATTAGGGCTTTATGTATTATGACTCCACATTAGAGTCTCACATACCTTCACCCTTCTTAGGGCATCTCATTACAACATAGTATTAAGGCTTCATGTGGTGTTAATTCTTAATCATGGTTTCTCATGGAATCACCCTCAACTAGGGCTTCTCATGGAATCACCCTCAACTAGGGTTTCTCATGGAATCACCCTCAACTAGGGTTTCTCATGGAATCACCCTCAACTAGGGTTTCTCATGAAATCACCCTCAACTAGGGTTTCTCATGAAATCACCCTCAACTAGGGTTTCTCATGAAATCACCCTCAACCAGGGTTTCATATATTATTACATTACATCACCCTAGATTTGATTCTCACATCACATTATCTCATCAATGTTCCATATACATCATTCTAACTTAGGGTTTCTCATGGCATTACCCTAGAATAGGATTTCACATGGAATCGTCCTTAATTAGGATTTCCACTAAAGTTACCCACAATTTGGGTTTACTATTCATCTCCATTAGGACTTCATTCAATCGTCCATAATTAGAGATTCACTATTCATCCAAATTAGGGTTTTGTATCTCATTACCCTAAATTAGAGTTATACACATCATTACCCTGGATCAGGGTTACATCCTTACCCTGGATTAGGGTTTTATATAGAATTTGCCCTCAATTAGGGTTAAAGTTCAACAACCTTGTCAATTAAGGTTTATGTTCATGATTAGGGTTTCATGATCTCTTTACTTAAGGATCATACCCTTAATCACCACATGTATCATACTAATGTATGAATTCCATGCTATCATCATCTCAATTTAATTAGGTCATATTAACCCTTTAAACAAGTACATACAACTATGATTAACATAGTGTATCAAGTCATTGTTCTTATAAGCAACTAGGGTTCATCCATTGATAGGCACTTTATCACTTAGGTACTATTATGGTTTCAACCTTTGTACCTTCATTGAGTACTATTACTAACAATCATTGGATCATTAGAACAATCATCTCCATCAATCTCCAAATGATTGCATCACATTTGAACTTCATTCGATTTTGAAGTTTCAATCACCAAACGGTTTTGAAACCGTTTGACCTCCAAACTGTTTTGAAACCGTTTGACCCCAAACGGTTTCAAGACCATTTGGACTCAAATGGTGTGAAGACTGTTTGGGCCAAAGTAGTCCCAAAACCACAAGGGTTCACGAGGTACTTTCATCAATTGGTTGATCATGATTAGCAACATTGAAACCTTCAATCGATTAAGTTATTGAGGTTCAACAATATTGACCCTTAGATCTTTAATCCATCACTCACCTCCTTTGACCATCCAAATGGTCATGAGGTGCTTAACCTCAAACGGTCTTGAGGTGCTTGACCTCTAAACGGTTTTGAAACCGTTTTCCCATCTCATCATCAAAATCCATAACATCCCATTAGGGTTTGGATCATTGGATCGATTATCAAATCAGCAATTGATTGCCTTTCAATTTGGTATCTTTGGATATTCAAATACCAAACCATACTCAACCCTAGACCTCCAAACGATCCTGGTTGATCTCCAAACGGTTTTGAAACCATCTGGGTTAACCAACCCAAACACTCAACACAATCAATTACAAAATCAGCAATTAACCCGATTAGGGTTTGCTACTTAGTGATTAACTATGCATTGAATTAATCAATTGGATCCTTTAGATTATCATTCAACATGTATTAGGGTTCTGACCTCAAACGGTCAACCCTCTCAAACGGTCAACTCCCTCAAACGGTTTGAGTCTCAAAACACCAAATGGTTTTGAAACCGTTTGGACCAACAAGTTGAAACCGTTTGCCTTGGATATTTTGGAGAGGTGTGTGCTTGCTCATGAAACATGTTGTGATTTCCATGGTAATTGCATCAATCAACCAAATCAATTATTGTGAATGAAGAAAAGATCATTATTTGATAAGGAATTGAATGCAATAACAAAATTAAGGGTTCAAGTTATAAAACCCACCTCCAACTGAGCTCCATATCTCCAAGCTCACGTCAACAATGGTGGATGCAACTCCTTTCACCATTCCAAGGCTCGTCCTCAAGGTTTGAGTGAAAAGGAATGGTTAGAATTTAAGAGGGGATCGAAATAGGAAGAATTCATGCATTGATTTGTGATTTCCACCATGAAATCGAGGTGAACTAAGGTCAATAAGCTTACCAATAGGTTGGGGGTCGTCCTCCTGATCCACCCAAGCTCCCTTGGTCATTTCCCAAGCAAGGAGAAGAACTGGGGTCGAAAAACCTTTCATTTGCACTACTACAGAAAATGCTTTTTACAACGGGAGATAGACAACAGTTCTGATGATTGTGTTGTAGTTAGCATACTTATCACAACAAGCCCGTTTTTGTGTTTTATATTGTATATTTTATACAAACAAGTCATTTACAACATGCCAAACATGTTGTAGTATCGGGGGATACTACAACAACTGCTAAATTGTTGTAATAGGTTGTAGTATCACAACATATTCAAAACCGTTGTAAAAGATGTTATTTACACAACATATTTTGACCTCTTGTAATAGTCACATGTTGTAATAGACCATCATTACACAACGCAGACTCACCCGTTGTAGTATGTATTAATTATACAACAGGCCTTTACATGTTGTAATTGGTACATGTTGTAAAAGACCACCATAATACAACATATTGAAACTCGTTGGTATATCCTGACATGAGACAACATACTCCAACCTGTTGTTATATATTATAATTACACAACATGTTGTAACCTGTTGTAATATCCACACACAAAACATCGTTGTAATAGACCACCATTACACAACGTAAACTAAACCATTGTAATATACTATTATTACACAACATGATATCACTTGTTATACTAGCTACATATTGTAAAAGACCATAGTTACACAACACATCATATTCACATAATTCTCTGAAATTTTCAATTATTCATGTATAATATGCAAATTTTTTATTAGACGTATGGTACACCTAAATTCGTATTAAACCCGTATTTTCCCCAAATTTTACGAATTATTCGTGTTTTATTCGTCATTTACACATTTTCATGTATTATCATTTATGAATTATTCGTGTTTTATCCAAATTTTTTAAAAAATTAATCACTTAGCATTGTTTCATGTTCCAATATTTTCTAAAGACTAATTCCCTTCAATTCATTAAACTTTTTCTTCTACTTTATTTAATTTGACCTAAGCAACTCAATGTGGGATTTAACTAAAATGGTACTTGAACTGAATTGACACTTAATAAAGGTTAATGTTTATCAATTGTACATATTTTTGTTTCTCAACTAAATTCTACACCTATAATTTTACCAAATTGACCATTGTGGTACCATGGTGCTTTTATGTATACTACAAAAAATTATGACATTAACGATCACCTTCACGACCACTTAAATTTGTCGTCGTAATTGATACACCAAGCATGAAATCTTCTTATGTTGTCGCTATTGTAATATTTAACAACGGCCAAAAAAATAATTCATCGTAACTACTGATTAATTTTCATCGTCAAAACTCATTTAATATACAATCAATACGAATTGAGTTGTGGAAGAACAATAAACTAAAAAATGGTCGTACTACTTGCCTCTAGTTTTGGCGGGTTTCCAATTTACTTTATTTGCGCCCGCGGTTGGGAAAAAAATCAACTTTTGCAGTTCGGGCACATTAGCTTTATCACAAATCCACCCCTTTCTCTTTCCCCTTTCCTCCTTTCCCCTACCCACAACTTAACCTAGCCATCAATCTTTGACTTATCACAGCCACCCCCGTAGTCGGGTACAGACGACCCTGTCATCCCATTAATATCTATGCTTTTTCATATGTGAATAGTTGAAGAGCAGAATAAACAACATTGGCATCATCATCGACATTGGCATCGTCATCGGAAGCAATGAGTAACATGCAGTTGTAGGTGGCATGCCTGTGTTGTGTTGTTTGAATGGGCGACACTCTGGTAATATCAACAAATCATCACTTGTAGTAAGATTTTCCCTTGTTTCCCATGTAACTCTTTTCTTTTTTCATATACTCACTGTCCTATCTAGGAATAGGGATAGAGGCCATCTAAGGCTTGTTTATACTCACCAGATACTGTGGAATTTCATCTCTATTCTTCACATGCTAGACATTTCGTGCTATGCCCTGCCACAATAGGAAAAAGTGAGCATATTTCTTGCATCTTCTGAATAAAGTGAAGTACTTCGTAACAGAACAAGTCTGTGATAAATGAATCAATTTGTTTATTTATTTAGGATTGTGATTTCTCAGAGAATCGATCCATAGGTCCTAGTAATTAGTAAAAAGTAGGAGCATATTCATATCGTATATATTTATCTTCTGTATTCTATGCTTTGATCATGTTTTCTATACAATTTTAATGTTATTTACACATTGGTTTAGTTAAAGGCCATGGATTTTGTATTGGCTTTTCTAGAATACTATTCATAACTAAGTGTATTTTAGGCATTGGCTAAACATGAATTGTCATAACCAAACTAATTCAATAAGTAAAACATAAGATTAGTTCTCAGTTCTTTTAGTGTCCAAATAGAATTAAATAATGTATGCAATCTTGGATGCTCTTTTCACGGTTCTTAAAGTTGGATATACTAGCATGTTGTCCCTCTGATACTTTTTTTACTTGTTGTTGGGACGTTGCCATTAGTTCAAAACTATACTACTGTTGTAACGTCATTTTGTACACATGTTGGTTTCACTGGGTATCTATTGGTTTAAGCTATTTGGCATCATATTGTTCAAATTTAAAGAGTCCTATTGTTTCATTCAGGTATAAGTCAAGACATCTCCTAAACTCCTAAACAACTTTGCCCCTTGCAATTTGTGATTATTTTTGTATATTTTCTAAATTAACAATAACCTTTTTGGCATGAAGTTCGACACTAACCATAGTTTTTTAGACATGTAGTTTCTAGGACTTTGACTGAATTGCTTATGTTTAGCTACACCTGGTTCATCCTTGAGAGACCTTTTCATAGATAAGCGGTTATATATATATATATATATATATATATATATATATATATATATATATATATATATATATATATATATATATATATATATATATATATATATCAAAATTCTTGGATTCATACCTTCATCTGAAATTACACGAAATTGTAGTATCAACATCAAGTTTGTGAAATAAGACTGTCAACAATGACCTATTTTTTTCCACTTCTTATGTAAGTAATTACGACAATAATTTTAATTCATCCCAAATAACATAACACTCTAACGTTAAACATCATATTATGGTTTTTTTTCTTATTAATAGATAAATTATTACTGATAGTAGTCCTCCCATTAAATATCTTTTTTGAACTTTGATAGTCCACCAAAATATTCCTATTTCACATCTTGTAATGGAGCTGATTATTCTTTTTTCCTATTCTCCCTCTCATTATGCTTCTCCTTCTTTAGTTGTGCCTTGTGCTCTTGGAATGTTGGCACGAATCTCATACTTCTCGATACTCTGCTTAGGTGTTGACCCACCTTACACCAACAACCAGGGCTCTCATATGCAGCCTATATAACACTCACCACACCATACATGGTTATGCAACCGCTTATGCGTAAGTGCTCTCCCATACACACATATACACAATCAACATAATTTATTGAAAAAACAGTAGTTAAAGTTTTCCCTAGCCTCGTCACTCCTAGTGTGTAGAGAATTATTAGAACTACAATCATTTTTGAGTTGCAATCAACTTATAAAGATGAATAGCTTGTACCACGGTCAACTTGATGGAAGAACATGAATACTATTATTATATGACATGCAGAAACTATCAGCAAGAGATATGTTGTTCTCCATTAGAATTTCTTGGAGATTGCTAATTTGGTAGTTTTGTTTGTTTGCATGTGCAAATATAAAACTTTCTTCAACTATTCTTTTATTGCAAATGGATGAGAAGTCACATGACACGATTCTCACATCTAATTTCCTTAAGTATGGAAAAACGTAATGGGAAATGCTGACATCCTGGTATGTGGTTCCATGCATAGTGAAAAATTTGGGATTCAGCAACTTTTCGGCTGGCCGGAGAAAATTAAAAAATTATGAAAAGATCGATATATTTCGGTCAACTACTTGGAAATATCGATAATGAGTCGGCTATATGTGTATATATACTTATACACACATATATATACATTTTTGTGTATGTATATGTATACACACACATATATATATATACACATTCATACATATCAAATACAAATATAACTATTAATGTCACTAGACATCATGGTAATAAAAAAAATGTCTTGAGGATCTCAAGGCTTACACCTCTTGGTGAGGCTATTCCTAATGTTCCTCGAGACTTAGGCCTCAATGTCCCAGATTGAGGCTTATGCCTCACAATGTACGAGGCCCGCCTCAAAGCAATGACGCTCTGAAGCTTAATTGAGGTGCACAACTAAATTCTGGATGATAACAGCTTATGTTAACCACCAAATTGTTTGCTTTTAAGATTGTTACACATTTTCTTTAAAAAAATGGAGTTCTTGTAGTTTATTGTTATTTTTCATTTAATCATCATTCTGTGAGTGATATCTTTAATCTTCATTGTCAAATTTATCTATGTTTGCTACCTTCTTATTCACCATGTCGGTGAATTTGTATTATTGTTAACTAGTTTTTCTTCCTTGTTCCTACTAATTCAAAATTCTATCACCTTAATTTTTGATGTCGATGACATCTTTTATTCTAATAGTATAAAGAATTGATGTATCATTATTGGTATACAAAAGAATTGATATATCATTATTGGTATACATATTTATTTTAGTATTCTGGTGGGTTTTTAGTGTCTATTATCATTATTTATTTTCACAATTAATTTCTATTTCATTTGGGCATGCTTGTATATAGCCATTTCTATTATATACACATGCATATACTTAACATATATAAATACATATATATATGTGTGTGTGTGTGTGTGTGTAAATACATGCATAAATTTATTTTAAATTACCAACTCATACAGATTTTGAGTCTTAAGCCTCAAACGCCTTGAGGCTTATGCCTCACTTCACTTAGACAAAAATACCTCATTACGCCTCAAAAAATTTACAACCTTGCTAGACATACAATCTTATTGAGGGAAAAAAGTAGGAAAAGAATTAAAGAATAGTTGAACAGTAGCAATGGATTGTCGAGAGAGTGGGGTTTAGAGGTCTAGTTTATATCAAGAGTTCTGTGTACATGGTTTTGTAAAAAAAAAGAGCAAACGACTTAAAAGAAAAAAATTGTGAAAAGTCATGAATAATCATGAAAAATTCGTATTAATTGTGAAAAAGTAGGAAAAATTGAGAAAAGTTGTGATGAATCGGCGACCAATGTATTTATCATATTTTACCTCTATTTTTATTTAGGGGAGGGGGCTCAAAAACATATATTATTTAGCCTGCACTTTTCAAACTATGATTAATCAAAGCATTGCCGAACTAAAGGTTCTTGGATGTGTTGTTACTACTAATGACTACTACTACAATAAATTAAGGTAGTCCATATATATCAAGTAAAAGTAAATCACTACGAATAAAGGGGGGATAAGATATTTTGAAGTTATTTCTATGCAACAACATCCACTACACGGCTTGAATTCTAGTTACTGAACCGAAATCCACACTCTTAAATCTTCTCCTTCATGTTGGTGATTCTTGCAATCCATGGTTTGAAAGTTGAAGAAATAATAGTTGCATAAGAATAGAAGTGACTATCCATTGTGAGTCAGATTCATTAACATTATAGGAGAAACCTCTTCCCATTGCAATGAAAATCCCTTCCATAATATTGTACTTCTCAGTTTCTATTACAATATGTAGAAGATGTATTTTTCTTCCATCTAGGACCCAATTACAATTTTGATTTCTTGCTACCATCGTGTCCATTTTTACTCAAGTGCAACATCAACATCAATCTTTAGGTACCCCATTGGAGGAGGTTCCCATGTGCCTTCAGATTTGTGTGGTTATTCCTAGTCAAACCCGACATAACACAAACTTGTTTTACCCAACATTATCCCTTCAATTTAGTAGCTATCTCAGACTTCAATAATATCCAACCTCGAGTTTAGTCTGAACAAGAAAAGAGTTGCAACATATGATGCTTTGTGACTCATTAGCTCTTGATTTAAGAATAATATCTACTTCAACTCCTCAGGTATCTATTCTTTCGCAAGCAACAATTGACTACAGCCAAGACAACAACAAGTGACTCACTCAAACCACACAAAATCAGAGTCCAAAAGATCAATCACAGATCAACTAAAATCTCACCACTTAAATGAGTAACTAGAAACAAAATGAAAGAATAAATGACAATAGCAACATCTTCCTTCCACTCAGTAGTTACTCATACTTCAAGGATCTCCAGGCCAGACAATCAACACCATTGAGTTTGAGTCAGTACATCTGCATAGATTTTCAAGATGAATCTTGGTAAGAACTTATAGTAGCAACTCCTTCAACCCATTCAATCTCTGGCTGAGTCAACATGAAGGAACTTAATCCACAACACAATCTTTTAAAATTCAAAAGCCAACAGAATTAGAGCCCTAGAAACCCAATATTCATCTTGAACATCAATATAACATTGGAGATGAGACAAAAGATCAACATTAGTAGCTCTCTTCTCGCTCCACAACTTTCACTAGAACAGAGAACAACATATTCTAGAGTATCATGACCTTTTGAATTACTTGATTCTGCTTTCACATAATATTAGAAGGGTACCAATGGAAACAAATGATCACCAATACCAGCTTCCTTTGACAACAAACTGCTATTCCTTTGACAAGAACAACCAACCTCCTTCATAATCAACAAGCACTAGCATCAACATACACTAGGTCCATAGAACAACTCACATCAGGTGAAGATAAGCTAACCTCCTATGGCCTTTTTTGAATGTCCTAGTTAATCATTCAGTAGCTCTTGTTTTTAAGCTCACCCAAACTTATCTTGAATACTGATTTTGGACTATGGTAGTAGGGCTTCTCCAACTTCCTTGACAGTGATCAGAGAGGAGGGACTGATATCATTGTGACCGCAATAGAGGGTTTATTTAGAATTAAGAATCACACAACAACAACAATAACAAATGATCCTAGTAGTGGAAAAAGTACAATGGGTGACACACTAAGGAATAAGGGCCCCTCTTATCAGTTGTTGATGGATATGATCCTTTTTTATTTCTTATTTGATGGCTATGGATTTGGATCACTGTTCTTATACCATGTGGAATGTAATAGGCTAATAGATGGTTATATTAGACAAAACTGTAATTCTATAAGTTGGAGAGGGGGCACTTAGAATGAGCCAAATAAATGGTGAAATCCTTTTAACTTGTGCATGTATACTCCCCTCTTTTTATTATTTTATAGATAATTGAGCATATTGTATGCCTACATTTACCCATTGGTTGTTATGTTTTGTGTTAGAGTGTCATCTATTAAATGTTTCAACTTGACTTGAAGAAGCAAGGAAGTCCAACTTTCAAGATATAACAACCAGAATAGATAATGGATACTCTCTCCGCTATTTAGTTTTCTTGAATGCCTTCTGTTGATTTAATTGGCATTTTATTTGGACATTCTAAATGACAGAGAAAACTAACTATGACTGATATCTATCAAAATGCTACTGAACTTTTGTTATTAGAGTAGTTACTAATGATATACATCGTGTGTTGTGGTCAGGTCTTCAACTATCCCTATTTCACGCATTGCAAGACCTAGTGAGAACAAAGCGGCAATCTCCTCAAGTGAAGACTGTCGATGATGTATCTAGGTAGAACTCTATTTTTATTTGTTTCCATTCCTTTCGTTCAGTTTCATTTTTCCATGTGTTAGCTATCATTTGGTGGGGCGTGGTACCCACATATGGCATCATCAATCATTTCTAGGGCATGGTACAATAAGACATACACCATAGATACATTGTTTTCATTCCTAGACATTCATTGTTCCCTCTAGTGTCTCACTCTGCAGTGATGAGATTATCTGGGTGGTGATGTAATAAGAGTACTAGAGGATGTGCTTGGAACATAGTAACTTCATCTTGTTAGAAGAGTACACGAAGATTTTGACCAGGGGTTCAAAGTCAGAACTGAAGCATGATTGACCTATTAAGGTTCATGGCTTAACTTCATCTTGTAGATAGATTTAGTCATGTTCAACTTAACTTCATCTTGTTGTAACTGATAATTGTGCCTAGCATTTATATACCTTCTATAGTATGTTTTTTCTTATCAGTCTTCTTCAATATAACAATAGTAGGTGCTTCCCCAATGCAGTTGTTGAACCTGAGGTAGAATTACATACAGTCCAGTTGTAATGGTTGCACTTTAAAAGAGGTAAACTTCAGTAATGGTTCTCTTTTCTAGTCATTTTTATTGCCTTTAGTTCATCTCTAGAACTTTCTAGCACTCGATCATGAGTGATTGCAGAAGATGGGACAGTCAAAGAAATCCTATCATTTTTTGTCAATAGTAGGTAGCGAAGTTGAAACTTAGCAAATAATGGAGGCATCATACTCACATGATAGTGATGCAAATCATAGAATATTGAAGGCATCCTAGTGACTTGAAGCATTCTTTAATAGTAGGTTGCAAGCATATGACATTTATTTGACATGGGACCATCATGGGTATACTAGTCAGTCTTTTAGCAGATTCAACTGATGGCTGGAATAAAATTCATGTTTTGGCCATTAAGTAGACTAGTGAATACTCACAGATAATTAATTATTTTGACCAAAATAAATTGTGTTAGGACTAAATTAACCTAAAGAGGCCAAAATTTATATAATACAGCCCTACATCTACCAGATGAGACCTAAATTTAGCCGACCTCTAATGGACCTAAACACACTTTAAACTCACCTAGACCCTACACTCCAGAAAGAAACCCCCCAACCTGCAAGTGCAGAATGGTCAAATTCAGGATTTTGAAAGGTGCCAAAGCCCATGGCTCCATCACCCACCACCCATCAATATGGTAAGTACCCTCCATGGTGATGATGGAGGCAACAAACTATCCAATAAAAAACTAAGATAATATGACAGAAAATTAATCAGATACTGATATAAATCTAAACTGAACCCAACTATAGTTGGAACTAGGACCAACTAGATAGAAGTAAACAATTTGAGATAATCTATACCCATCAGATCACCCATTATAATAGTAATCATCATGGCAACCTGGCCCAATAAATTATCCTGGTAGACCCAACTTTGGTTCTGACTTGACTTGAATTGAACCAACCTAATAATATAAAATGGCCAGAAATGATATCACCCCATGAATAACCCTACTTGATCCCAATTCCAAGAAAACTATGAAGTAGGCCAAACCCAAAGTGATCTGAGAGATAATTTCCGTTTGATTGTTGGATCTAATGAAGATTCTTGTTATAGTTTAGACTCCTCAGAGTCCAAGCATATTGATGTTATGAGTTCATATATGGGTGTGAATAGAGTATAGTGGATATCATCCCCAAAGGATAGTATCCTCCTTTTATCTTATTCTCTACTGTCTGTCATAGGGTGTCTACACTACTCCAGCTATCCTCCAACCTCTTCCTTAATTGCACGCTAAATAGATTGCTTTTCTGATCTCAAGCCTGTATCTAAACTAGAATTATTTCCCAAGACTTGTGATGTAAAAAGTATTGGACCTAATATGGTTGCTATGTGCTTGCATTCTCAAATATTCTTGGGATGGATTAGCTACTGCTGTCTAAATAATGATTAATAGTTAATAGGATATACAATGCTTCTTTTGGTTTAGTTTTTCTTAGGTTGCTAGCTGACCATATTGCTGCTACAGATGCTTATTGCATCCATGTGGAAGGCCAATTCACCTTTATATGGACTCCTCATGCATCAGGAGTAAGCTTTCTAATAAGATTTGTGTTCACTTGTTAGTTTCTTCCCTATCTGTCACCTTTATTGAATTTCAAACTTCATTATATCAATGCCATATTTACAAATTATCTAAAGTTTTTTAGACTCATATTAATCTCTATTCCAAGGGGTTGTCTCTTCATGTTGTTGGACCTTGTTGGGTCTGCTAGTAGCAAGAGAAAAAACCAATATTTTACTTGAGTTCGAAATGGATCTAGTGAAAAACCAGTACAACCATGGAATGGGACCCCAATCTGATGACCTCAAATAAGACGACAAATCAAACACTGCTCAACTCAAGGTTGTACTGCTCCAGCCACAAAATCATCTTTTTCTTTTTCTTTTACATCCTTTGCCCCTTCTTTTAAATCGGTCATTTATGATCTCTCAGACTTGAGTCCTCAGGTTATTACAAAGGATACTTTTGTGGCAGTTAGCATGTGACTTTGTGAATGAGCAAGGCCGCATAGAAGTGCAGCTTCTTCTCTGAATAGGGAGGGGGCGTGAAACCTAGATAAAATCTCAGAAATAGTATTGGAATGCAGACTATAGGTACGTCTAGCCCATGGCTCCATCACCCACCATCCATCAATATGGTAAGTACCCTCCATGGTGATGATGGAGGCAACAAACTATCCAATAAAAAACTAAGATAATATGACAGAAAATTAATCAGATACTGATATAAATCTAAACTGAACCCAACTATAGTTGGAACTAGGACCAACTAGATAGAAGTAAACAATCCGAGATAATCTATACCCATCAGATCACCCATTATAATAGTAATCATCATGGAAACCTGGCCCAATAAATTATCCTAGTAGACCCAACTTTGGTTCTGACTTGACTTGAACTGAACCAACCTAATAATATAAAATGGCCAGAAATGATATCACCCCATGAATAACCCTACTTGAACCCAATTCCACGAAAACTATGAAGTAGGCCAAACCCAAAGTGATTTGAGAGATAATTTCCATTTGATTGTTGGATCTAATGAAGATTCTTGTTATAGTTTAGACTCCTCGCAGTCCAAGCATATTGATGTTATGAGTTCATATATGGGTGTGAATAGAGTATAGTGGATATCATCCCCAAAGGATAGTATCCTCCTTTTATCTTATTCTCTATTGTCTGTCATAGGGTGCCTACACTACTCCAGCTATCCTCCCACCTCTTCCTTAATTGCACACTAAATAGATTGCTTTTCTGATCTCAAGCTTGTATCTGAACTAGAATTATTTCCCAAGACTTGTGACGTAAAAAGTATTGGACCTAATATGGTTGCTATGTGCTTGCATTCTCAAATATTCTTGGGATGGATGAGCTACTTCTGTCAGAGATAATGATTAATAGTTAATAGTATATACAATGCATCTTTTGGTTCATTTTTGCTTAGGTTGCTAGCTGACAATATTGCTACTGCAGATGCTTATTGCATCCATGTGGAAGGCCAAACCACCTTTATATGGACTCCTCATGCATTAGGAGTAAGCTTTCCAATGAGATTTATGTTCACTTGTTAGTTTCTTCCCTATGTATCACCTTTATTGAATTTCAAACTTCATTATATCAATGCCATATTTACAAATTATCTAAAGTTTTTTAGACTCGTATTAATCTCTATTCTGAGGGGTTGTCTCTTCATGTTGTTGGACCTTGTTGGGTCTGCTAGTAGCAAGAGAAAACACCAATATTTTACTTGAGTTCGAAATGGTTCTAGTGAAAAACCAGTACAACCATGGAATGGGACCCCAATCTGATGACCTCAAATAAGACGACAAATCGAACACTGCTCAACTCAAGGTTGTACTAGTCCAGCCACATAATCATCTTTTTCTTTTGCTTTTACATCCATTGCCCCTTCTTTTAAATCAGTAATTTATGATCTCTCAAACTTGAGTCCTCAGGTTATTACAAAGGATACTTTTGTGGCAGTTACCATGTGACTTCATGAATGAGCAAGGCCGCATAGAAGTGCAGCTTCTTCTCTGAATAGGGAGGGGGTGTGAAACCTAGATAAAATCTCAGAATTAGTATTGGAATGCAGACTATAGGTATGTCTAGCTGTAGTCTTCTTCTTGATCAGTTTTGTCTTATAATTGCTCTGCTGAATACCGATGAGCAGTGAACTTGGTACTGTTGTTTCAGTACTAAAAAAAAGACACCACAATCCCAAAGCACCTTTCCTTCTGTTCCTTATCTCTTGATTAAACTCGCATATTTAGTGTGAGAACCATTGACTTATTGTGGGATTCTAATGACTCTTATCTTGTTAAGCGATGGCATATGACTAGGAGCGGCCTTAGATCGTGGAAGGCATAGGCCCTGCAAAGCTGGGGATAACACTTCTTTTTTAGTTCTATTTTTGGTGCGATGGAGAGGGATTTCCAGCCAAGTGCGAACTTGGGATTTTTCACAGCAAGAATCTTCTTATGCTGGGAATCTGCCGTTAGCTCTATTTTTTTAATCTCGGGTTCCTGCTAGCAGTGGGGAGCCAGAAAATCTATATAGGTGAGGCACCATTAAGGTGAAGGCTTTGACAACCATAGAAGGTAGGGCACCATTAGAACTTTTTTCATAAATCTGAGTCAAGTATGTATTAACTAGTAAGCAATCAAAATATTGGGTAAAGCACTAGCCTGCCCAGGACCAAGTGTAGCTACACCACTTCCTGCTAGGCAAAGAAACCTAGGATGTTACAAAGTTGTGGCATCCAGATGCAAGCCGCTTCCGAAAAATGGATTAACTCAAAATTGTAACCCTATACTATGTATCATGTATGGTAGGTCTGTCAGTATATCTTTATGTGCCTCTTCCTCGTCTTATCTATTCAGGTTTTTTTTTATAGATGTGAACTACTCGTAGTGATAGAGACATTATTAGTTGAGAGAAGTTATACTGATTTAGAAAACCTCCATATTTTGGAAGCCTACAAGCTATTCTGTTATGCCTTGATGCACAAGCTTGTAAGGCCAGTAGTTTTAGGAAAAAATGTTATTCCAAAACACCTTTTACATATTTTTTTATATTTAGTGGTAGGGGTGATGATGAATCCTCCAGATTCATCATTACAGTCACCAATTCTAGGGTTTTTATACCTCATTATGACTAAATTACCCTTGCTTTGCTTTACTCTGAGTATTTCTTCGCTCTCTCATAAATAATGCTTAAATAGTCCTAATCACTAGTTTATTTTCTGCTATTACCCCTTACACACTCTCTTTTCTCTCTGCATATCACTCTCAATCATCCAATCAAACATCAACAACCCACAACTGTGCGTTCTGTCCTCAAAGTCCCAAGCCTGTGGAACAAATGATCACGATCATGAAGCAGAACCATCACCACAGTCGTGCTGGTCACGCCACGGCCGTGGCACATCGCCGACAGTGTCGGGTCTCCATCGCCATGACCGTGCTGGTCATGCCACGACCGTGGTGCATACCCGCCATGACCGTGGTGGCACACCACGGCCGTGGTGCATCGTCCACAGGGCTAAGTTCTCACCTGCGACGCCCGTGCAAGGCGGCACAGCCGTGGGGCTTTAGCCTCACCACGACCGTGGTGGCACGCCACGGCCGTGGCACAACGTCACCAGGGCCGAAGTTTTCACCCACCACACCCGTGCAAGGAAGCACGGCCATGGATAGCATCATCACCATGACCGTGGTGCCTCAACACGGCCGTGGCACGTTGTCCCCTACCTCCCGACGTTGCTATCTCCTCAACCTGCTGCTCCAAAGCTCCATGGCCACCGACATCACCCCCCTCACCTAGAGTATTGCCGACCTGCAATGCCTCACAACCCCAGACTACTTGGAAGAGCACAAGGTCCTAAATCATTTGGAGGAGCTCTCGGTCCTAAATCGTTCAGAGGAGCTAACGATCTCAGATCGTTTGGAGGATTGGATGCTCGAGGTCGTTTGGGCGTCGTTCAGTCAAGATCATAGAAGAACATAGGTCGCTTGGCACCATGGTCTATAGATCGTTTGATAGCAAACAGTCTCCAGACCGTTTGGTAGCAAACGGTCTCCAGACCATTTGGGGTACTATTTTTTTAGACCGTTTGGCAAAACCGTTTGATGCAAAAAAAGCCAGCAAATCGTTTGGGACCAGACCTGTGCCTATAAATAGGACCAGCAGGGTCCCCAGTTTCGGGCAGTTCCGGAGACGCCGCCAGGCTGCCCGAGCACAGTTTCTGACCAAATTTCACCCACAGCCCCAGGATCCCAGTTTGAGCACAGGTCTGGAAAGCTGCCAGACTGGGGATAGATCTAGAAGGTTTTTCCATCACCATCTCACCTCTACTATCGTTCTACCATTGTTCTACCTCATTCTACCCATGCAATCCCGGAGGTAGACACAACGATCGAGGCAGAGAGACAGGTGTCATCGACCACAACGGAGCAGTCCCGGAGACTGCGACGATCTACACCGGGCTGTCACAGATCTACTCTTCTGCTCTGACGATGCTTTCTTTCTCTCTCTCTTCTCTTTCTTTGTTGCTTCCTCTATGAGGAGTGAGTAGTTCCATTCACTGGGGTGTGGGGACTAGCCCCACTGCCCGTGTTTTGTAACTTGTACTAAAAAGATGTTATCATTCTGATTCAATACTAAATCGTTTCATACATGCTTGAATGTTGGCCGTGTTCTTGTATGCATCTATTGTCTTTCGTTGTGGTTTGTCTACGACCGCTCTTGAGACTCGAATACCGATTTAGTTTTGGTTTCTGGTGTGTGTATCCACCGTGCATCCGCTTCGGTATCTAGGGACGCTTTCTAAGGAGTGGAGTAAACTCACCTCCATCGTTGTACTTTTGTACTATGAAATGGAATCAGTTGACGTACAAAAGTGCAACCTTGACAGGTCGAGGAACACACTCTGAGGAGAGAGTGGTGCAAAGTACTTGACCATTCGTTCGGGAATGGCTGGCGTTGCAACACTCTCACGTTTCTCATAGCTATATCCTCAAAAGAGGGATAGTCTATCAGGATACTAATCGATTTGGTAATTATCGCTTGCTTGTTAGTTTTCCGATGCACGTTTCACGAGGTTGAGTAAGATTTTCTCTTCGGAGACTACAAATCTTCATTGACACGTAGATATGTATCGGATGAGAGTTACTCAACCTGTGAAGGATGTGTGCATTACTCTTGTCCTATAAGACATCGGTATTGTACAACATCCATGTATCTTGCTTACAAGTCTTGTTATGTTTGGTACAAGTACAATCCATGTGTAGTGGTGGCAAATACCCGCATCACCCCAGTGATCCATCATCTTTTTCTAATCTTATATTTTAATCTAGTTTTTTTATTCTTGCCTTTACTTTTGCATGTTTAGGTTAAATAACTCAAATCAAACTTCTGGTCTTAGATGATTAACTTAGATCGATACGAAACAAGGAAAAGACACTCAGATTCTTAACGTTGTCCTTTGGGTTCGATCCTAAATCTGTACTATGATAAGGCTTCCACACTCTTGTGGGGTTGGAGCATTTATCTAGCACCAGTTGTAGGTAAACCTAGAGAGGACATCAACTCTGTAGGGTTTTTGGTGCACATTAGGACTTCCATTGGAAGAGTAATCTTTTGGTGTAAGTTCTAGCTCCATCAAAAAATGGCGCCGTTGTCGGGGACAACGGTATAAGAATCGTCTTTTTCGAATTTTGTGTCGATTTAGGTTTCTCTAGGGTTTTTCATTTTCTTTTCAAAAACCTAAAAAGTGAAGGGCTTAATCTCGCATATCTTCTTGGATTTTAAGTGGTTGGTCAAGCCTGATAAACTCTTTCCTTGATTTCAGGTACAAATTCTCTTCAAAATGAAGCAGTCAACACCACCAATCGTTAGATGTCAACTATGTGGTGACTATTCTCATGCATCAATCTACTGCTTCAATGTCCCTCCTCTCTACGTGATCGCTCTGCGTCAAGTAATCGTGAATCGTATAGTGGGGAACCTCAAAGCGGCCTCTTCATACAGCTACGGATATAACGCAAGTTATAATCCGTATCACCCTGGAGGCTAATACGAAAAACCTAACTATGGTGGATTTCAAGGCGTGGACTACAATGTAGAAGGGAACTGAGAAGATGATGAAGTGCATGAAGATCAACACACATTGATGGAAGAACTACGTGCTCTACAGACATCGGTGGCTCAACAACTAGCTGATCAGACAGCCGTGATCAAGAAGTTGATAGCCGATCTTGATCAACTTACACAACTTGTCAATGCTCCTGAGCAACATGTAGAACATCCACCAATTTCAACCAAGCACTCCCCTAGTTCACATTTTGCAATCGATTACGATGATGATTATAAAATCATGTGGGATATGCATCCCAATGATCTTCAGGCATCAGTGCAAGGTGAGGAACCATCCTCAGGGCTAACAACTGAACTCAAAGATGATTTACTCATAACATCACGAGGAAAGGAATTACTATCCGAGCCGGGGTCTGACTTGGATAATGATTCATGCACTATGCTCTTAGAGGGAAGGATGAGTAGCCAATATGGGGATTCTCTACAGTCATGAGATCAACTAGAAATAAACTTCAACACTTACCCACCTTCTAACTTCATAGACTCAAACCCAACCATTGGAGAACAATTGGCGATATTCAATTCCCTCAATGACAAAATCTTTTCAACTTTAGCTGTCTCATCAATAAATTCCGTAAAAGAAGGATTAATGTCGCAAGGACTCTACACTCCTTCACAATTAAACTCATATGGGTATGCGACCGATTCAGACAAGGATATGTCTTTTATGCAAGGGAATCAAATGTTTTCACTTCCAGAACAAAATCCGAATTGCCCTTATGAAGAAATTTATAATCATTCGACTGATTTAGGGACAGACTTTGAGGATAGAATTGATCAAGATCTTGATTCAGAAATGGACCATACCACTCTCACTGATGAAGTAGAATCAATGGAGAATGACGGGTCTCAAAATGACAATCCTATGACCAGTCCTTTTCGTGAGATGATATTACCTGAGTTACCACCATCACAAGAAGTCCAGTCGGAGCCAGTCCTCGAACTAGAGCATGATCTTTCTATTGAATCTCCTTCTACTCACTTGAACAAGTTGACAGTGCACTATGAAGAGAAACATGAGCCATCTCTTGACTTTGGAACTGATTACGATATTACTGCAAACTCTTGTAATGATAAAAAAGGACCCTTGGGAAGACATCGAGCCACAAACCTATCCCTCTATAGTCACTCATCCCTATGAAGAAGCCCCTCCTGATATTCAAGAAACTAAGATATGTCCATTACCTGAGCTAGGTTCCATTCCTCCCATAGATACTCTTCCCGAGCACTCAATTGAACTGGAGGAGTGTTATGAAGAAGAACTGGAACAACAACATGACTTAGAAATGGTATACATTAGTCCCAATATCGAAGAAATGGGTTCATCAGGGGATTTTAGCCCTCAAAATGATATGTCATGGAATAATCCCTCCCATGAAGATACATCATTGGAACCTATATCTCAGGACCCCATGATTTCCTTACCCGAGCAAGAGTTCGTTTTACCAGTCAAATCCTCTTCTAGTTACTTGGATGAACTAAGGATGTTCTACGAGGAGAATTCTAAACAAAACCCTGAAAAGAAGAATGAAGCTCTTACCAACTTCAACATTGATAAAGATGATGATACTTCTCAAAATAACTCCTCCGAGAAACATCCTCCTGGATACCATATCCCACACAAGAAAAGCCAGGTGGCGAAATGAAGCCGGAACCGGATCCACCACCTGATCCTAGATAGGAGGAAGTTCAAGTGGCCGACCCTCAATCAACTGCCCTAGATTTTGAAGAAAGCAGTTTTACTTTGAACTTCGAGGGTGAGCCACAACTGGAGGGCACAAGTGGGCATAACCTTGATTTCTCGCATAGTCCTCCAGTTTCGAATGCTTATATTTCACCTCCCTCACTAATGGGGGAAGGTCTCTGGATTCTTCTAGATGGACAACGAGGCGAGAGAAATGTGCATCCAAGTCATCCAGAAGACTCGTTCGAGTCACCACAACCACCCAGTCAACAGGTTGTTCGGGCCACTCCCTCGCTCTCGGCACCGGATGTTGTGAGACATCTTTGTCGGGCCTTCTTCCAACTACGAGGACCACCCGGTTAACACTGCACAACTCTTCCCCTCCATCTCGAACCTAGTTTTTGTTCAAAAATGAGCAAACTCACAAGTTCGAGGTGGAGGGAGGGTGGTATGACTCTCACTCCACCCCCTACCTTTACTGCTTTCTGTTCTTCCATTTTATTTTTATTTTTCGTAATTTACCAGCCTTTTTGTTTTCCAAAGATAAAGCCTTTATCTAGCCAGCTTTTGCTTTTCGAATCTTTCGTCATCACCTCTTTTCATTGCAAATACATGAGGAACAAATGCTTAAAACTAACCAATAAATGGTTTCATCTCATATAAGTCCATGACCCTAATGTCATATCTTCCATAAAGATGATACACTTCAATAAGACTGAGATAGATCAAGTACATCGCGCCTCTAACTGATAAATGGATCTGTTGTATGGATTTCTCATTTGATGTTTTATCATGTCAATTTTTTTAAGCAGAGTGTGATGGAGAAAAGAGACTCGTGACATGGAATCGCTAAGCAAACTGCATCATGATCCGACCTCTTTTCTACACTTCTTCCTTCATTTTTCATAACCCTCCGCTCACCAATCATGCCAAAGCTTTAAGTTCGGTGTGGTAAACCACACCTCTGCCGAACTATAAGTTTGGTGTGGTAAACCACACCTTTTCTCTAGTGTAAACTAGAACTTTTCTGAACTCTAAGTTCGGTGTGGTACACCACACCCCTCTTTCCACTACCACTTCTTCCATACCCCTAAATACATAACAGGGGTGTATCACCTTCTTTTCTTGATTCAAAGAGTATACAATGATGTATGTGCACATACCGAGGTTGGCAAAAAATCTACCCCAATTCCAAAAAGAGGCTTGGCAGCCCAAATATACAAAAATCCAAAAATACCCTTTTTCCCAAGCCTAGTGATAATGAATAAAAGCCAGAGTGTGAATAAAAACATGAGAGTTGTGCCCTGAATAAGGATAACTGATAAAGGTCTTGCCCGGCCGGTACATTAGCTGCCCTCACAAAGGCAGATGTGTCACGACCGGTAATGAGACCCTAAGGATCCAAAAATGACCCCTTACCTCCTCCCGAAGAGGTAAAACAGCCAAAAGCCTTAAGCCAACATATACACACTTCTGAGTTACCTTTAAAAAAAAATCGGGAGTAAGGCTAAGTCAACCAATTTTGTGCACAAATATTCAAAGTGTCTTGATGAATCACCAATAATAGAGTCTTGAGTCAATTAGAGGAGAGACTCTTATCTCTTGACCATACCCCCTTTCTCTCTTTTCCCTACACCAGTTACGGATCATATGCATTTTGTTGATTATGTGGGTCTTTTCAAAGTCTCATAAAACTTCTAAACATGACTGATACAACAAAGAATGAGAAGGAAATACTTCAGCAAAATGAACTCAAAGACGAGGATATCATAAGATGTACTCTGTGATCTAAGGAAGAGTTAAGGCTGCATCAATCTGAGCCACAAACAAAATTACGATATGACATAAGGATGAGACAATCACGAGACGAACGATTTCATTGGCGACTGTTTTAAGTTTTCCATTCCTCAGGACGAGTAACGCTTAAGTTCAGTGTGGTGATGAATCCTCCAGATCCATCCTCAGTCACCAATTCAAAGGATTTTCGACGTTTTTTCCCTAATTTTGTTTTACCTCACTTTTTTTCCCTTTCTCTTTTTCATGAAAATTCTGACATTCATGCAATGATGAGGAAATTATGAGACAAGTGAGCCTTTTGTCGACTGTCTTAAGTTTACCGTTCCTCAGGACGAGCAACGCTTAAGTTCGGTGTGGTGATGAATCCTCCAGATTCATCATTACAGTCGCCAATTCTAGGGTTTTTATACCTCATTATGACTAAATTACCCTTGCTTTGCTTTACTCTGAGTATTTCTTCACTCTCTCATAAATAATGCTTAAATAGTCCTAATCACTAGTTTATTTGCTGCTATTACCCCTTACACACTCTCTTTTCTCTCTGCAGATCACTCTCAATCATCCAATCAAACATCAACAACCCACAACTGTGCGTTCTGTCCTCAAAGCCCCAAGCCTATGGAACAAATGATCAAGATCATGAAGCAGAACCATCACCATGGTCGTGCTGGTCACGCCACGGCCGTGGCACATCACAGACAGTGTCGGGTCTCCATCGCCACGACCGTGCTGGTCATGCCACGACCGTGCATTGTCCACAGGGCCAAGTTCTCACATGCCACACCCGTGCAAGGCAGCACGGCCATGGGGCTATAGCCTCACCACGACCGTGGTGGCACGCCACGGCCGTGGCACGACGTCACCAGGGCCGAAGTTTTCACCCACCATGCCCGTGCAAGGCAGCACGGACATGGATAGCAGCATCACCACGACCGTGGTGCCTCAACACGGTTGTGGCGCATCGTCCCCTACCTCCCGACGCTGCTATCTCCTCAACTTGCTGCTCCAAAGCTCCATGGCCACCGGCATCGCCCCCCTCACCTAGAGTATTGCCGACCTGCAACGCCTCACAACCCCAGACTGCTTGGAAGAGCACACGGTCCTAAATCGTTTGGAGGAGCTCTTGGTCCTAAATCGTTCGGAGGAGCTAACGATCTCAGATCGTTTGGAGGATTGGATGCTCGAGGTCATTTGGGCGTCGTTCAGTCAAGATCACAGAAGAACGCATGTCGCTTGGCACCATGGTCTACAGATTGTTTGATAGCAAACGGTCTACAGACCGTTTGGTAGAAAACGGTCTCCAGACCATTTGGTATCAAACAGTCTCCAGACCGTTTGGTAGCAAACGGTCTCCAGACCGTTTGGGATACTATTTTTCAAGACCGTTTGGCAAAACCGTTTGATGCAGAAAAGCCAGCAAACCGTTTGGGACCAGACTTGTGCCTATAAATAGGACCAGCAGGGTCCCCAGTTTCGGGCAGTTCTGGAGACGCCGCCATGCTGCCTGAGCATAATTTCTGACCAAATTTCACCCACAGCCCCAGGATCCCAGTCTGAGCACAGATCTGGAAAGATTCCAGACTGGGGATGGATCTAGAAGGTTGTTCCATCACCATCTCACCTCTACCATCATTCTACCATTGTTCTAACTCATTCTACCTGTGCAATCCCAGAGGTAGACACGACGATCGAGGCAGAGAGACAAGCGTCATCGACCACAATGGAGCAGTCCCGGAGACTGCGACGATCTACATCGGGCTGTCACATATCTACTCTTCTACTCCGACGATGCTTTATTTCTCTCTCTTCTCTTTCTTTGTTGCTTCCTCTATGAGGAGCGAGTAGTTTCATTCACTGGGGTGCGGGGACTAGCCCCGCTGCCCGTGTTTTGTAACTTGTACTAAAAAGATGTTATCATTCTGATTCAATACTAAATCATTTCATACATGCTTGAATGTTGGCCGCGTTCTTGTATGCATCTATTGTCTTTCATTGTGGTTTGTCTACGACCGCTCTTGAGACTCGAATACCGATTTAGTTTTGGTTTCTGGTGTGTGTATCCACCGCGCATCCGCTTCGGTATCTAGGGATTCTTTCTAAGGAGTGGAGTAAACTCACCTCCATCATTGTACTTTTGTACTATGAAATGGAATCAGTTGACGTACAAAAGTGCAACCTTGACAGGTCAAGGAACACACTCTGAGGAGAGAGTGGTGCAAAGTACTTGACCATTCATTCGGGAATGGCTGACGTTGCAACACTCTGACGTTTCTCGTAGCTATATCCTCGAAAGAGGGATAGTCTATAAGGATACTAATCGATTTGGTAATTATCGCTCGCTGGTTAGTTTTCCGATGCACGTTTCATGAGGTTGAGTAAGATTTTCTCTTCGGAGACTACATATCTTCATTGACACGTAGATATGTACCGGATGAGAGTTACTCAACCTGTGAAGGATGTGTGCATTACTCTTGTCCTATAAGACATCGGTATTATACAACATCCATGTATCTTGCTTACAAGTCTTGCTATGTTTGGTACAAGTACAATCCATGTGTAGTGGTGGCGAATAGCCGCATCACCCCAGTGATCCATCATCTTTTGCTAATCTTAAATTTTAATCTAGTTTTTTTATTCTTGCCTTTACTTTTGCATGTTTAGGTTAAATAACTCAAATCAAACTTCTGGTCTTAGATGATTAACTTAGATCGATACGAAACAAGGAAAAGACACTCAGATTCTTAACGTTGTCCTTTGGGTTCGATCCTAAATCTGTACTGTGATAAGGCTTCCACACTCTTGTGGGGTTGGAGCATTTATCTAGCACCAGTTGTAGGTAAACCTAGAGAGGACATCAACTCTCTAGGGTTTTTGGTGCACATTAGGACTTCCATTGGAAGAGTAATCTTTTGGTGGAAGTTCTAGCTCCATCAGGTGATTTTGACATTTGGTCTACCACTATGCTAGTTGACATTGCATACCTTTCTCTTTGGGGCCTTGGTTCCCTGATATTCGAGTTCTATGGGCATAAAAGTGTTTTATGGGCTTAGGTTAGGCATGATCGACAATTTTAGATAGTGAAGCCATGATTGCTCCATTTAGATACCATAAAGAATGCCACACTCAATTTAACATACCTATATCTTCCATTGTCCAGACTTCTATCATTCTTACTAGTCTACATGTTCCTAAATTGGAGTAAGGGTATTCTGTGTGCACAGTAGTTTATATACTAGTCAATGAACGCTTTACTTAGAATTTGTACTAACGGTGTAAAATGTTCATATACTTGATGGATGTGGACTAATATAAAATTGAATAAACACTTCCAACCCTTCATATCATATCTACGTTCAGATACATGTTGCATCTTATGAACTGAATATGTCTGATCTTAAAATACAAAACATACAATCCATGTGATAACTGAAGCTTAGAGTATTTGTTTACTTTACAAAATTGAATAAAGTATATGATGTAGTTTATCAAGTATACATAATTAATCTAAACAATTGTATTACATTGCATCCAACTTCATCCAAAAAAAGCTGCAGATGAATTAAATGTAGTTCAAGACCCAAATAATTTCATGCAGATGGCATGGGGGTTTAATTTTTTTCAAAGAAAGTACAACTGAAGGGAGGTCCATAACCCATCAGGCCATCACCATGAATCAAACCAGAAGCAACAGAATGTACTGATGTACACTAATATAGCAACCTTGGTGCTGCCAATTTAATTCCAAGATAGCACCGTCAGTGTTAGATGCTGTGGCGAATCTAAAAAATTCATAATACAACTGTAAGAAATGGCATGGACCATCGATGCTGCTCAGAATGGACGTCTCTCGGGTATCTTCAAGCATATTGTATAGGGTCTTGAAGTTTACATCCATATTGCCAACATATTCAAATGCCTTAGAACAAAAAAACATAACAGAGGCAACAAGTCAACAACACTAATGATTGCAATCCAATTTGCCTGACTAAGGAGCATAGATCATGGAGATGTTAATGTAAGACAATCAGCCTTAAAATCATGCATCAGGTCTGCTGACTTTGCCAAACCATAACCAACCAAGCATACAACTGACCATCCTTTCCCGCCCAGGCAGCAAGGATAAACAAGAGAGCAGGCTTGCAGTATAGGCCATGTTCATATCAGTTCTCCAGCACCATAGGCATTGCAGAACCCAGAGCTGGTGCTAGGATGTAGACGATGAGGTCTATGACGTTAACACCATAGTACCAATTAACCTCATGGAAAAGGTAAGGGATGTCAATACTAGAGATCACAGTGAAGATGAGGTATCCATAGGCTGTATATGAATATCGCTAAATAGGCCAACCAAGTTGAGATGCTTCCTCTCATAAATAACTTATCCTTTTAGATTATAAATGGATTGTGTCAGGATATTATTTAGATGAGAAATTGTCTTTCATGGGCCGTCATCTCTGTAGATTATAAATCGATTGTGTCAGGATATTATTTAGATGATAAATTGTCTTTCATGGCATAACCGTCAACAGTACAGCTGGGCGGGAAAGGATGGTCAATTGTCTTTCCACATGACAAACCAATTGTATGTTAAATTTGGGTCCTGTGTTTTCCAGATCTTCTTCAACTTTAGATTCTTTACTAATAGGAGCGGGAGAAGCAAGACGCTCAGGTTATATAATGTGCTTGGTTTCTATAATGTCTATGTAGTATTTTTTATTGTTATAAGCTACCATGATACTGTCGCCAGTTGTCAAACACGAGTAGTTCCTGAGAGTTGTTTCCAAAATAGCTTTGGGGTTTGATATATCTAAAAAATCTTTCGTGTGAGGCTGCAGTTTAACAAAGGTTCCTTTTAGAAGGGTGGCATTCTTCACTCTTACAAAATCCCCCTCTTGCAAGAGCAAGTTTTGCATCATCCAGTATGGCATATAAACCACGCCTTCTTCAGCAATAAACCATGCCTTTTTCACTCTTATAGCATTTTTTATTCTGTTTACACATACCTTTTATTAAGTTTTCTAGCTGTTTATACCTTTCCATCCTCTTATTTGCTAACAAGTTCTCACAATTATTTAGATAACAAATTAATATTTATTTTGTACAGTGTCCAAAGCAGCCGAACGATACAGATTGCAGGTATTATGTGCTGAAGTATATGACAGACATCTTTGATGTGAGAAATAGAAATATTCCTGAATGTGTAAGCTACTTAACATTATATTCTTTTAGTTTGTTCAAATTTCTAAATAAATTGAAAAAATCACAATATGTTGATATATTTGAAATAGAAATATTCCTGAATGTGTAAGCTACTTAACATTATATTCTTTTAGTTTGTTCAAATTTCTAAATAAATTGAAAAAATCACAATATGTTGATATATTTGTCATATGATTGCAGTATTATTTGAAGTATATTGGTCGTTGCTTCAACCAAGAAGAAATCGATGAGGTCCGAAACGAGTGGGCGACATGTGTTCTTGAGCACACATAAGATTATGTGACATGTGGGGGAGACATTTGTTCTTTACCATAGACCAATGTGTGAAACTTTTTTAGTTAGTTTTCAGTTCGATTCTAGAGTGGATACTTAGTACTTTGTATTATTGAATTGTTGTATGGATGATTTAATATTTACTAAATTTAGTACGAGTTTCTTTCAAGGTTTGATGGAAATTTTGTTCAACTATGTGTTTGTTTATGAAATGAAAAAGTATAATTGCATATTTATTATAATTTATTAATAATATGGTTAATTTTATCAATACAATAGGTTCGATATATGACCTGTCAAACTCTAATCAAAGACAACAGTTAATGATATGTTGTAAAATGTATGATTCTACAACAAACAACACATGTTGTGTTATCCACACCTATTACAACAGGTTTGTCAGGAAAAAATACACCTATTACAATGAGTGTTTCTAGCAAACTACAACATGCATAACCTGTTGTATAAATTGTGTATATTACAACAGACACACACCATGTTGTCTAAACAATCCTATTACAACGGTTAAATGTATGGAAAGACAACATACTCCAACTGTTGTATAAACATGTATATTACAACAGGTGCACTGCATGTTGTAATAGACCTACCTATTACAATGGGTGTGTTTAGTGAAAGACAACATGCTTCGACTATTATATAATATATATTACAATGGGTGAACCACATGTTGTAAAAAATACCCCTATTACAATGGGTGTGTTTAGCAAAAGACAACGTCGTTCAACTGTTGTATAATATATATTACAATAGGGGCACCGCATGTTGTGTAAAATACCCATATTACAACAGGCCATTCCTTAAAAGACAACATGTTTCAACTGTTGTATAAAATACATCTATTACAACATGCGATCACATGTTGTGTAAAGAACCCCCCCCATAAGACCACGCGATCTAATACAACGGTTAAAACCTGTTTTAAATTGAGAAAAGGAACTGTTGTAAAAAGCATTTTCTGTAGTAGTGTTGGCTTGTAAAGAGTCTTTTTATAAAAATTCAATGAGAGAGAATATGCTTTATAAAAATTCATTTAATCCCAAAAATGGAGCTGCCTCTTCCCCCTCAACTTCCTTGGATCTGAGGATATCTTGTTTGCCTCCAATTCTTCTCAATTATCCATGATTTAAAAAAAAAGCAAATTAAGCACCTCAAATCATATTATACTAATATCCATATGTGAGTGGATATTGCTTTTTCTTATAAAATTGTGAGTGAGTTATCCACTCCCTTGGATATTTTTGTGGTCCTTGCAAAGCTCAAGGATGTCCACACACATCTGAATCCAACCATTTTAATTTTGGTTGAAGGCCCTTTAATTAATACATATATTTTTGCGCTAAATTGAATTAGGGTTTTAATTAGGATTAAATCCTGATTATTTTAATATCAAGATTCTCTCTCCTCCAACTTAATTCAAATGAGGCACCCCTCTCATTTTCTTTGCTCTACATGATGACCAGAAACATTAGGGACCTTATTGAAGTGCTATTTTGCATATTGCACCCTAGGTTTTGGGTAAATTGCACATTACACCAAAACTAGGTTTTCATGCACAAACATAGCTTTATCAGTTCTTTCTTGCTACTAGGCTTCCATAAGCCATACCTCTGCATCATTTTCACTCCCATGATGCTTCAACACATGCGGAACATATTATCATGCACAATTTGCACTTAAACCCCTCAACTTGGGTAATTTGCACTTTAGTCCAAAATAAGCAAACATTGCTTCAACATTGTCCAAACGGGACCAAAATTGAAACATAAGTTCCTCATGAGCCCTAATTACTTTTCAAAAGATAAGATAAAGCATATAATCATCTTTCTTGATCAAAACACCTAGGGTTAAGGCATAACCCTCAGGGATGTTACAAATTATAAACCCCTAACAAGGATTTCGTCCCCAAAATCCAGATAAAGGAAGACAGATATATTTCAGTCATCATACTATTTAGTCTTCACATATCATCTCCTTATTATGGAGACACCATAAAACTTTGATCAGCACAAAGTGTTTCCATACATGATTCTCATAGAATCAAACACACAAGACACATGCTCCACTGTTCTTCATTATTGACTGTGGAGTCAGTTTTGTGTCAAGTAACACTTTTATTATTCAGAGAGACATCATACATTCTTTATTAATATCATGTTTATGCAGAGCATAAACCCCTAACATATGATTTTCATATTATTTTATATAATCAGACTAATTTCATGGTTGACCACTCCAGGTGGCCAACATAAACCATATGATATTTCTTAGATACCAGAATCTTTCATCTTGGTATCTATCACATGTGTTGAGAACACATCACATATTTCTCTTCCTTTCATCTTGGAACATTAATTATTACATATGTCTTCACCTTGGAACCAATGCCCAAGATAAACTGATACTTTTTCTAAGTATCCATCACTTGAACATTTTTATCTTATGCACATCAAGTGTCCTAAGACCCACCTGATTGCCATGTCCTTGAAAGGAAAGAAAACAAGGATTCATATTCCTCTTATTAATTAATGTATTTTCAACTATTCATGAACCATTTACTCTTTGTCTCATCCTAGGTTCCTTGCCTTCAGCATAGGAATTTGTAAGGATGATTGCATGTCATTATCCCTTTCTTTATTATTATCTAGCATGTTTATGATCATCTCATGATCTCATCACATTTCCCATTTCCTCATTATGGAAAAGATCTTTATTATGCTTGTAGCATTATTGAACAAGGTTCATCTCCCTTATTATTATTCTTATCTTATGAGGAGTACACTTTTAGTTCCTCACACAACATGCTCATCTGAGATTATCTCAGACTTCACTTTCTTATGCTTAGGATATGACATATTTATTCATTCCATATTTCTGATTTCATGATACTCATTAGATTGTCTCAAAATGACTTCTTGATCAGAGCAATAAAAAAGACAACAATCTAAGAGTTTCCATACTCACTTTATCATCAATAGTTGTATACCTGGCCAGGGTATATAAATACTGATATTAAGTTATATTCACTTTGTATACTATCATATTCCTTCTTTTTCATATTATCACAAGAATAAGGTTTAACATCCTTGAATTTTATCCAGGCATCTCTTCTATACCTCATATTTTCTTATAGTGGTAAGAACAACATAAACCATTTGTAATGTTTTACTATGCAAAACATAGGTCCTCATAGGACTAATCAAGGAAAACTCAGTCAATTCCTTTCTCAGTTAATCCAAGAATTCATAAGATGACATATTTGAATGACATTATCTTGTCTAATCTGTCGTTATTCACGGATTATTCACTTAATATCAGTATTTATATACATCAATTGTTCTATCATCATTATCTACAGACAACATAAGAATCTCGAGGCATCACGCCAAAATCTCAGATCGGTTTATTACAAACATTAACTATAAAACTCTGTGGACCTGAGAGTACATAGATGACACATAAGAATTTCTAGTTACATGACTTGATAGATAGTATCTCCACCTGAGATCTCACAACTGTCCCTGATGTTACTGCTGTTGTCCTTTTCCTGCAAAAGGATTTCTGCTTTTGTGTCTAGTCTACCTAAAACGTTGGATCCCACGGGGGTGAGACAATTGTAAACTACCCCAGCGGGAGATATAACTCTCCGCCAAAACATTGTTATAGCAGTTTATTAAAATAAACTTAGCAGAAGGATTTATATATACTTAACAACAGATAAATCACTGTATGAGCAAAGAGTAGTAATCTCCTTTTCCAAGGAGAACATTGCATCTACTCATAGTAGCATCATAGTTCATCCATCTATTTGCAATGAATACAACAAATATGAATAACATCAATGAACTAGAGTTGCATAAAAGAAATGTGACATCAGCCAATGAATTTCCGTATTCAATCCTTAAGCAAACATGGTATACGGCTGATTTCATTTTACAATCACACTCATGCCCTGAGGAGATGAGGTATACCGCTCATACTCTAACCGACCAATGTGAAGTCGAAATCGGTACCATACATAGGTCTATGGAAGAGTCGAATTCCCATGACCTCTCACATCCCAGTCAGTGCGGGACCACAAGCAGGGCTGTGTTAACTGCTCAAAATAGCTTTCCAGGGTATACTGGAACTTCTCTATAGAGTTACAGCGTCAACTGCACTCTCATCGGTCATCGAGAGATTTAATGTTTATCTCCTCGACCCGACATTAAATATCATTGGGAGATTAATGTTACATCTTTCCCAACCATCGGGAGATTTATGATACATCCATCCCGACACATGAAGGATTGAGAGGTTTGATGTTTACCTTCCCTCAATCTCTTCACCAGACGTAAGGATATTTTTCGAACATTTACCCCCACATATTCGAAATATGCATTCTGGGATTTGCCGCGGAGCACCCATTTCACCATCACCTAAATGCTGATAATCATGGATCAATGGTCAGGGCTATAGATGAAAAGATTTTACTTAATTAATTAAGTACATTTTCATATTCTTTTAGCATCAGCCAAGTTCTCAAACATGACTTATTACGACAATGCTATAAAGAGACATGTACTACTTTCATCAAATACTTATCAGTCTTTAAAAGACCTTGGAAACTTATTCCTTTATTTCGATACTGGGAATTCTCATACCTTCACATTCTCATCACCATAATCATATGGTTCTGGGTATTCAAACCCTTAACTCATCATTGAGCATCATTACCATCTATTAGGTAACTATCACCTTCAGGTCATCTGACCAAGGCATTCATGATACATGTTACACAAGCATCACACATGGCTCTCAAGGCCGCAGAATATCTTGTCACTTCTTTCTAGGCAACAACTTACTCATATGACTCCTAAAAATCCATGCACATTTGTTACTTTTACTAAGCAACAACAACATTAAGGCACATAAGGCCAATCAACATTTATTATATAAATGTCACAGCTCAAACATGGCTATATTCATCATCTCATAATACTTGTATGGTTATTAGACATGATAACAGTCATACAAGATATTCACCACATCATGTGATACAATAGTAACACCTTTATTCCTTCACTAAGAATTAGGGTTTACTATCTAACAGGGCTTTTCCTTCCCTTTACCATAAATTAGGGTTAGGGTTCCCCATTTCTCATTAATTAGGGTTTCATTATTATATTATTTGTCCAACCCTTAATTCATTATTCCATACCTCTGGGCATTCAAAGATATCATAAATGATTATTCAGGATCATTACTCTCATCATATAGCATTAATGATCATCAATTTAAGGTATGAGTTCATTTCTCATCCTCATCATGGTATGACTACATCATACTCATCAATTTGGCTTAACCCCATTCTCAAGGTACATTAAGTAACACTTATCAAAGTGCATCAACTGATTACATTTCATTGTAATAGTTTCATAACACACTTCATATGTTTCTTACCCAATTATATTGGATTTGAAGTGCATCAAGGTATATAATCCCTGAAGTGTTGAATGTGATAACTATCATATCTTGATGTATCACTTTTCTCATCATTTCAGACTCTCTTGAGTTAACCAACTTATCTTGTATTAAGGTATTTCCCTCTTAATACATCCCATCATTAATCTCTCACCTTTAGCATGTAATGCATAGGTCACACATTAGAATTGTCTAACTATCTTTAATGATATGGACTTGTCTAATAATAAAGACATTGCTTACAATAAGGTTGCTTATAATCAACCACATGAAATGTTTCACCTTTATAAGGTAATTCCTTCTATCTCATCATTAGGGTTTCATTATACCCTTACTTAAAATTAGGATTATGATTCATTGTCATATTGCCCAGGATTAGGGCTTTATGTATTATGACTCCACATTAGAGTCTAACATACCTTCACCCTTCTTAGGGCATCTCATTACAACATAGTATTAAGGCTTCATGTGGTGTTAATTCTTAATCAGGGTTTCTCATGGAATCACCCTCAACTAGGGCTTCTCATGGAATCACCCTCAACTAGGGTTTCTCATGGAATCACCTTCAACTAGGGTTTCTCATGGAATCACCCTCAACTAGGGTTTCTCATGAAATCACCCTCAACTAGGGTTTCTCATTAAATCACCCTCAACTAAGGTTTCTCATGAAATCACCCTCAACCAGGGTTTCATATATTATTACATGACATCACCCTAGATTTGATTCTCACATCACATTATCTCATTAATGTTCCATATACATGATTCTAACTTAGGGTTTCTCATGGCATTACCCTAGAATAGTATTTCACATGGAATCATCCTTAATTAGGATTTCCACTAAAGTTACCCACAATTTGGGTTTACTGTTCATCTCCATTAGGACTTCATTCAATCATCCATAATTAGAGATTCACTATTCATCCAAATTAGGGTTTTGTATCTCATTACCCTAAATTAGAGTTATACACATCATTAACCTGGATTAGGGTTACATCCTTACCCGAGATTAGGGTTTTATATAGAATTTGCCTTCAATTAGGGTTTAAGTTCAACAAACTTGTCAATTAAGGTTTATGTTCATGATTAGGGTTTCATGATATCTTTACTTAAGGATCATATCCTTAATCACCACATGTATCATACTAATGTATGAATTCCATGCTATCATCCTCTCAACTTAATTAGGTCATATTAACCCTTCAATCAAGTACATACAACTATGATTAACATAGTGTACCAAGTCATTGTTCTTATAAGCAACTAGGGTTCATCCCTTAATAGGCACTTAATCACTTAGGTACTATTAGGGTTTCAAACTTGTACCTTCATTGATTACCATTACTAACAATCATTGGATCATTAGAACAATCATCTCCATCAATCTCCAAATGATTGCATCACACTTGAACTTCATTCGGTTTTGAAGTTTCAATCACCAACGGTTTTGAAACCGTTTGATCTCCAAACAGTTTTGAAACCGTTTGACCCCAAACGGTTTCAAGACCGTTTGGACTCAAACGGTCTCAAGACCGTTTGGGCCAAAGAAGTCCCAAAACTGCAAGGGTTCATGAGGTACTTTCATCAATTGGTTGATCATGATTAGCAACATTGAAACCTTCAATTGATTAAGTTATTGAGGTTCAACAATATTGACCCTTGGATATTTAATCCATCACTCACCACCTTTGACCATCAAAATGGTCTTGAGGTGCTTGACCTCAAACGGTCTTGAGGTGCTTGACCTCTAAACGGTTTTGAAACCGTTTGCCCATCTCATTATCAAAATCCATAACATCCCATTAGGGTTTGGATCATTGGATCGATTATCAAATCAACAATTGATTGCCTTTCAATTTGGTATCTTTGGATCTTCAAATACCAAACCATACTCAACCCTAGACCTCCAAATGGTCTTGGTTGACCTCGAAACTGTTTTGAAACCGTTTGGGTTAACCAACCCAAAGACTCAACACAATCAATTACAAAATCAGCAATTAACTCGATTAGGGTTTGCTACTTGGTGATTAACTATGCATTGAATTAATCAATTGGATCCTTTAGATTATCATTCAACATGTATTAGGGTTCTGACCTCAAATGGTCAACCCTCTCAAACGGTCAACTCCCTCAAACAGTTTGAGTCTCAAAACACCAAACGGTTTTGAAACCGTTTGGACCAACAAGTTGAAAATGTTTGCCTTGAATATTTTGGAGAGGTGTGTGCTTGTGATGATGTCATCATCATCAAGCTCTAAACTCATGAAACATGTTGTGATTTCCATGGTAATTGCATCAATCAACCAAATCAATTATTGTGAATGAAGAAAAGATCATTATTTTATAAGGAATTGAATGCAATAACAAAATTAAGGGTTCAAGTTATAAAATCTGCCTCCAATTGAGCTCCAAAGCTCCAAGCTCACGTCAACCATGGTGGATGCAACTCCTTTCACCATTCCAAGGCTCGTCCTCAAGGTTTGAGTGAAAAGGAATGGTTAGAATTGAAGAGGGGATCGAATTAGGAAGAATTCATGCATTTATTTGTGATTTCCACCATGAAATCGAGGTGAACTAAGGTCAAGAAGCTTACCAATAGGTTGGGGGTCGTCCTCCTGATCCACCCAAGATCCCTTGGTCGTTTCACAAGCAAGGAGAAGAACTGGGATCGAAAAAGCCTTTCATTTGGCTTGTAAAGAGTCTTTTTATAAAAATTCAATGAGAGAGAATATGCTTTATAAAAATTCATTTAATCCCAAAAATGGAGCCGCCTCTTCCCCCTAAACTTCCTTGGATCTGAGGATATCTTGTTTGCCTCCAATTCTTCTCAATTATCCATGATTTAAAGAAAAACAAATTAAGCACCTCAAATCATATTATACTAATATCCATATGTGAGTGGATATTTCTTTTTCTTATAAAATTGTGAGTGAGTTATCCACTCCCTTGGATATTTTAGTGGTCCTTGCAAAGCTCAAGGATGTCCACACACATCTGAATCCAACCATTTTAATTTTGGTTGAAGGCCCTTTAATTAAAACATTTATTTTTTCCCTAAATTGAATTAGGGTTTTAATTAGGATTAAATCATGATTATTTTAATATCAAGATTCTCTCTCCTCCAACTTAATTCAAATGAGGCACCCCTCTCATTTTATTTTCTCTACATGATGCCAAGAAACATTAGGGACCTTATCGAAGTGCTATTTTGCATATTTCACCTTAGGTTTTGGGTAAATTGCACATTACACCAAAACTAGGTTTTCATGCACAAACATAGCTTTATCAGTTCTTTCTTGGTACTAGGCTTCCATAAGCCATACCTCTGCATCATTTTCACTCCCATGATGCTTCAACACATGACGAACATATTATCATGCACAATTTGCACTTAAACCCCTCAACTTGGGTAATTTGCACTTTAGTCCAAAATAAGCAAACATTGCTTCAACATTGTCCAAACGGGACCAAAATTGAAACATAAGTTCCTCATGAGCCCTAATTACTTTTCAAAAGATAAGATTAATCATATAATCATCTTTGTTGATCAAAACACCTAGGGTTCAGGCATAACCCAAGTCAGGGATGTTACAAATTATAAACCCCTAACAAGGATTTCGTCCCCGAAATCTAGATAAAGGAAGACAAATATATTTCATTCATCATACTATTTAGTCTTCACATATCATATCCATATTATGGAGACACCATAAAACTTTGATCAGCACAAAGTGTTTCCATACAGGATTCTCATAGAATCAAACACACAAGACGCATGCTCCACTGTTCTTCATCATTGACTATGGAGTCAATTTTTTGTCAAGTAACACGTTTCTTATTTAGAGAGACATCATACATTCTTTATTAATATCATGTTTATGCAGAGCATAAACCCCTAACATATGATTTTCATATTATTTTATATAATCAGACAAATTTCATGGTTGACCACTCCAGGTGGCCAACATAAACCATCTGATATTTCTCAGATACCAGAATCTTTCATCTTGGTATCTTCCTTTCATCTTGGAACATTAATTATTACATATGTCTTCACCTTGGAACCAAAGTCCAAGATAAACTAATACTTTTTCTAATTATCCATCACTTGAACATTTTTATCTTATGCACATCAAGTGTCCTAAGACCCACCTGATTGCCATGTCCCTGAAAGGAACAAAAACAAGGATTCATATTCCTCTTATTAATTCATGTATTTTCAACTATTCATGAACCATTTACTCTTTATCTCATCCTAGGTTCCTTGCCTTCAGCATAGGAATTTGTAAGGATGATTGCATGTCATTATCCCTTTCTTTATTATTATCTATCATGTTTATGATCATCTCATGATCTCATCACATTTCCCATTTCCTCATTATGGAAAAGGTCTTTATTATGCTTGCAGAATTATTGATCAGGGTTCATATCCCTTATTCTTATTCTTATCTTATGAGGAGTACACTTTTAGTTCCTCACACAACATGCTCATATGAGATTATCTCAGACTTCACTTTCTTATGCTTAGGATATAACATATTTATTCATTCCATATTTTTGATTTCATGATACTCATTAGATTGTCTCAGAATGACTGCTTGATCAGAGCAATAAAAAAGACAACAATCTAAGAGTTTCCATACTCACTTTATCATCAATAGTTTTATACCTAGCCAGTGTATATAAATACTGAGATTAAGCGATATGCACTTTGTATACTATCATATTCCTTCTTTTTCATATTATCCCAAGCATAAGGTTTAACATCCCTGAATTTTATCCAGGCATCTCTTCTATATCTCATCTTTTCTTATAGAGGTAAGAACAACATAAAACATTTGTAATGTTTTACTATGCAAAATATAGGTCCTCATAAGACTAATCAAGGAAAATTCAGTCAATTCCTTTCTCAGTTAATCCACGAATTAATAAGATGACATATTTGAATGAAATTATCTTGTCTAACCTATCATTATTCGTGGATTATTCACTGCCTCAGGCTAACTCTGCCTCAAAGGTTGATTCAACAGGCTAAGGTTGGGCACAAACTCAATTTAAGTCCAGAAATTCATCATTTCCTTTTGCTTCAACCAGCTGATGCTGATTACAAATCCTATTGATATCTAAAACATCATCATTGAGGGATGAGAATCTAAGTTAAACTACCCATGCTTGGTCTACTACATTCATTACTGTTGCCCTAAATTCTCCAACAGTAATACTGAAAGAAGGATTTTCTTACTATAGTTGGATCAGCTAGGGGATTCTCAGGCAATTGTCTCTCTCTTGCCTGTTCCCATGCACCTCTTCTTGGTGCAACATTGCTACTTTCAACAACAACCTCCTCATGTGACCCAGTCATCTTTTATACGAGTAGAAGACACTATTAGATACACTGGATGACACCAGAACAGACTCTACTGCCTTAGTCCTATGTCTCTGTAGACTCAGTGAACCTAGAGCTCTGATACCACTAATTTGTGGCATCCAACTCACAAAAACAAGATTTACTTAAGCAGAAGCGAATCATTACAGCGGATTACTGAAAATCACTAAAAAGTAAAACTTTTTGCAAAGAGATCCAAACACAGGAAGTCTCTTCCATCAAGAACCATTGTATAACATTTACATTCTGGTTCAAACGTACATAATCTGTACCATCTCTTCTTGGTGATTACAACATCAGTTGTCCTATCATCATTATGTATAGACAGCATAAGAATCTTGAGGCATCAAGCCAAAATCCCAGATCAATTTATTACAAACATAAACTATAAAACTCCGAGGACCTGAGAGTATAGAGACGACACATGGGACTTTCTAGTTACATGACTTGACAGACAGTATCTCCACCTGTGATCTCATTGTTGTCCCTGATGTAACTGCTGCTGTCCTTTTCCTGCAAAATGATTTCTTCTTCTTTGTCCGTGTCCACCTAAAAAGTTGGATCCCACGGGGGTGATACAATTGTAAATTGCCCCAGAGGGAGATATAACTCTCCGCCAAAACATTGTTATAGCAGTTTAATAAAATAAAATGAGCAAAAGGATTTATATATAATTAACAACAGATAAATCATTGTATGAGCAAAGAGAAGTAATCTCCTTTTCCAAGGCGAACATTTCATCTACTCATAGTAGCATCATAGTTCATCCATCTATTTGCAATGAATACAAAATATATGAATAAAATCAATGAACTAGAGTTGCATAAAAGATATGTGACATCAGCCAATGAATTTCCATATTCAATCCTTAAGCAAACATGCTATACGGCTGATTTCATTTTACAATCACACTTATGCCCTGAGGAGATGAGGTATACCGCTCATACTCCAACCGACCACTGTGAAGTCAAAATCGGTACCATATATAGGTCCATGGAAGAGCTGGATTCCCATGACCTATCACATCCCGGTCAGTGCGGGACCACAAGTAGGACTGTGTTAACTGCTCAAAATAGCTTTCCAGGGTATACTAGAACTTCACTATAGAGTAACAACGTCAACTGCACTCTCATCGGTCATCAAGAGATTTAATATTTATCTCCTCGACCCGACATTAAATATCATTGGGAGATTAATGTTACATCTTTCCCAACCATCGGGAGATTTATGATACATCCATCCCGACACATGAAGGATTGAGAGGTTTGATGTTTACCTTCCCTCAACCTCTTCACCAGAAGTAAGGATATTTTTCACCCATTTACCCCCACATATTCGAAATATGTGTTCCGGGTTTTGCCGCAGAGCACCCATTTCACCATCACCTAAATGTTGATGATGATGGATCTATGGTCATGGCTCTGCATGAAAAGCTTTCACTTGATTAATTAAGTACATTTTCATATTCTTTTCACATCAACCAAGTTCTCAAACATGACTTATTACAACAATGTTGTAAAGAGACATGTACTACTTTCATCAAATACTTATCAGTATTTAAAAGACCTTGGAAACTTAGTCCTTTATTTCAATACTGGGAATTCTCATCCCTTCACATTCTCATCACCATAATCATATGGTTTTGGGTATTCAAACCCTTAACTCATCATTGAGCATCATTACCATCTATTAGATAACTATCACCTTCAGGTCATCTGACCAAGGCATTCATGATAAATGTTTCACAAGCATCACACATGGCTCTCAAGGCTACAAAATATCTTGTCACTTCTTTCTAGGCAACAACTTACTCATATGACTCATAAAAATCCATGCACATTTGTTACTTTTACTAAGCAAAAACAACATTAAGGCACATAAGGCCAATCAACATTTATTATATAAATGTCACAGCTCAAACCTGGCTATATTCATCATCTCATAATACATGTATGGTTATTAGACATGATAATAGTCATACAAGATATTCACCACATCATGTGATACAATAGTAACACCTTTATTCCTTTACCAGGAATTGGGGTTTACTATCAAACAGGGCTTTTTCTTCCCTTTACCCTAAATTAGGGTTAGGGTTCCCCATTTCTCATAAATTAGGGTTTCATTATTATATTATCTGTCCAACCCTTAATTCATTATTCCATACCTATGAGGCATTCAAAGATATCAAAAATGATTATTCAGGATCATTACTCTCATCATATAACATTAATGATCATCAATTCAAGGTATGAGTTCATTTCTCATCCTCATCATGGTATGACTACATCATACTCATCAATTTGGCTTAACCCCATTCTCATGGTACATTAATTAACACTTATCAAAGTGCATCAAATCATTACATTTCATTGTAATAGTTGCATAACACACTTCATATGTTTCTTACCCAATTATATTGGATTTGAAGTGCATCAAGGTATATAAACCCTGAAGTGTTGAATGTGATAACTATCATATCTTGATGTATCACTTTTCTCATCATTTCAGACTCTCTTGAGTTAACCAACTTATCTTGTATTAAGGTATTTCCCTCTTAATACATCCCATCATTAATCTCTCACCTTTAGCATGTAATGCATAGGTCACACATTAGAATTGTCCAACTATCTTTAATGATATGGACTTGTCTAATAATAAAGACATTGCTTACAATAAGGTTGCTTATAATCAACCACATGAAATGTTTCACCTTTATAAGGTAATTCCTTCTATCTCATCATTAGGGTTTCCTTATACCCTTACTTAAAATTAGGATTTTGATTCATTGTCATATTGCCCAGGATTAGGGTTTTATGTATTATGACTCCACATTAGAGTCTCACATACCTTCACCCTTCTTAGGGCATCTCATTACAACATAGTATTAAGGCTTCATGTGGTGTTAATTCTTAATCAGGGTTTCTCATGGAATCACCCTCAACTAGGGCTTCTCATGGAATCACCCTCAACTAGGGTTTCTCATGGAATCACCCTCAACTAGGGTTTCTCATGAAATCACCCTCAATTAGGGTTTCTCATGAAATCACCCTCAACCAGGGTTTCATATATCATTACATGACATCACCCAAGACTTGATTCTCACATCACATTATCTCATCAATGTTCCATATACATCATTCTAACTTAGGGTTTCTCATGGAATTACCCTAGAATAGGATTTCACATGGAATCATCCTTAATTAGGATTTCCACTAAAGTTACCCACAATTTGGGTTTACTATTCATCTCCATTAGGACTTCATTAAATCATCCATAATTAGAGATTCACTTTTCATCCAAATTAGGGTTTTGTATCTCATTACCCTAAATTAGAGTTATACACATCATTACCCTGGATTAGGGTTACATCTTTACCCTGGATTAGGGTTTTATATAGAATTTTCCCTCAATTAGGGTTAAAGTTCAACAACCTTGTCAATTAAGGTTTATGTTCATGATTAGGGTTTCATGATCTCTTTACTTAAGGATCATACCCTTAATCACCACATGTATCATACGAATGTATGAATTCCATGCTATCATCCTATCAACTTAATTAGGTCATATTAACCCTTCAATCAAGTACATACAACTATGATTAACATAGTGTACCCAGTCATTGTTCTTATAAGCAACTAGGGTTCATCCCTTAATAGGCACTTAATCACTTAGGTACTATTAGGGTTTCAACCTTTGTACCTTCATTGATTACTATTACTAACAATCATTGGATCATTATAACAATCGTCTCCATCAATCTCCAAATGATTGCATCACAATTGAACTTCATTCGGTTTTGAAGTTTCAATCACCAAACAATTTTGAAACCATTTGACCTCCAAACTATTTTGAAACCATTTGACCCCAAATGGTTTCAATACCATTTGGACTCAAATTGTCTCAAGACCGTTTGGGCCAAATCAGTCCCAAAACCGCAAGGGTTCATGAGGTACTTTCATCAATTGGTTGATCATGATTAGCAACATTGAAACCTTCAATCGACTAAGTTATTGAGGTTCAACAATATTGAACCTTGGATGTTTAATCCATAACTCACCACCTTTGACCATCCAAATGGTCTTGAGGTGCTTGACCTCAAACGGTCTTGAGGTGCTTGACCTCTAAACGGTTTTGAAACCGTTTGCCCATCTCATCATCAAAATCCATAACATCCCATTAGGGTTTGGATCATTGGATCGATTATCAAATCAGCAATTGATTGCCTTTCAATTTGGTATCTTTGTATCTTCAAATACCAAACCATACTCAACCCTAGACCTCCAAATGGTCTTGGTTGACCTCCAAATGGTTTTGAAACCGTTTGGGTTAACCAACCCAAAGACTCAACACAATCAATTACAAAATCAACAATTAACCTCATTAGGGTTTGCTACTTGGTGATTAACTATGCATTGAATTAATCAATTGGATCCTTCAGATTATCATTCGACATGTATTAGGGTTCTGAACTCAAATGGTCAACCCTCTCAAACGGTCAACTCCCTCAAACGATTTGAGTCTCTAAACACCAAACGGTTTTGAAACCGTTTGGTCTCCAAACGGTTTGGTGAAACCGTTTGGACCAACAAGTTGAAACCGTTTGCCTTGGATATTTTGGAGAGGTGTGTGCTTGTGATGATGTCATCATAATCAAGCTCTAAACTCATGAAACCTTCTGTGATTTCCATGGTAATTGCATCAATCAACCAAATCAATTATTGTGAATGAAGAAAAGATCATTATTTGATAAGGAATTGAATGCAATAACAAAATTAAGGGTTCAAGTTATAAAACCCGCCTCCAATTGAGCTCCAAATCTCCAAGATCACGTCAACAATGGTTTATGCAACTCCTTTCACCATTCCAAGGCTCTTCCTCAAGGTTTGAGTGAAAAGGAATGGTTAGAATTGAAGAGGGGATCGAATTAGGAAGAATTCATGCATTGATTTGTGATTTCCACCATGAAATCGAGGTGAACTAAGGTCAAGAAGCTTACCAACAGGTTGGGTGTCGTCCTCCTGATCCTCCCAAGCTCCCTTGGTCGTTTCCCAAGCAAGGAGTAGAAGTGGGGTCAAAAAAGCCTTTCATTTGGCTTGTAAATAGTTTTTTTATAAAAAGTCAATGAGAGAGAATATGCTTTATAAAAATTCATTTAATCCCAAAAATGGAGCCGCCTCTTCCCCCTCAACTTCCTTGGATCCGAGGATATCTTGTTTGCCTCCAATTCTTCTCAATTATCCATGATTTAAAGAAAAGCAAATTAAGCACCTCAAATCATATTATACTAATATCCATATGTGAGTGGATATTTCTTTTTCTTATAAAATTGTGAGTGAGTTATCCACTCCCTTGGATATTTTCGTGGTCCTTGCAAATCTCAAGGATGTACACACATATGAATCCAACCATTTTAATTTTGGTTGAAAGCCCTTTAATTAATACATTTATTTTTTCCCTAAATTGAATTAGGGTTTTGATTAGGATTAAATCCTGATTATTTTAATATCAAGATTCTCTCTCCTCCAACTTAATTCAAATGAGGAGCCCCTCTCATTTTATTTGCTCTACATGATGACAAGAAACATTAGGGACCTTATTGAAGTGCTATTTTGCATATTGCACCCTAGGTTTTGGGTAAATTGCACATTACACCAAACCTAGGTTTTCATGCACAAACATAGCTTTATCAGTTCTTTCTTAGTACTAGGCTTCCATAAGCCATACCTCTACATAATTTTCACTCCCATCATGCTTCAACACATGAGTAACATATTATCATGCACAATTTTCACTTAAACCCCTCAACTTGGGTAATTTGCACTTTAGTCCAAAATAAGCAAACATTGCTTCAACATTGTCCAAACATGACCAAAATTGAAACATAAGTTCCTCATGAGCCCTAATTACTTTTCAAAAGATAATATTAAGCATATAATCATCTTTCTTGATCAAAACACCTATGGTTAAGGCATAACCCAGGTCAGGGATGTTACAATTTCAATATTTGATTAGACCTACATTAGACTATGTCACAAGTTAAATATAGTCCAATATACTATTTATTCAACACTATGTTTTACATGTAGCCAACTCCTATATTCATGTATTAACCCTACTTTTAAACATAATCATTATTTTCAAGTTTAAGGATTTTATTTAATCAAGAGTTCTTACAAATCGTCAATTAAATCTCCAATAATTATCTAGCTTATGGTTCATATAATGGCAAGAAGCATTTTTCACAAAAGATCACCTTTTCATTATTGAAATATGTATATCATGATATCCTTGAATTTTAGTGGTATGCTATTGTAATCAGGTTATGGTCATTTTTTGCATTCCTAGTATTTTTTGATAAAAAAATACTCTAATAACTTGTAACTTTGGTCTAAGGCACGAATTTCTTATGAGTTTAACAAATTGGGGATATATATATCAGATTATTGATCAGAGAGGATTTGAATTACCAAAAAATTGGAAAATTGATAGTTTCTAGATCTCTAGTTGCCCTTGATCGGGGTTTTGCTCACATAGGCCATGACTGTCCTACCCACCCACAGCTAGGACATGTGTGGTTAATCTCTACCCATAGGATCTAGTCCTCCATCAAGCCAAGAGAAAAATCAAACGGTCCCTGCAAGAGCCACTCCTAAGCCAACCTTGTGCATAGCAATGCTCCTACAATGTAGGGGCTCACCATGGAAGGAAGGCACAAGTGGTGCAACATTGGGATTCAAGATCCAACAAGTAAATGTCTGAGTTATGGGGTTTAGGTAGAACCTAAGGGTAGGTTTATATAGGCTATGTGGGTGTGACCTAGGGTTTCTGAGCAAGGGTTGAGAAGGTATTAATGGTAGGAAAGATGTCTTGGGAATTAGTCAACGGTAGGGTTCCTAATCTGGTTTCCCAAAAGGAATCCATTGGCATGATTATTTTGGGGTATGGTGAAGTTTAGAGAGAGATTGGATAGATACTAGCATGTTACCCCTTTCCCCTTCATACTCAGTTTAGGAGATGATAGTTGTGTTATTGATCCCTGATCCAAAGGTCATGCCTAGGGTGTTGCATCAGGGGTGTGCAGGATGAAACAAACCTGTGTTGGATTCATTTAATTGACTTCCAACTATAGAAACACATAATTATTAGATGTAGATTCCTCTACATTCACAATTTTCCAGGATACTAGGAACACCCTTTTGCTATATAAATTTTAAGGAAACTCATTAACACTTCTCCTACAGATAACAAAATTTTGGATTCATAGATATAACCCTAATACTTGAAACTTTCTTTTTATGCATTTCCTTAAAATAATTCTTCACAAAAAGTGATATATCCTTCCATATTTTGGATCTATCTTTCTTTAGTTATGATCCCAAGTTGGAAAAAATGTTGGTTCCAATCAAGATTGTTATATACCCTCAACTTAACATATAAGTAAACAAGGGCCATCACATTGAATAATATCCAAATATTAGTACCTCACTTTTATGGAATTTATAAAATCTAGAACTCCATCTCCTTAAATCATATTGGTCCAAAATTTTATTAACTTCTTTCTTTCCATCAAATCTCAAATTTTGGAGAAGTTTGAAACTAAAAAGGAGACTGTTAATATAGGTTTCTTAAACTTCAAAAAATCTCATTATGTAATTACCTAGATCACAATTAATCATATTTTCCTTTAAAATTTTGGATTTGGCATTCCTTAAGAATGATCTCATGTTGGTAAAAAAGTTTATTCCAACTAGGATGATTGGTAACTCAAAACTTGGGGTGCAAGAAATCAAAGGGCAATACATTAATTGATTGATCCATTAATTCTATAACTTGGAAACTTATTGAACATAGGCCTTTCATCTTCATAGTACATAAAAAATATTGAATAATTAAATATGACAATGAATTTCTTCAATTTAGAAAACTAATTCAAAGACCTCACTGTAAAACAAATTTATAAAATGTAGATAATTTTAAAGACTCCTTATTAAATATTCAAATTCATCAATTACATTCTTTGTATTTTCTTCATCACTCAGATTTGATTCTCTCGCTATTTTCTTGAATTAAATCAAAAATTCATAAATTTTGAGGTAGTTACATGAACACATACAATCTCATTCTACCAACCAAAACCAAACCAATAATTAGGAAAAATTCCCAAATAAAACCCAACTTAAAACTAAGTACCATCAATGATCTTCACACAAGATAAGGCCTAACAAGATCAAGTATTGCTTGCAAGTGTAGAAGAGTAATATAAGCATACAAGTGATTCATCAAGAAATTATGAAAACATAAGTCTAAATTACTTGATTACTTGTTCTGCTCTCAGTTAGACTCTAAACCTCGATAGTCAGGTCATGAAACCTATCACTCTAGAAAAATAACCCATCTTAATATGTCAACAAACCAAGCATCATACATCACAAAATAGTTTATGGCTTCTAACCAACCATGCATTATACATCACAACACTATCTCCAGATGCCAAAAAACCAAGCATTGTACATCACTACACCTTTTTTGGATACCAACAAGCCAACACTATCTTAGGATGTCAACAAACCATCATTGTACAACACAAAGATATCTCCAAATGCCAAAAAGCAATGCATAGTACATACTAGAGATTGCATGTGCTTTGCACGTGTCTATTTTGTATAAATAAGGTGAGAACCATATTTCTAGAAGGATAATCACAAAACTAAGAATATTTTCACAATATACTAATATATTAAATTAAAATTATCACTTTGAATGTTTTCTTATCCTCTTTATTTATAGGCTTTCTTTTATCATATTTATTCTTTAACTATTTTTCGCATATAATGGATTCTGAAATTTTCTTTTTTTGAAGGTATATCATTAGCCAAAATAATGTAGTTTAGTTATCTCTATGATTTCTTTTTGGTCACCTTAGTCATCAGAATTATTTTTAAAATATTTATTTACATACATCTATTGCACTCATGTATAATCCTTGTCATTATTAACTTCGGCTATGACCTTTAATATGAAAAAAATAGATATGAGTTGTATATTTTGCATATATATATATATATTACTATCGGAAAAAAGATATATTATATGTATTATTTTCTATGATTTTGGATCTGAGACTTAAAATATATCCAATGGTAATAACTCCACTGTGGGACAACAATTAGTTTTATTTTTTTTTATAAAAGGTATCAAACAAGCTAAATGTGAGTTAATACAACATAGTAAAGGTTACATGTATGATAGTCCATTTCATCCACTTGCTAGTTTTAGCATCCAAACACTCAAACATCCTCATGTGCATGTGAAACACATGTTGGACGTCAACCTGAATGGACACCCTAGAGTTTAACATATACACTAATAATTTAAATACAAGGTCACTTTGTAAGTTAGTCCTACTTTATGGAATTTAGACATCTAGAAGTTTGATAGTATGAATTTGAAGATTTCATGTGGAATATATACACAAATTTACAACATTACTCAATGTGGTCGTGTAGAAGGAAATGTGGACTACAACAAAAACATAATTATTCCACACAAAATAGACGAGATTTTTTTTTATTGAAATAGTTAATAAGCATTCCAACCCATAAGTATTACGTTTATACGTATAAACAAACTTTATAATGTGTTTGGGCCTATAAACAAATATTCGTAATTACATTGGAGGTATCTGATTGTTATTTGAGCATCACTCAAAATAAACAAAAAGTTAATAATAATAATAAATATGTGTTGGGTAAGCATCATAATGGGATAATTTTCATATGTATCCTTTAACTATGAATATTATATACATTGAACATATTCATTTGAATAGGACATTATGGTGATACATACAAAGTCATTGAGCAAAGCCACTACTAAAATCCCTTCTACATCTCAATGAGAAATAGAAAAGATCTTCAAATTATGTATGTCACACAACTATTCATCTTTTGGTGTGTTCTTACTAAATGAAAGTAATATTTACATATCAGTAAAAGTTTTTTGGAGACCTAACATCTCAATCAACACATCTCTAAATTATTTGAATAAAACAATCAAGAATTTAACCTTTTTTGTATTCATCTTATCCTCCTCATACATGGAAAAGCAATCATGGTATTCACATAACCACTCATAAATTTTACCTGGGATAAGAAGTTGCTTTAGACAATAAGTCTTAACCTCAAAGAGAAGGAAGACCGACCTCCCTCTCTATATATGACAAAAAGTCTGGTGTCCCCTCAACTGTGATCCATCTCTACACATTGTTTTAACTAAGTATCTATCTAAGATGTAGTAATTCAATGTCCACCCTTTCAGTCTAAGACCATCAATATTTATAAGGTTTTCGTTAGTATCAACCATTTGCTCCTCAAACAAAGAGGCCTCATAATCAAGAGATGAGAGACTAAATTAATCAATTTGTGGAAATCCTTAAAATATACTAAAAAAGGAAATGATTGTGTAGCAAAGATTAATAAAAATATGATAATACTATTTCATGATAGTGAAAATAGTCATCTAGTTACCTTAAAGAAGAAACAAAACCAACTATTAAGTATGAAACAATGATAATCATATCCGAGTAAACCCTAAAGTAACATTAACTAGGCCTTGATTTGGTAGTTGTTTGTCTTGTGCTACAAATACATTATGTTATTGTTATTTCTACTAACCGATTACTAATATATTGATTTCTTAGTTTATGGATTCCTACTTAATTCAATATTCCTACTAATTAATTCTTAGCTTCCTATACTAAATACTTAATCTTATAATGCCTTGTTGAATATATCTTTCATGTGGTAATAGGTATCATCTTGTAAAAATTCATTAATTTGCAAGTATGATTGACTTGTATTTTCTTTTTCTTGTGATTTCTTATACCATGTCCATTTCTGGTCTATTATGGGGTCTCTGACATTATCTTTGAGAGTTGATTATTATGGAGGTACTATAGAACAAATATTTGAATCACTTGGAAGTTTTCTAATCATAAATACAAATCCTTCACATACTTATCATTATTGAGATCTTGTAGTATTTTACTTTCTTTATCCAATGGAATGTAAAGTTAAATGAAAACTTTCCAATAAAAGAAATAGGCACACCTACTAATCAAATATATGATTGGAACAAAATTGAGTTCTAATAAGCAATTTTCTTTCTTCTTAGAGTAAGTGAGGAAATTTGCTTCACATATTCTAGAACTTACAAACAAATTCACTGCATCTTTGGACATGTTACATTCAAATAAAATTTACTTACACGTAACACAATCACTGGCATTAATAAAAATAAAATATTATATATATCTATAATATACATAAAAGTATTCATATCATATTTGTAACATTGAAATTAAGATAAATGTGTATCCTAATGATTATGAGTTAAAATGAGTGAGAAATGCAACAAGTTCAACCAAATCCAAAACTAAAAATTTACAAGCTATATACGAAACCGTGAAGAAAATTTTCATTAAATATATGTTTCAAGAAATTAATGGTTAATATTGAAATTTCATTTATAATAATTTAATCTAACTATAGTGGAGCATAAAAATTTCATATATTCAATAGGCTAATCACTGTAAAAGAATTGTGATTAAATATAAATAATATCATAATTTCATAAATTAGACATGACATTACCAAAAATATGTGTTGTGGGTTACCATAAGTCAATAACTTAATATCTATGGAAAATATATCTTATATAAGTACATCTTACCACATTTGAAGAAGTAAAGATAACTTTAAGAAATTTGCATGCCAATGTCATTATGAAACAAAGAAATGGAGTTACGAACTACAAATAAAAATGTGATGGATGTGAGACACGATAATAAATTGGTTTCTATTAAACATTAGTGACAAGAGATTTATGCCTCATCGCTTGCTTTGACTCACTCCACATATTTGAGAAAAGTTCCCTTCTACAGACCTCCTTTGGCAGTTCATGAGTCTAGCAGGGCCTCTTCATAGTGTGTAATTATTCCATTCATTAACAAGACATGATATTATATAAATCTTGGTTATTAAAATTTCCTATATAAAAGTAGTGATGGATGTGAGTTTAGTTGTTTCATATTTTCTTCTTGGATCTTTCTAACTACCACATTTCCACCAAATGGTAATAACATGCTATTGCAGAATGTGAGTAAGAATTATAGAAATAGAAAAGATGTGGTCGTTGCATGAGGAGAAGTGAGTATTAAGAGTGAGATAATACTATGCCAAAGCATGTCATGTGATATAGCTCCAAAGTTATTACAACGATTGATATCAAACCAATGTCAGAAGTGTCTTAAAGTGTAATGGTTGAATTTTAGTATTTTTTTCTCATTGTACTTTTCAAAAGTGATTTAAAGTAAACACAATCTAAGAAACTAACATGATATTTTTAGTTTGAAATATTGAAATAGAGAGAATCTTGAAGACCACATTATAAAAAGGTGGCGGTTATGAGAGACAAATAAATTGGTTCTATTACATAGTAACAACCACATATTATGCCTCACTGCATGTTTTGACTGTTTCATAGGTTTGGCAACATTTCCTATAGGCTCACCTTAAAAATTTTATGAGTGTTGAAGGTCCCCTTCACTAGGGCATCATTGTTTCTTTCATTAATGACACCACTATAGTATAATCGTGTGTATTAAAAGTTTCCTACAAAAGATATTGATGATCTCAAGTCTAATAGTTTCATATTATCTTCTTTGTTATTTCTACCCTCTCCATTTCCAGCAAATTATAATATCATCCTATCAGGGAAAGTGACTCATAATTATAGAAATGGAAAAGCTTGAGTATGTGCATGATAAAAAGTGAGGACTAAGATATAAGCCCTCTACCTAATTAGAGAATATCATTTCAAACCCTTCCATGTTATATTTATCCAAAGATCAACCCAATTCCAAAAGTGTCTTATAGTATTAATGGGGAATTCTAGTACTTTTTTGCGGTACTTTTAATATTATTAATATGCTTATGTCACTCTTCAAGTAATTCATTTTTCATAACAACATTTTAGAAAGAGGCACCATGTTGGCTGTTGGTATGGTCCTATATAGCATCAAGCATTCTTGACAAGGAGTAACGACTGGGGGCTTAAGTGTGCTCAAATTTAATATTTATAGTTACAAAAGTTTTTTGAGACTTCATTAGGTAATAGTCCTTATACTATTATATTATACTTCACATGGAACGAAATTACTTATATTTGCTACAATGAAGAGAGGACAATTGCTTGCATTACAATCTTTTCATATTGCTCCAACAAATGCTACAAGAGATGTAAGCATCCTTATTTATCTATTCCCAAGAACATATGTTATCTAGGAAACCTTCTGAAGTCACGTGAAACATTCAAAGTTTTGCCAAATATAAATTTTAAGATTGGGGTTTTCTTATTCTATTAGAAGAGTTGTTAGGTTGTTACCACTTCACACAAGAACAAAATATAGTGGATTTATATTATCATAATATAATACTCTTGAGTAGTTAAATATAATCTCTCTCGCACTATTGCTTTACTTGTCCTTTATATGTTTTCTTTGATGTTATTGCTTTCACTCTACTTTCAAAGTTCGATCACATAGAGTGCAATAAGTTGAACACGGTATAGTTTATAAGGAACTCTGCATGATCTATATTTTTGTTTTGTTTCTACAGCTAAGAGGATATATGATATTAATATCCCACTTTTATCATGGATTCCCTCATTTATATATAGTAAAATGAGAATATGGAAGATTGATTATATGTGTGCCATATATGTTGATCATATCCTTGTTTAAATGATAAGTTACAATATAACAAGAAAAATTTGACGTGGATATTGCATTACTCATATGAGCATTATTGGATTCAACATATGGATAAATATGAATAGATCCAATATAATAAGGCATACGATATGACACATTGTAGAAAGAAAGAAAATACGCCTTAACTTTGACAAAACCACAACCTTTTCTCATCTTAAAAATGAATGAATATCTAAATCTATAATGTATTAACCATCTATTAGTGAAAACAAGTTGGGAAATTACTAGATTATTTAGACTAAAGGAAAACGAAAAATATGGCATGCTATTATATGAGGAGCATTTCGTAGATTATTTGCAGTAATAAAACGAAATAAGCCAGTACAAACACCTTAGAAGCCTTGTCAATTATCAAATCAGAGTAGAAAAAAAGATGTGTACCAATAGCAAATTAAAAATAACGAAGAAGGGAATACACATATGACATATACACATAGTAATTCATCTATTACCTCTGTATGCTCCTGTGATTTGTTTGTTGCTTGTCACGATGTATCCGCATGGAGATAACATTACACTCATCAGTTGCTGATCCAGCAGACAGAAGCCGAACAATATGACCACTTATTATATCAATTACTTGTAGTAGCAAGATGATTTTTCACGACAAAGAATATTTCTTCAGAAGATCGATGTGACCCACAAAAGCATACCATAACCCATTTCAATTCTGCAAATCTTCATAAACGTAATGACACTATACTTCATCGGAACACAGGAAGGGGTCAGCGCATAACAGGTTTTAGTGGGGGAACACTGATCATAGACACAAGATGAGTTATTGCTTCTGTTCAGGAGCACACTCACTGTTTTGAGCCGGGAATTTGAAATCGTTTTCCAAGTGACTTGAGTCCACCTGTCGTTGTTACCAAATGCTTCCCCCATTCAATTATTTATAGCAGCAATATGACTTTGTAAGATCAGATAAATTCTTTCAAAAGTCAATGTGATCCACAAGCGTACACATACCCATTTCAATTATGCAAATCTTCACAAACTTAATGGTACTTTACTTCACAGGAACGGTTCAGTGCCAGAAGGAGAGCACTGATCATGGACACAAGATGAGTTACTTCTTCAGTTCAGGACCCACTATTTTGAGCTTGGCATTTGAAGATCATTTTTCAAGGACTTGTGTCCCAAACTTGTCGACATTACCAAAGGCACTTCCCCCGCGGATACCAGCCATACAGACTTGAGACCATGATAGCCGCCACCATACAAATCGTTTTGGACGAAGTGCAGTTGATTTCTAGGGCTGCCAAAGTTTTTATGTTTGTTACTATTCAGCAGACTAAAACAGAAAGATCAGCATGAAAAGAGCCAAAATACCTGTGACAATATTTAGTTCTAGCAGTTTGATATTTTGGCTAGAAAAAGAAACAACATAGTTAGTAGGGTGAAGAGCCCATCCGCAGGTGGAATCACGAAAGGAGGACGGAAAGAGTGCTTTTGGTTAGAAAAAGAAACACAGAAGCTAAAAGACCAACCGAAAAACCACTAGAGGGGGATGAATAGGGTTTTATGGAGATTTTAAAATAATTCAACCAAAACAAGCAACCACAAAAAGATTGGACAAGGGTACAAGGATTTAGAGTGGTTCCAACCTTAGCAAATACTAAGGCAGTCAATCCACTACCCGGTTGCTTACCCAACCGGGATTTTGAAAGCACCTGTATTTTATTACCTCGCAAGGATGTTACATAAAATACAACTACCTTCACCAAACCCTTTGGACAACCTTCACCTAGAAGTAGTCTCACCAACCTCGAAGAAGCCTTCCTTGAAGTAACCTCAAGCTCCCCTTGAAGTAGCCTTCCTCTTGAAGTAGCTTCCCATTGAGACAGCCTTCTTGAAGTAGTCCAAAGTCTACCTTCTCCACCGAGAAGATCCTTCTCCACCTGAGAAGTCAAACCCTCTCCAATCCACAGCCTCAACTCTAGGAGTAGCAAGGAGAGTACAAACAATATAAAGGAACAAGAAGGAAAAATAGAAATTACAATATCGTTGTAGCACAAGGCTTCATTTCCTATATCAAGCATTTTGATCTCCTAACCAATGTATATGGAAGTGTAAGTGCAGTGGGTAGGAGATGCTAGCCTATAGGATACGAATTTGGAGCAATGGAAATAAGTAGCAAATGTTGGAGTTGCTCAATTGCTCATAAGAGAGGATTACCAATTGCAAGTATGAATGCTCAAGTATTTCCCAAGTGTGTGTTGGGTGTCCTAAGACTTGTCCTATTTATAGGAATGACCTATGAATGCTTAAGGACGTTCTAGACACTTTCTAGGGGGTTCTAAGTGCTTAACTAGCCGTTAGGTATCCACTAGTTGCTTTAGCAACAGCTAGTTAATTAACTCTGAAAAGTGCAGACAGAACTCTTCTCGGTCGAAGAATTGTCGACCGAGAGTCCTTCTCGGTCGAGGATTTGTCGATCGAGGGACTGTCTGGAGCAAATGTGTATAAAGTTCGATTCCAACTCCAAACTACCTTGTCTGCTGTGTCTAACGGCTACTTGGGTCATTCTCGGTCGAGGCGATTGTCGACCGAGAGTGTCCCAGTCGAGAAGTTTGTCGACCAAGAATGACTCTGTTTCAATATTTTAAACTATGTACTAATGTGTGTATCAGTGTGCAGTTGTGACACTATTGTAGGGGATGACCTATCTAAGTGTTGTGATTGGCTAGGGTAGATCTAAACACTTGATTTACATGATGTCTAAGTACTTGTACATTATATACTTGTACAAGTTTTTACATTTGATTACAATCATGAAATTAAAACATTTTGAGCATATAGATCTTCCAAGGGTTTGTCATCCATCTAATTCCTGCAATACTCAAGTAGCACGTTAGATCCACAAGAATGAAATGTTTGTCATCATCGAAAAAAGGGATTATAATAATGTCCAATTTAGCCAACAATCTCCCCCTTTTTGAAGATGACGAACATTTTCTAAATATAAAATAAGGAAATATAAATCATATGAGTTTCATACCTGAAGTTTACCTTTTGTAGCCATTCTCTTGTTTGCAAGTGTGTGCTGGCCCGAGATTTATGAAACTCATTTTACTTTATGTTTTTGGTTTTATATTATTTCTCCCCCTTTGTCATTTCAAAAAGATAACCAAAATAATCATTTTGTATGACTTTTATTTCTCCCCCTTAATTTTATGCTATGCTCCCCCGACTAAGATATTCAGTTTTAAAAGTAGGGATCAATATAAATGTAAACCATTTATTGTAGAATTTAGCCACAATTTGTTTCTCAATCATTTACAAAGGGTGTTAAGCCTTGAAATGATATGAGATCCTTTTAGATCCATGTCATATGTATTTTGATTTCTCATCCATTTTACACGGGATGTTAAGCCCTGAAAATGATATGAGATCCATTTAAACTCATGATGGATACATTTATTGATTTCTCATCCATTTACAAGGGATGTTAATCCCTAATTTGTTTAGAGAATTCCATTAAGAACAAGATATATGTGATATTCATAAATATTATAGATTTATTTGTTTTCATAACCAAAATTACTTTTAAGGATACTAAGGTCATAACATGTTTCAATTTTTCTTTAAGATGTTTATAATATTTTTGTGATCTCCCCCATAATCTTCTAATTAAGATAATTTAAGGATTTTAAGGTCATAATAAGCATTAGATCATAATGCATTAAAGTCTTTTTTACAATATACTAAGATTGATTGCAGTAAAATGATGTACAAATAAGCATTTTTTCAAGCTTACTTTAGGTCGACCTTGACTTCGACCATAGCGCCCCTTGGTCAAATTTGATTTCAACCAAGAGGCCATTTTTGCAGATTTTCAATTTAAGCATTTTCATAGCTTACATAGTATTAATCATGTATAACAAGAATATCATTTTCCATAACCTAAGTACAAGATAATCATTTAACTAGTATGTCAAGATGCATTTGTGCCATAGAGATTCATCTTAATGTGTAATGAGCTAAATCACAATAATCATTTTGAAAGCAATATCCATTCATGGTTTGTATATATATATATATATATATATATATATATATATATATATATATATATATGGATCAAAGATTATTTTAGGCAATCCAAGTAAAGAATGGAAAATAGTAAAAGCATATCCATAATTTTATGAAACATGATGATCATTTAAGAGTAAATTTCAAGGCACATGGTTTTTATATGGATAGACTAATGAATACTTAGGACAAACCATGTGAATTGTGATAAAACAGTAATTTCCTTGATTAAACCAATCATGGTTCGTATTTTTAGTTTTAATGGAGGGGGTGAATAGGGTTTTATGAAGATTTTAAAAATAATTCAACCAAAACAAGCAACCATAAAACGATTGGACAAGGGGACAAGGATTTAGAGTGGTTCCAACCTTAGCAAATACTAAGGCAGTCAATCCACTACCCGGTTTCTTACCCAACTGGGATTTTGAAAGCACCTGTATTTTATTACCTCGCAAGGATGTTACATAAAATACAACTACCTTCACCAAACCCTTTGGACAACCTTCACCTAGAAGTAGTCTCACCAACCTCGAAGCAGCCTTCCTTGAAGTAACCTCAAGCTCCCCCTTGAAGTAGCCTTCCTCTTGAAGTATCTTCCCATTGAGACAGCCTTCTTGATGTAGTCCAAAGTCCACCTTCTCCACCGAGAAGACCCTTCTCCACCTGAGAAGTCAAACCCTCTCCAATCTGCAGCCTCCAACCCTAGGAGTAGTAAGGAGAGTACAAACAATATAAAGGAACAAGAAGGAAAAATAGAAATTACAATACTGTAGTAGCACAAGGCTTGATTTCCTATATCAAGCATTTTGATCTCCTAACTAATGTATATGGAAGTGTAAGTGCAGTGGGTAGGAGATGCTAGCATATAGGACACGAATTTGAAGCAATGGAAATGAGTAGCAAATGTTGGAGTTGCTCAATTGCTCACAAGAGAGGATTGCCAATTGCAAGTATGAATGCTCAAGTATTGCACAACTGTGTGTTGGGTGTCCTAAGCTTGTCCTATTTATAGGAATGGCCTATGAATGCTTAAGGACGTTCTAGACACTTTGTAGGGGGTTCTAAGTACTTAACTGGCCGTTAGGCATCTACTAGTTGCGTTAGCAATGGCAAGTTAATTAACTCTGAAAAGTGCATACAAAACTCTTCTCGGTCGAAGAATTGTCGACCGAGATTCCTGCTCGGTCGAGGATTTTTCGACCGAGGGACTGTCTGGAACAAGTGTGTATAACGTTCGATTCCAACTCCCAACTACCTTGTCTGTTGTGTCTAACGACTACTTGGGTCATTCTCGGTCGAGGAGATTGTCGACCGAGAGTGTCTCGGTCGAGAAGTTTGTCGACCGAGAATGACTCTATTTTAATGTTTTAAACTATGTACTAAGTGTGTGTGTATCAGTGTGCAATTGTGACACTATTGTAGGGGATGACCTATCTAAGTGTTGTGATTGGCTAGGGAAGATCTAGATGCTTGGTTTACATGATGTCTAAGTACTTGTACATTATATACTTTTACAAGTTTTTACATTTGATTACAATCATGAAATTAAAACATTTTGAGCATATAGATCTTCCAAGGGGTTGTCATCCACCTAATTCCTACAATACTCAAGTAGTACGTTAGATACACAAGAATGAAATGTTTGTCATCATCGAAACAAAGGGATTATAATAATGTCCAATTTAGCCAACACCAACCATATATGAAATCATGTAGGGAGGACAGCTTAGATTATGAGATATATGTAAAGAGTAGTTAGGGGGCGGAAGGTAATTATGCATGTGGTTGGTTGTATCAGGAGTTCTATAATTCATGGACATCCGATAGGATGGTGACAAGTGATAAAAATATGATCGTGCTTAGTATGGTAAATAGTAGATGCATATACTGACAATATATTACTCTCTGCACCTTCTAAAAATATTTAGGATTCTATAAGGATCCAAAAAAAATTGCACCAAACCAAATTAAAATTAGGTATAGAGATGTAATTGTGACATGAACCAAATATGGTTACCAAAACAAAGTGTAATTGACCATTCTTGGCCACACCAAGGCCCAATTTATCAATTTAGGGCACATCAAGGACCAATCCAGCCATTAAAGGCCATATAAAGGTCAATCTCACATATGGGTTCCACATCCACCTAAAATTATGCACTTCTCTCCATATAATAGAAACAAAACAATATACCAAGTATGTAAAGGTTTCCCATATACAATATTAGGCATAAAAGAACATTTCTAGGCATAAATGGTAACCTTTAGATATAAAACCTAATCCCAAAGAATTTGCAAAAGTATATCAGTTAGGAAATCATCCTAGTTTCACATTATAAGCACACAAAAATAGTAAATTATGTTGCATTCTTCTGAGTTAGAATAGTCCCACATCTCTGAGTTCTGGGATAGTCCCTAGGCTTATAAGGTGTGTGGTCCCTTCACCCATAGACAATTGGTTTTGGATTGAATATCATACATTCTAATAGGGTATCAGAGTGGGCCCCATGAAACAATTGTGTGGACTACAACCTACCTAAAATAACAAGTGCAAGCACACAAAAATGGTTGCACTTGAAGGGGGATGTTAAAATAGTCCCACACCTCTATGTTCTAGGTTGATTCCTATGCTTATAAGGTGTGTGGCCCCTTCACCCATTGCCAATTGGTTTTGGATTGAATACCACAAAGGGTATAAGAAGAGCATTTACGGTATATTTGAACCACTTTTACATAGATAATAGTATTCCCCCAAAACATCTAGCAAAATAAAAGTTAGGGAAAGTCCTTATACAAATACTAACAAAGCCTTCAAAATTCATATAAAGTTTTTGAATCATTGATACGATATCAAAATAACTCAAAATATCATTTTATGGTATTTTTATGTACATTTCAAAATTTCAACTCATGTAAAAGTAAGAGGGTATTGTATTAAAATCAGTGGTGACCTTTAGAAGGTCAAGTGAAGCATGACATTTTGTCATTATAACATAGAAGGGAAAAAAATAACAGTCTATCTTTTAAGCATATAGCATGAGATTAGGGTAAGATTCGGGCTTGCAACCAATAAATAGGTGAAATTTGCTAGCAGAAATTATGTCTCCCACCTTAGATGATTAATAAACATGTTCAAGAAATAACTCATAAGGTAGCCTCATATACACGTCCATACATCCCATTCAAGCTCCAAGAAGGCACCTTCCACCAAGATCCATGGCCAAAATTGGGCAAAAAGAGAAGAAAGGAAAGTAAATAGCTATTTGAAGTAAGAAACACCACGGGTGACCATTGATCTTGACCAACGTAGAATAAAATCTAAGATATGTAAATAAAAGATATGTTACAGTATAGATATCACATGGTTATGTTTTTAAACAAAGCTACCAAACTTGGAAATACATTAAAGAAGCTTGATCAACAACATACATCAACATTCAAGCATAGATCCTCATCCAATCAAGGTATCAGTCACCAAGGATGTCCTATAGAGGCTCTTGAGCTCTTGAATACGTCCTCGAAGGTGGAAATGAAGACAATCATGCATGGGTTTCAATGGGGAGGGATATATATAGAAAAAAAAGAGTCAAAGGACTAAAGCAACCCCACTTCAAGTGAGGTATAGAGGGGTAGAATAGTCAAGGGTATTGATGCTATATCTGTAAAGAGGTATCTAAGTACCCCTTCAAAAGCCTAGATACCTAAGATAAAATTTAGTTATTGGGTTTTAGGGAAGGCAGAGAAGGCAGCGGAAACAAAAATTTCTCCTCGCAAACCCAGAATAAAGGAATCGCGTCAACATCTATACAGTAGGAAGGATGGTTAGTAGAGACATACCTTGTCCCGAGGCTTGCTCGACAATGTTAACTGACGACTTGCACGGTCTTCACCTACGATCTTGGATGGTGTTTGTCCAGCTCCTAGTCTCCGAGACTGACGGGATTGATAGCTGTCCTCCGAGCGGTAGAAGTCTCCTGCCTTTATAGTAGTCCACACGGACCACCTGGAACTTCGATCACCTTGTCACACAAGGCACCGGAAGGAGCCATACCCTCCTGTCAGTGTACTAGTCATTGACACACTCTCCTGCCACCAATCGCCTTTCTTCAATTGTCTTTCCCTTGTTGTGCCTCCCTTATCGGGTAGCACTTGCTCAGACTCTCCTAGTTACCACAACCAGAGAGAACGACAACTTTATAGAATAACTAGTGTTCTGAGTTGTTGTACCTGAGAATCCCCCAATACCCCTATATATATATAGGAGGGTCATGGGACAGGGTTCTCTACCTCGGGCAATGCGGGACTAAAGTAGGAGTAGAAGGGTTTGAGGTTTTTTCACAAAACAACCAATTGCGTCAGCTGAACCGATCGTTTCAAGCATGAATCGATCGGTTGGGGACCTGAGCCGATCGGTTCACACCTAAACCAGTCGGTTGGGCCAGTTGAGCCAATCGGTTCAAGTTTGAACTGGTTGGTTCACTACCCTAGTCAGTTCCCGATTGACTTTTCCTCTTTTGTTTCGAATTGATCCAAATACCAATCCTTGTTCCAATCAAATTGGACAAGTGAAATGAAAAGAAATTTCTCACCAACCTGACTTTCCCAACTCGCTCGTTTGGACCAGTTGAGCAGATCGGTTCAACCCTTGAACCGGTCGTCTCAACTTGTCCTGATCCGATCGGTTCATCACTTGAGTCGATCGGTTCACCAACCTGAGCCAATCGGTTCATCACATGAGCCGATCGGTTGGGAGTGCAGACTGTGCAGAATCAGTCAATTGTAGTTTCAATCAATCCGATACTCTTAATCATCTGGTCCAACACCTTGAACACTATAATTTTGAGCTATCAATTAATTGAGTGTTTAATTGAACTACTAAACTCCTTTAGCAATCAATCTAAACATCATTTGTGGATAAACTCCTCTTCCAGGTTAAATCATATGTGTGTGACCCTTCAGGCCCATTTCACATTGGCAGTGAAAGTCCATAACACTTATGACTTCACAAGCAAAGAGTGGTGCCTAGTCGCACATTAGTGCTACCCAAGTGAAAAAGAAAGTTGGAGAACAACTTTCAATCCTAAAATCCATGAATGGTGTTACAATGAATGTATAATTCCTTTGTCTCTGATATCCCGAATGAACTCAAGGCATCGAATAGTCATCCTGTCAACATTCATTCACTTTCTTGATCTCATAGTAGATTGAAGGAGATATGTATGACATCAATATCACATATTGATTCACACATGCATGCGCACACCTATCTCAATCCTACTCATCAAGTGGCCATGGATATCAAACTCCCTCAAGAGGGACAAATCCCATATCTATCACTCACCCCTCAAAAGCCCCATGTGTCAAAGCCACCCAATCATCACCTTTATAACAACCCATGTTTTAGGACTGCGTTTGATGATGTCAAAGTGTACCCAATGACATGTGTTGAGTATAGTGATTTTAGGTCAAAGAATCACACTCACCACCATCACTGTGAGAACTAATTGTGACTACTATGTCATGGTTCCATGTGTCAAACTCATGGTGGGTCTGTCTGGTACACTTGTTCTCTAACAAGCACCTATGTGTTTGGTTTGATATCTCCATATCATGACTAAGGATATTATGTCATTAACCAACACCACAATCTAGTCTTGTGTGTCATTGTTGTCTATCTACCTTCCACAATGACATCCGACTAAGGACATAATAAGAATGTACAAACTCTTAGCATCTGTATGATCTCACCGTTCATGACCTCAACCTGAAAGCATACATCATTGAGTATTGTCATTCTCTAGACATTCAATCTGTTCTATCATTATCTCATATGACTAAACCGGAAAGAATTGGAAGCTGGACTTTGATGTTTATCAAATCAATCTTAATGTATCCCACCAATCATCCCATGATTGGCTCTCAGGTCATGCATACCAACATTAATTTCAACAGCCTAAAAGGTATCAAGGTATATATGTTGTCTCCTCCCCCACGTCGTAACCCTAACTGCTCTGGCAGTTAGGTTAGTGATGGTGGGTTACCTTCTCTCTTGCATGGTTACTACCTCTACCTCGTCGTTCTCTTCTCTTGTAGGTTTAAGGGTCGCTACTCCTTTTGGTCTCGGTCACTTTAGATGGCAAAAGAATTGGAAGAGAGATGTGCAAGGTTATGTCTACAAGAATTAAAGGAGGACATAGTAGATATGGAGGATAAGGACACAAACAACAAAGAGGATCATGTTTCCCTAGCCTTGGCGGTTCAACTTCTAATGGATCGTGTGTGCAACGTTTGGGCACTCAACCATACCCTAACATGGGCTTGGTCCCTATTGAACAATGTGGTGTTTAAGAAAATTGATTTAGTGGTCTTTGTTATTCAGTTATTTCACTGGAGAGATAATTAAAGTTGAGGGAGGACCATGGAATTTTAATAACAGGCTCCTTCTAATAAAAGAAGTGGAGGAGACAAACTTGACAGGGTAGATCATTTTAAAGGAAGCTCTCTTATGTATAAGAATGTATGGGCTACCTCTAGGGTACCATATTGAGACGAAGATCAGTTTTGTTGCCAATAGGATTGGAAAGGATATACAAGTGGATCATTATGATCTTGGCTGGGATGCATCAACCAGAGTCTGTGTGGCCATTAACATCATGTGGCTACTTAAAATAGTGCAAACAATAAAAGATAAACAAGGTAATATCATATTTCTAGATATTAAGTATGAGCAGCTACCTTGCTTTTGCTTTCTTTGTGGACTATTGGGTCATGTGGATCAGGACTGTCAATTAGATGGAGAGGGAGAGGATCATAAGTGCCAATGGGGGCATGGATTAAGGCCTCACCAAGAGGTGTAAGAACTATATAGAGAAGGTGCGGCCAAACACCCTCTTTGTTTCTGTATGAAACTGTATGCAGGTCGTGCAGAGGAGATCCATAAACTGGGAATCTAAGATGAGGGGAAGTCAATGTCCAGGGAGCATCAAGATGTTGAAATAGTTGGTGTTGATGTTCATAGTTTGAAAGGAACATACAATAAGGAGACCCAGTGTGTTATGATCCGAGTATAGGGAACCAGTGGGGTTGAATCACAACGTGAAAAGTTAAAGATGGTCTGAGGCAAAATGAATCCAGAAACTGCGAAGTAGAACTTAGTTGTTGTGAGAAGGGGGGATAACATGGAATCTCTAGAGAAGGTTTTAACAAATATATAAACTTCTAGAAATAGACAAGAGCTACTACATGTGGTAGGAGATGAATTGCCAAGTGGGGAGAATTCACAAACTAGGTTGCAGATGAAGAACATTGTATCCTAACCTAGTATAAAAGCAATTTTTTGAGATCTCCAAAAAGATTTAGATCCATCAATGTCAAAGGAAGGGTTAGCTAGGAGTACAACCACAATATTACCCAAGTTTGACAAGGGTTGGGAGAAGTCTAGAATACATATCAGAGGACAAAAGAAGTCACCATAGCAAAAAAATAGCCACTTATTAGCAAGCTAATCAGGCTATTGTGAAGAGGTTGAAGAAATCAATTATCATGAAGAGGAAATTTGTCATTGATGAACATGCAACTTTAGAACAATAGGTCATGGAGGTTGAAGTCTATTTTGAGAAACATTCTATAAGAGACGTCTTAGGGGATATGGAACTTGATATAGGCCTAGAGATGGTGTTTCCAATGAAAAAATGTTCTTAGGAGGTGATGGTGATGGTTTTCCCGTAAGGGGCATTTCACTCCAAGTAGCGGGACTTGGGGAGGACCAGGCCCATGAACAATAATGAAAATCTTAAATTGTAACTGTTGAGGCTTGGGAAAACTTGACAGTAAAAAGGCTCTTCGCATGTGGTCTTGGTGGGAGCGCTCGAGTCTGGTCTTTGTGTTGGAAACTATGGTGGAAGATAAAAAAATTGGATTTGATTAAAAGAGAGTGTGGTTTTGTACATGTCATTTGAATTTCTAGTATCGGATGATCTAGAGGCTTGGGTTTATGGTGGAGAGATGTTGAAGTGGAGATGTGTTGTTTCTCACAATACCACATTGATTGCATTGTTGAGTTTGGACATTCAGTAACAAAGTGGAGGGTTGTTGCTATTTATGGATGGGCACAACAACAACAAAAATGCAAGACATGGGAACTGATGATCAGACTAAAGAGTGAGTCAGATCTACTAGTTGTTTTCTTTAATTATTGTAATGAAATGGAATATAATGAGAATTTGGGTGGCCCACCCAAGTGAACAGATGGATGCAGGACTTTAGGGATGTGATTGACAACTATGAACTTTTAGACTTGGGTTTTTCTGGAAGCCTGTATATGTGGAAACATGGACATACTATGGATACTCTAGTTAAAGAAAGATTAGATCGAGTTCTTGCTTCTTATGATTGGTGGCAGTTATTGTAAGGACCCTGACCTTTGTTTTTGGCTTACCCTATTTGATTTGCCTAAACCTTGTGTTTAGATGCTGGCTAATCACCTGAGGTTGTGATTAGGGATTGTTTGTGCTTTGTTGAGAGGTGGAGGTGCAACTTGCAAATAACCCAAGTTTTAGGGTTGGTGTGCAAGTTTGTCACCTTGAGAGATGTTTTTCTCTCTCTTTGCATCCTCTAGGGTTGAGAGGATGGGTTGGGCTTATTGCTTTAATAGCTTTGGGCTTTGTTGAGCCTTTTTGGGCTTTGTTTTGCCTTATTGAACCTTGTTGGGGCTTGGTATCGGGAAGGACCGAGGTGTATCGGCCAAGGTAGTGTGGTTGTGTCGGGTAAGGGAGCTGTATCGGCCAGGTGAATGGGGTTGCCATATTGGGCAACACACATCCTCCTTCTATCTTTGTTTGTATCACCATCTTTGGACAAGTGGCAACTGCTTTGCTAAGTGAGTGGCAACACATGGGCGTGGGTGTTTGGGGTCCTTGCATGTGGCACACTCCTTGGACAAGTGTTCTAGGGGTGGGTGTCACCTTCCCTTGCTCTCCCTCTTCACCCCATAGTATATATACGACCCTCTCCTTAGTAGCTAATCTCTTTGGACCCTTTAGCTGCTTCCCTCTCCTTTGGTGGTCAAGCTAGGAGAAGCAAGGAGCTTGAGGTGGTCGATATAGCTAGAGTGTTGGGTGACACACCTTGCTCTTATGGTAGGTATCTCCCATTTATCCTAGGCATCTTCTTCTTCTTCCTTCTTCTTCGGCCATGGTGGTTACATGTTGCTCTTCTTTGTGTTGGCCGAAGGTGGTGCCTTGGAGCTTGGAAGCTTGGTGCTAGGAGCTTGGAGCTTTAGAGCTTGAGGCGGGTTACATAACTCCTAACCCTAGATATACTACTTCTTTTTCATGTTACATGCTATATGATATCTTGATTGGACATGCCTTTTATAGCTAAGTTTCTTGCTATTATGGCTGTGAGGTTGTTGTATATGTACCCTAGACTTTGTGAAGATAGTTATCTTGGTTTGCCTTGGGTTGGCCGAACCATGGATGTGGAGTTCCATGGGAAAAACCCCTCTCTCACTTAGTTGTTGAGAGGTGAGCTTAGGGTCTCCAAATCTGATGGTGAGTTGAGCTTTAGTTGGTTGGCCGATATGATATGATGGACCTCCTTATTTCCCGATAGGTGATGGAAGTTGTGCAATACCCCACTCTCACTTAATTTCCTTGAGAGGTGAGCCAACTCTCTTGAGCTTTTAGGGCATCTTGGTAGCAGTCTTGAGGTTGAAGATGACCAACCCGTCATGGTCTTTGAGATCTTACACTATACCCCCTTTGTGGTGTTCTGCCCAATATCCCTCTTCTAGGGATGAGACTTGGGTGTTATGCTAAGTGGTGTTTTGTTGACCTTCTTGACCGATATGAACCTCTACCCAAGATGATGATGTTGGGCGATATGCCTTTGGCCGATATGCTTGGTAGATATCCCTTCTTGGTGCCCTAGGTGATAAGGGTTGGTTTTGGTGTTGCCCGATATGAGTCTTGGATGGTGGAACCCTAGTTGAGCATCATAGTGTTGACCGATATGAAGTGCCTAACCTTGTTGGACGATATGTTACCTTGACTGTTATAGGGCTCCAAACCCTAGTAGGACGATAGGCTGCCTTGGGTGCCATGGTGACATTTGAAGGATGGCAGTAGTGTACCTTGGGCAGTATGAGAGTTCCTTGGGCATCATGGTGTACTGACCCAGAGGGTGCTTGTTGGGCGATATGGTTTTGACCCTGGGCAATGTGGCCTTCGACGGTATGGCCTTGGGCGACATGGTGTTGATGGTTTCCCGGTATGGAATCCTAACCCTAGAAGGGTGATAGGGGTCTTGGCCGATAGGGTTGTTGAGATGCCCATGTGCTGCCTAATATCACCCTGCACTTGGTTGCACGATACACTTGTGGTTCATGGCTGCACGACACACCTTTAGATCTAGTCTTCATTTTCTCCCCTTGTGCATGGGTGCATGTCATGGTTGTGGCCGATATGGGTATCTTAGTGCCTTAGGGTTTTGATGCCCTAACTGATAAATGTTGGGTAAGGGATATGACCCTGCCCGATATCCCTTGGGTGAGGGATAGTGTTGCCCACCACACCTTTAGTGAGGGTAGGCGATACCTTTGGTGAGGGTTGCACCTAGCCCGAGAACCCTAGGTTGGTGAACCTGTTGTGTTGAGCCTGCATCTTTGGTTAAGATGATGTTGAGATGTGATGGAGGGGTTGTGACCAATGACATGTTTATTTCCTGAGGTTGATGCTAAGTAAGATGATAAGATGATGGTTATGTTCATTATATTTCTATAAGTTGTTCGACATATCATCTATAGCTTTATGATACATGTAATCCTAATAATGGATGTTGTTCCAATCATATAGCATGATAATCATAATATGTTCTCTAAAGATCTATGTTTGGTGATCAAGTTATCTCTCTTAATATGCATACTAACCATGCAGGTGTGTCAAGTGAATTCATAGCCAGGAAAGAGATATGAGGGGTATGAGTTTTGTATAACATTGAATAATGATAACCTTTATGGATGAGATAACATGTATCACCAGTATGAGAAAGGTATGTTGACCTAATAAAGGTTGAGTGCCTAGTTGAGGTGTTATCCTCTCATACTGAGATGAGGGATTTCTATCCCAGGATGACGATGTATGATGATGATGCCTTAAGAGGTAGTAGCATTCTGTGATGATGGATTGAGATCCCATGGTAATGTGATAATGACAGTAACAATGTGACACAATATTGTTTATGTTTTATAACTTGGTTGCCTAAAAAATTCACTTAAAATTTACTAATTAATTACAATGGAACATTTCATGTAGTTTGCCCTGGACATAGATCCATCATCATCAGTAGCTGGTGATGGTGAAATAGGTTTATCCTGTGGGATTACCTGGAGCGCATATTGTTGAATATGTGGGGTTTCTCCTAGCTGAAAATAAGATGATTAGAGTGCAACTGCGGTTGTAGACTCGGTATGGTTGGAACATGGTGAATAGGCCCATGGCTCAAGTGTGATAGAGCATGAATGCATTCATGGCTCAAGAGCACAGTGATTAGACCTGTGGCTCAAGGTATACTAGTGCCGAGACCTATACCAAGGCGGGATATAAAAATGGGTAGCTTGCAGAGCTGACCCTCTGGCTGAGGCCACTTAAGCATGAGATTGCGATCCTACTTTGGTTATCATGCACTGACCACGAGAAGGTGAGGTCATGGAGTCTGGCTCTTCCATTGACCTTGTATGGCAACGGTTTTGGGCTTTACAGCCAAAGGTTGGATTTGAGCGGTACGTCTCACTTCCTCAGGGCATAATAAAATGTAAGCCAACCGAATAGTATATATTGTTTAGGGTAAAACACGGAACATTGATTGAGGCCTTGCTTGTATAATTACTCTGGTTATATCTTGCAGTTATTTATACATTCCTCATATCTTGTGATAAGTACCTATAAAGCTTATCTTGTCAATCATGTTCCATAAAGAATATTTGGTTATATGCCTCTTGGATATCTTGGTAAGATGGTTAATAAAGTTAGTTTTGCTTTGTATGTTGCTCATATAATATACTTATCTCAGTTATTTGCTTTATCTGCTCTAGCTTTTATGAAGTTTATAGCTCGGCGGGGAGTTATGTTTCTCATTGGGACTGTGTGTGTCACCCTACTGGTTTACAACCTTTTTAGGTGATCATTCTAGATGTGGTGGTGGTCGTGAGGTTGTGGTCGAGCAGCAAGAAGAATAGTAGGAGGCAAGAGATGGCTATGTTGTTGTTTTGGTTTTTTTGTAGTAGAGTCCTAGAGTCATCTATGTACTCTCATGTCCTCAGAGGTGTTTTGGCGACGTTTCACGATATATAGTTGTTGTAGCTTTGTATATCAGGTTGCTGACCTGATGTGGCCTGTTATGTATGTATAAATAGGTGGTGAACTCTTATGCTCACAGGACAGCTGGTTCCTATAAGTTGTGAACATATAGCAAGGCTTGTAAATATTTATATAACATGTTTTCCTTACAGGATAAGGATTTGGATGTAATAAGTTTTCTTTTATCTGTTTTCCGCAATCGGTTTTAATTAACCCATGTTTTTAGTAATATGTGGTTTCTGGTGCTTCCACACATTTTTGTGTGGCATTTAATTTTCTGTGTGATAGCGGGATGCCACACAGAAAGGTTGGTATCAGATCTCTAGGTTCGCTGAGTCTACAGGGATCTAGGACTAAGTTTGTGTCTATTTTTGTGAGTTTTCCAGATTTTCTTACAATAACCTTCTACCCTCAGTGGAAGATAAAGCTTAAAGATGTCTGGAAATCATGAAGAACGTGATGCTGAGAGAAGTGATGTTGCATATGTTGATGGAGCATGAGTACGGGCACATGAAGATCATGTGCCTGAGGTCCCCCAACTTGACCAGCCATTCTTGAAAACCCTGTCTATAGGCATCTTATGGGGCAGTTAATGGCTACGATGAATGTCATGGTGGAAAGATTGTTAGTGCCTCTGCCAAGAGTACATACTCCCCATGGTGAATCTTCAGGAATTGGGAAGACCTTTGAGTGGCTTCGCCAAGTCAGAGCTTCAGACTAAGCTGGAACGGCTGATCCAATGGATGCAGATCTATGGCTGACAGGTCTTGAGAAGGCCTTCTGGATCCTCGACATCCCCGAAGCAGACAAAGTCAAGCACACTGTCTACCTTCTGAAGGGTAGTACTGGCAACTGGTGGGCCATCGAGGAGGAGAAGCAGTCTAGTGATGTGATAGGTTGGGATGTCTTTCATCGGGAGTTTTTGAGTCGATACTTCTCGAAAACCTATCTGGATGAGAAGATCAACCAGTTTGAGCCATGGGTATTTGTTCATCTTGAAGACCTATCTGGACGAGAAGACCAACCAATCCAGACGACTGGTTTGAGGAGTGAGATGATCGGGTGGTGACCTGAGGAGATGCATGATGACCAGACGAACCGATCGGTTGGAGGAGCCAACCGATCGGCTGGTGGCACCCAGACGACCGACCAAGGCGAGCAGGTCATTCATATGATTAGTTGATCAACTCAGATGGCTATAGCACTTCATCATGGAAAGGTTGCATGTGATGTAGACCTAGATGACCGTGATTCCTCTTGGCTCGAGGAATCACATTAGGATGGCCATAATCATCACTTTTATCATTTCACATGTTTTCTGTGGGATATAGCATGTATATGATACGTACTATGTATTGTGGTGATTGGATATGTATGTACCTATAAAACCAAATCCCTCATTAAATATTAAAGTTTTAGATGCCTTCCAAATGCGACACACATGAAAAGCTTGATCGGCCAAGTGTGGGAACGTCGTAGCGTAGTGCACCGTCTATCTCGTGGAAGCGTGAAGGATGAATATGTGGGTCTACCCTAGCAGGGTGCATATTTTATCGTGTTGGCTTTGGGTCGGACTTAACAAGGTGACCTAGATAGGATCTAGCACCTTAAGGCATGGAGATGATCATGGCAAGGAGTTGCATATGACATCTTTCAAGAGTTGCATATGATGCAATTGGAAAAAGTTGCCTACCTGGAAGATCTATGTTGTGGGTGACATCCCTAGCTGGTTCATAACTTAGAGGATTTTAGGATCTTGACCCACTAGAAGATTGTACGTTGCAATCTTCCAAATTGATGGTGAGGGCTATCAATTTGAACACAAATAGTGGGAGTGATAATTAATTGAAGTCCTAATTATATCGTCAACCTTTCAAATCAATCAAATAAGTTAAAATTCAGTTTTGGACTAAATTGTATATGTTTCCTTTTGTAGTTCAAATGACAACAAACAACAATGACTTTTCGTTGTGATCGGTCCTTGAAAAGGACAAGTTGAATGGGACTAACTTCTATGACTGGTTTAGGACATTGAGAATTGTTCTCACTTAAGAGTGAAAGCTCTATGTCCTGGATACTCCAATTCCAGAGGAACCTGCTCCTACTACAACAAAGGCAGAAAGGGATGCTTACAAGAAGCATTATGATGATGCCATTGATGTAAAGTTCTTGATGTTGTGCTCCATGAACCACGAGTTGTAGAGACAACATGAGAACATGGGTGTCATTGAGATGATTCAGCATCTCAAGAAAATGTATGAAGATCAAGCACGGCAAGAGAGATATGATGTCTCCAGGGCGTTGTTCAAGTGTGTCATGACAGAAGGAGATCCAGTTGGTCCTCACACGCTCAAGATGATTGGGTATGTGGAGAACCTGACGAGACTGGGATTTCCCTTGAGCCAAGAGTTGGCTACTGACGTAATACTTCAATCGTTGCCAGAATCCTACAGTCAGTTTGTGATGAACTACAACATGAACAACTTTGACAAGCCATTGACAGAGTTGTTGGGCATGTTGAGGACAACCGAGACACAGATGAAGAAGGACAAGCCTAAGTCTGTGATGATGATCAGTAGCAAGAAAGGCAAGTCCAAGCACAAGGGCAAGGGCAAAGCTAAGAAGGGTTCTGATGCTAACCAGGAGCCCAAGGCATCTTCAGCTCTCAAGGCCAAGGAAGGCGTGACCAAGAGAGGCAATTGCCACCATTGTCAAAAGCCAGAACATTAGAAAAGGAATTGTCCACTCTATCTGGAAGAACTAAAGAAGAAGGAGGTGACAGACGTCTCCACCTGAAGGTGTCATTAAATAAACTTGTAACACTTTTGAGGTATATGATACCAAGATATAAAGTGTAAAGCACTCAATAAATGGGGCAAGTGTTGCCGCCATAGATAGGAGTACTTTAATTTATTTTCAGCATTAAAGGCATGTAATAGAGTTATGAACTACTATTTCATATTTTCCAATAAATGGAAACACATTATTTTTGCATATTGTATGACAATAATGGCAATTAATAATGTTGATGTTTCAATTTCAAAGATATGATCTTTATGGCAATATCTTGTTTATCTTGTGGTACTTGGTATGCATAAGATAAAATGATACCTAAAAGTTATTGATAACTCAAACAATCAAATTAGCATAAATCATGAAAAATTCATTTCTAGTTTCCATATGATGGATAAATCTAGACTCTTTTGGTTAGAGAACCAGTAAGAGACATGAATCTCTTAGACATGATCAATCAATCTTCACTAATAGTAGTGGGAGAATGATTATCCTATTAGGTATAATACATGAGATGTATTTACATACCTATTAGAGTTAATGCTAATACTTCAAGTGGTACCAATATGAATATCTTGAAGTGTTCAAGAATATCATAAATGAAGTACAAATTTGGTAAAGTTTTAATTCTTGATGAGATCAATGAATGAGATACTTAAACCAAATGCTTGAGATCCTTATGAGTGATTATGATAATGTATCATAGTGAGCTCGTGATTAAGGCATGGTGATGTCTAAATCAAAAGGAATCATACTCTAAGGAGTTAGAGGATGATTATCAAATAAATAATTTTTCTTAAATAAAGAATACCCCACACTAATAAAGGATATCAAGAATCATAAAGGGTTGTGAGTTCTTATATCCTTGACAGATACACCTCAATTATCTATGTGATGGGTTGGTCATGTGATAAATCAACTATCTAGATGATATTGAGGAACCATATTTTGAGTTATGGTTTATGACCATTACATCCTAAATGACTTCCATGTAAACCATAAGGCATGAACTTGATGGTAGCACCCATTGGGATGAAATCCATAAGTGCAAATAAGTTTGAAGCATTAAGACACATGGATAACATTTTACAAAGGATGATGCTTGTTAATTGCAAGTTAAAGACTAAGAGATTTTGTATACAAATACTAAAACCACATTCCTATAAGGAATAACACAAGGATGTGTGTGTGACACAACCTATAAGGTTTATAAATCCATTAATGCAAATGAAGTCTATAAGTTACAATGGACTAATCAATGTGATTGATTAAGTGCAAGCAACTCAGAACCAGGATCTTTACTTTGATAATATAGTCAAAGGGTTTGACTGATATGTCAAAGATAAGGAGAGGTCTATGATTTAGTGGGAGCTTATTCGCATTCCACATGTTGATGTGAAATGGAAATGTTCTAGAATGGAAATCCAAAGTGGAAATTATCTTTAAGGAAGATAGAGATGTTTCCTATGTGATAGGAATAGAGATCTATAGAGATAGTTCTCAAAAACCTCTTGACCTGAAAAGAGAAAGCATACATTGTCAATCTATATTGAAGGGTTCAGTGTGCATAGATTTAGTGGGAGAAAACTTGTCCATGTTACATGGAGTTAGTATCCCAAGGCCAAGTGTCCAATTCTTATGGAGAATCGAAACACTAAGAATATATATGAATCTATCATGTAAGCAATCATCCCATCATCTTGCATGTGTGGACATGGCAAGAACAAAATGCATTTATCATCTTGTATGTAGGACATGACAATATGATATGCTCATCCTGATAACTCGTATGTGGGACATGATGAGTGGATGTCTGTCTAGTTCCAGTAAGGGTTACGGGAATACCATAAGGACTTGGTAAGTACTTGAGAAGTACTAGTTCTATGGAAATAAGGAAGGGTTCACTGTAAAGAGTTACACTGATATGAACTTCTGAAAAGGCCAGAAAATTAATTGCAATATATATGGGATATATATATAAGTGAATGTTTGTTGATAAATGGAAACGTTCCATTAAAGTCATTTTAAAAGGAAAGGTCGAGTATCCATGTGTTAGAGAACAACAGTGGATACTATATGGATCTGGAAGTTAATGAGATGAACTTATAGTTATTCTGGTCATTGATGACAAGTTAGGAGTGCTTGATCATGCATTGTGGCTAAAGGTTAGTAAAGGAATACTAGATCGCATATTACGACAACTCCATCTCATACGTGTGATGTACATCGAAGAGATGACAGACATGCAATTAATACCGACTTTGGCAACGTGTTGCCATAACTCACTATGTTAGCACTAGAGTATAGTACATGTGGGACATGTTTGAAGATCACTATGAATATGATTCAAAGGTGATTGGCTCGTAGTGCAAGTGGGAGTTTGTTGGTATGTATGCCCTAAGAGACAATCATGGGATGATTGGTGGGATACATTAAGATTGATTTGATAAAGATAAAATGCAAGCTTCCAATTCTTTCTGGTTCAGTCATATGAGATAGTGATAGAATAGATTGAATGTCTAGAGAATGACAGTACTCAATGATGTATGCTTTCAGGTTCAGGACCTGAACGATGAGATCATATGGATGCTAAGAGTTTGTACATTCTTATTATGTCCCTAGCAGGATGTCATTATGGAAGGTAGATAGACAGCAATGACACACAAGACTAGATTGTGGTGTTGGTTGATGACAGAATCTCATTAGTCATGATATGGAGATATCAAACCAAACACATAGGTACTTGTTAGAGAACAAGTGTACCGGATAGACCCACCATGAGTTTGATACATGGAACCATGACATGGTAGTCACAGTCAGTTCTCACAGTGATGGTGGTGAGTGTGATTCTTTGACCTGAAATCACTACACTCAACACATGTCATTGGGTACACTTTGACATCATCAAACACAGTCCTGAAACATGGGTTGTTATAAAGGTGATGATTGGGTGTCTTTGACACATGGGGCTTTTGAGGGGTGAGTGATAGATATGGGATTTGTCCCTCCTGAGGGAGTTTGATATCCATGGACACTTGATGAGTAGGATTGAGAAAGGCATGTGCACGCATGTGTGAATTAGTATGTGATATTGATGTCATACATATCTCCTCCAATCTACTCTGAGATCAAGAAAGTGAATGAATGTTGACAAGATCACTGTTCCATGCCTTGAGTTCATTCGGGATATCAGTGACAAAGGAATTATACATTCACTGTAACACCATTCACGGATTGTAGGATTGAAAGTTGTTCTCCAACTTTCTATTTCACTTGGGTAGCACTGATGTGCGACTAGGCACCACTATTTTCTTGTGAAGTCATAAGTGTTATGGACTTTCACTGCCAACGTGAAATGGACATGCAGGGTCACACACATAGGATTTAACCTGGAAGAGGAGTTTTTCCACAAATGATGTTTAGATTGATTAGTAAAGGAGTTTAGTAGTTCAATTAAACACTCAATCCATTGATAGCTCAAAATCATAGTATTCAAGATGTTGGACCAATTTATTAGAGTATCAAATTGATTGAAACTGCAATTGACTGATTTGCACAAGTCTGTTGCCCCAACTGATCGGCTCAGGTTGGTGAACTGATCGGCTCAACTGGTGCGATGATCGGCTCATATGCAATGAGACAATTGACTCAAGTATTGAACCGTTCAGCTGATGTGACCAACCGAGATCGTTTGGAAAGTCAGAAGACTATTTTGCAAATACAATTTTTTTCTCTTGTACAAATTTGATTTGGACAAGGATTAATATTTGATTAATCGGAGACAAATTTGAAAGTCAATTTGAGTTGGACCAGGACCATGAACCGATCGAATCATGTGATGAACCGATCGGCTTAGGTGTCCCAAACAATCGGTTCAGGTGTGAACCGATCGGTTGAGGTCACCAAATGATCGTTTCAGGGATGAAATGATCGGTTCAGCTGACGCAGTTGGTTGTTTTATGGAAAATATCGAACCCTTCTACTCCTGTTTAATCCTGCATTTCCCGGGATAGAGAACCCTATCCCATGACCCTCCTATATATATAGGGGTATTGGGGGCTTCTCACAAGAACAACTCAGAGACCAGTTGTTCTGCAAAGTTGTCGTTCTCTTTGGTTTTGGTAACCGAGAGAGAGCCCAAACAAGTGTTACCTGATAAGGGAGGCACAGCAAGGGAAAGACAACTGCAGAAAGGAAACTGGTTGTAGGAGAGTGTGTTGGTGACTAGTACGCCAATAGGAGGTGCGACTCCTTTCGATTCCTTGTAGGACAAGGAGATCGGAGTTCTGGGTGGTCCGTGTGGACTACTTCAGAGGTGGCAGACTTCTGTCGCTCGGAGGAGAGCTATCAATCCCGACAGTCCCGGTGAGACCAGGATCTGCACAGACATCGTCCAAGACCAGAGGTGTAGACCACGCAAGCCGCAATGTAAAGTCACCGAGCAAGCATCGGGACAAGGTACGCCTCTACAAACCATCCTTCCTATTGTATCGACGTTGACGCGATTCCTTTATTCTCGATTTGGGAGGAGAAAATTTTTGTTTCCGCTGCCTTCTCTGCCTCCCTAAAAACCCAATAGGAACATGGATTGAATATTGAAGAGGATGACGTTCCATGCCTTGAGTTCAATCTATATGTCAAAGAAAAAGGAACTATACGATCATGGTAACACTAACCACAAATTGTCAGTTGAAGTTGTTCTCCAACTTTCTGAGTTACTTGGGTAGCAATGATGAGTTACTAGATTCCACTCATTATTTGTGATGTCATAAGTTGTTATGAGCATTCACTGCCAATGTAAAATGGAACATGTAGGGTCACACACATAGGATAAGGGAGGCACAATAAGGGAAAGACAACTACAGAAAGGCAAATGGTTGTAGGAGAGTGTTTTCGTGACTAGTACACCAACAGGAGGGTGTGACTCCTTCTGATTCCTTGTAGGAAAAGGAGATCAGAGTTCCAGGTGGTCTGTGTGGACTACTTCAGAGGAGGGAGACTTCTGCTGCTCGGACGACAGCTGTCTCATAATTTGATGAAATATGGATCTTGACCACTAGAAGATTGTACGCTGCAATCTTTCGAAATGATATACGAGGGTTATCAATTTAAACAAAATAGTGGGAGTGATAATTAATCAAGGGCCTTATTAATATCTTTGAAATTATCAAATCAAATAAATCAAAAATGTTTTGACAAAGTTGCAAAATTCTTGTGTAGAATCTAAATGACAAACACAAATACATTATCATTGCGATCAGTTCATTAATGGGATAAACTTCAAATCTAGTTTAGGACCTTTGAGAAGTGTTCTCACAAGTGAGTGAAATCTCTATGTCCATGAAAGACCATACCCAATAGAACCACTCCAATTGCACCTATGACCAAAATTGATGCTTACTCAAATCATGCCAATGATGCCTAGACTATATGAACTATGAGTTGCATAAATAGCATGAAGCATGGACATTCTCGAGATGGTAACACATATTAAGAATCATGTAAAGCATGAAATATATAATGTCTTCAAAGCGATGTTTGAGTACAACTGCTACCTGATAAGGGAGGCACAACAAGGGAAAGACAACTGTAGAAAGGCAACTGGTTGTAGGAGAGTGTGTTGGTAACTAGTATGCCAACAAGAGGGTGTGACTCCTTCTGATTCCTTGTAGGACAAGGAGATAGGAGTTACGGGTGGTCTGTGTGGACTACTTCAGAGGCAAAGACTTCTGCTGCTCAGAGGACAGTTGTCAATCCCGACAGTCCCGGTGAGACCAGGAGTTGCACAGACACCATCCAAGACTGGAGGTGAAGATCGTGCAAGCCACGAGGTAAAGTCGTCAATCAAGCCTTGGGACAAGGTACGCCTCTACAAACCATCCTTCCTATTGTATCGACGTTGACACGATTCCTTTATTTTGGGTTTGGGAGGAGAAAAATTTTGTTTCTGTTGCCTTCTTTGCCTCCCTAAAAACCCAATAGGAACATGGATTGAATGTTGAAGAGGATGACGTTCCATGCCTCGAGTTCAATCTAGATGTCAGAGACAAAGGAACTATACGATCATGGTAACACTAACCACAAATTGTTGGTTGAAGTTGTTCTCCAACTTTCTGAGTTACTTGGGTAGCAATGATGAGTTACTAGATTCCACTCATTATTTGTGATGTCATAAGTTGTTATGAACATTCACTGCCAACGTAAAATGGAACCTATAGGGTCACACACATAGGATATCCCTGGAAGAGGAGATTATCCATGAATGATGTTTATATTGAGACTAAAGGTGTTTAGGTACTCAATTAAACATACAATTGACCAACTAGACTCAGAACTATCAAGTTCAAGTGTTGAACTAGTTGGTTAGAGTGTCACGTTGATTGGAGACTGCATTGGCAATGTCAGGACTGCCAACTGACCGGTTCACCCTTGTGAGCTGATTTGTTGGTGTGAGCCAACCAACCGGTTCACTTTGTGAACTAGGTGGCTCACAGTCCTACCAAATGAGAAAATAAGGATTTGCCCGGTTCGAGAAAAAATTTCACGTTTCACTTGTTCAATTCGATTGGAATAAGGATTAATCTTTACATTAATTAGAAATGATTGAGGAGATTCAATTGCAGGCAAGTCTGTGAAGTGAAATAACCGGTTCACTGGGTGAACTGATCGGCTCACACTCCCAACCGATCGGTTCATTAGTGAACCATCCAGTTTTCCTACTGCAATACAAACTATTCATGGAATGTATGGATCCTTCTACTCCCCAACAGACTGGGAACTATGACCCCGCCCTCTACTATAAATAGAAGGGTACTGGGGGCTTCTCAGAACACACAACTCAGAACATCAAATGCTCTACAAAGTTGTTGTCCTCTCTAGTTCTGGTAACCGAGAGAGCCCAAGCAAGTGCTACCTGACTAGGGAGGCACATCGAGGGAAAGACAACTGTAGAAAAGTAGTCTGAGTTCGGGAGAGAAGGTTGGTGCTAGTACACCAATAGGAGGGTCATCTCCTTCCTTCTAGTGCTTCTAGAACTGTAGGAGTTCCAAGTGGTCTGTATGGACTATCTATAGAGGCAAGAGATGTCTACCGCTCAGGAGGACATGTCTATCGCAGTCTATAGTGGAGGCCAGAGTCCATGGTGAAGACCAAGAGCTGCACAGACACTGTCTAAGACATGGACTTGAAGATCGCATAAGGATGTGAGGTATTGTCATTGAGCAAGCCCCAGGAATAGGTATGTCTTGCTAAAACCATCCTTCTCAATACATAGTTGTTGATGTGATCTCCTGTTATTGGTTAATGGCCAGTAAAATTTTAGTTTCCACTGCTTACTCTAGGGCCATAAAACCCAACAGTGGTATTAGAGCCACGTTAACGTACTGTGTTTTGCGATAAATCGATATGATCAGATTTTTGTTTTATCATCATTTATTTATTTCATATGATGTGAATATTTAAAATGGCTAACGTGCATATCTGACTAAATACCACATGCAACCACAAACTAATATACATATATGATATGATATATATGTGATTGATACGCATTTCCCTAAAATGGTTTTGATGGTGGATGTGTAGCATGGTTATGGCCTATAAACCCTATGTATTCTTGGATGGTTATGGTTGTTTGCATCTTAGTTTGCAGACCGATCTTCTACCTTCTATTTCACATGTAACTCGAGATAACTCAGATCCTTTCTAATCTACCTGTGTTCCCCTCAAATGTAACTCGAGGTTTCCCAAAGATTATGTAAAAGTAGGATAGTTTATTTTCTATTACATCGAAGAAGAAGATGCTCAGAACCAAACGAGCCGATCACCTGGAGGACCGAGGAGGATTGGGAAGGAGCCGGATCGATCGGGTGATGGCCCAACCACTTGTTGGAGGTGTCGAGACATCGGAGGCCAGACCGACCAACCAACCAGCCAGGAGGCGAGCTGATCATGTCATAGGCTGAGTCGATCAACTCATAATGGTTCAAGCATAAAGATCTTCATCAAAAATAGGTTGCATATGATGTAGACCTTAGATGACCGTAATTCCTTGTGGCTCCAAGGAATTACAATAGAATGGTCATAATAATCATTTTTATCGATATTGTGTGTTTCTCATTGTGGTTATAGCATGTATATGATACATACTATAATAGTGTGGTGATTGGATATGTATATGTACTTATATAAAATCCCTCAAATAAAATATTAAAGTCTAAGATGCCTTCCATAAGTGGCACACATGAAAAGCTAGATCGACCAAGTGTAGGTTACGCCAAAGCGTGGTGTACGGTCCATCTCGTGGAAGTGTGATGGTAGACATGTAGGTTCTGCCAAAGCAGGGTGCATGTTTATCGTGTCAGCTTTTGGGTCAGACTTAACTGGTGATTCTTAGAGATTCTTAGCTCCAGAGGCATGTAGATGATCATGGCAAAGAGTCGTGCATGTCATCTATCCAAGAGTTGCATATGGTGCAATTGGCATGATGGCCTACCTAAATAATCAAGTTGTGGGCGATCAACCAAAGCTGACTCATAATTTGATGAAATATGGATCTTGACCACTAGAAGATTGTACACTAAAATATTTTGAAATGATATACGAGGGTTATAAATTTAAAAAAAATAGTGGGAGTGATAATTAATCAAGGGCCTAATTAATATCTTTGAAATTATCAAATCAAATTAATCAAAAACGTTTTGACAAAGTTGCAAAATTCTTATGTAGAATCTAAATGACAAACACAAATATAGTATCATTGTGATTAGTTCATTAATGGGATAAACTTCAAATCTAGTTTAGGACCTTTGAGAAGTGTTCTCACAAGTGAGTGAAAGCTCTATGTCCATGAAAGACCATACCCAGTAGAACCACTCCGATTGCGCCTATGACCAAAATTGATGCTTACTCAAATCATGCCAATGATGCCTAGACTATATGAACTATGAGTTGCATAAATAGCTTGAAGCATGGACATTCTCGATATGGTAACACATCTTAAGAATCATGTAAAGCATTAAATATATAATGTCTTCAAAGCGATGTTTGAGTACAAACAGACAAAGAGAGATTTAGTACAATCTCATATGCTCAATATGATTGTGCATGTAGATTGACTGGGATTTCTTATAGGTCAAGAGTTGACCAAACATACAGTTCTACAAATTGTTGTGTGAATCATATATACAGTTTATCAAATGTTGAATAACTTGTCCAAACCACTATCTGAAATGCTTGGCATGATGATGCCAAAGCATGAATGAAGAAAGGACAAATCTTTGATAATGATCAGCATAGTAAAGTCCATTGACTAAATCAAGGTCAAGAAGTGTTTTGAAGCCAAGCTTAGGTCCAAATCTTTATCACTCAAGATATGGAGAGGGGTAAGTAGGAAAGGGAAATAACTTCTTTATAGAGGATCTCAGGAAGATGATAGAGATAGACATCTCTACTTTAAGACATAAGAAGAAGTAATCTAGAAACTGTGTGGAGCAAGAGTTTCTACTATGACAGTTACAATATAACATTCATGGGCATATAATAGAATTAGTGAATTTCTATTATACATCTGCCATCAATGAAATCGTCATACATCATATATGGATAAGAGTGTAATGGACTAATGTTTCATTTCAAAGAAATGATCTTTGATGGCAATGCCTATGTTTCATCAAGTATACTTGATAGTTAAAGAGACAAATGTGTGTGACACATGTAATGAATGACATGATAACTCAAACTTGAATGCCTATAGAGTAGTCATTTGTAGTGCATAAATGAGAACTGCATTTCTAGAAATCCTTATGATGTTATTTATACATATTCTATAATTGAACCAATAGAGACATGCTAATATCATTCATTGAGCAATATGATAAATTTTCTTCACTAGATGTAGTGGGAGAATGATTATTCTATTAAGGATTATACATATTGATGTATACAAACCTTTTAGAATAAATGTTAATGGTAATCAATAGTACTTCAATATATTTACTGATGACGTCAGTAGATATGGTAGTTTGTATTTAATATAATGCAAACATGAATCTCTTGAAATGTTCAAGGAGATCATCAATGAAGTACATAACAAACTTGGTAAAAGTACTAAATTTTGATTTGATCGATATGGAAATACTATGAACCAAGAGTTTGAGAACCTTCTGGAAGATCATGATAATGTATCATGATGGACTCCATCTGAAACATAATGATAGTGTATCAAAAAGAAGGAATCACACCTTGATAAGTCAGAGTGTGATTACTAGCTAAAACTTCAAATTTCCTTTTGGGCACATGCTTTACACTGGGAATAATGAGAATCACAAAATTTGTGGAATCTCAAAGTTCCTTAAGTAACACACAGAACTCATGGTTCTGGTAGAACATGCCTAGAGCTTGAATGATATATGATATCTTATGGACAAGAAGGTATTGAATTGATCATATGATGAGTCAATAGTCTACCTAGAAGCTAACGAGAGCCAAAAATTGAGATATGGCTTGAAGCCATGAAATCCAAGATGGACTCCATTCACATCAACAAAGTATGACCTTGGTTGATCCACCTGAATGCGTAAAACCCATAGGGTACTTTTTGGTCTTTTAGAAGAAGACTGACATGGAGGGTAAGTTGGTTGAAAAGAGTTTCTATCAAGTTCAGGGTGTTGAACATGGTGAAATCTTTTCAGCAGTTGCCATGGATAAATCCATCTGGATAATGCTTGCCATTATAGCTTAATATGACTATGAGATTTGGCATATGGATGTTAAAACGGCATTCCTTAAATGGAATATTATGCAGGATGTGTATGTAACACATCCTAAAGGTTTTATAAATCCAATACTACAAATAAAGTCTATAAAGATGCATAGATCAATCTTTGGATTGAAGCAAGTACCTCAGAACTGGATCTTCAATTTGACAAGATATTCAAAAAGCTTGACTTGAGGCAGAATGAAGATGTAATGTGTGATTACAAGAAGTTAGTGGGATCATATATTTATTCCACATATTGATGGGGAGTATCATCCTTATACTACAAAACCTGGCAACAAAATGCATTCTAAAAGGTTTTTAGAGAAGCATCATATGTGATAGGAATCAAGATCTATAAAGATAGATCAAGAGGGCTTCTTGTCCTAGGAAAGAGAACATACTTTGGCCAAATATTGAATGAGTTCAGCATGGTGAGAGAAAACTTGTCCATGTTCCATGGAGTTAGCCTCTCAAGAGACAAGTGTCCCAATTCTTATGAAGAATAAGGAACACATGGATAGATGCCATATGCATTCACAATCGGATTTATCACGTATGAACTCATATCATTATCTTGTATGTATTGGACATGACAAGAAAATATGAACAAATTATCTTGTATGTATTAGACATGACAAGAATATACAAACTCATCATCTAGTATGTATTGGACATGACAAGAAGATATGAAATCATCTTCTTGTATGACAAGATGATATAAATATCCAGTTATCTCGTATGTATTGGACATGACGAATGGATATCTGTCAAACTCTAGTAAGAGTTACTGGAATACCATGAAGGACGTCTTTGTGTACTTATGAAGTACTAAAAGGATTAGTTCTTCAATTATGGTAATAAGGAAGGGTTGGGTTTAAAGAGTTACATCGATACAAGCTTCTAAAATGACAAAATTGTGTTTTGACCTTGGAATAAGAATTGTTAGTTGGAAATGTTCCAACATAAAATAATTGATTAATTCTACAATAAGAAGTCGAGTACCTTAGTGTTAAAAATGCTATAAAGGATATTGTATGCATCTAGAAGTTCATATGGATGAACTTATGGGAGGTTCCAACCATTGGTGACTCAGTAGTAATATTTTGAAAATGATGGAGCTACTTGTTAGGCATAGGAATTTTAGATAGCATACTACGAAACTTCCATGTCATACAAGTTGTCATATAGTGAGGGGTTGTGAAACATGTAATATACTGACTTCAAGCAAATGTTTCGTACCCTCTATAAAAGCACTTGTATAGAAGAAACATGATGAACATGTTAAAATCACTTGTAATATAATTTGTGGCTAAATTGGCTCTAAGTGCAAGTGGGAGTTTGTTGGTATAGTATGCCTAGAGAGCCAATCATATGATGATTGCAATGAGGCATATGATAATGATAAAGGTAATTATGTCTATTATGTTTGTCTCACTCATGAGATGATGACACATACATGATAGATGTCTAAAGAATGATGTGACACTATGACATATGTCTTCAGGTTGAGGACCTGAACAATGAGACCATATGTATGATAAGTGTACATACATTCTTGTTATGTCCCTAGTCAGATATTACTGTGGAAGAAAAATAGACAACAATAATACATAAGAGTAGAGTGTGTGTTGAGTGATGACAGAGTCTCATTAGTCATGATATATGATATCAAGTCAAGAACATAGATATATGTTAAAGAATAGTATATCGGACAGACCCACCTTGAGAGTGATACATGGATACCATGGAATGGTAGTCACAATCATCTCTCATAGTGATGGTGGTGATTGTGGTTCTTAGACCTGAAATCACTACACTCATCACATGTCGTTGGGCACACTTTGACATCATCAAATGCAGTCCTAAAACATGGGTTGTTATAAAAGTGATGGTTGGGTGACTTTGACACATGGGGATAGATTGTGAGCGGTAGAAATGGTATTTTTCCCTCCTACAAGGAGTTTGATATCCAGGGCCCCTTGATAAGAGAGACTAAGAACTGTATGGACATAATCATGTGATTCAATATATGATATGTGAACTCACATGCATCTCAGACAGTCTGCTCTAGTTCAAGGAACATGGATTGAATGTTGAAGAGAATGACGTTCCATGCCTCAAGTTCAATCCGGATGTTAGAGACAAAGGAGCTATACGATCACAATAACACTAATCACAGATAGTAGGATGAAATTGTTCTCCAACTTTCTGTGTTACTTGGGTAGTAATGATGAGTTACTAGATTCTGCTCATTTCTTATGATTTCATAAGTTGTTATGAACATTCACTACCAACATAAAATGGGACTTGTAGGGTCACACACATAAGATACCCCTGGAAGATGAGATTATCCATGAATTATGTTTATATTGAGACAAAAGGTGTTTAGGTACTCAATTAAACATAAAATTGACTAATTGGACGTAGAACTAACATGTTCAAGTATTGAACTAGCTAGTTAGAGTGACAGGTCGATTGGAGACTGCATTGGCAATGTCAGTTCTGTCAACCGACCGGTTCACCCTTGTGAGCCAATTGGCTGGTGTGAGCCAACCTACTGGTTCACTTGGTGAACCATGTGGCTCACAGTCATGCCAACTAAGGAAATAAGGATTTGCCTGATTGGAGGAAGACTTTCACATTTCATTTGTATAATTCGATTGGAATAAGGATTAGTCTATGCATTAATTAGAAAAGATTGAGGAAAGTCAATTGCAGGCAAGTCAGAGAAGTGAAATGACTGGTTCACTAGGTGAAACGATCGACTCACACTCCCAACTGACTGGTTCATTAGTGAACCAACCCATTTTCCTGTCGCAGTACAACCTATTCATGTATTTTTGGATCCTTCTACTCCAGAATAGACTGGGAACCCTGACCCTTCCCTCTACTATAAGTAGAGGGGTATTGGGGGCTTCTCAGAACACACAACTCAGAATATTAGTTGCTCTACGAAGTTGTTTTCCTCTTTGGTTCTGGTAATTGAGAGCACTCGATCAAGTGTTACCTAACTAGGGAGGCACACAAGGGAAAGACAACTGTAGAAAAGTAGTTTGAGATTGAGAGAGTAGGTTGGTGCTAGTATACCAACAGGAGGGTCATCTTCTTCCTACCAGTTCTTCTAGAACGGAAGGAGTTCCAGGTGGTCCGTGTCGACTATCTACAGAGGTGGAAGATGTCTACCGCTCAGGAGGACATTTCATCCATAGTTCATGGTGGAGGGTAGAGTTCATGGCGAAGACCAGAAGCTACACAGACATTGTCCAAGACATGGCATTGAAGACCACACATGGTTGTGAGGTATTTTCATTGGGCAAGCCCCAGGACTAGGTATATCTCGCTAAAACCATCCTTCCCAATACTTAGTCATTGATGCAATCTCCTGTTATGGGTTAATGGCCAGTAAAAAATTTGTTTTCTCTGCCTACTGTGAGGCCATAAAACCAAACACTCGGTGCATGTCTCACCTCTTCTTTACAGATGATAGTATTTTATTTGCTAGAGTGTGTATAAAATAATGTTTGGTTTTAGCTAATGTTTTTATCCAGTAAGAATAGGCATTGTGCTAGATGATAAATCTCCATAAAATTGAGGTTGCATTTAGTGAAGGGGTACCTTTCAACATTAAAGAGGGACTTAGAGAGTTAATCATTGTGAAAGAGGTGGATAGACATGCCAAGTATATTGGACTTCCTACAACGATTGGAAGATCCAATCAGTAGGTGCTGAATTTTATGTAGGAGAGAATTTGGAAAAAAAATTGCAAGGATGCAAAGAGAATCTCTTGTCGAAACTAGGAACGGAAATACTAATTGAAGTTGTTGCACAAGCCATGTCGTGATATGTTATGAGTATTTTCCAGTTTCCTTCTGGTCTTCTTGATGAAATACAAAGTGTTATTGCTAGGTTCAGGTGGGGTGCCAAAGATTCATAAAGGAAAATATCATGGAAATGTTGGCTAGGTCTATGCAAACCCAAAAAAGGAGGTGGCATGGGATTTCAAGACTTGCATTCCTTTAACCAATCCCTTTTGGAAAAGCAATTCTGGAGGTTATTGACAAAGACTGATTCACTAGCATACAACATTTTGAAAGAAAAATATTTTCCCCGAACATCCATTCTCGAGGCAGCACGTGGACATAACCCAAGCTTTACCTGGAGGAGTGTATGGGGTGCCAATGTGGTAGTATTGGAGGCTGTTAAGTGGAGAATTGGAAAGGGTAACCAAGTCAGTATCTGGAATAATAGATAGATCTACAATTATGACGGACTGCTTGATACTGAAGAGGAATTAGTTCATGGGGAAGATACATGGAATAGTGGTTTACGTGACATGTTAGATTTTTCATGGAATAGAGAAAAAGTCAATATGTTACTGAATACTCCAATCAATAATCGTCTCCTGGAAGACGTTGCCTTTTGGTGGCCAGACCCCAAGGGATGGTTTACAACCAAGTCTACATATTGGTTGGATCTTTTAGGACAGACATAGTTTCTTCTTAGCTGAAACATGACCTATGATAGTATATGGTCATTAGTGTGGGATCTAGGCTGGCCCCCCAAACTATCACACTACCTGTGGTGGGTCTGTACTGGTGAACTTGCCACCTTGAGGCACTTTTTGATAGACATTGCAATGTAGATGGAATTTGTCCTCTTTGTTGGGTGGAAAAGGAAATAGTCTTTCATATGATGTTGAATTGTGTAGAGGTGAGCAAATTCTAGATCAACAACCCATTGGCACATCTAATGTCATCACTACATGGACACTCTCCAAGTGAGGAATTGTTGGTCATGAGGGATGGTCTTCTTGTAGATGAATTGACGAAAGCAATGGTAGTTCTTCCGGGGACCTAGATCTTTAGGAATCATAGTTTTTTCAACAGAGGACGACGCCAGTTGTTCCACTTTATCCGGTCCAACTCAGCATTTGTGAAGGATTATATGAGCAAGAAAAGGCTATTTCAACAATACTAGATGACAATTGTGAAAGAGTGTATCAAAAGATGGTATTTCCCTGCGGTGGACACAATGAAGATCAACTGTGACGTTGTGTTTAACCCTGAGTGTAATGTGGGGTTGATAGTTATTGTCTATTTTAAGAAAGGAACCATGTTTGAGGCTACATGAGTGAAGAAGAAATCTAATTGGGAGGTATAGTTGGGGGAAGTGTTCACTTTGTTGGCCAGAATGCAACGTCCTTTGTTGAGTGGTTAGCGCAAGCTACACTATGAATCAGATTCCATGCTACTAATCTTATCTATTTTGAATCCAAGCAGTAGGCATGATCATCTAGGCCTTATTGTGGAAGATATCATACATATTTCACACAAGTTTGACTCTGTTTTTTTCTCACATGTCAGTAGGTCATGTAATAGAGTGGCGCACGAGTTGGCCAAGTTAGCTTTAAATGGAACTCCTTCTTTATTCATGATCTAACTTCCTTTCCTGATCTCATTGAAAAATGTATTTTTGATGATCTGAATATTGAATGAAATCAAAGGTTACCTTACAAAAAGGTATCAAGATATATTTTTGGGCCTATCAAGGTCAAATACCAATGTGTCAAATGTCAACAAACAGATTCTATCAAGATGGACACATGAAAACCTATATAACCACCCCTCTACACCGTCCAATCAAAATTCAAAGTGACCTATAAAGGTACACCCACCTATATACCTAGTAACTAAGGAACACACACTAACCTAGTTGTCAAGATTTGGGAGGGCCCAAACCTATCAAGGCGCAAGCATATATATCGAAGATCAATCATCCATGTATACACTTGGCAATGTTCAAGTTAGAAACCTTAGGATGTAACTCCATACAAACTAAGTTCAAATTTCATCAAATAAAGAATTATTATGAAGAAAAACTTGGAAATAGAGAGTCTACACTCAATTGATCAATTAAGACATCAAATATGGTGAAACTGTATACTAGTCCACAAACGTACATAAAACTACAGTTTCGGGCAAATGCAGTGCAATTAAAGCCAAATCAGTGTTATCTCTTAAATAATTTCTTCCAAGGAATAATATATCTTAAATAAATTAGAACATTATTTTTTATACTTTTCACATTAATTTTTAATCCAAATATTATGGTGATATGCAATTTATTCCAAAACTTGTAAGGAAACTTGAAATTTGGGTAAACTAGTGCAATTGGCTTAAATTTAGAGATTCCACTTAACGTATTGATCCCAAACTTATTCAAGCATTAAACCAAGTAAATAAGTCAATATTGAAACTAGGGTTAACGTAAGTGTAGGGTCTTGTAGACATAAATCCGGCAAAAAGTTTTCACCCCTGAAATCCCAACAATAGGATCCTCTAAGGTCTAAGATACACTATTCATTGGATACGAAAATTACAACTAACTTATTTATGAAGTTTATTATCTAACACTTAAACATGGAACAACTAGAAAATAAAAGTTGCCATTCTAAATATTAGAATCATCTAAGGTAGATGGCACCTCACCAGGTTGCACTTGCATGTCTTCTAATCCTTGGCATGCTCTTCTTTATCCCTTATTTCTCCAATACCTAGGCAGATCGCATCCCCATCCATGCAAAGGAAAGAAACAACATAAGTAGATGGTGTTGGGTCTTTATCAAAGAGAAAACACATATATGCTTGACATGAAGAATACTTGACTTGAATTAATGTTATACATTCTTGACTCATTTAATAACTTGCATAATGGAACAGTAAATATGTGCATCTCTCTATGATTCCTGCTTAAGAGCAAAAGATTTCTAGAAAATCCATTGATGACCTCTTGAGTTCCATGATTTGAGAATCATAAAATAAATTGATTCATAGTCTCTCATATCTTGATTCAATCCTAAGATTCATAAAATAACATGCTTTATATTAATTATCATCTTATTTAAATTTATAATCCCTACTTTTAGGACATTAGAAAAACATGGTCTGATGTTATCAAATTAGGGTTTGAAAATCTTAAGAGATAAATTTCCCATCAAAAATCATTTATATTTATTTACACTTTTTTGACATTGTATGAATTAGATGCACATTTAGGAATATTCTGACAAATCAATAACTCAAGAAACTCAATTTAAGTCTTTTTCTAAATAAAACCTAGTATTCAGGCATGGCCTCATCTAGCTGACATTGCCCTATGGCCAATGGCCATAGTGGAAGCAGGATTGGCCTCCCCAAAATGTGTGGCACTTACAACATTGTGGAAAAAAGTTGCTAAAACCCTAGGTTCAAAATTGGATAATCATTTTCTTGGGGGAAAACATGGTAAACTACCAACTAGAATCATCATCCTCAGAACAACTTCAAACTGGAACTAGGCCAGTGAGAGAAAGGATATTTTAGCTCCAAAAATAGAGGGGATGAGGATTGGGAAGTAGTGCCTACTTCTTCACCATGCTAACCTGAGGTCAAAGACACAAGAACATGTGGTGAGGAGACCAAAAAACCCAGAATCCCCTCCCACCATGAATGAAGCAGAGAGAAACTTTGACGACAAAACAACAACAAAACAAGTATGGAAAATCACACATGGACTACTCTAGTAGGCTCTTGTGGTGACAAAGAAGCATTAACCAACCAGAACTGTGACTTGAGGTGAGGCTTCTCTCCTTAGATTCATAAGTTTCAGAAACAAGAACAAAAGGAGGGGAATTTGATGCCTTCATTTGGGGGAAAAATTAATGAATGGATAGATTTCAAGGGTAGATGGGGATGCGTCTGAAGCTTGTTCCAGGGGTGCAAAGATTTTGAGCTTTTGTGTCAATCATTGAGAAGAGCAATAACAAGATGGTTCACAACTATGAGAAAAATGGGTACCACATGGTAAGAGGATGTGAGATTAGAGTTCCTAGGTGCCCCGTGATTGATTTTTGTGGCTAAATTATATACAAGAGGGTTTATATGGCTGTAGGAGGTCAGTTTAGAGTGGTACAGAGAGTTCTTCATGGTATGATATCTGAGGTGGTTGAATCCCAATCAAATATGAGATCCTCGATTTCACCTTACTGTGTGGAAGGTGGAGGGGGAGTCCTTTTTTGTGGGATATATCAGAGAGGGAGATGAGAGGTTGTGAGGCTCACACCACATACAAAGTGCTGAACAGACCAATATATGTGGGAAGATGAATATCCAGTGCCTAATAGACCCACATCAGATAGGGATAAAAAAATGAGTGGTTTGAATATTTGATTAGTTGAGCTTAAGCCTATTATATTTTTCCTTTTTATCTATTTGATCCATGTACTTCCTGGATCATATATATAGGAGACCCAACACTCTTATTTCACTTACTGAAAGCACATCATTCTTCATGAAATTAGGCACAATATCCCAACTCTAATCCTCTGTAATTTTCCCTCTCTCCTTCTGTTGATTGCTGCTAGCACCAGACCTAGTATGCTATTTTAGATTTCCAATACAATGTAAGATTCGAAAAAACATAAACAAATTAGCAGTGGCGGCATGAGGGATCTCTTGTTTCTCACTCATCCATCATTTAAGGATCATCAATGAGATAATCAAATCAGTTTGTCATTTTGTCAATCTACTCTGCATCACAATACTAGTTGCTCATTTTCTTTTTCAACAGAGCATCAATGAGATAGTGATCCTTGTTTATTTGTTGCTGAGTGGATGTTTCATTCACAATCTATAATATTTGTCTTGTGAATATATGTGATCGTCGATTGTATATGGAAATAGTAAAAGAAAGAAAAGAAGACAAAAAATCAAGTTTTATATATGTATATAAGACAAAGAATCAAAATACCATGTGTTAATTTATAAAGCACCAAAAGAAAAAAGGGGCAAAGTTTAATTTTTTTCCTCACTGTGTGGTTTCCCTAATCTACATGGCTGAGTTCCATCTTCAAAATTGGGGTTTTAATGTTCATCTAGCCTACTGTGCGATTAACCTGATAGTGCTTTGTATTTTACAATTGAGTTCCATTCCGGTAGTATTAATCCTCTTTCTATCGAGTTTCCATTCCGATAATATTTTTGATTTGGTTTGGTACAGTGCTACATTATGGTACCTTTGCTTTCTGTTTATATCGTGCTAAATTTTGGTACTTATATTTCTATCTGTATTGTGCTAATTCTGGTACTTTTCTTATTGTTTGTATTGTTCCCTTACATTTGGTACTTTCCTGACCTCATCATGGGTGATGTTGGTAAGCCAACAATCGTTTACAACAATATGTCACACATATCTATCGTTAAACTTAACAATAAAAACTTTCTTTTATGGATGAATGTTGTACAAACATTTCTAAAGTCCTAGGATAGACTCAAATTTATCACCGATGACTCAGCAGCAGTTCTTGGCGATGCTTGGGTAATAGGAAATAGTCATGTGCTCTCAAGATCTGGGCATGCATGGAGCCATAGGTGGTTGTCAAGTGCATGTGGCACCGAAACGCCAAGACTATGTGGGAGGAGATGAAGCAGTTCTTCACCCAGAAGGACAACTGCCTACACATGTACAACTTTACGGACAAAATCTTCTCTGAACAACAAGGAGAGTGTCCCTTATCTAAATACTTTGATGCCATGAAGGCCTTAGCAAACCAGCTCAACTTCTTCTTTTCGAAAAAGTTTGCAGAAGTCACCAAGGAGTGGGAGATGCTACTCACTGGGTGTTTCCTCAACATGCTTCATTCTCACTTTGCTGCTATTCGATAACTACTCCTGGTTGGTGCAACCCTTCCATCTATGGATCAGGCATATGCATATCTGGCCCAGTCTGAAATACTTGCCCCTCACATTTCTCCTACTTTTGAATATGAACATCCATCAGAAATGACTTCAGTGGCCAGAGGTCATGGTGGTGGACGAGGCCAACGCCCAAAGTGTACCTATTGTGACAATTTGGGCCATAATAAATATGTCTAGCACTCAAAGCATGGATATTCTACAAACTACAAAAGAGGACATGGAAGAGGCTTTGCCCATGTCACTCAACCACCTTCCCACATTGGTCAAACATCTTCCCTGACAATTGGTAGTGTACTTCCTCTACCACAGACATCTTCTCAAGCTTCTCATGTCTCATTATCTCATGAGAAATACGAACATCTTCACCAAGATGTCCAATATTATGGGGATTCTCCCCTCTACAATAATATTATCTCTTCTGCTTCTTCCAATTGGCAAGTTTAGGATTTACCTATAGTCGATTCTTTTGTCCATCTAGCTACCACTTCTCAAGGTAATGTTGGGGCGTCCATGCTTGCTTCCAGTTCTAACTAGATTATGGATTCGGGTATGACTCAACATGTGACTAGTATGCGCCATCTTTTAACCACATCTAATTTTTTTATCCCTCACTCCTCTATCACCATGGCAAATGAGTCGGTTAAATGAGTAAATTGGTGTGGCACTATTCCTATCTCTTCTAAAGTCATGTTGACTGTTGTCTACTTTGTTCCAAACTTTCCATACTATTTGATGTATGTACCAAAAATTGTTGATTCTCTCAAATGTTTTGTAAATTTTGGTCCATCTTATTTTATTTTATAGGATTGGAGGAATTTGGTGATGATTGGGCAGATGTATGCTCTAGTGATCTCTACTACTTTTGTATCCCCCCTCCATTTAACCAAAAGCCCTTCTTGCCTCCATGCCACTTTAGGTACATATATGTCATGGCCATTTACCTTTAGACAAGCTGAAACTATTAGACAGATATTTATATTCATGTTCTTCAATTATGTGTAATGCATGTCAGCTAGGAAAACATCATCGTGTGTCCTTTCTAGCATGTATTTGTAGATAATCATCTTGTATGTTTGACTTAGTTCATACTGATATTTGTGGTCCATTCATGACTACTAGTTACAATGGCTATAGATTTTTTTTACATTTGTGGATGATTTTTTCTAGAATGTCATGGCTTTACTACTTCTCACTCGTGATGAGGTATTTACATTAATTCACAAGTTTCACAAGTTGGTTTTAGTTCAATTTTTAACATCTATTAAGATTCTTTAAACTGACAATGCCCTTACGTATACTCAAAAGGTTGTCACCTCCTTTTTTTATGACATAGGGATGATTCATAAATGCTTGTGTGCATACTCACCACAACAAAATGACATTAACAAGCGTAAAAATCATCATTTACTTGACATTACATGCTCTCTTCTCATTCATGCCAACTCACCTAAGTCTTTTTGGTATGATGCAGTCTTCAGTGCTTACTTTCTTATTCATCACCAACCTTCCTCTATTCTCGAGAAGCACACTCCTTTTCCCATTATTTACACTCAATCCAAAATGTTCACCCTACTATCTTGGGTTTTCAATTGTGTCTCCGTTGTTCATAATTTTGATCCCAAGGCTGACAAACTTTTCCACTGATCTATACAAATGGTATTTCTCAGTTATCCTAGTTCTCAAAAAGGATACAAATGTCTCGAGCCTAAATGTGGTATAATCTATATCTATGCATATGTCACCTTTCATGAGGATGAAATGTTTTTTATCCAGCTCACCCCCCATTGATCATAATGATACTATGGTCTCGTTTCATGATCCATTCATCCCATTGACACCATCACCATCTCCACCATCCCCAACACCAAACGGGCGCAAGGAAGATGAGTTACCAACTGCATCTGTTTCATCATTGTCAGTTCTGGACCAATCCAATCTACTAGTGGCACTATGGAAAAGTATACTCTCTTGCACTATCAAACATCCCATTTCTAGTACTTGTTGTTTAGCACATCTTTCTTTTTCTCCATCATCCTTTACTATTTCCCTGGACACAACATATGTTCCCAAGTGTCCAGCATATGCTCTACGTCATCATGGTTGGAAAGCTTCCATGATGGAAGAAAGGTGGGCCCTCCACATAAACAAGACATAGGATCTTGTGACCCCATCAGTAGATAAAAACATTATAGGTTGTGGATGGTTTTTCTCTGTAAAACATAATTCAGATGGTTCAATTGAACGAATCAAGCAACTCCTAGTTGCCAAAGGATTCATCCAAACCTTTGGGGTGGATTATTTTGAGACATTCTCTCTGGTGATAAGAATTGTATTCATTTTCATCTTTATCTCCCTTGTAGCTCACCTTGACTGGTCTCTTTATCAGCTTGACATCAAGAATGTATTTCTTCACGGAGATCTCCTAGAGGAATTTTACATGTAACAACCACCCGGGTTTGTTTTTTAGGGGGTGTATGCTAAAAAAGTATGTCATCTCTGACGATCTCTCTAAGGCCTCAAGCAGTCTCTAAGGGCCTGGTTCAACAAGTTAAGTGATGCTCTAACTTAGCTCCACTTTAAGAGATCAGCCACAAACCACTCCTTATTCTTCTCCAAGTCCTCCAAAGTCTATGTTCTTTTGTTGTTTATGTTGATGAAATTGTCATCACCATGATGATATTATGGGGATATCCCAACTTAAGAAGTATTTGCATATACATTTCCATACAAAAGACTTGGGCATCTTGTGATACTTCATCGGAATTGAAGTCCTCCGCTCAGCCTTAGGGATAAGACTATCACAATGACGCTATGTCTTAGACCTGCTTCAAGAGGCCAACATGGAAAAAGCCAAACCAGTTTCTACCCCCATGGACTGTCATATGAAGCCTATGCATGAAGGAGAACTCTTTACTGACCCAGACAAGTATTTTCATATAGTTGGAAAGTTGGTTTACTTAACTATTACTTGGCCAGATATTATCTATGTTGTTGGGGTTGTCAGCTAACACATGAGTGCACCACACTAGGTCCATTGGTCTAGTGTTCAATGCATTCTTCACTATATAAAGAGTTCTTCAGGATGAGGATTTCTCTACAAATGTCCTAACTCCCAAGTAATCACCATCTCTGGATATAGAGATGCAGATTGGGTTGGTGATTCAAAAGACTGATGATCCACTTCTAGATATTGTGTCATGATTGGCACTCACCCAGTTTCTTAATGAAGTAAAAAATAGGTTGTGGTATCTCGCTCCAACACTGAGGCAGAATATCGGGCCATGGATCATGCATGTTGTGATCTATATTGGGTCCAGTCCATCTTGACTGAATTTAGAATTCCTTTTTAAACTCCGGGTACTCTATATTGAGATAACCAGGCAGCTATACATAGCTAATAATCAAGTCTTCCATGAGCACACAATGCACATTGAAGTTGACTGCCATTTTGTGTGGGACCTGGTCAAAGCTAAGCATATCATCACCCTCACATTAGGATAGGTGATCAAGTTGTGGACATCCTAACCAAACCTATTCCTCCTTCTTTATTCATGTATATGGGCATCGAGTTGGGACTTCATAATGTTTACTCTCCAACTTGAGGGTCCATGTTAGTATATGTGATTAGATGGGCTTAGGCCCATTGTATTTCCCCTTTCTCTTTTTGAACCATGTTCTCTCTGGCTCCTATATATAGGAGACCAAACACACTTATTTATAGCACATCTTTCTTCGATCTAAAGAAATGTAATAAGAGGAAAAAATATGTGTAACACTAGTATCACGCGAAACATTAGCCATATTCCTCACATTAGCTTAATGATGCATATTTAGGGTTTAGAGCCATACACTTTTTTTTCTAAATTAATTAGGGGTTATAGAATCATCTAAAAGAGACTAAAATTGATTTTGTGGCTAAGATGGATATGAGGATTCCTAGAAACAAGTTAATTTCTTGATTCAAGAGTTACCACTATTTTTACTTTCCTTTCTAGGATAAACATGTACTTTATCCTCTACATTTTTCTATAAACAATTTGGAGCTCATAGTTTGGGTGAGAACCCTATATACATGGGTTAAGTTTATAAAAAATTTGTTAAATCATATTATTCCTATTAATAGTGCCAATTTCACTTCAACCCCTTATGTATCACTAGTTGTTTAATTAGGGTTATATTAGTGAAGTTAAATTACAATTGACTTTGAAATTCTAAACTATATCTGAAATTAGTGGAGACATTATAATTGGATTTTGTGGTCATATTAGGGTTTACTGGAAGGATCAAACCTTGACATTTGGAAAAATAGGGTTTCTGATTAGGGGTTTATTTATAATTTTATATTTAGGGATGTTAAATTCTACCCACCTTAAATTTATTTCACCCCCAAAATTTCCACATACTACCCACCTTAGATTTTTGCATATTATGTATCTTCTAACTCTTGAATATCATCCTAAAGTCTCATTATTATACTTAGGATATGAGTTTATAATGGTTAATTATCTAAAGTAGACTAACATGTGTATATAAAACTAATGAAACTTAAAATCTATTTCAAAACATCATTATCTAACATGGGAAGGAACCTATCTTGCCCTTCCCTAGAGGGAGCAAGAATATGGATTTGGTTAGACCTTTTCCAATTCACTTGTCTATGTCAAATTATCCACCTTTTTATGCAATCTTGGTCTTTCTATGTATTTGATTAGGTTTAGGTGTATATATGCCTCAAACTTTTAATGCCAACTGTTGTTTTCTTTGATACCTTTGGATACATGTTGGTCGATCATATATTAGAGGTGGCATGTCTTATCAAACTTATATTAGAACCTCCCTAGTGCACATGTCTCATACCGCATGCATTAAAAAGGGAAACATGAGCATGATAATACATTTATATACACATAGCTTCTTCTCTACAAAACCCCATAAGCGTGTGTGTTGTAACACAAAAATGTGGGAAAGAGCACTACTATAGGTATGACTTATATCGTTGATTTTTAGGGGGAACTGACTGTGTAATTTACATCATCAGTTCTCTCAAGCAAACTGAGAAAATACTGGCTACATATTATTTCTATCAGTAATTGTCTAACAGAAAAATCGACAAGATAAATCACCTGTAAAAATACAATTTTGCTCAAACTTTTTGGGAGGCATTTCATTTGCCTCCAAAAAATCCTATTTTTTCAGTTTTTGGTACATAACCCATAGGATAAAGAGGTTCTTGCCGAATGTCTCATTGTAATTCTCATTTTTATATCTCTTTAGTTATTCCCACATGGTCAGACGAGAAAGGGGTACGCGCCAAGCGTCATGTGGAACCATTTTCCCCCAAAATTGGTGTTTCTCATCTATTATCATCAACTCAACTAATGATGTAGCTATCGTTGGGTTGCATCATTAGTCTTTGGTTTTGCCTCGCTAATTGCCGATATAGTTTAGTGTTTTTTGGAATATTTTAGCTTTTAACCAATGATATAGGGTGTACGTGTCAATTTTTGAAATAATTGAACCCCATGAGAAACCCATTTTCCTCTCTTTCCCCTGCTCATGTTTCATTGGAACACTACTTCAGTGATTTCCATTGTTGCTTCCTCCTTCCGCTGATGCTTCGTTGTTGGTACTACATTCTATCAATGCCTCTAATATTGATCCTCCTCCTCCAGGCAGTGTTGCTCCAATAATATCGCCGCTTCTTCCTCCTCACCTCTACTGGTTCAAGTGCCTTTGTGGACAGTAATATTGCTCCTCCTTGCCTCTACTGACATCGGTTCTCCTCCTCACCATTGCTTCCTCCATTTCAGCCACCATTGATGATCCCTCTAGCTAGAAGAAGAGGTTAGTTACATAAAAATGCCATTTTTGTAGTATTTCCATACCATGTTGATAAAAAAGGGAATTCAAAATACTCCTTATTGTTCGATTGTGAATGTAATGTGAAATTTGCATAATTTTCTTCTATGTAATTTTTTTTGAATCATTTTACATCAAAAAAGATACTCATGTTTGCTTCAAAATGTCCCATTTTATCCTAGAACTAAGTGAAATTGAAGAAATAAAAATACTCATGAGAAGGTAGTTTTTCCTAAAACCCTAATCCAAAACCATGATCATGGGAAAATCCTAGAACAGATAACGCCTATTTTCAAGACCAGGTTTGTAGAATTGGTGCTCTAATTGTCATGTATATATGTGCAATGTAATATCACTCAATTAATGTTTTGTATGGATTTTGTGACGAATGTTCCTTTATATGCTTTCATGTACACTACTTTCATTTATATCTATGATAAGTGCATTATTTAATGTAAGCAGTTAAATGTTAGTACAGATAAATGATCACACCTAGGAATTAATACACTGAAATTGTTGTGAATTGCTCTAATATTACTTGATTTTCATTGAAATTGATATAACTTTACCTTATTAACCCTAAACTCTAAACTTCTAAAAAGCAAAGTCTAATTTGTAAATCGTAACCTATAACCCGTATGAGATTTACTCATTAGGAGTAAACCTTGGATAGTCCCCAATTTGAGACTATTCTAGAGCACTTCTTCTCACTTAGGATGTAAGTGTATATTCAGTGTTTGATTTCAATAAATTTCTACAACATTTTTCCTTTTTTTCTCTGGGCATATACGTAGGTGGGTATTTTCCCATCTACATCGTTGTACTTGGAGAACTGTAGGGAAATGCCACCAATATTTATTGAAATTGAATATGCATTATACACGTACTAGTGAGATGAAGTGCTCAAGAATAGGAAAGGTGGTACACATGCATGAATGTGAATGCTACTAGATGACTAGGTCTCAATTCAACCATATGTTTTCTAAAATGAACTTATTTGCTTACACCTAATGATCTACTCATCGCCCATCTGATCATAGAAAAATCAAATTGCAACATTTTGGAGTTTATTAATGGTCTCAATGAGTTTGTAAGATTTGTAGAGAAATATAGAAAACAACCTGGAGATAGGTTCTCTTGCCCCTGTAGGAATTGTAGTAACACTTGAAAAGTTGACATAATGACATGATCAAAGATCATGTCATGTGGAATGGGATTGTACATGTCTGTACAAGTTAATTCTGGGATGGAGAGATTTCTACTATGAAATTAGTAGATGTTGGTATTGGTAATTGTGTTGAAGAAGTAATGGCAGACAATGTTGTTGACAATGAACCAATTCCAATGGATGTGGTTGATGCGACGCTATATAGTTGTAGGATAAATGTCACAAATCCATCTCTCCTATTTAGAAATGGTGTGTATGATGCTGAGAATTCATCATACTTAGGTTGTACTAAGTTTTCGTAGTTGAGTGTTGTGTTGAGATTGTATACTCTGAAGCCTAACAATACATAGAGAAACAAAATGTTCACTTCTTTGTTGTCTTTGTTGAAAGAAATTCTTCCTAAAGGAAACAAGCTTCCAATCTCACCATACGATGTTGTGATCAATGGGAATTAAGAAGACACATGCATGCATGAATGACTGTGTGTTGTTTCAAAAGGACTATATTGATCTAAAAGAATGTTCGAAATGTGGGGCATCTAGGTAAAAAAGGACGACATAGGGTAAGACTAAAACCAAGTCTCCTACCAAGATGATGTGGTATCCACCTATAATATCATGGTTTTAGTGCTTGTTTTCTAATACCACAGATGCACACAACTTATCTTTGCATGCATAGGTAAAGAAAAATAATGATGTTATGCTACGACATGTGTCTGATTTCCCTACAATGGAAGAAGATTGATTTATTATATCCTAAATTTGGGAAAGAAGCCAGGAATTTAAGACTTGACTTTTTATTTATGGGATGAATCCATATGGAACACTAAGCAGCTAACATATCACTTGACCTGTCATGGTTTTTATATACAATATTCCTTTGTGGTTGTGTATGAAGAATAAATGTTTCATGTTGTCCTCGCTTGTTTTGAGCCCCAAACAACTTGACAATGGTATTGATGTTTGCTTTGAACCTCTGATTGATGACCTAAAGAAACTCTGAGGAGAAGTATGATGACTTATGATTATTTTCACATAGAGATGTTTAGTTTATGTGTTGTGTTGTTTTGCACTATTATTGACTTTCAAGGTTAAGGGAACTTGTCTGGCTACAATATCAAAGGAACAAAGGCATGCCTTGTATGGTGAGGAAAAATACTGATTCAACCTGACTAAAATATGGTGGTAAGACCTTATATCTTGGTCATCCATGGTTTATTCCAAAGGTGCATCGTCCATAATATTCAATGGCTCAACTAAGGAATAGAGTGCCCATTACTGAATACATATGGGAAATTGACTACACTAAGTTTAGAGTTCTATTATTTAGGTGTAAATGGGTTGATAACAATAAAGAATTTGTAGTTGATGAAATAAATTTCACAATAGTGAATTTTCAGTGGACATGTGAGAAGGATGACCCATTCATCATGGTGTCACAGGCAAAGAATGTATTATGTATCCATTATCCTGCAAAAGAAAATTGATCTGTCATTCTTCATGGGAAAAGACAATTCATTTCAGATCCTATTGATGAAGAAGAGTAATATGACAAGGATGATGAGTCTAGTCCATTCTATGTTGCCTTACCAAGTGCAAATGTTGAATCTAACATTGATTACTATAGACATCAAGATCACACAGAAGGGATGTTAGTTTAAGGTATACTACATGTAATATTTCATATGTTTTTTGCATTATATAAAATGTTTTTTTTCATATTTGATCTGACTTTTTCATATGTAATTTGACTTTTTCAAGTGTGATATTTTTCATATGTAATCTTACTTTTTCATATGTAACCTTTGTCCTATGTAATCTGAATTTTCATATGTGGTCTGACTTTTTTGTATGTTTACTTTTATAGATGGCATCTGACTAGGAGCACAATGATCCTGAGCATCAGGATCCTAAGAGGATAGTTTTGGGCCTCCTAAACATGGTAAGAGAGGGATAACTCAGATGAAAATTGCTTCAGATAGGGAAGGGAAGAAGGGCATGGTGTAATGAAGTAGGCACGCCAATTACTAAGTATTTCATCAGCTACTATGGGGTCATTGGTCCAAGCAAGGTGCCTCTTTGTGTTGATGATTGGATAGAAGTGAGTAACGCCAATAATGACCTCATTTGGAGGGAGTTATAGGTGAGTTATATGCATTTACATTTTTATAGTCTTTTTGTATCTTTTTTCAGATATCTAAAATGTAGTGAATGTTATCAAACTTTCTCAGGACTGGTATGAGCTTGATGAAAAGTTGCATCACAAGTTTGAGATGTAACTCTTTGGAAGAAGACATAGAGATTGGAAGACAATCCTCACTAAAGACTACATCTTTGGAGACAATCTGAATCAGGATCTCACTCTAAAATGGAACTATTTAGACAAAAATGATTGAATGGATTTTGTTGAGTAGAGAAAAATAGAGGCGTTTAAGGTATTGAATTAATTACATTCTTATGATTTCTTATGATTAGTTAATAATATCTCTTATTGAATTAATCAGGCCATTCACAATGCTCTAAAAAAGGTGTGACAAGAATATGCACAACCATCGATTGGGTTCACGTGGTTATATTAGATGCCACCAGTAGAGAGAGAAAGATTAAGAGAAAGAGCAAGAGTAAGAGCAAGGGTCTTCTACTTCTACTCCTACTGGTGAGTATTCTAATGATATTAGACGGTTGTGTCTCTATATTGAGTGGATAGATGTGAGAAAAAATAAAGTCTGAGAAATTCCCATCCAAGAAACCCAGAAGGTGGTTGCAAAAATGGTAAACTTCTTGGTCTCACAATGTATGTTGATGTTCTCTTTTCCCTAGATTGTTAACTTTTTTACTTATTAGTCTTTTGATGATGAATAATTGGAGTTGGATGCCCCTCAGGACACACACGATTGATTGAAATTTTTTCTAGGGATAGAAGAGCACCCTAGATGTGTTAGGGTCACTGGAGTTGGGTTTGGGCTAAAATATTTTTGGCTCATCCAACTAAAAGTGCAAATCTACCAAGAAAGGGGTAATGGACCAGGAGGATGTGAAAAAATTGATAAATGCATTCTTTGATGAGTTTAAGGCTTCTCAGACAACCAAAGCTTCTCAAGAAGACATGAGACCTTTATAGTGTCACGCGTCAACGGAGTGTATTGAGAGAAGACCTTTTGACTTGCATGGCACAGTCAAGGTAAGATATAATATAATTCATTTTATATAAATGTTGTGATATAATCCCTCAAGTCAATATAAATGTGTGTCAATTTAAATGTTGTGTTTCGTAAAATTGTTGGTGGGTAAAAATTGTCATCTTTCCATTGATATTCCATCATACAACATTGTGATAGATGGTGAGGTTTTTCCACTTGTTGATTTGGTTCATGGTTTTCCCCTTCCCTCTAATCATTACTATGTGTCTATCATACGTGTCAATCTAACATGGAAAGACGCACCACCCCCACACAAGCTCTTAGATGTCACTATAGTCAGAGATGTAGAAGGTGGATTTACGGGTGGCCCAAATAGCTCATTACTGTTGTTGAGGTATGACAAATTGTACATTACATTTTCATATATAATATGAAGCTAAACTAAGAATATATGTATTTAGACCATAACAGCTAAGAAGTATCCTAGGGTTCCAAAGATTTCACCCCCACATTTTATTCTATAGGAGTTGTTTTACTCCTTAGGCTCTAACTGTACGGTGTTGACAACATGGTATGGCAATATATACCAATCAGATACCATGGCGATCATCCTTTAGAAGGAGGTCATAGGTATATATTGTGACACCATTGTAGTTTTGACATATGTTTCTGAGCTATTTCAGTATCAATGGCTGAACAATATAGTGATAGAACATTAGATACAGTGAGTCTAAATACCCCAAAATATGTGAAGAATCCATGTATTTTAATTGTTTCCTACATATATTAATTGATTATTATATATATATATATATATATATAAAGTCATTTTTATTATGGGGATGTTGAGTTCAGAATATTAAATGTGGCATTTCTAATGCCATTAATGATTAATGATGTACTTAGAGATCTGAGTTGCGTCAAATATTATGTGATTACCATAGTGAAGGCTTTTGGTGCTTCCAAGACTGTGTTCATAACTCGCTTCAATGTTGTGTAAGTTTTGAGTTTGCTGTTTGTATGTCTAACTTGTGAATACAATTTTTTTTATCAAATTTTATTTTTATTTTATTTACCTTCTATTCACTCAAAAATAGGCATTGGTAGTTGTTAGTTATTGTTCTTGAGACTTGGACTGCATATTTCTTTGATCCTTTGGGTATAAAACTGACACCAAATCCGGGACACCCAATGAAATTGGTGATTCACACGTAAGTATAGTTTTTCTGTGATCATCATATTTGTTAATGTTTGCATCATATATGACGATTTAATAATGTGACATATCTACTAGTTTAATTTATAGGGGTGTGAAAGCATTAGTAGTAGTGAAGAGAAAGTAGATAAGAAAAATCAGTGGCTTAGAGGAGTATTGATCTAGTCTTCTCATTCCAATGTACATATATTACCAACTATGTAATTACACTTATTAACATAATTATAAATCTATAGCGTTCTATACAAGATAATGATTGGGCATGCAGATCTTATGTGATATTGTACATGCAGACAATTATCACGCACACGTAAGAGATCAAATGTATAGAGAAGGTAATGTTATTATTATTGTATCATAATTAATGAAGTAATCTCATACAACTAGAATTATGTCTCATTCACTTTGTAGTTTTTTGACACTACTGACGCCTATACATTGGAGCATATGAATGACATACACAAATAGTGGGAAGACTACATCGTCAAACATGTAGACTTGTCAGATGATTTGGAGAGTTGATATTTTTGTAGTTCAAACTTTGTTGTCATATTTTATTATATTGTGAGCTTAAACTTTGTTGCTGATAATGTTGATATGTATTTATGCATATGTTTTTCTGAATTGAATGTGAAGTGCATGAGTAGGAGAACGGTGTGTATTTGTACATATGTATGGAATTGAATGTGTGGCTGAGAAAGAAATCAATTGATCTATAAGTTCATGCATGAGTGTGCATTTGAACTAAAAAATGGATAGAGTGCTGAGGTTGGTTGGCTTGTTTGTGCATATTGTGTATATATATTTCTTCTTGTAGTTTTTTTCACAAGTCGTTAAGTTGCAATGCTTAGATAGGCCTACAATTTTGATGAACTACAGGAAGAAGATATGTTAGTAGTTGGATAGTAGGTCGGTAGACCTGCTATATAAAAAATACATAGACATTTATCATCAATTATTTGAAAATAACCAACTACATATACATTCTTCATCGGTTACTTGAAGAAAATCGATGATATATCCCTTAATTTTCACTAATTATTCCCTAATAAAATTTTCGGCATACTGTAGTAGTCAATTATTTCTCATCCAACAACCAAAGGGGAATGGTCAAGTGAAACCATTTTCATAGTCATTTATCATTGATTATTTTCAAATAACTGACTACATATATTTATACATCATTTGTTCTTGTTTTTATAACTGACAACAAAAGTCAAGGGAAACCACCATTTTATCATATGATATGTCTTATGTCTTCAGTTTGACCGTAACCTCTAATCGACAAAATATAGTAACGTCATTGGTTTGTTGAACCGATGACGTATGCCTTGTTTTTAGCGTCACCCACCTAATCTCCTGTTTGAAACTGAAAATAGATGGAAAAAATGATCGATGAGATACCATGTTTTTATAGTAGTGGAGAGAGAACATGCTATATTCCCTTATAGAGTTCACATAAAAGTCTAAAACTTCTATTCACATAACCCTAATGGTATCTCAACTTCTATCTCATGTATAATCCTCTACTTTGATTTGTAATATATTTCATCAACTTCTTCTATACCTAGGTCAAGAACATATAAATCAGAGTTTTTCCTAGTGGCCATCTAGTTATTTGTGTGATACCGCTAATGTAAAACGCCACTTTTTCCATACATACATTAACTGAGCATAAGCAGCTATCTTGAAGGGGGGTAACATCATGATACTTGTTGCAAATAAATAAATAGATCACCATATTTGTCTTAAAAGGATTCATACAAAGTTTACTGGATATGAAAAACTGAAATTGACTTCTTTATCAAGTCTAGGATCTAATATCTAAACATGGAACAACTAAAAATATAGAAGAAGACATTTTAAATATTAAGATCCTCTAAGGTAGATGGAACCTTACCAGGCTACACTGGAGTGCATTCTAATCCTTGGCTTGCTCTTGTTTAGTCCTTATTTGCTCCAATACCTAGGTATATCACATTTCCAGCCATGTCAATGAAAGCAACAACATAAGTAAATGGTATTGGCACTTTATCAATGAGAAATACATATGTGCTTGATATGAAGAAGACTTAACATGAATTAACTCTATACATTCTTAAGTCATTTAATAACACAAAGAATTGAGCACTAAATATATGCATCACTCTATGACACCCACTATAGCGCATTATTTCTAGAAAATCAGATGCTATGAAAGACCTTAACAACCTCTTATGGTCCATGATTCGATATGCATATAAAAAATTGAATCAATTTCAATTATCTTAACATTAGAATTAACATTAGCATAAAAATAATTTTAAACTTGATGGGATTTCTCCACCTTGAAACCTGAACTAGGAATTCATTAATCATTAGTGATACTCTCTGATCTTAGTTATCATGGTACCCATAAGACATAAAATATATCAATCATCAAGCAATTTGATATCACAAAGATGATTTATATCGTTGAACTTGAAACCATAGTTTCTACTTTATACATAATATTCAATCAAGAATGAACAATTGTGCACAATATCATGACTCATTTACTCTGAGCAAAGTAGATCCTAACTTCGTATCTATGATCATGATTCAATCCTACAATTCCTAAAATAACATGGTTTATATTAATTATCATCATATTTAACTTTATGAACCCTAGTTTTAGGTCATTAGGAAAACATGGTATGATGTTATTGTGTTAGGATTTGAAAACCTTAAAGATGGATTCTCGGCAAAAATCTTTTCCAATGAGTATTTATTTACATTTTCTGGCATCATATGAGTTAGATACAAATTTGTAAGATTCCGCCTGATTAATAAAATTAAGAACATAAGTTTAACTCTTTTCAAAATAAAACCCAGAATTGAGGTGTGGCCCCATCTAGATGAGGTGGCCCTATGGCCAATGGCCACAGTGGAAGCAGGATTGGCCTCCCCAAAACTAGTGGTGCTTCTAACACTACAAAAAAAATCATTAAACCCAAGGTTTAAAAATGGAAAAATCATTTGGGTGGGGGAAAACATAGCAAACCACCAACTAGGATCATCGTCCTCGGAATGCATTTTAATTGCAAACTGGGTCAGCTAGAGAAAGGAGATTGTAGCTCCAAAAACATAGGAGATGAGGACTGGAAAGTATTGACCACTCCTTCACCATGATTTCCTAATCTCAGAGAGCCCAAGCATAGGTGGTGAGGTTATCAAAAACCCCAAAACCTCCCTCCACTATGACTGAAGTAGCTGGAAACCTTGAAGTCAAAACAACAAAAAACAACTATAGCAAATCCTACATAAACTGCTCTTGTAGGTTTAAGCAGTGACAAAGAAGCATTAACCAACAAAAATTGTAACTCAAGGTGCGGTTGCTCTACTCTAATTTGTAAGGTTTTTAAACAAGAATAAGATGGGGGAAAGTTGATACCTTAGTTTGGGAGAAAAATTAATTGTTAGATAGCCTTCAAGGGTAGGAGAGGATGCAATATGAAGCTTCTCCTAAGGCCACGAAGCTCTGAGATTTTGTGTCAAACCTTGAGAATAGTAATAACCTGGTGGTTGATGACTTTGAGGAAAAGGGGTATCACATGGCAAGGAACGTGAGATTGAAGTTCTCATATGCCCCATGATGGACTTAAGTAGCAAACGTATATATTAGAGGTTCTTTGTTCCCATAGGAGGTTGTTTTAGGGTGGGATAGAGAGTTATGCATGGTCTACGGTCTGAGGTCCCTATCAAATAAGGTATTCACGAGTCCATCTTGTTGTGTGGAAGGTGCAGGAGTTCTCTTCGTGTGGAATCTATCAGAGAGGGAGATTGTTGACCTAAAGGTTATACATTGTCCATATTTTGATAATGACTCAACCATTCCATTTCTATATATCTAATATGTTTGATCAAGATTGATTTTAGTCTTTAGGTACATGAAAAGGATCAAATTACACAAGCCCTAGCTTGTCCAAGTTCAAGTCAAATGCAATGCAAGTGTGTCAATTAGGAAATCACTTTAAATGAATTTAGAAGAAATTTATAATCACTTGTATTGATGATATGATTTGTAACTAAGATGACAAAAATATGTGGGACACATAATACCAAGGTTTACTCACCCAAAAGTCAATTTAGAAAATTGACCACAGGATGTTCATCGGTCGAGTTGGAAACTCGACCGATCCTATGATCGATTTTCTGTAGATGACCCATCGGTCGAGTTGTACATTCACAGAACTCGACCGACCGACTCACTTAGAAAACTCAATTTTATCTCATCATTCAAGTTCCCCGATCAAACTCGATCAGTAGTTTGAAAATTGGCTTTGTATTTTAGTTGATCGATCGAGTTACCTTTATTGAAACTCGACTGAATGCACTGTACTCAAGGTCTCATCATCCACATATCATTAACTACTAATCCTAGAGAATATATTGTGTGGCCTCATTTGGGGTTTGACACATCCAATGGATAATATAATCTTACATGATGTGATATATATGTGCACGATTATATTAAACATGTAAAGTGATTGATCACATACAAGAACAAGCAACAAACAGTTGGATATAAATACATTATCCATGAAGAGACAACTATGATAACAATTAGAAAGAAATATTTGTGGTGGGGCTAATTCGTGCATCCCAGTAAATTATCTACTCCCTACTCATTTTCAAGATATATTATATAATAGATAAAGACAGGTTCATAGAGAAAGTAGAAGCATAAATGAGGATGTTACTACTATCATTACAACTCTCAAATGGTAGTTGTAGTCTCTAGTCTCAATCTCTGGCAGAGCGCATCTTTACATCAAGCTATAAACTTTCGTATTAGTCTTCCCTTGGTGATGGATAGGGTTTTGGATGGGAGATATAGGTCATAGATGTCTTCCCTATAATTCTGTCAAGTATATTTATAATAAGTCTCAAGGTTTCAAGTCAATATGAATTAATCCAAAGGTTGTGGGTAGTTTATTGTAGATTTTTAGAGTGGATAAGTTGATCGTCTATAAGTGGTTAATAAAAATATAAGTTTTGAATATAATTGAATTACAAATACAACTCAACTTGAATAATTCAAGTTTGAGTTTGGATGTGGAATCTATAGCAATTTAGTATAGGTTATGCTTTCATATTGGAGAACTCATGGAATGAGTCATGTGACTAAACTTTGCTCAGGGAAGATTTTTTGCAATTGAATCAAGTAACTTATCTGTGAGATCATTGACTCATAAGGCATAAAAGCTAATGTATCAGACTATGATCAGATTATCAAATCTGTCGAATGACTCATCAAATAAGTTGATCAATTCATCTGCATTATGAAGATCTCCTTCAGCCTCAGCACACTCGACTGACTCAATCGAATGACCTGTATTATATACATACTTTCATTTTTGATAATAAGACATTGCATTTAATAGATTTTGAATCATCTAATTAGGAGTGCGTGTAAAAGTTATGTCCAATTTATTAACCATTTATATTTTAATGATCCTCACCTTAATTGTTGGAGTTGGGGAGTGAGGATATGCAATTTTGGTCATTTTGCTGGTAATTTCTTGGATGGATAATTATTTCTCTCTTCTTATTGCATAAACCTAAAAATAAATGCCAAAAATATTTTAAATACAAAAAATTACATAAACTACTAAAAATCTAATACAAGTGAAATATGAAGTCACAATAGAAGCATGCAAAAGTAATTATAAAATGCAACTAGAAATATGATGAATAGACATTCATCAAGTACCAAGGCTATTAAGATCTCAAACTTAGAATATCGTATAGGATCCAAGTATGCATCGGACTTTATGAAGAGGGTTATATATAGGAAAAAAGTCATATGACTAAAACTCCCCCACTTCACATGATTTATCAAGGGGTAGAATAGTCAAGGTTACTGATGATATATATCCCATGAGTTACAGAAGTGCATGTTCCAAATCCTAGATATTGAAGTTAAATATCTAGGGTCAACATCTCAAAAGTTATTCTGGCATATGGTTGGAACTATCAATGCCAAATGGGTCAAGGTATTGAAGGTCAGCAAATAAAGGCTTTGGAGATACGCACATGAACACCTATAAAACACCCTTGTACACCATTCAATCAAAGTCCAAATTGACTAATGTACACCTAGATACCTATTCACTAAGGGACCATTTATAACACAAATAAAGAGGTTACGTAGGGATGATACATATCAAGGCACAACGCTATGTACAAAAAGGTTACTCATCCAAGTACATATTTGGCTAGGCTTAGGTTAGAAACCTTAGAATGGAACTCCATACAAACCAAGTCCAAATTTCCATCAGATCAAGCTAGAATATGAAGGAAAACATGGAATTACAAAAGAAACACCTAGATTTTCAATTGTACCCTCAAATAATATGAAATTGCATAGTGGCCCACAAATCTACATAAAAATGGGAAATTAGGGTGCAATTGAAGTTAAATCTTAGTTATCTTTTAACCAATTTCTTTCAATGATTATCCAAGCATGAATATGAAGGAAGCATAATGTAGATATTTTCAATACAATTTGCAATTCAACCTCATGTCATTAAGGATTTACAATTTAATATACAGCCTATAAGGAAACTTTAAGTTAGGGAAAACAAAGTGTCATTTGCTTCAATTTAGATACTCTACTTAATCAACTGATCTCAAAACTTAACCAAGCATTCAATTAAGGAACTCAAGAAATATTATTGTATAACTATGGTTGATCTTAGTTCATATTATCATAGTATTCTTCTAATCTACATATACTTTAAAAAGTTCCCTAGCTATATCCATTGCACTATCGTTGCCATGTCAACTATAGGTATGGTTCCTTTCTAACCAATCGGGGGCATGCTTAGGAAAAAATGTCTATCCACTTGTTCAAACATCATGAGTGTTCCTCTTTTCATATGCACATCCATAATAAATAAAATTGATTAGGTAGCCTTATAGGCAAGAAGAAAAAATGATCTAGCTATAATTATATATTAGTTACTCGATTCCCTAAATCTATGTTCTATTACCATGAATTTAGATGTCAAACCCCTTCTTGCATTAGTAAGACGTAGAGGAACATACTTGTAAGATGAAATCACTTTGAATATACAAGTAATGCACAAAAACATATACCTCCATTGATTCCTCTAACTTTATCTAAATAAATGTTAACAAGTTTTTTGTTTAAAACCTACTAACATTGAAATCTTAGTTCTTCATGCATACAATTGTAGAACTAACTATTCTTGGAGTTTTGTTGTTGCAAAAACACAAAGAGTATCAAAAAATATTTCAATATTAAGTACACCATCTCTCTCAATCATATCCTAGGACCACTTATCTATGTCTATAAATGAGCTAAAAGCAACTACATACATCTCTTGGAAGGATGAGACTACTTCTGATCTTGTAAGTGATCCTCTTAGAATAAATAGTGATATGTGAGAGAAAATTAGTAGAGTTTGATCTACCTTCTAAATTTGAAACACCACTAATAACAAGTATACTAATCAAATAATCAAAGATGGTTTAGAATTGAAGTTGCAAATAAGATAAGTAGAGTAAAGTGATATAGTAAGGAAATGGGAATGTATTTTAGGACTCACGAAGCATATTTCTAGCAATACACACTTCTGATGAGGATAAGTACAGATATATTGAAATGTAAAATAAGCTTCACTCCTTGGATAATACATGAATCATATTCTTAATGTTATTTACTTGAACTAACATGATTTAAATGTTTCCATGAAAAAGTCTCTATAGACCTATCATACAAGTCTTAACATAAAATAAGGGGACCTCTACTACTAGACTATGTTGCTAGTCTACCATGGTGCTTGCCATATCTAGCCTTTATGGTTAACTCAGAATTATAAATAAGTATGAGGAGGCTCTTACTAACCCAATCAAGTGAGGTATCAAAGGATCTTTGGTATAAACTCCCATTCTATTAGTCCATTAAGGAATGACACACTACAAGTGTGCTAAAAAGAAGTATGCCATAGTCACAAATGATAAATAACCACAAGAGGGCCTTTTTTATCGCCATTAATTTAGTGTTACTTACAATTCATATGGATCCTTTGTGTAGGGTTGGACTCACACACTACTATATATAGTTGGTGATATTCCATGTTTTTTCATTTTGATCTTGATATAATCCATAACATGTTTTATAATATGTTCCATCCATCATAGTAAAGGCATTGCTAGAAGAATCTATGGTATTCATGGCACCTAAAATTTGTATAAAATATTTTCATTATCATTTACTTACTCTAATTATATATTATATTTGTATTATATTATATAAATTCATTAATTTTTTCATTTGATTTACCTCAAATTTGGAAATTGAAGTGAACTTGTTGTTTGCAATCAACATGTGATGTTCTTATGTAATCAAGGCAACCTCAACTATATTTGATATCTCCAATACTTTAACTTTAAGCAAGCCAACATGTTAATACCGTAATGCATATGATCTCATACAAGCAAAAACTTAAGGTATGCAACATAGTCTATCTTACACACTTATTAAGTAGTAAACCTCACTAAAAAAGGTAGTAAAAGCAATTACATGTGAGGGTTCCATGTATAAAAATGTATAAATTATTTTCATTTTGATTTATTCTAAATGTTTCACTCACATTGTAGACCTATGGGACAAAACCTTCCTTCTATAATTATTATCTTGGAGAAGAAATGGCTTCTCATGTGGAATGATGATCACACCCAGCCACAGACACAAAGTTGACAATAATGGTTATGATGAGATGGGTGTGGGAGGAACAAACATTGCATGCAAGGTAGAAGAAGGGAAAATATGGTTAACTCACTCCATTAGATCTGAGTTCCATTAGTATCTTGTCAAATTATATTAGGATGTTACAATATGATAATTTTCATATTTCAAATTTGATATTTTTTATTCATTGTATTTGGATATAAAAATGCATTATCTACTTCACTTGATCCATTTATAGTCTTACCAATGACCTAGTCCAGTAGCACTGGACTTAAAAAAACAACTAGTTCAGATAATTGTCATCTACTACCATGGTTAATGTCAACATGGTTCAGTATCTAGTGGTTGATTCTCGGTCATTATTCCAATCAAAATGGTAAATGACTATTATTGTCTATCCGTGGGATGTACCCAACTTCTTATAGACATAAAACCCTTACCTGATGCTTCAAAACACTTGTCTAAGTTTCAGATCATCAACAATCAAAACAACAACTAGTCTGAATTGGCATTCATCATTTCCTCATATACTTATCATATGATTCATGAAATGGATCAAAGTAGGTCATGGATTTTTCGTATCTTTTTACTATACTAGAACTTTTAGAATATCATGATAAGTATTTGGCTTATGGATCCTAAGGTTACAAGCTAAGCATAGATAGAGTTATTATATACACTAGCCAAGATATATATTCAGTCAAATGTGTGTTTCTTACCAAAAATTGTATATGTAGATATACATGTATCAGTTCAATCAATATTATCAATCTAGCAATATTACTATTGTAACCAATGGATCATTATTTTTAGTAAAAGAAATCATGATCTGGTATTGATTTTATTTTTTATCGCAAAGGTGCAACTACCTCAGTTTGACTTGGAATATACTCGGTTCAATCACCGTTATAATCATTCTATTCTAGAAACATTGACATGTTTATCATGTTCTCGATCTTTCGTGTATGTTTTATGCTCATTTTAGTTCTCTTAGGATCATATGCACTTTGGAAATGTAGTTGGGCTTACTTCTTTTTAGTCAACCACAAGGGAACAAGGGGATAAATATATAATTTCTAAATTTTCAAAATTAATATATTATTAATATTTTATGGATGATAAACAAGATTAAGGCTGGGAAGAAACCAAACTTGACCAGCAACTTAAATCAAACTTCACAGACTACTTAGTCTAATTGAATTGATTCAACCACCCCAATCTAACATGGAATCGAGTTTATTCAAACATCGATTAATTTAGGATAAACATTACCAATCATACAAGGTTACAAATTTAATATACTTCCAAGACATAATGAACCCTCAAGTGACACATGAATATGATGATGATACCTCATTTTGCATCATAGTCAAATAATGCACAAACCCTATCCCTAATTTGGCATTGATGACTAGTCAGGGTTTAAATAGAAATTGACTCCACTTACATGCATAACATGTCTAGTTGACTGTTATATGAGTATATAGCATGATATAAGAGCTTCCCTTAACTTCAAGTAATGTAACTTGTTCTTTACAATTGTTAATGCGATAATTACTCTAAGTACCTAATATTGTGAATTACATGATCCTTTAGCTCAAATCTATTGAATTTCATATTTAAATTCCTCACACTCGAATTAGTAAGCATGTCAAATTTCTTTGGATTTAGATAACCCTAGTTATGCCAATGAATTCCAAGAAGTAAAGAACAGGAAAATCATATCACTCAATCTAAAGTTACCTAATCATCTAGTTTATGCAGCTCATTATTGTTATTTTCCCAATGTTACACCTTCACATGTGTATTATGCCCTGACTTAATCTAGGTATCTTTTGGATTCATTAGAAGGAGGACCTCATCTCCTACATCCCATTTTTCTTGCATCAAAGGGGAAGCAAAACCCCCCCAATGTTTCAGCCCCTTGATCTCTCATTCACCTCCATGGTTCCCACTTTTCTCACCACCAATAGCTTTAGGAGGTAGTTCTGATCTCAGCGAGCCCCATCTTTACTCCCATACCTCCCACATCAGAAACACCCAAATCCGCTCTTCTTCCGTTAGCGCAGATGCCTTCCCCAGGCTACCAAACTCCATCGGACCCACTCCAAGCAGTCTAGAAAGACACACTGGCCCCAGAGAGACACCCCTCCACCGCCAATTATAGACGAAGGCCATCCGAGATGATGCCACCAGATCTGACATCCTTCTCTGATGATGGTGAGCTCGGACCAACATCTCGATCAACTTTGTTTCAATAAAATCTCTAGTAAGATTCCTAGAATCTAGATCTTCCATTTCCAGTCTTTCCAAGTAGGCGATGTACCCCAGAAAGGACCCCAGCAACCAGCTTCCTCAATGGAGTTGACTCAGTTGAGGCTGGTTGTCGAGCCTTTTATTATGGTTTCTTCGTCACAGTTTTGCTTTCAAAACATTTCTTTTCATCATTGTTTGATCGGAACGCAGTTTCTGTGGTGTCCCCTGCTACATCTTTAGCGGCAGCCCAGGGATGGAGATCCCTAGACTCCAAATATTGCTTGCACTGGGTCTCTGAGGTCGTATCGTCCTTGAGAAATTTTTAAGAGAAAAGCACTAGAAAAGTCCTAGAGGTTGACCTCTCTAGGTAGTGGACTGACTCACTTCTAGTTTTAAGAGTAGAACCAATCTACATCCCTTTGCCAAGTGCTTGCGATCAATCTCTCTCATCATTTCTATGCTTGTTAGATAGGACTTCAAATTGCACTTAATCTATTGCTTTAAACTTGATATAATTTGAAGGTCTAATCTATTTTGTGAGAAATTTTGTAGCTCTATTCACCCCCCCTAGAACCCTTAGATCCAACAAGTGGTATCAGAACTAAGAATCTTTTCTGACAATCTCCCATGAGACGAGAACATGGGAGAAAACCTACTTGGTTCTCTCAACCTAGAGGGAGGCTTCTCCATGTGTCCTCTAGTCTTTGATGGCATTGGCTTCCTCTATTGGAAGAGGCATATGCAGTTCTACATTCAAGGGATGAACTTTGGCATGTGGAAGGTTATGGTCACACCTTACAAGGAGCCAACTGGAGCTGTACCAACATGGAGTGAAGCTACACTCAAAGAAGCCCAACTCAATGCCAAAGCCATTAGCATCCTCTACACAGCCCTCACCCCTACTGAGTTCAACAGGATCTCATCTTGAGACACCTCCTATGAGATTTGGGACAAGATGTGCATCACCTATAAAGGCACAAAGAAAGTCAAGAAGGAAAATATCTACATGTTGAATAGTCTTCTAGACAACTTTAAGATGGGTAAGAAAGAAGGGATTGTGGAGATGTACTCAATACTCAATGTCATCATCAATGGGTTGGCTTCATTGGGCAACACTTTGGATAGAGGTGTAATCAACTCCAAGATCTTGAGGAATCTTCCAAAGAGATGGGAGTCAAATGTCACCTCCATTAAAGAAGTGAGGAGCCTTAGTGACATCCCAACCGAAGAGCTTATTGGTAACCTTCAGGCTCACGATCCTAGACTTGACAAGCAAGAAGAAGAAGCCAAGCAAGAAAAGAAGCAAGCTAAGAAGATCAAAGATAGTGCTTTCAAAGCACAAGTGGAGGTTGTCATCCTTCAACAACAACTTGCCTGCCAAACTTATCCCTCCTACTCTAGTGAAGATGAAGGCGCTAGTGAGCATGAAGCCAACTACGTCAAGGGGAAACACTTCAAGGGAAAGCAAGCCCCCTCCTCTTCTACTTCGAGATGCTACAAGTGTGGTCAAAAGGGGCACTACAAGAGTGAATGCCCCAAGTCAAGAAAGTCACACCACAAGGGTAGCTCAAAGAAGGAAGAGGAATACAAGAAGGAGATAAAATACAAGAGGAAGGACAAGAAGGAGAAGAGACATAAGAATACAACTCATGTAGCTTGGGAAGCTTCATCTTCAAGTAGCTCAAGCTCCGAAGAAGATGGAGAGTGCCACCTTGCACTCATGGCCTCTACTAGTGAAGACATTGGTGAGGTAAGTGAGGTAAGCTTACATGAGTTATCTAAGGAAGTTGTTATTGACATGCTTATTTCTACCCATTCATATTTTACTAAATGTAAATCTAAAATAAAATGGTTAGGAAAAATTATAGATGATCTTTATGCTAAGCTTGAAATTCTTGAATTGAATGAGAAAACCAACCTTGAGAGTATGATAATTTGCAAGGGAAATACCTTGATCTTGAACTCCAATACAATGGGGTTGAAGTTGAGAATGGTATCTGCCTTAAGAACATTGAGAATCTTAAGGAAGGAAACCAAAATTGCCTTAAAGAGCTTGAATTGCTTAAAACTGAAAATACTGAATTTAAACTCCTTATTGATGCTTGTAAAGAAGGGAGAGATGACTATCTAAAAGAAATCCAAATGCTAGGTTACTTGGTCAAGTAAATGATCTACCATCTAGACCTTTATTGCCTAGTGTTAATGTTGCATCTATCTCTCTTGAAAAGGATTCACATTTAACTAAATCTTTATGTCTTGAGGTTGATCATGTGCATGCCAGGGATGGCATATCTAGTTTATCTTCGTTGTTTCTTTAAATGATAATTACCATAGATTGAGAGCATCCCTATAGAAATTCCTTGAAGGGAAGAACTCCGTAAATGAAATCCTTGACCATTATACCAAACAAAGTGGTACTAGTGGTTCGAGATTTGTTGGGAGAGCATCAAAGGGCAAGAGGAAAGCCAAAGGTAAGAAAAAGAGCAAGGAGACGTTTTTCTTTGTAGGAGGGTCTTCCCGCACTAAGAATCCTATGGTTTGTTCTTATTGAAAATGTGATGATCATTACTCTATTTATTGTCCTTACAAGCCCAAGGAGACCAACCCAAAGATGAAATGGGTCCCTAAGCTAACTCCAGATCCCAAAGTTTAAGTTGGAAACTGGCATTCTCCTTTCCTACAGGAAAAGGGTAGATGGATTGTTGATAGTGGTTGCACAAAGAACATGATGGGTGACATAAGCCATTTCACCAAAAAGAAAGGAGGATCGATCACCTTTGGGGACAACAAGAAAGGTAAAGTCAAAAGTGAGGGTGATGTAGGTGAATCCTTATGTTTCAAGAATGTTCTTTTTATGGATGGCCTACATCACAATTTAATTAGTGTTAGTTAACTACATGATAATGGTTACCTTGTTCTTTTTACTTCCTTTGAATGTTTGATTTTATATTCCCTCACCTACCCAGTTATATATAAGGGAACTAGAAGTTTAAATATGTTATTGTTCTTGACTCTATTAAGCATGTTGTTGGTAGATGCCTAGTAGTCAACTCGAATGATATTTCTCTTTGGCACCGCCAGCTTGGTCATGTAAATATGCATCAGTTAAAGAAGTTGAGCAAAAAGGACTTGGTAAAGGGACTTCCTAAATTGGATTTTGAAAAGGATGAGGAATGCCAACCTTGTACCCAAGGAAAGCAAACCAAGTCCTCCTTCAAATCCAAATGAGTCCTTATTACTAATAGAGCTCTTGAGCTTCTTCACATTGATCTATTTGGACCAATGAGAACTCAATCGCTTCGTGGTTCCAAGTATTGCCTTATTATTGTTGATGATTTTTCTAGATATACTTGGACCTTCTTTCTCATTTCTAAAAGTGACACACCTTATGTTTTCTTGAGATTTTGCAAATGATTTGAGAATGAAGCTTCTTGCCGCATTGTTTCCATCCATAGTAACCATGGGGAGAATTTGAAAATGAGCTTTTTGAGGGTTTTTGTCAAGAATCGGGTTATGCACATAACTTCTCTTCACCTCAAACACCTCAACAAAATGGGGTTCTAGAGAGGAAGAATAGGTCTTTATAGGAGATGGATAGGACCATACTTCTAGATTATTATACTCCTATGAAATTTTGGGTTGAAGCGGTCAATACCTCATGTTTTGTGCAAAATTGAGTTTTTACTCATCCTTCGCTGAAGAAAACCCCCTATGAGCTATGGCGTGGAAGCCTTCTATCGAGCATTTCCATGTTTTTGGATGTCCTTTTTTTGTTTTGAATATGAAAGATTCTCTTGACAAGTTTGATCTAAAATCTTACAAGGCTTTCTTTCTTGGCTATAGCACTACTAACAAGGCTTATAGAGTTTTTAATGTTGATCTTGCTAAAGTAGAAGAATCTATTAATGTAAAGTTTATTGAGACTAACCCCTATATTCCCAAAGATATTGTTCCAAATGATGATGTTGTAGGTGAATTAATTCCTATTCTTAAAGAGCTCAACATCACCCAAAAGGGAAAAGAGGTGGCCACTCAAGAAGAAGACAAAGATGATGAGAAAAAGGATCCAACCCCCAGTTTGCAAAGAATCATCCAAAGGAGCTGATGTTAGGTGATCCATTTGAAAGAGTGAAGTTGCGGGCTGCATTCAACTAAGAACAAGCCAACGACAAATGTAAAGGAAGCTCTTAGGGATAGAGAATGGATCCTAGCTATGCAAGAGGAGCTGGAGAAATTTGAGAAGAACAAAGTTTGGACCCTTGTTCCAAGACCAAGTGATAGAAAGGTCATTGGCACCAAATGGGTCTACCGCAACAAGCTTGATGAAAGCGGCAAAGTGGTAAGCAACAAAGCAAGGTTAGTGGCTCAAGCATATAATCAACAAGAAGGTATAGATTTTGATGAAATATATGCACCTGTAGCTAGACTTGAGTCCATTCGTATGTTGCTTGCCTTTGCAAGTTATGAAGACTTTCTTATATATCAAATGGATGTTAAAAGTGTGTTTTTGAATGGTATAATTGAGTAGGAAGTGTATGTTTTATAACCTTTAGAATTTGAACATGATATTCTGCCTAACCATATTTATTTGTTGCAAAAAGCTCTCTATGGACTCAAATAAGCACCAAGGGCTTGGTATGAGAAATTAAAGAACTTTTTCTTAGATCATGGTTATATCATGGGCAAAGTGGATTCTACCTTATTTCTAAAACACACTTCTAACAATTTTCTTATCATACAAATATATGTTGATGATATCATTTTTGGAAGAACTAACCTTGATCTTTGCAAAGAATTTAGTGATCTTATGCAAAGTGAATTCTAGATGAGTATGATGGGTGAACTCACATTGTTCCTCAGCTTTCAGATCAAGCAAACAAAATCTGGGAACTTCATCAACCAAGGCAAGTACACAAGTGAACTACTCAAGCACTTTGGGATGGAGAACACCAAGCCAATGGACACACCCATGTCAAACACCACCAAACTTGATCAAGATGAAGAAGGTGAGAAGGTAGATGAGAATCCCTATAGAGTTATGATTGAAAGTTTACTTTACTTAACTGCCTCTAGACCTGATATAATGTTTAGGGTTGAGTTGTGTGCTTGATTTCAATCAAATCCTAAGAAATCACATCTTATACATGTTATGAGGATTCTAAGGTAATTAGCTAAAACCCCAAACTTTGGACTATGGCATCCCAAGTCAAAGGATATTACTCTTATTGCTTATAGTGATGTGGATTATGTAGTGTGCTTGAGTGATAGAAAGTGCACAAGTGGCACTTGTTTCCTCCTAGGACCATGCTTGGTGTCTTGGTTCTCCAAGAAACAGAGCACAGTAGCATTATTAACCACTAAGGCTGATTACATTACAGCCGAGAGTTGTTGTGCCCATGTCCTATGGATGAAGAAAATGCTCCAAGACTTTAACATTCATTTTGATGCTTCTCCTATCTATTGTCATAATACGAATGCAATTAACTTATACAATCTATCTTGCATAGTAGAGCTAAACATATAGAGGTTCGTCATCATTTTCTCCATGATCACATTGCCAAGAAGGATATCTATAACATGCATGTGGATACAAAAAATCAGTTGGCAGACATTTTAACTAAACCTCTAGCTAGAGAGAAATTTAACTTTATTAGATTAAAATTGCTTATAACTGCTTTGAATGAATCTAATATGCCTTCTAGCTAGTTGCTATCTATCCTATATGTCGTGTCTCTATTTGGATCATTTTTTTTGCTTGCTATTATGCTAAAAATCCATTTTTCATGATCATTTTGTCTGGGGTTTCTCTTTTTTTGGGTATATTTCACAAACGCATGCTTTATCGCAAAATAGTACCCCAATGATGAGTGATATGTTCCTAAGTATGTTCAATATACATAATGGACTTCAAAAATAAATTTAATTAGCACTCTAATGGCTAGAAATTATGTTTGATGGTTTTAGGTCAGGTTGACAATCGGTCGAGTTGCCAACTCGACCGATCAATGGCCAAGATATTTTTTAAAAAGCCAATCTGTCAAGTTTTTTAGTTCACAGAATGCGACCAATGGTGGGGCTGGAGCATCCTTAAGTTGGGTTTGATCGACTATTCTCCCTCTCAGCTAGAGAAAAGTCGACCGATTCCACCTCCCTCAGCCCTAAGCTCTCCACCCTTGCCCTTCCCTTCCCGACTATCATAGATGTTAGAGTCACTTGAGTATTAGGAGCGGTTCATGAATTCTATGTGAACTTGCATTAACATTACGACACCCTTGTACCCCCTCTGAATACTCAAGTGAACCTAACATCTATGATAGTCGGGAAGAAATTCGAGGTCTCGGAGGATACCCTGAACATCTTTTTCTCAGGTACCAATGAGACTAACACCTGGCGTAAGGATTACGGTGAGTATTTTGAGCTTCTTGACCCTAAGGCTTTCTACAAGCAATGCAATCTCACTCTTCCTAACATCCATCATTACTTGAAGAAACCTCAATTCACCTATAAGAAGAAAAGCACCCTTCCCTCCTCTGCCTTGGATCTCAAGAGGCGCATCGTTGCCCTAGTGGTTAACTACAACATCCATTCGAAGAAAAATCAAATGGACATTGCAGAGAACACTGAGATGATCATGTACTACCTCTTAGATAATGTCAGAGTCAAGTGGTCTAGATACATCCTCCACCATATGACTTGCTTCGACTCAGGAAAGAATACATGTGGCACCCATTCTCACTACCCTACCTTGATATGTGGTCTTTTTCAGTTTTCCACTGAGAAATCTCTCTTCCATGACTTTCATTATAGACCTCCCCAGAAGGGAATATGTATCAGTGAGACCACCATTCAGAAGTTTGTGCCTATCCTTTCCTCTACCACACTCGATGCCTATGCTTCTACTTCTGCACCTACATCTACCTCTACCTGAGCACATCCACCTCCTCAGCCTACCCGACCTACATGTGTGTCGTTTCATGTGTCAAATGAAGCCCTCATGAGTTACATGATACATAAACAAACATACAACCTCTAGGTCCAGGAGCACCTGCATCAGGACTTATGTTCAATCATGTCCAACATGAACATGTCTTGTTCACATCCCTACCCAACCTACCAACCCTACTCCGAAAGTGATCATGCATCCTATGCAAACAATCACTTTTACCCAGCCCCTTCACCTGCACCTTCTGCTACTCCCACACCCTCTGTTGCTAATGGGCCTGCTCTTGTTTTCCTACCTCTAACTGCTGTCCCCTTGGCCACTCTGCTTGCTAGCCTTGGAAATTCTTCTCCTTCCTTCCCATAGGACAAGGAGCTCTATGCTCTTGGAATGTCTTGGGACGAGCAGAATGCTCATTGGCCCGATCGCCGCTTCGGTCCCTCTGTTGATGAGGAGATGCTGGACTAGGATGATGAGGAGGTTGTTGATGCTAATGAGGTTGCTGATGAGGATGAGTATGATGGTACTGCATCTAACAATGGTGATGGATTTGATGGTTTTGCTGGTGACTTTGGTGATGAAGGCGATGTTGTTGCAACTTCAGACGGAGATGATGACTACGACCCTGATATTGAGGACAATGATGTTGTTGATATAGATAGCTTAGATGTGTAGGTGTTGTTAGTTTTAGTCTTATTTACTGATCATATGTATCTTTATAGGCTATTTTGTATTACAAACAAATGGGCACATGATCTGAGCTATACTATTTTATCATCTTAGTTTTTCATCACTTTTTCTTGTAGTTTCTCTATGAGAACTTGCATTCTGGGTTGTAATCTATATTCTATGCACTCTTACTCTTTGATATATTATATCTTATAAGTTGGTGCCATGTTTCACCAGATTTTGATTATGACTTAGCTTGTTTGTTTCTTTCATCTCTATTTGGTGTATCTGTGTATGTTTTTTAGATTGCTTGTTTTGGATATATGCTTGGTTGTGCTTGAATAAGACATGTTTTTCTTCTCTTCTACCCCCCTTCCTTTTTGATAATGTCAAAAGAGGTAGAAGAATTTCAATGTCTTGAAGCTCAACCATATTGCTTTTATTTTCCTATGTGATGCTTTTCTCATTCATTATATGCTTTATCATGTGACTTGCTAAATGACCATATAGTACATGTATGTTATATTGCTTTGTGTAGATAGACTAACTATGCAGTTTAAAGTAAGCATAGATTCAAGGGGAGCAAATCACATTGTTAAATCTTGAATCCCCTTACAATCCACAAGGCAAAGGTATAATTTCAATATCCTTTTCAATATGATTGAGGAATGGTTTGTCATTGTCAAAAAGGGGCAGCATGTTGACCTAAAGGTTATACATTGTCCATATTTATATTATGACTCAACCATTCCATTCCTATGTATGTAATATGTTTGTTCAAGATTGATTTCAGGCTTTAGGTACATCAAAAGGATCAAGTTACACAAGCCCTAGCTTGTCCAAGTTCAAGTCAAATGCAATGCAAGTGCGCCAATTAGGAAATCACTTCAAACGACCTTATAAGAATTTTATAATCACTTGTATTGATGATATGACTTGTAACTAAGATGAGAAAAATATGTGGGACACTTAATACCAAGGTTTAATCACCCAAAAGTCAATTTAGAAAATTGATCATAGGTTGTTCATTGGTCGAGTTAGAAACTTAATCGATCCTATGATGGATTTTTTGAAGATAACCCATCGGTCGAGTTGTACATTCATAAAACTCGATTGACCAACTCACTGAGCAAACTCAGTTTTAGCTCATCGGTCAAGTTCCCTAGAACAAACTCGACCGATAGTTTGAAAATTGGCTTTGTCTTTTAGTTGATCAGTTGAGTTACCTTTATTGAAACCCAGTCAAATGCACTGTACAGAAAATGTAGAAAAAGTGATTATAACGGTTGGTGACTTGTTTTGGGTGAAAATAGATATGTTTCCTTGTGGAAAATGGCTATATTTTGACCCCAAATGTTCCCCAACTCAAGGGAGCACCCCTAGCTATAAAAAGGACCCCTTGGAATTCATTCCAAGTTTACTCATTCAAGATATTCAAGGTCCTTGCTATAGTTGAGTGTGCTACTACTCCTTGAGCCCCTTTCTCTCTCTATTTTACACTTCATTTAGTGATTGTGAGTAAGTTAGGCATATTGTAAGAGAGATCCACCCTTGTACATGTAAAGCTCTCATCTTATACTACTTTTCTATCCCCTTCCTACATAAAGAAAAGGTGAAGCAAGCTCCATCGAGTGAAGAAGAAGTTGTAGTTGGTCCTCTTGAAGGTTGATGACGAGGTGGTGATCTTCTCCAGGTGAAGGAGAAGACAAAGGCTGAAGGTCCAAGAGGAGAGGCAAAGTCCTTCAAGGCAGAAGACATGAGCTTGAGTGGGTAAGACCTTGGTGAAGGCTAAAGACTCTTCCTAATTGGGTAAGTCCTTGGTAAGGTGGAAACTCCTTATGGTTGGATGGGTAAGTCCTTTGGTAGTCTTGTGTTATAAATCATATTGGTGATAATATACAGAAAATCACTTGCAAAGTCCTAGAGGTTGACCTCTCTAGGTAGTGGACTAACTCACTTCTAGTTTGTAGTGTGGAACCACTCTACATCCCTTTGTCAAGTTCTTGCTATCAATCTCTCTCATCCTTTCTATGCTTGTTAGATATGAATTCAAATTGCACTTAAGGTATTGCTTTAAACTTGATATAATTTGAAGGTTTAATCTATTTTGTGAGAAATTTTGTAGCTCTATTCACCCCCTCCCTCTAGAGCCCTTAGATCCAATAGAGGTGAGCAGCATAAAGGCTCACTGCACATTTAGAGTCTTGAAAGGACTGGCACAAGCAGAGAAAATGAACACCAGTGCCTAAAAGATCCACATCAAACAAGGAAAAATGCAGTCGTCTAATTAGTTTAAGAAAGGGAAGGAGATAAGAAAAGGTGTGTGACACTAGTATCACATGCAATTTTAGACATATACCTCACATTAGCTTAATGATGCATATTTTAGGGTTCATAACCATAAACTTTCTTTCCTACATATAGGGGTTCTAAGAATTTCTAAAAGAGACCAAAATTGGTAGGCTGACCAAGTTATTTTCTTCATCCAAGAGTCACCATTATTTTTACTTGTCTTTTAGGATAAACATGTATTTGATCCTCCAAAACTTTTTACAAACATTTGGATCTTATAAATTGGAGGAAATCATGATGTACATGGGTTCATGTAATTATTTAGATCAAATTAATCTCATTAATAGTGCTAGTTTCACTTCAACCCCTTATGCATCCCTAATTTTCTAGTTAGGGTTATATTCAACAAAATTAAATTACAACCAAATTTAAAATGTGAAATTATCTCTAAATTTAGTGGGGACATTATAACGATCTCGTGGTAACATAAGGGTATTTGGAAGCGAAATCTACAAAAATTAGGGTTTCTAATTAGGGATTTCTTTATAATATTTACATTTTGGGGTGTTATAGATACTTTGTGGTTGATTTCAAGTTTCAAATGCTTATGTTCATTATCTTATCTAGGCTTCTTGGTATCTACTTAGAATTAGCATTGTTATCATACTTCATTGTTCTTTATTATTATGTATTTTTCATTCTTGTGTCTCTTTTCTTATTATCAAACTCGACAATCACCCATTAAGGTTAAGTTCATCATATTTAACATTCTTTTTAGGTAATTTCTCTTCTCATTAGATATTTTTATATAGTTATTCTTCTATTAAGCATATTAGTTCATATGATATTGGAACTCATTCAATCAATGAAAACTTATGTGCACATATATGCTCTCTTCCTCCAAATACCAACCTTTGGCTTTATATAGCTTCACAACAAACTCGTACTTACATGGGTATATTCCAGATACTATTACTTTTCTTATGAATCATCATCATCCTAGATTTTGTCTATGGTTGAAAATGTTCTTACTGAAGAGGCCTTTCTCTTGAAACATACGATGTATACATGTGTCATCCTCTAATCATATAAATATATTAGGATAACATCTTATACAATCATCAAGTCATCACTTATTATTGTTACTTCATTGCATCAACCTAAATGGATTTATGATTAATGTGGAAAATTCTTATAGTTTCCCATCTTTATGTCATTCAACCTAAATTTCCATCATACATATTTGGCATGAAATTAATTTTTTTTCATATTTACTTCTATTCATCAATAGTAGTTACACTATTTGCATCCATAGATATCATTTTTTAACTTCCCTAATCTCCTAATTGTATCATGAGTATTTACTTAGACTCTTGAATAACACACATTGATTGGTCTGGATTATGTCGAGTTCCACTCTTCTCATTTGTCATTCTACCACTTTATCATCTCAAATCATACTCATCATTTAAGTTCTCCTCTTTTTATATGTATTTACAGTTAGATCTTTCATATAACATATATTCACCATGAATTGTCTAGTACATATATGTACATTCTATATACTACTTCAAGGTTACCCTAGTTGTTGCACATAACTACAACTCCATAGACAGAGTCACCCTCCTAAACGTCATCATTCTCTAGAGTCTCAGCTCCCAACACTAGATTATATCCATATAAGGTGTACTTCTAGGTTTCGGGAACCCCTTTTTGTAATAATCACATTTAGATTAAGCATCATCGTGAGATGACTTTTCCTTTAATCAACAAACACTTCAATTTTGGTTATATACATAGTTTTTGTTCAGCATATTCATGCTTAGTATGGATTTTGGATTTCTCATCAACTTTTATCTCATTCATTTCATCATTGATTCTTATCTTATTACACTCCATGGTTGTTTTCCAATTGATTACATTAGTAGAGTACTCAGAAGGAGAACACTAAAGAGTTCCTCACTGAGTTTCCCTTAATACTTGGATACCTTACTAGGACATCCAAACACTTACAAGTAACATGCATCAAGTCTATGTCATGATCCTCATTTTAGTTATCATTTATATTGCTAATGCATATTGTCCCTGTAGACTTGGCTAACTTATGTTCTAATACTAAACTTGTGAGCAGCCATCAACACAATATAACCCAAACCAATTATTAGGACAAACCCCATACAACACCCAACTTAAACTAAGAACCTCAAAGATCAATATGAATACTTTGAATATCCACATAAAGATCTCTCACTACAAGTGAGCATCGTAAAACCTTATATGACGTCTTATGACAGTGTGTTACTTTACATATGTAGCATTTTATGAGTACAAATGACAGAGAAAAAACTAAAACATATTTATTAATCTAGACAATTATGATCACAAGGATGTCCATATTCATGAAACTTTATAGCATAAGATGGTAACCCAGTCTACAATTGTAATAGTAAAGAACTACCAAAATAAACAACCTATCATATACTCAGGGAAGTGAGAGTATACAGTTCTCTGAGACTTAACTATATTTTTCTTGGTAAATCTTGATTAACAAGTCCTTTTTGTTGAACTAGCATACCTAAAATATGTGTACACCGCAAGGGTGAGATCCATGTCCCAATGAAATGATATAAAAAAAGATACCATACTTAGTTCTCACAAACATATTATGATCAAATTAGTTTAATCCTGGTTAAAAAACACATAATAACCTCTACAAAGGATAAGGCTAAAAATAATTTAGTATAAGAGTGTGTAAGTGTTACTTGCAAGTATAAAAGAGCAATAAAAGCATGCAAGTGATTTGACTCTTTATTTGTGTAATTGGGTCATGTCACCCATCACAAGGGCACAAAACCTCATCTTATATATTGGCAAACCAAGAAACATACATTACAACTCTATCTCATAATCCCAACAAACCATGCATTATCGACACAACACTATCTTCATATGTTAATGAAGCATTCATTGTACATCACATCACTCTCTTTTAATTCCAACAAAACGTACAGTGTACATCAAAAAACTGGCTTTGGATGCTAATGAGTGATGCATTATACATCACAATACTACTTCTACACGTCAACAAACCATGCATTATATATTTGTGTATACTCACAAGTATATGACACTGAGCACCTTCCCAAAAACCTCAATATATAAGGATACCCATTTAACTATTCTCTCATTGAATATAAGGATAGTTCTATAGTCATAGGGCACAACCAGATTAGTGTTACACTTGATTAAATTAAAGCAACTAATCATATTTCAATTCTGTCAATCAAGTTATATTTAAGGTGTAGATATGTGGTTGTGATATTAACTAAATATGACAATTAATGTTATAAGATATAAATGTATCATGTCATTTGTAAAGTTACCAAATCAACGTGTAATCGATCATTCTTGGTCACACCAAGGCCGAGTTCATCATATCAAAGCCCAATTCACCATTAAAGGACATATCATGAAGAATCCTACATAAGAATCTCACATCCCCTTGTAATTATGAATTTATGTCCATATAAAAACAACATTATACTATGCCAAATTTCAGATTAAAACTCACAAGTATGTGAAGGTTGCACAAAATACAAGATTGGACATAAAAGGACCATTTCTAAGGATAAATGGGATACATTTAGATATAAATTCTAATCCCAAAAAATTCACAATGGTATATCAGTCAGTAAATCATTGTAACTTTTCTTAGAATCACATTTTTTGTTTCTCACCAATATTTTTAAAGGCCATCAAAAAATCATTTTTAGGGTATATTTTTACACATTTTGGAAAAAATCATTGTAACTTTATCACTATATCAATAAAATGGTATAGAAAGATCATTTTATGGTATATAATAACCACTATTACATAGAGAATTTTATCTTGAAAAATATCCAGAAGTATAATAGTTAGGGAAATTCCTTATTTTTATCTTATAAATACTCCCAACCTATAAAAATTTATATAGAGTTTGTCCACCATTGACACGGTTTTAAAATATCTCAAGAGACCATTTTAGGGCATTTTTAAATACATTTGAAAATTTCAACTCATTCATAAATAAGAGGGTATGAGGTAAACATTAGGTTTCACTTCAATAAGGTTAGTGGAATCATTCTGTTTCTTCATACTAACACATGAGATAAAAATAGCCCACAAAAGTCCACTTTTAAGCATATAACATGAGACTAGGGAAAGATTAGAGTTTGCATGCATTAAGTAGGCAAAAGATGCTCGTAGAAGTTATATCATTCATAATAGATATAAAATAATGCATGCGCAAGTAATAAATCCATAATATAGAATCATATACATGTCCAAACATGTCGCTCGAGCTCCATGAAAACACCTTCCACCAAGATCCATGGCCAAACTAAGGCACAAAGACAAGAAATGAAGATTCATAGCTATTTGAAGCAAGAAACACCATTGGTGACCATGGAGATTGGCCAACCTAAAAGAAGAGGTGAGCAATGTAAATGAAAGAGAGTTTATAAGATACATCCTATACTTTTAGGGTTAGAATTAAGATACCAAACATGGAAACACCTTAGAAAATCTTGATCAACAACAAGCATCAACATGCAAACATAGATCCTACTCAAAGAACCGTATCTAGAACCAAGGATGGATTGTTAATTTGATAGACTATAGCACAAGATTTTTATTTATTGAATAAATCCCCAAACTTTTACCTAATCTAACATGCAACAATCACCACATGAAAGCAGATGAATATTATCACAATATAAATTTAGGATCAAACCCAAAGGAGAACCTTTTTTAGAGCAATTTAGACTTTTAGCCTAACTAAGAAAGTTATTAAGAAGGATAGATAGATGATTCTTGGTTGATCAACTCAATTATCAAAGTAAGGAATAGAACCATACTATGAAAGATATAATCTTTAGGATAATGGTTTCACTTCCACCGCCTATGTAACAAATTTAGTCATCATAACTTGCTCAATTATGGCTATTTATATTAGGATCATATGAGTTTTCATACTTTGGAATGAAAATTGCACAAGTTATGTTTTTCCCATGGACTCAAGGTCTCGTCATCCAAATATCATTAACTACTAATCCTAGAGAATATATTGTGTGGCCTCATTTGGGGTTCGACACATCCAATGGATTATAATATAATCTTACATGATGCGATATATATGTGCATGATTATATTAAACACGTAAAGTGACTGATCACATATAAGAACAAGCAACAAACAGTTGGATATAAATACATTATCCATGAAGAGACAACTATGATAACAATTAGAAAGAAATATTTGTGGTGGGTCTAATTCATGCATCCCAATAAATTATCTACTCCCTACTCATTTTCAAGATATATTATATAATAGATAAAGACAGGTTCATTGAGAAAGTAGAGGCATACATGAGGATGTTACTACTATCATTACAACTCTCAAATAGTAGTTGTAGTCTCTAGTCTCAATATCTGGCAGAGCGAATCTTTACATCAAGCTATAAACTTTCATATTAGTCCTCCCTTGGTGATGGATAGGGTTTTGGATGGGAGATATAGGTCATAGATGTCTTCCCTATAAGTTTGTAAAGTATATATATAATAAGTCTCAAGGTTTCAAGTCAATATGAATTAATCCAAAGGTTGTGGGTAGTTTATTGTAGATTTTTAGAGTTGATAAGTTGATCGTCTATAAGTGGTTAATAAAAATATATGTTTTGTATATAATTGAATTACAAATACAACTCAACTTGAATAATTCAAGTTTGAGTTTGGATGTGGAATCTATAGCCATTTAGTATAGGTTATGCTTTCAAATTGGACAACTCATGGAATGAGTCATGTGACTAAACTTTGCTCAGGGAAGATTTTTTGCAATTGAGTCAAGTAACTTATTTGTGAGATCATTGACTCATAAGGCATAAAAGCTAATGTATCAGACTATGATCAGATTATCAAATCTGTCGAATGACTTATCAAATAAGTTGATCAATTCATCTGCATTATGAAGATCTCCTTCAGCCTCAGCGCACTCGACTGACTCAATCGACTGACTTGTATCATACACATACTTTCTTTTTTGATAATAAAACATTTCATTTAATAGATTTTGAATCATCTAATTAGGAGTGCGTGCAAAAGTTATGGCCAATTTATTAACCATTTATATTTTAATGATCCTCACCTTAATTGTTGGAGTTGGGGAGTGAGGATATGCAATTTTGGTCATTTTTCTGGTAATTTCTTGAATGGATAATTATTTCTCTCTTCTTATTGCATAAACCTAAAAATAAATGCCAAAAATATTTTAAATACAAAAAATTACATAAACTACTAAAAATCTAATACAAGTGAAATATGAAGTCACAATAGAAGCACGCAAAACTAATTATAAAATGCAACTAGAAATATGATGAATAGACATTCATCAAGTACCAAGGCTATTAAGATTTCAAACTTAGAATATCGTATAGGATCCAAGTATGCATCGGACTTTATGAAGAGGGTTATATATAGGAAAAAAAGTCATATGACTAAAACTCCCCCACTTCACATGATTTATCAAGGGGTAGAATAGTCAAGGTTACTGATGATATATATCCCACGAGTTATAGAAGTGCATGTTCCAAATCCTAGATATTGAAGTTAAATATCTAGGGTCAACATCTCAAAAGGTATTATGGCATATGGTTGGAACTATCAATGCCAAATGGGTCAAAGTATTGAAGGTCAGAAATAAAGGCTTTGGAGATAGGCACATGAACACCTATAATACACCCTTGTACACCATCCAATCAAAGTCCAAATTGACTAACGTACACCTAGATACCTATTCGCTAAGGGACCCTTTATAACAAAAATAAAGAGGTTACGTAGGGATGATACATATCAAGGCACAAGGCTATGTATAAAAAGGTTACTCATCCAAGTACATATTTGGCTAGGCTTAGGTTAGAAACCTTAGAATGGAACTCCATACAAACCAAGTCCAAATTCCATCAGATCAAGCTAGAATATGAAGGAAAACATGGAATTACATAAGAAACACCTAGATTTTCAATTGTACCCTCAAATAATATGAAATTGCATAGTGGCCCACAAATCTACATAAAAATGGGAAATTAGGGTGCAATTGAAGTTAAATCTTAGGTATCTTTTAACCAATTTCTTTCAATGATTATATCAAGCATGAATATGAAGGAAGCATAATGTAGATATTTTGAATACAATTTGCAATTCAACCTCATCTCATTAAGGATTTACAATTTAATATATAGCCTATAAGGAAACTTTAAGTTAGGGAAAACAAAGTGTCATTTGCTTCAATTTAGATACTCTGCTTAATCAACTGATCTCAAAACTTAACCAAGCATTCAATTAAAGAACTCAAGAAATATTATTCTATAACTATGGTTGATCTAAGTTCAAGAAATATTATTCTATAACTATGGTTGATCTAAGTTCATATTATCATAGTATTCTTCTAATCTACATATACTTTAAAAAGTTCCCTAGCTATATCCATTGCACTATCGTTGCCATGTCAACTTTAGGGATGGTTCCTTTCTAACCAATAGGGGGCATGCTTAGGAAAAAATTTCTATCCACTTGTTCAAACATCATGAGTGTTCCTCTTTTCATATGCACATCCATAATAAATAAAATTGATTAGGTAGCCTTAGAGGCAAGAAGAAAAAATGATCTAGCTATAGTTGTATATTAGTTACTCGATTCCCTAAATCTATGTTCTATTACCAAGAATTTAGATGTCAAACCCCTTCATGCATTAGTAAGACATAGAGGAACATACTTGTAAGATGAAATCACTTTGAATATACAAGTAATGCACAAAAACGTATACCTTCATTGATTCCTCTAACTTTATCTAAATAAATGTTAACAAGTTTGTTGTTTAAAACCTACTAACATTGAAATCTTAGTTCTTCATGCATACAATTGTAGAACTAACTATTCTTGGAGTTTTTGTGTTGCAAAAACACAAAGAGTATCAAAAAATATTTCAATATTAAGTACACCATATCTCTCAATCATATCCTAGGACCACTTATCTATTTCTATAAATGAGCTAAAAGCAACTACATACATCTCTTGGAAGGATGAGACTACTTATGATCTTGTAAGTGATCCTCTTAGAATAAATAGTGCTATGTGAGAGAAAATTAGTAGAGTTTGATCTACATTCTAAATTTGAAACACCACTAATAACAAGTATACTAATCAAATAATCAAAGACGGTTTAGAATTGAAGTTGCAAATAAGATAAGTAGAGTAAAGTGATATAGTAAGGAAACGGGAATGTATTTTAGGACTCACAAATCATATTTCTAGCAATACACACTTCTGATGAGGATAAGTACAGATATATTAAAATGTAAAATAAGCTTCACTCCTTGGATAATACATGAATCATATTCTTAATGTTATTTACTTGAACTAACATGATTTAAATGTTTCCATGCAAAAGTCTCTATAGACCTATCATACAAGTCTTAACATAAAATAAGGGGACCTCTACTACTAGACTAGGTTGCTAGTCTACCATGGTGCTTGCCATATCTAGCCTTTATGGTTAACTCAGAATTATAAATAAGTATGAGGAGGCTCTTACTAACCCAATCAAGTGAGGTATCAAAGGATCTTTGGTATAAACTCCCAGTCTATTAGTTCATTAAGGAATGACACACTACAAGTGTGCTAAAAAGAAGTATGTCATAGTCACAAATGATAATTAACCACAAGGGGGCCTTTTTGATCCCCATTAGTTTAGTGTAACTTACAATTCATATGGATCCTTTGTGTAGGGTTGGACTCACACACCACTATATATAGTTGGTGATATTCCATGTTATTTCATTTTGATCTTGAATTAATCCATAAAATGTTTTATAATATGTTCCATCCATCATAGTAAAGGCATTGCTAGCGGAATCTATGGTATTCATGGCACCTAAAATCTGTATAAAATATTTTCATTATCATTTACTTACTCTAATTATATATTATATTTGTATTATATTATATAAATTCATTAATTTTCTCATTTGATTTACCTCAAATTTGGAAATTGAAGTTAACTTGTTGTTTGCAATCAACATGTGATGTTCTTATGTTATCAAGGCAACCTCAACTATATTTGATATCTCCAATACTTTTCACTTTAAGCAAGCCAACATGTTAATACTGTAATGCATATGATCTCATACAAGCAAAAACTTAAGGTATGCAACATAGTCTAGCTTACACGCTTATTAAGTAGTAAACCTCACTAAAAAAGGTAGTAAAAGCAATTACATGTGAGGGTTCCATGTATAAAAATGTATAAATTATTTTCATTTTGATTTGTTCTAAATGTTTCACTCACATTGTAGACCTATGGGACAAAACCTTCCTTCTATAATTAGTATCTTGGAGAAGAAATGGCTTCTCATGTGGAATGATGATCAAACCTAGCCACAGACACAAAGTTGACAATAATGGTTATGATGAGATGGGTGTGGGAGGAACAAACATTGCATGCAAGGTAGAAGAAGGGAAAATGTGGTTAACTCACTCCATTAGATCTGAGTTCCATTAGTATCTTGTCAAATTATATTAGGATGTTACAATATGATATTTTTCATATTTCAAATTTGATATTTTTTATTCATTGTATTTGGATATAAAAATGCATTATCTACTTCACTTGATCCATTTATAGTCTTACCAATGACCTAGTCTAATAGCATCGGACTTAAAAAACAACTAGTTCAGATAATTGTCATCTACTACCATGGTTAATGTCAACATGGTTCAGTATCTAGTGGTTGATTCTCGGTCATTATTCCAATCAAAGTGGTAAATGACTATTATTGTCTATCCGTGGGATGTACCCAAGTTCTTATAGACATAGAACCCTAACCTGATGTTTCAAAACACTTTTCTAAGTTTCAGATCATCAACAATCAAAACAACAACTAGTCTGAATTGGAATTCGTCATTTCCTCATATACTTATCATATGATTCATAAAATGGATTAATGTAGGTCATGGATTTGTCGTATCCATATTTCTTCCATAAAGTTCTGGGTAAACCGTTTCATGATGGTGTTAATCAAGGATGACTTGGAGTATTGTTTCACATTCATGCATTCACTCTTTTGTTTCAAATCACACCAAATGGCCCACTTGGCTGCGGAAAAGGGTAAAATGAGCTAGGTTTGATGTTTCCTAGCTCACTGGGTTGCGGTAAGATTTTGGAGTGTTTTTACACACTCATCTTTTCTTTATTTGAATGCTTTTAAACATGAGCATCCTTTTATTTTGTTTTTGCTTTTCTTTTTCTTTTCTTTTTCAGATCAAAGAGGGGTCAATGGTATGATTCTCCACATAAGACATCCAGCATGAAAATTAATCCAATACTTCATCCGAGATATCACACCACATGAATGAATAAGATGAAATTGATATATCAATCAAGTGATTCCACAAACACTAAGTGTTCAAAGTGAAATTAGCAAATTTCAGATTTCTCTGAAGAATGAGGTTGTTGGTACGGAATGGAGAGAAAGTGGTGCGTTTGTGGATGGAAATTGGTGGAATCTGGAGATTAAGGTAGAACTTTTAGAATATCATGATAATTATTTGGCTTATGGATCCTAAGGTTACAAGCTAAGCATAGATAGAGTTATTACATACACTAGCCAAGATATATATTCAGTCAAATGTGTGTTTCTTACCAAAAATTGTATATGTAGATATACATGTATCAGTTCAATCAATTCTATCAATCTAGCAATATTACTATTGTAACCAATGGATCATTATTTTTAGTAAAAGAAATCATGATGTGGTATTGATTTTATTTTTTATTGCAAAGGTGCAACTACCTCAGTTTGACTTGGAATATACTCAGTTCCATCACCGTTGTAATCATTCTATTCTAGAAACATTGACATGTTTATCATGTTCTCGATCTTTCATGTATGTTTTATGCTCATTTTAGTTCTCTTAGGATCATATGCACTTTGGACATGTAGTTGGGCTTAATTCTTTTTAGTCAACCACAAGGGAACAAGGGGATAAATATATAATTTCTAACTTTTCAAAATTAATATATTATTAATATTTTATGGATGATAAACAAGACTAAGGCTGGGAAGAAACCAAACTTGACCAGCAATCGAAATCAAACTTTGCAGACTACTTAGTCTAATTGAATTGATTCAACCACCCCAATCTAACATGGAATCGAGTTTATTCAAACATCGGTCAATTTAGGATAAACATTACCAATCATACAAGGTTACAGATTTAATATACTTCCAAGACATAATGAACCCTCAAGTGACACATGAATATGATGATGATACCTCATTTTGCATCATAGTCAAATAATGCACAAACCCTATCCCTAATTTGGCATTGATGACTACTAGTCAGGGTTTAAATAGAAATTGACTCCACTTACATGCATAACATGTCCAGTTGACTGTTATATGAGTATATAACATGATATAAGAGCTTCCCTTAACTTCAAGTAATGTAACTTGTTCTTTACAATTGTTAATGCGATAATTACTCGAAGTACCTAATATTGTAAATTACATGATCTTTTAGCTCAAATCTAAGATTGAATTTCATATTTAAATTCCTCACACTCAAATTAGTAAGCATGTCAAATTTCTTTGGATTTAGATAACCCTAGCTATGCCAATGAATTCCAAGAAGTAAAGAATAGAAAAATCATATCATTCAATCTAAAGTTACCTAATCATCTAGTTTATGTAGCCGATTATTGTTATTTTCCCAATGTTACACCTTCACATGTGTGTTATCCCCTGACTTAATCTAGGGATCTTTTGGAGTCATCCGAAGGAGGACCTCTTCTCCTACCTCCCATTTTTCTCGCATCGATGGGGAAGCAAAACCCCCCAATGTTTCAGCCCCTTGATCTCTCATTCACCTCGATGGTTCCCACTTTTCACGCCACCAATAGCTTGAGGAGGTAGTTCTGATCTCAGCGAGCCCCATCTTTACTCACATACCTCCCACATCAGAAACACCCAAATCCGCTCTTCTTCTGTTAGCGCAACTGCCTTCCCCAGGCTACCAAACTCCATCGGACCCACTCCAAGCAGTATAGAAAGACACACCGGCCCCAGAGAGACACCCCTCCACTGCCAATTATACACAAAGGCCATCCGAGGTGATGCCACCAGATCTGACATCCTTCTCTGATGATGGTGAGCTCAGACCAACATCTCGAGCAACTTCGTTTCAATAAAATCTCTAGTAAGATTCCTAGAATCTAGATCTTCCATTTTCCAGTCTTTCCAAGTAGGCGATGTAGCCCAGAAAGGACCCTAGCAGCCAGCTTCCTCGATGGAGTTGACTCAGTTGAGACCCTTTTCCTGTAGGAAAAGAGAATGTCAGTTTCCAACTTAAACTTTGGGATCTGGAGTTAGCTTAGGGACCCATTTCATCTTTGGGTTGGTCTCCTTGGGCTTGTAAGGACAATAAGTAGAGTAATAATCATCACATTTTCAATAAGAACAACCCATAGGATTCTTAGTGCAGGAAGACCCTCCTACAAAGAAAAAGGTCTCCTTGCTCTTTTTGTTACCTTTGGCTTTCCTCTTGCCCTTTGATGCTCCCCCAACAAATCCGGAACCACTAGTACCACTTTGTTTGGTATAATGGTCAAGGATTTCATTTACGGAGTTCTTCCCTTTAAGGAATTTCTATAGGGATGCTCTCAATCTATGGTTATTATCATTTAAAGAAATAATGGTAGAAGATAAACTAGATATGCCATCCCTATCATGCACAAGATCAACCTCAAGACATAAAGATTTAGTTAAATGTGAATCCTTTTCAAGAGAGATAGATGCAACATTAACACTAGGCAATAAAGGTCTAGATGGTAGATGATTTACTTGACCAAGTAACCTAGCATTTGGATTTCTTTTATATAGTCATATCTCCCTTCTTTATGAGCATCAATAAGGAGTTTAAATTCAGTATTTTTAGTTTTAAGCAATTCAAGCTCTTTAAGGCAATTTTGGTTTTCTTCCTTAAGATTCTCAATGTTCTTAAGGCAGATACCATTCTCAACTTCAACCCCATTGTATTGTAGTTCAAGATCAAGGTATTTCCCTTGCAAATTATCATACTCTCAAGGTTGGTTTTCTCATTCAATTCAAGAATTTCAAGCTTAGCATAAAGATCATCTATAATTTTTCCTAACCATTTTATTTTAGATTTATATTTAGTAAAATATGAATGGGTAGAAATAAGCATGTCAATAACAACTTCCTTAGATAACTCATGTAAGCTTACCTCACTTACCTCACCAATGTCTTCACTAGTAGAGGCCATGAGTGCAAGGTGGCACTCTCCATCTTCTTCGGAGCTTGAACTGCTTGAAGATGAAGCTTCCCAAGCTACATGAGTTGCATTCTTATGTCTCTTCTCCTTCTTGTCCTTCCTCTTGTATTTTCTCTCCTTCTTGTATTCCTCTTCCTTCTTTGAGCTACCCTTGTGGTGTGACTTTCTTGACTTGGGGCATTCACTCTTGTAGTGCCCCTTTTGACCACACTTGTAGCATCTCGAAGTAGAAGAGGAGGGGGCTTGCTTTCCCTTGAAGTGTTTCCCCTTGATGTAGTTGGCTTCATGCTCACTAGGGCCTTCATCTTCACTAGAGTAGGAGGGATAAGTTTGGCAGGCAAGTTGTTGTTGAAGTATGACAACCTCCACTTGTGCTTTGAAAATTCTATCTTTGATCTTCTTAGCTTGCTTCTTTTCTTGCTTGGCTTCTTCTTCTTGCTTGTCAAGTCTAAGATCATGAGCTTGAAGGTTACCAATAAGCTCTTCAGTTGGGATGTCACCAAGGCTCCTCACCTCTTTAATGGAGGTGACATTTGACTCCCATCTCTTTGGAAGAGTCCTCAAAATCTTGGAGTTGATTACACCTCTATCCAAAGTGTTGCCCAATGCAGCCAACCCATTGATGATGACATTGAGTATTGAGTACATCTCCACAATCCCATCTTTCTTACCCATCTTGAAGTTGTCTAGAAGACTGTTCAACTTGTAGATCTTTGCCTTCTTGACTTGCTTTATGCCTTCATAGGTGATTCACATCTTGTCCCAAATCTCATAGAAGGTGTCCCAAGATGAGATCTGGTTGAACTCCGTAGGGGTGAGGGTTGTGTAGAGGATGCTAATGCCTTTGGCATTGAGTTGGGATTCTTTGAGTGCAACTTCACTCCATGTTGCTACAGCTCCAATTGGCTCCTTGTAAGGTGTGACCATCACCTTCCACATGCCAAAGTTCATCCCTTGAATGTAGAACTGCATATGCCTCTTCCAATAGAGGAAGTCGGTGTCATCAAAGACTAGAGGACACATGGAGAAGCATCCCTCTAGGTTGAGAGAACCAAGTAGGTTTTCTCCCATGTTCTCATCATGTGGGAGAATGTCGGAAAAGATTCTTAGCTCTGATACCACTTGTTGGATCTAAGGGTTCTAGGGGGGGTGAATAGAGCTACAAAATTTCTCACAAAATAGATTAGACCTTCAAATTATATCAAGTTTAAAGAAATAGATTAAGTGCAATTTGAAGTCCTATCTAACAACCATAGAAATGATGAGAGAGATTGATCGCAAGCACTTGGCAAAGAGATGTAGATTGGTTCTACTCTAAAAACTAGAAGCGAGTCAGTCCACTACCTAGAGAGGTCAACCTCTAGGACTTTGTTAGTGCTTTTCTGTTAAAAATTTCTCTAGGACGATACGACCTCAGAGACCCAGTGCAAGCAATCTTTGGAGTCCAGGGATCTCCATCCCTGGGCTGCCGCCGAAGCTGTAGTAGGGGACACCACAGAAACTGCGTTCCGGAAAAACAATGATGAAAAGAAACGTTTTGAAAGCAAAACCGTGATGAAGAAACCATAATAAAAGGCTCGACAACCAGCCTCAACTAAGTCAACTCCATCGAGGAAGATGTTGCTACAGCTCCATTTGGCTCCTTGTAAGGTGTGACCATCACCTTCCACATGCCAAAGTTCATCCCTTGAATGTAGAACTGCATATGCCTCTTCCAATAGAGGAAGCTGGTGTCATCAAAGACTAGAGGACACATGGAGAAGCCTCCCTCTAGGTTGAGAGAACCAAGTAGGTTTTCTCCCATGTTCTCATCTCATGGGAGATTGTCGGAAAAGATTCTTAGTTCTGATACCATTTGTTGGATCTAAGGGTTCTAGGTGGGGGGTGAATAGAGCTACAAAATTTCTCACAAAATAGATTAGACCTTCAAATTATATCAAGTTTAAAGCAATAGATTAAGTGCAATTTGAAGTCCTATCTAACAAGCATGAAATGATGAGAGAGATTGATCGTAAGCACTTTGCAAAGGTATGTAGATTGGTTCTACTCTTAAAACTAGAAGCGAGTCAGTCCACTACCTAGAGAGGTCAACCTCTAGGACTTTGTTAGTGTTTTTCTCTTAAAAATTTCTCTAGGACGATACGACCTCAGAGACCCAGTGCAAGCAATCTTTGGAGTCCAGGGATCTCCATCCATGGGCTGCCGCCGAAGCTGTAGCAGGGGACACCACAGAAACTGCGTTCCGATCAAACAATGACGAAAAGAAACGTTTTGAAAGCAAAACTGTGATGAAGAAACCATAATAAAAGGCTCGACAACCAGCCTCAACTGAGTCAACTCCATCGAGGAACCAATCTACAAGGAGACCTTTTTCTTTGTAGGAGGGTCTTCCCCCACTAAGAATCCTATGGTTTGTTATTATTGAAAATGTGATGAATATTACTCTACTTATTGTCCTTACAAGCCCAAGGAGACCAACCCAAAGACGAAATGGGTCCCTAAGCTAACTCCAGATCCCAAAGTTTAAGTTGGAAACTGACATTCTCTTTTCCTACAGGAAAAGGGTAGATGGATTGTTGATAATGGTTGCACAAAGAACATGACGGGTGATATAAGCCATTTCAACAATTACACCAAAAAGAAAGAAGGATCGATCACCTTTGGGGACAACAAGAAAGGTAAAGTCAAAAGTGAGGGTGATGTAGGTGAATCCTTATGTTTCAAGAATGTTCTTTTTATGGATGGCCTACATCACAATTTAAATAGTGTTAGTTAACTACGTGATAATGGTTACCTTGTGCTTTTTACTTCCTTTGAATGTTTGATTTTTGATTCCCTCACCTACCAAGTTATATATAAGGGAACTAGAAGTTTAAATATGTTATTGTTCTTGACTCTATTAAGCATGTTGTTGGTAGATGCCTAGTAGTCAACTCGAATGATATTTCTCTATGGCACCACCAGCTTGGTCATGTAAATATGCATCAATTAAAGAAATTGAGCGAAAAGGACTTGGTCAAGGGACTTCCTAAATTGGATTTTGAAAAGGATGAGGAATGCCAACCTTGTACCCAAGGAAAGCAAACCAAGTCCTCCTTCAAATCCAAAGGAGTCCTTAGTACTAATAGAGCTCTTGAGCTTCTTCACGTTGATCTATTTGGACCAATGAGAACTCAATTGCTTCATGGTTCCAAGCATTGCCTTATTATTGTTGATGATTTTTATAGATATACTTGGACCTTCTTTCTCATTTCTAAAAGTGACACGCCTGATGTTTTCTTGAGATTTTGCAAATGATTTGAGAATGAAGCTTCTTGCCGCATTGTTTCCATCCATAGTAACCATGGGGGAGAATTTGAAAATGAGCTTTTTGAGGGTTTTTGTCAAGAATCGGGTTATGCACATAACTTATCTTCACCTCAAACACCTCAACAAAATGGGGTTCTAGAGAGGAAGAATAGGTCTTTATAGGAGATGGCTAGGACCATACTTCTAGAGTATGATACTCCTAAGAAATTTTGGGTTGAAGCTGTCAATACCTCATGTTTTGTGCAAAATTGAGTTTTTACTCATCCTTCGTTGAAGAAAACCCCCTATGAGCTATGGCATGGTAGGAAGCCTTCTATCGAGAATTTCCATGTTTTTGGATGTCCTTGTTTTGTTTTGAATATGAAATATTCTCTCGACAAGTTTGATCTAAAATCTTACAAGGCTTTCTTTCTTGGCTATAGCACTACTAACAAGGCTTATAGAGTTTTTAATGTTAATCTTGCTAAAGTAGAAGAATCCATTAATGTAAAGTTTATTGAGACTAACCCCTATATTCCCAAAGATATTGTTCCAAATGATGATGTTGTAGGTGAAGTAATTCCTATTCTTAAAGAGCTCAACATCACCCAAAAGGGAAAAGAGGTGGCCACTCAAGAAGAAGACAAAGATGATGAGAAAAAGGATCCAACCCCCGGTTTGCAAAGAATCATCCAAAGGAGCTAATTTTAGGTGATCCATTTGAAAGAGTGAAGTCGCGGGCTGCATTCAACTAAGAACAAGCCAACGAGAAATGTTAAGGAAGCTCTTAGGGATGAAGAATGAATCCTATCTATGCAAGAGGAGCTGGAGAAATTTGAGAAGAACAAAGTTTGGACCCTTGTTCCAAGACCAAGTGATAGAAAGGTCATTGGCACCAAATGGGTCTACCGCAACAAGCTTGATGAAAGCGGCAAAGTGGTAAGGAACAAAGCAAGGTTAGTGGCTCAAGGATATAATCAACAAGAAGGTATAGATTTTGATGCAATATATGCACCTGTAGCTAGACTTGAGTCCATTCGTATGTTGCTTGCCTTTGCAATTTATGAAGACTTTATTCTATATCAAATGTATGTTAAAAGTGTGTTTTTGAATGGTATAATTAAGTAGGAAGTGTATGTTTTACAACCTTCGGGCTTTGAACATGATATTCTGCCTAACCATATTTATTTGTTGCAAAAAGCTCTCTATGGACTCAAATAAGCACCAAGGGCTTGGTATGAGAAATTAAAGAACTTTTTCTTAGATCATGGTTATATCATGGGAAAAGTGGATTCTACCTTATTTCTAAAACACACTTCTAACAATTTTCTTATCATACAAATATATGTTGATGATATCATTTTTAGCAGAACTAACCTTGATCTTTGCAAAGAATTTAGTGATCTTATGCAAAGTGAATTCGAGATGAGTATGATGGGTGAACTCACATTGTTCCTCGGCTTTTAGATCAAGCAAACAAAATTTGGGAACTTCATCAACCAAGGCAAGTACACAAGTGAACTACTCAAGCACTTTGGTATGGAGAACACCAAGCCAATGGACACACCCATGTCAAACACCACCAAACTTGATCAAAATGAAGAAGGTGAGAAAGTAGATGAGAATCTCTATAGAGGTATGATTGAAATTTTACTTTACTTAAATGCCTCTAGACCTGATATGATGTTTAGGGTTGGGTTGTGTGCTTGATTTCAATCAAATCTTAAGAAATCACATCTTATACATGTTATGAGGATTCTAAGGTAATTAGCTAAAACCCCAAACTTTGGACTATGGCATCCCAAGTCAAAGGATATTACTCTTACTGCTTATAGTGATGCGGATTATGCAGGGTGATTGAGTGATTGAAAGTGCACAAGTGGCACTTGTTTCCTCCTAGGACCATGCTTGGTATCTTGGTTCTCCAAGAAATAAAGCACAGTAGCATTATTAACCTCTAAGGCTGATTACATTGCAGCCGAGAGTTGTTGTGCCCATGTCCTATGGATGAAGAAAATGTTCCAAGACTTTAACATAAATTTTGATGCTTCTCCTATCTATTGTCATAATACGAATGCAATTAACTTATACAATCTATCTTGCGTAGTAGAGCTAAACATATAGAGGTTCGTCATCATTTTCTCCATGATCACATTTCCAAGAAGGATATCTATATCATGCATGTGGATATAAAAAATCAGTTGGTAGACATTTTAACTAAACCTCTAGCTAGAGAGAAATTTAACTTGATTAGATTAAAATTGCTTATAACTGCTTTGAATGAATCTAATATGCCTTCTAGCTAGTTGTTATCTATCCTATATGTCGTGTCTCTGTTTGGATCATTTTTTTGCTTGCTATTATGCTAAAAACCATTTTTCATGATCATTTTGTCTGGTGTTTCTCTTTTTTTGGGTATATTTCACAAATGCAAGCTTTATCGCAAAATAGTACCCAATGATGAGTGATATGTGCCTAAGTATGTTCAATATACATAATGGACTTCAAAAATAAATGTAATTATCACTCTAATGGCTAGAAATTAAGTTTGATGGTTTTAGGTCAGGTTGACCATCGGTCGAGTTGCCAACTCGACCGATCAATGGCCAAGAGATTTTTTAAAAAGCCAATCCATCAAGTTTTTTAGTTCACATAACACGACCGATGGTCGGGTTGGAGGATCATTAAGTTGGGTTTGACTGACTATTCTCCCTCTCAGCTAGAGAAAAGTCGATCGATTCCACCTCCCTCATCGCTAAGCTCTCCGCCCTTGCCCTTCCCTTCCCGACTATCATAGATGTTAGGGTCACTTGAGTATTAGGAGCGGTTCATGAATTCTATGTGAACTTGCATTAACATTACGACACCCTTGTACCCCCTCTGAATACTCAAGTGCCCCTAACATCTATGATAGTCGAGAAGAAATTAGAGGTCTCGGAGGATACCCTTAACATCTTTTTCTTAGGTACCAATGAGACTAACACCTGGCGTAAGGATTGCGGTGAGTATTTTAAGCTTCTTGACCCTAAGGCTTTCTACAAGCAATGCAATCTCACTCTTCCTAACATCCATCATTACTTGAAGAAACCTCAATTCCCCTATAAGAAGAAAAGAACCCTTCCCTCCTCTGCATTGGATCTCAAGAGGCGCATCCTTGCCCTAGTGGTTAACTACAACATCCATTCGAAGAAAAATCAAATGGACATTGCATAGAACACTGAGATGATCATGTACTACCTCTTAGATAATGTCAGAGTCAAGTGGTCTAGATACATCCTCCACCATATGACTTGCTTCGACTCAGGAAAGAATACATGTTGCACCCACCCTCACTACCCTACCTTGATATGTGGTCTTTTCAGTTTTCCACTGAGAAATCTCTCTTCCATGACTTTCATCATAGACCTCCCCAGAAGGGAATATGTATCTGTGATACCACCATTTAGAAGTTTGTGCCTATCCTTTCCTCTACCACACTCGGTTCCTATGCTTCTACTTCTGCACCTTCCTCTACCTCTACCCGAGCACATCCACCTCCTCAGCCTACCCGACCTACATGTGTGTCGTTTCATGTATCAAATGAAGCCCTCATGAGTTACATGATACATCAACAAACATACAACCTCTAGGTCCAGGAGCACCTGCATCAGGACTTATGTTCAATCATTTCCAACATGAACATGTCTTGTTCACATCCCTACCCAACCTACCAGCCCTACTCCAAAAGTGATCATGCATCCTATACATACAATCACTTTTACCCAACCCCTTCACCTGCACCTTTTGCTACACCCACACCCTCTATTGCTAGTAGGCCTGCTCCTATTGTCCTACCTCTGACTGCTGGCCCCTTGGCCACTCTGCTTGCCAGCCTTGGCAATTCTTCTCCTTCCTTCCCATAGGACAAGGAGCTCTATGCTCTTGGTATGTCTTGGGACGAGCAGAATGCTCATTGGCCCGGTCGTTGCTTTGGTCCCTCTGTTGATGAGGAGATGTTGGACCAGGCTGATGAGGAGGTTGTTGATGCTAATGAGGTTGCTAATGAGGATGAGGATGATGGTACTACATCTAACGATGGTGATGGATTTGATGGTTTTGCTGGTGACTCCGGTGATGAAGGCGATGTTGTTGCAACTTCAGACAGAGATGATGACTACGAGCCTGATATTGAGGATGATGATGTTGTTGATATAGATAGCTTATATGTGTAGGGTTTGTTAGTTTTAATCTTGTTTACTGATCATATGTATATTTATAGGCTATTTTGTATTAGAAACAAATGGGCACATGATCTGAGCTATACTATTTTATCATCTTAGTTTTTCAGCACTTTTGCTTGTAGTTTCTCTATGAGAACTTGCATTCTGGGATGTAATCTATATTCTATGCACTCTTACTCTTTGATATATTATATCTTATAAGTTGGTGCCATGTTTCACCATATTTTGATTATGACTTAGCTTGTTTGTTTCTCTCATGTCTATTTGGTGTATCCGTGTATGTTTTTGAGATTGCTTGTTTTGGATATATGCTTGGTTGTGCTTGAAGAAGACATGTTTTTCTTCTCTTCTACCCCCTTCCTTTTTGATAATGTCAGAAGAGGTAGAGGAATTTCAATGTCTTGAAGCTCAACCATATTGCTTTTATTTTCCTATGTGATCCTTTTCTCATTCATTATATGCTTTATCATGTGACTTGCTAAAGGACCATATAGTACATGTATGTTATATTGCTTTGCATAGATAGACTAACTATGCAGGTTAAAGTAAGCATAGATTGAGGGGGAGCAAATCACATTGTTAAATCTTGAATCCCCTTACAATCCACAAGGAAAAGGTATAATTTCAATATCCTTTTCAATATCATTGAGGAATGGTTTGTCATTGTCAAAAAGGGGCAGCATGTTGACCTAAAGGTTATACATTGTCCATATTTTGGTTATGACTCAACCATTCCATTCCTATGTATCTATTATGTTTGTTCAAGATTGATTTCAGGCTTTAGGTACATGAAAAGGATCAAGTTACACAATCCCTAGCTTGTCCAAGTTCAAGTCAAATGCAATGCAAGTGTGCCAATTAGGAAATCACTTCAAACGACCTTATAAGAATTTTATAATCACTTGTATTGATGATATGACTTGTAACTAAGATGAGAAAAACATGTGGGACACTTAATACCAAGGTTTAATCACCCAAAAGTCAATTTAGAAAATTGATCATAGGTTGTTCATCGGTCGAGTTAGAAACTTAATCGATCCTATGATGGATTTCTGAAGATAACTGATCATTCGAGTTGTACATTCACAGAACTCGATCGACCAACTCACTGAGAAAACTCAATTTTAGCTCATCGGTCAAGTTCCCCAGAACAAACTCGAGCGATAGTTTGAAAAGTGTCTTTGTCTTTTAGTTGATCAGTTGAGTTACCTTTATTGAAACTCAGTCGAATGCACTGTACAGAAAATGTAGAAAAAGTGATTATAATTATTGGTGACTTTTTTTGGGTGAAAATAGATATGTTGCCTTGTGGAAAATGGTTATAATTTAACCCCAAATGTTCGTCAACTCAAGGGAGCACCCCCAACTATAAAAAGGACCCCTTGGAATTCATTCCAAGTTTACTCATTCAAGATATTCAAGGTCCTTGCTATAGTTGAGTGTGCTAATACTCCTTGAGCCCCTTTATCTCTCTAGTTTACACTTCATTTAGTGATTGTGAGTAAGTTAGGCATATTGTAAGAGAGATCCACCCTTGTACATGTAAAGCTCTCATCTTATACTACTTTCCTATCCCCTTCCTACATAAAGAAAAGGTAAAGCAAGCTCCATCGAGTGAAGAAGAAGTTGTAGTTGGTCCTCTTCAAGGTTGATGAAGAGGTGGTGATCTTCTCCAGGTGAAGGAGAAGACAAAGGCTGAAGATCCAAGAGGAGAGGCAAAGTCCTTCAAGGCAGAAGACTTGAGCTTGAGTGGGTAAGACCTTGGTGAAGGCTAAAGACTCTTCCTAAGTGGGTAAGTCCTTGGTAAGGTGGATACTCCTTGTGGTTGGATGGGTAAGTCCTTTGGTAGTCTTGTGTTATAACTCATATTGGTGATAATATACAGAAAAGCACTTGCAAAGTCCTAGAGGTTGACCTCTCTAGGTAGTGGACTGACTCAGTTCTAGTTTGAAGTGTGGAACCACTCTACATCCCTTTGTCAAGTTCTTGCTATCAATCTCTCTCATCCTTGCTATGCCTGTTAGATATGACTTCAAATTGCACTTAAGCTATTGCTTTAAACTTGATATAATTTGAAGGTTTAATCTATTTTGTGAGAAATTTTGTAGCTCTATTCACCCTCCTCCCTCTAGAGCCCTTAGATCCAATAGAGGTGAACAGCGTAAAGGCTCACTGCACATTCAGAGTCTTGAAAGGACTGGCACAAGTAGAGAAAATGAACACCCAGTGCCTAAAAGATCCACATCAAACAAGGAAAAATGCAGTCGTCTAATTATTTTAAGAAAGGGAATGAGACAAGAAAAGGTGTGTGACACTAGTATCACATGCAATGTTAGACATATACCTCATATCAGCTTAATGATGCATATTTTAGGGTTCATAACCATAAACTTTCTTTCCTACATATAGGGGTTCTAAGAATGTCTAAAAGAGACCAAAATTGGTAGGTTGACCAAGTTATTTTCTTCATCCATGAGTCACCATTATTTTTACTTGTCTTTTAGGATAAACATGTATTTGACCCTCCAAAACTTTTTACAAACATTTGGATCTTATAAATTGGAAGAAAACATGATGGACACGGGTTCATGTAATTATTTAGATCAAATTAATCTCATTAATAGTGCTAGTTTCACTTCAACCCCTTATGCATCCCTAATTTTCTAGTTAGGGTTATATTCAACAAAATTAAATTACAACCAAATTTAAAATGTGAAATTATCTCTAAATTTAGTGGGGACATTATAATGATCTCGTGGTAACATAAGGGTATTTGGAAGCGAAATCTACAAAAATTAGGGTTTCTAATTAGGGATTTCATTATAATATTTACATTTTGGGGTGTTATAGATACTTTGTGGTTGATTTCAAGTTTCAACTTCTTATGTTCATTGGCTTATCTAGGCTTCTTAGTATCTACTTAGAATTAGCATTGTTATCATACTTCATTGTTCTTTATTATTATGTATTTTTCATTCTTGTGTCTCTTTTCTTATTATCAAACTTGACAATCACCCATTAAGGTTAAGTTCATCATATTTAACATTCTTTTTAGGTAATTTATCTTCTCATTAGATATTTTTATATAGTTATTCTTCTATTAAGCATATTAGTTCATATGATATTGGAACTCATTCAATCAATGAAAACTTATGTGCACAGATCTGCTTTCTTCCTCCAAATACCAACCTTTGACTTTATATAGCTTCACAAAAAACTCGTACTTACATGGGTATATTCCAGATACTATTACTTTTCTTGTGAATCATCATCATCCTAGATTTTGTCTATGGTTGAAAATGTTCTTACTGAAGAGGCCTTTCTCTTGAAAAATATGATGTATACATGTGTCATCCTCTAATCATATAAAGATATTAGGATAACATCTTATACAATCATCAAGTCATCACTTATTATTGTTACTTCATTGCATCAACCTAAATGTATTTATGATTAATGTGGAAAATTCTTATAGTTTCCCATCTTTATGTCATTCAACCTAAATGGATTTATGATTAATGTGGAAAATTCTTATAGTTTCCCATCTTTATGTCATTCAACCTAAATTTCCATCATACATATTTGGCATGAAATTAATTTTTTTCATATTTAATTCTATTCATCAATAGTAGTTACACTATTTGCATCCATAGATATCGTTTTTTAACTTCCCTAATATCCTAATTGTATTCATGAGTATTTACTTAGATTCTTGAATAACACGCATTGATTGGTCTGGATTATGCCGATTTCCACTCTTCTCATTTGTCATTCTACCACTTTATCATCTCAAATCATACTCATCATTTAAGTTCTCCTCTTTTTATATGTATTTATAGTTAGATCTTTCTTATAACATATATTCACCATGAATTGTCTAGTAAATATATGTACATTCTATATACTACTTCAAGGTTACCCTAGTTGTTGCACATAACTACAACTCCACAGATAGAGTCACCCTCCTAAACGTCATCATTCTCTAGAGTCTCAGCTCCCAACACTAGATTCTATCCATACAAGGTGTACTTCTAGGTTTCGGGAACCCCTTTTTGTAATAATCACATTTAGATTAAGCATCATCGTGAGATGTCTTTTCCTTTAATCAACAAACACTTCAATTTTGGTTATATACATAGTTTTTGCTCAGCATATTCATGCTTAGTATGGATTTTGGATTTCTCATCAACTTTTATCTCATTCATTTCATCATTGATTCTTATCTTATTACACTCAATGGTTGTTTTCCAATTGATTACATTAGTAGAGTACTCAGAAGGAGAACACTAAAGAGTTCCTCACTGAGTTTCCCTTAATATTTGGATACCTTACTAGGACATCCAAACACTTAGTTCAAGTAGCATGCATCAAGTCTATGTCATGATCCTCATTTTAGTTATCATTTATATTGCTAATGCATATTGTCCCTGTAGACTAGGCTAACTTATGTTCTAATACTAAACTTGTGAGCAACCATCAAGACAATATAACCCAAACCAATTATTAGGACAAACCCCATACAACACCCAACTTAAACTAAGAACCTCAAAGATCAATATGAATACTTTGAATATCCACATAAAGATCTCTCACTACAAGTGAGCATCGTAAAACCTTATATGACATCATATGACAGTGTGTTACTTTACATATGTAGCATTTTATGAGTACAAATGACAGAGAAAAAACTAAAACATATTTATTAATCTAGGAAATTATGATCACAAGGATGTCCATATTCATGAAACTTTATAGCATAAGATGGTAACCCAGTCTACAATTGTAATAGTAAAGAACTACCAAAATAAACAACCTATCATATATTCAGGGAAGTGAGAGTATACGGTTCTCCGGGACTTAACTATATTTTTCTTGGTACATCTTGATTAACAAGTCCTTTTTGTTGAACTAGCATACCTAACATATGTGTACACCGCAAGGGTGAGATTCATGTCCCAATGAAATGATATAAAAAAGATACCATACTTAGTTCTCACAAACATATTATGATCAAATTAGTTTAATCCTGGTTAAAAAAACACATAATAACCTCTACAAAGGATAAGGCTAAAAATAATTTAGTATAAGAGTGTGTAAGTGTTACTTGCAAGTATAAAAGAGCAATAAAAGCATGCAAGTGATTTGACTCTTTATTTGTGTAATTGGGTCATGTCACCCATCACAAGGGCACAAAACCCCATCTTATATATTGGCAAACCAAGAAACATACATTACAACTCTATCTCAGAATCCCAACAAACCATGCATTATCGGCACAACACTATCTTCAGATGTTAATGAACCATTCATTATACATCACATCACTCTCTTTTAATTCCAAAAAACATACAGTGTACATCACAAAACTGGCTTTGGATGCTAATGAGTGATGCATTATACATCACAATACTACCTCTACACGTCAACAAACCATGCATTACATATTTGTGTATACTCACAAGTATATGACACTGAGCACCTTCCCAAAAACCTCAATATATAAGGATACCCATTTAACTATTCTCTCATTGAATATAAGGATAGTTCTATAGTCATAGGGCACAACCAGATTAGTGTTACACTTGATTAAATTAAAGCAACTAATCATATTTCAATTATGTCAATCAAGTTATATTTAAGGTATAGATATGTGGTTGTGATATTAACTAAATATGACAATTAATGTTATAAGATATAAATGTATCATGTCATTTGTAAAGTTACCAAATCAAGGTGTAATCGATCATTATTGGTCACACCAAGGCCCAGTTCATCATATCAAAGCCCAATTCACCATTAAAGGACATATCATGAAGAATCCTACATAAGAATCTCACATCCCCTTGTAATTATGAATTTATGTCCATATAAAACAACATTATACTATGCCAAATTTCAGATTAAAACTCACAAGTTTGTGAAGGTTGCATAAAATACAAGATTGGACATAAAAGGACCATTTCTAAGGATAAATGGGATACATTTAGATATAAATTCTAATCCCAAAAAATTCACAAGGGTATATCAGTCAGTAAATCATTGTAACTTTGTCTTAGAATCAAATTTTTTGTTTCTCACCAATATTTTTAAAGGCCATCAAAAAATCATTTTTAGGGTATATTTTACACATTTTGGAAAAAATCATTGTAACTTTATTACTATATTAATAAAAGGGTATAGAAAGATCATTTTATGGTATATAATAACCACTATTACATAGAGAATTTTATCTTGAAAAATATCCAGAAGTATAATAGTTAGGGAAATTCCTTATTTTTATCTTATAAATACTCCCAACCTATAAAAATTTATATAGAGTTTTTCCACCATTGACACGGTTTTAAAATATCTCAAGAGACCATTTTAGGGCATTTTTAAATACATTTGAAAATTTCAACTCATTCATAAATAAGAGGGTATGAGGTAAACATTAGGTTTCACTTCAATAAGGTTAGTGGAATCATTCTGTTTCTTCATACTAACACATGAGATAAAAATAGCCCACAAAAGTCCACTTTTAAGCATATAACATGAGACTAGGGAAAGATTACAGTTTGCATGCATTAAGTAGGCAAAAGATGCTCGTAGAAGTTATATCAATCATAATAGATATAAAATAATGCATGTGCAAGTAATAAATCCATAATATAGAATCATATACATGTCCAAACATGTCGCTCGAGCTCCATGAAGACACCTTCCACCAAGATCCATGGCCAAACTAAGGCACAAAGACAAGAAATGAAGATTCATAGATATTTGAAGCAAGAAACACCATTGGTGACCATGGAGATTGGCCAACCTAAAAGAAGAGGTGAGAAATGTAAATGAAAGAGAGTTTATAAGATACATCCTATACTTTTAAGGTTAGAATTAAGATATCAAACATGGAAACACCTTAGAAAATCTTGATCAACAACAAGCATCAACATGCAAACATAGATCCTACTCAAAGAACTGTATCTAGAACCAAGGATGGATTGTTAATTTGATAGACTATAGCACAAGAGTTTTATTTATTGAATAAATCCCCAAAATTTTACCTAATCTAACATGCAACAATCACCGCATGAAAGCAGATGAATATTATCACAATATAAATTTAGGATCAAACCCAAAGGAGAACCTTTTTTAGAGCAATTTAGACTTTTAGCCTAAGTAAGAAAATTATTAAGAAGGATAGATGGATGATTCTTGGTTGATCTACTCAATTATCAAAGTAAGGAATCGAACCATACTATGAAAGATATAATCTTTAGGATAATGGTTTCACTTCCACCGCCTATGTAACAAATTTAGTCATCATAACTTGCTCAATTATGACTATTTATATTAGGATCATATGAGTTTGCATCCTTTGGAATGCAAATTGCACAAGTTATGTTTTTCCCATGGACTCAAGGTCTCGTCATCCACATATCATTAACTACTAATCCTAGAGAATATATTGTGTGGCCTCATTTGGGGTTCGACACATCCAATGGATAATATAATCTAACATGATGTGATATATATTTGCAAGATTTTATTAAACATGTAAAGTGATTGATCACATACAAGAACAAGCAACAAACAGTTGGATATAAATACATTATCCATGAAGAGACAACTATGGTAACAATTAGAAAGAAATATTTGTGGTGGGGCTAATTCGTGCATCCCAGTAAAGTATCTACTCCCTACTCATTTTCAAGATATATTATATAATAGATAAAAACAGGTTCATCGAGAAAGTAGAGGCATACATGAGGATGTTACTACTATCATTACAACTCTCAAATGGTAGTTGTAGTCTCTGGTCTCAATCTCTGGCAGAGCGCATCTTTACATCAAGCTATAAACTTTCATATTAGTCCTCCCTTGGTGATGGATAGGGTTGTGGATGGGAGATATAGGTCATAGATGACTTCCCTATAAGTTTGTCAAGTATATTTATAATAAGTCTCAAGGTTTCAAGTCAATATGAATTAATCCAAAGGTTGTGGGTAGTTTATTGTAGATTTTTAGAGTTGATAACTTGATCATCTATAAGTGGTTAATAAAAATATATCTTTTGTATATAATTGAATTACAAATACAACTCAACTTGAATAATTCAAGTTTGAGTTTGGATGTGGAATCTATATCCATTTAGTATAGGTTATGCTTTCAGATTGGACAACTCATGGAATGAGTCATGTGACTAAACTTTGCTCAGTGAATTTTTTTTTGCAATTGATTCAAGTAACTTATCTGTGAGATCATTGACTCATAAGGCATAAAAGCTAATGTATCAGACTATGATCAGATTATCAAATATGTCGAATGACTTATCAAATAAGTTGATCAATTCATCTGCATTATGAAGATCTCCTTCAGCATCAGCGCACTCGACTGACTCAATCGACTGACCTGTATCATATAAATACTTTCTTTTTTGATAATAAAACATTGCATTTAATAGATTTTGAATCATCTGATTAGGAGTGTGTGCAACATTTATGGCCAATTTATTAACCATTTATATTTTAATGATCCTCACCTTAATTGTTGTAGTTGGGGAGTGAGGATATGCAATTTTGGTCATTTTGCTGGTAATTTCTTGGATGGATAATTATTTCTCTCTTCTTATTGCATAAACCTAAAAATAAATGCCAAAAATATTTTAAATACAAAAATTACATAAACTACTAAAAATCTAATACAAGTGAAATATGAAGTCACAATAGAAGCATGCAAAACTAATTATAAAATGCAACTAGAAATATGATGAATAGACATTCATCAAGTACCAAGGCTATTAAGATCTCAAACTTAGAATATCGTATAGGATCCAAGTATGCATGGGACTTTATGAAGAGGGTTATATATAGGAAAAAAAGTCATATGACTAAAACTCCCCCACTTCACATGATTTATCAAGGGGTAGAATAGTCAAGGTTACTGATGATACATATCCCACGAGTTATATAAGTGCATGTTCCAAATCCTAGATATTGAAGTTAAATATCTAGGGTCAACATCTCAAAAGGTATTGTGGCATATGGTTGGAACTATCAATGCCAAAAGGGTCAAGGTATTGAAGGTCAGCAAATAAAGGCTTTGGAGATAGGCAAATGAACACCTATAAAACACCCTTGTACACCATCCAATCAAAGTCCAAATTGACTAATGTACACCTAGATACCTATTCTCTAAGGGACCCTTTATAACACAAATAAATAGGTTACGTAGGGATGATACATATCAAGGCACAAGGCTATGTATAAATAGGTTACTCGTCCAAGTACATATTTGGCTAGGCTTAGGTTAGAAACCTTATAATGGAACTCCATACAAACCAAGTCCAAATTCCATCAGATCAAGCTAGAATATGAAGGAAAACATGGAATTACATAAGAAACACCTAGATTTTCAATTGTACCCTCAAATAATATGAAATTGCATAGTGGCCCACAAATCTACATAAAAATGGGAAATTAGGGTGCCATGTCAACTATAGGGATGGTTCCTTTCTAACCAATCGGGGGCATGCTTAGGAAAAAATGTCTATCCACTTGTTCAAACATCATGAGTGTTCCTCTTTTCATATGCACATCCATAATAAATAAAATTGATTAGGTAGCCTTAGAGGCAAGAAGAAAAAATGATCCAGCTGTAATTGTATATTAGTTACTAGATTCCCTAAATCTATGCTCTATTACCAAGAATTTAGATGTCAAACCCCTTCTTGTGTTAGTAAGACATAGAGGAACATACTTGTAAGATGAAATCACTTTGAATATACAAATAATGCACAAAAATGTATACCTTCATTGATTCCTCTAACGTTATCTAAATAAATGCTAACAAGTTTGTTGTTTAAAACATACTAACATTGAAATCTTAGTTCTTCATGCATACAATTGTAGAACTAACTATTCTTGGAGTTTTGTTGTTGCAAAAACACAAAGAGTATCAAAAAATATTTCAATATTAAGTACACCATCTCTCTCAATCATATCCTAGGACCACTTATCTATGTCTATAAATGAGCTAAAAGAAACTACATACATCTCTTGGAAGGATGAGACTACTTCTGATATTGTAAGTGATCCTCTTAGAATAAATAGTGCTATGTGGGAGAAAATTAGTAGAGTTTATCTACATTCTAAATTTGAAACACCACTAATAACAAGTATACGAATCAAATAATCAAAGACGGTTTAGAATTGAAGTTGCAAATAAGATAAGTAGAGTAAAGTGATATAGTAAGGAAATGGGAATGTATTTTAGGACTCACGAAGCATATTTCTAGCAATACACACTTCTGATGAGGATAAGTACATATATATTGAAATGTAAAATAAGCTTCACTCCTTGGATAATACATGAATCATATTCTTAATGTTATTTACTTGAACTAACATGATTTAAATGTTTCCATGCAAAAGTCTTTATAGACCTATCATACAAGTCTTAACATAAAATAAGGGGACCTCTACTACTAGAGTAGGTTGCTATTCTACCATGGTGCTTGCCATATCTAGCCTTTATGGTTAACTCAGAATTACCATTCCCATTGGGCACAACAATTTCTTTACCTGGAATGTTGATATTGGCAGCTCGGAGGCTCTTACTAACCCAATCAAGTGAGGTATCAAAGGATCTTTGGTATAAACTCCCAGTCTATTAGTTCATTAAGGAATGAAACACTACAAGTGTGCTAAAAAGAAGTATGTCATAGTCACAAATGATAAATAACCACAAGGGGGCCTTTTTGATCCCCATTTGTTTAGTGTAACTTACAATTCATATGGATCCTTTGTGTAGGGTTGGACTCACACACCACTATATATAGTTGGTGATATTCCATGTTATTTCATTTTGATCTTGAATTAATCCATAACATGTTTTCTAATATGTTCCATCCATCATAGTAAAGGCATTGCTAGCGGAATCTATGGTATTCATGGCACCTAAAATCTGTATAAAATATTTTCATTATCATTTACTTACTCTAATTATATATTATATTTGTATTATATTATATAAATTCATTAATTTTCTCATTTGATTTACCTCAAATTTGGAAATTGAAGTGAACTTGTTGTTTGCAATCAACATGTGATGTTCTTACGTAATCAAGGCAACCTCAACTATATTTGATATCTCCAATACTTTCACTTTAAGCAAGCCAACATGTTAATATCGTAATGCATATGATCTCATACAAGAAAAAACTTAAGGTATGCAACACAGTCTAGCTTACACGCTTATTAAGTAGTAAACCTCACTAAAAAAAGGTAGTAAAAGCAATTACATGTGAAGGTTCCATGTATAAAAATGTATAAATTATTTTCATTTTGATTTGTTATAAATGTTTCACTCACATTGTAGACCTATGGGAAAAAATCGTCCTTCTATAATTAGTATCTTGGAGAAGAACTGGCTTCTCATGTGGAATGATGATCACACCTAGCCACCGACACAAAGTTGACAATAATGGTTATGATGAGATGGGTGTGGGAGGAACAAACATTGCATGCAAGGTAGAAGAAGGGAAAATGTGGTTAACTCACTCCATTAGATCTGAGTTCCATTAGTATCTTGTCAAATTATATTAGGATGTTACAATGTGATATTTTTCATATTTCAAATTTGATATTTTTTATTCATTATATTGGGATATAAAAATAAATTATCTACTTCACTTGATCCATTTATAGTCTTACCAATGACCTAGTCCAATAGCACTGGACTTAAAAAACAACTAGTTCAGATAACTGTCATCTACTACCATGGTTAATGTCAACATGGTTCAGTATCTAGTGGTTGATTCTCAGTCATTATTCCAATCAAAGTGGTAAATGACTATTATTGTCTATCCGTAGGATGTACCCAAGTTCTTATAGACATAGAACCCTAACTTGATGCTTCAAAACACTTGTCTAAGTTTCAGATCATCAACAATCAAAACAACAACTAGTCTGAATTGGCATTCATCATTTCCTCATATACTTATCACATGATTAATGAAATGGATCAAAGTAGGTCATGGATTTGTCGTATCTTTTTACTATACTAGAACTTTTAGAATATCATGATAAGTATTTGGCTTATGGATCCTAAGGTTACAAGCTAAGCATAGATAGAGTTATTACATACACTAGCCAAGATATATATTCAGTCAAATGTGTGTTTCTTACCAATAATTGTATATGTAGATATACATGTATCAGTTCAATCAATTCTATCAATCTAGCAATATTACTATTGTAACCAATGGATCATTATTTTTAGTAAAAGAAATCATGATGTGGTATTGATTTTATTTTTTATCACAAAGGTCCAACTACCTCAGTTTGACTTGGAATATACTCAGTTCAATCACCGTTGTAATCATTCTATTCTAGAAACATTGACATGTTTATCATGTTCTCGATCTTTCATGTATGTTTTATGCTCATTTTAGTTCTCTTAGGATCATATGCACTTTGGACATGTAGTTGGGCTTACTTATTTTTAGTAAACCACAAGGGAACAAGGGGATAAATATATAATTTCTAACTTTTCAAAATTAATATTTTATTAATATTTTATGGATGATAAACAAGATTAAGGTTGGGACGAAACCAAACTTGACCAACAACCGAAATCAAACTTCGCAGACTACTTAGTCTAATTGAATTGATTCAACCACCCCAATCTAACATGGAATCCAGTTTATTCAAACATAGGTTAATTTAGGATAAACATTACCAATCATATAAGGTTACAAATTTAATATACTTCCAAGACATAATGAACCCGCAAGTGACACATGAATATGATGATGATACCTCATTTTGCATCATAGTCAAATAATGCACAAACCCTATCCCTAATTTGGCATTGATAACTAGTCAGGGTTTAAATAGAAATTGACTCCACTTACATGCATAACATGTCCAGTTGACTGTTATATGAGTATATAACATGATATAAGAGCTTCCCTTAACTTCAAGTAATGTAACATGTTCTTTACAATTGTTAATGTGATAATTACTCTAAGTACCTAATATTGTAAATTACATGATCCTTTAGCTCAAAGCTAAGATTGAATTTCATATTTAAATTCCTCACACTCGAATTAGTAAGCATGTCAAATTTCTTTGGATTTAGATAACCCTAGTTATCCCAATGAATTCTTAGAAGTAAAGAACAGGAAAATCATATCATTCAATCTAAAGTTACATAATCATCTAGTTTATGCAGCTGATTATTGTTATTTTCCCAATGTTACACCTTCACATGTGTGTTATGCCCTGACTTAATCTAGGGATCTTTTGGAGTCATCAGAAGGAGGACCTCATCTCCTACCTCCTATTTTTCTCACATCGAAGGGGAAGCAAAACCCCCCAATGTTTCAGCCCCTTGATCTCTCATTCACCTCCATGGTTCCCACTTTTCTCGCCGCTAATAGCTTTAGGAGGTAGTTTTGATCTCAACGAGCCCCATCTTTACTCCCATACCTCCCACATCAGAAACACCCAAATCCGCTCTTCTTCCGTTAGCGCAACTGCCTTCCCCAGGCTACCACACTCCATCGGACCCACTCCAAGCAGTCTAGAAAGACACACCGGCCCCAGAGAGATACCCCTCCACCACCAATTATAGACGAAGGCCATCTGAGATGATGCCACTAGATCTGACATCCTTCTCTGATGATGGTGAGCTCGCACCAACATCTCGAGAAACTTCGTTTCAATAAAATTTCTAGTAAGATTCCTAGAATCTAGATCTTCCATTTTCCAGTCTTTCCAAGTAGGCGATGTAGCCCAGAAAGGACCCCAGCAGCCAGCTTCCTCGATGGAGTTGACTCAGTTGAGGCTGGTTGTCGAGCCTTTTATTATGGTTTCTTCATCACAGTTTTTCTTTCAAAACGTTTCTTTTCATCATTGTTTGATCAGAACCCAGTTTCTGTGGTGTCCCTTGCAACAGCTTCAGTGGCAGCCCAGGGATGGAGATCCCTGGACTCCAAAGATTGCTTGCACTGGGTCTCTGAGGTCGTATCGTCCTAGAGAAATTTTTAAGAGAAAAGCACTAGCAAAGTCCTAGAGGTTGACCTCTCTAGGTAGTGGACTGACTCGCTTCTAGTTTTAAGAGTAGAACCAATCTACATCCCTTTGCCAAGTTCTTGCGATCAATCTCTCTCATCATTTCTATGCTTCTTAGATAGGGTAGATGGATTGTTGATAGTGGTTGCACAAAGAACATGACGGGTGACATAAGCCATTTCAACAATTTCACCAAAAAGAAAGGAGGATCGATCACCTTTGGGGACAACAAGAAAGGTAAAGTCAAAAGTGAGGGTGATGTAGGTGAATCCTTATGTTTCAAGAATGTTCTTTTTATGGATGGCCTACATCACAATTTAATTAGTGTTAGTTAACTATGTGATAATGGTTACCTTGTGCTTTTTACTTCCTTTGAATGTTTGATTTTAGATTCCCTCACCTACCAAGTTATATATAAGGGAACCAGAAGTTTAAATATGTTATTGTTCTTGACTCTATTAAGCATGTTGTTGGTAGATGCCTAGTAGTCAACTCGAATGATATTTCTCTTTGGCACAGTCATCTTGGTCATGTAAATATGCATCAGTTAAAGAAGTTGATCGAAAAGGACTTGGTCAAGGGTCTTCCTAAATTGGATTTTGAAAAGGATGAGGAATGCCAACCTTGTACCCAAGGAAAGCAAACCAAGTCCTCCTTCAAATCCAAAGGAGTCCTTAGTACTAATAGAGCTCTTGAGCTTCTTCACGTTGATCTATTTGGACCAATGAGAACTCAATCGCTTCGTGGTTCCAAGTATTGCCTTATTATTGTCGATGATTTTTCTAGATATACTTTGACCTTCTTTCTCATTTCTAAAAGATACACGCCTGATGTTTTCTTGAGATTTTGCAAATGATTTGAGAATGAAGCTTCTTGCCGCATTGTTTCCATCCATAGTAACCATGGGGGAAAATTTGAAAATGAGCTTTTTGAGGGTTTTTGTCAAGAATCGGGTTATGCACATAACTTATCTTCACCTCAAACACCTCAACAAAATGGGGTTCTAGAGAGGAAGAATAGGTCTTTATAGGAGATGGCTAGGACCATACTTCTAGAGTATGATACTCCTAAGAAATTTTGGGTTGAAGCTGTCAATACCTCATGTTTTGTGCAAAATTGAGTTTTTACTCGTCCTTCGCTGAAGAAAACCCCCTATGAGCTATGGCGTGGTATGAAGCCTTCTATCGAGAATTTCCATGTTTTTTGATGTCCTTGTTTTGTTTTGAATATGAAAGATTCTCTCGACAAGTTTGATCTGAAATCTTACAAGGCTTTCTTTCTTGGCTATAGCACTACTAACAAGGCTTATAGAGTTGACATGGCAAGGGACACCACAGAAACTGGGTTCTGATCAAACAATGATGAAAAGAAACGTTTTGAAAGAAAAATTGTGACGAAGAAACCATAATAAAAGGCTCGACAACCAGCCTCAACTGAGTCAACTCCATCGAGGAAGCTGGCTGCTGGGGTCCTTTCTGGGCTACATCGCCTACTTGGAAAGACTGGAAAATGGAAGATCTAGATTCTAGGAATCTTACTAGAAATTTTATTGAAACGAAGTTGCTCGATATGTTGGTGCGAGCTCACCATCATCAGAGAAGGATGTCAGATCTAGTGGCAAATGATTTGAGAATGAAGCTTCTTGCCGCATTGTTTCCATCCATAGTAACCATGGGGGAAAATTTGAAAATGAGCTTTTTGAGGGTTTTTGTCAAGAATCGGGTTATGCACATAACTTATCTTCACCTCAAACACCTCAACAAAATGGGGTTCTAGAGAGGAAGAATAGGTCTTTATAGGAGATGGCTAGGACCATACTTCTAGGACCATATTTCTTGAGTTCCTTGATTGAAAGCTTGGTTAAGTTTTGAGATCAGTCGATTCAACAGAGTATCTAAATTGAAGCAAATGACACTTTGTTTTCCCTAACTTAAAGTTTCCTTATATGTTGTATATTAAATTGTAAATCCTTAATGACATGAGGTTGAATTGCAAATTGTATTCAAAATATCTACATTATTCTTCCTTCATATTCATGCTTGATATAATCATTGAAAGAAATTGGTTAAAAGATAACTAAGATTTAACTTCAATTGCACCCTAATTTCCCATTTTTATGTAGATTTGTGGGCCACTATGCAATTTCATATTATTTGAGGGTACAATTGAAAATATAGGTGTTTCTTATGTAATTCCATGTTTTCCTTCATATTCTAGCTTGATCTAATGGAATTTGGACTTGGTTTGTATGGAGTTCCATTCTAAGGTTTCTAACCTATGCCTAGCCAAATATGTACTTGGACGAGTAACCTTTTTATACATAGCCTTGTGCCTTGATATGTATCATCCCTACATAACCTCTTTATTTGTATTATAAAGGGTCCCTTAGCGAATAGGTATCTAGGTGTACCTTAGTCAATTTGGACTTTGATTGGATGGTGTACAAGGGTGTTTTATAGGTGTTCATGTGCCAATCTCCAACGCCTTTATTTGCTGACCTTCAATACCTTGACCCATTTGGAATTGATAGTTCCAACCATATGCCACAATACCTTTTGAGATGTTGACCCTAGATATTTAACTTCAATATCTAGGATTTGGAACATGCACTTCTATAACTCATGGGATATATATCATCGGTAACCTTGACTATTCTACCCCTTGATAAATCATGTGAAGTGGGGGAGTTTTAGTCATATGACTTTTTTCCTATATATAACCCTCTTCATAAAGTCCCATGCATACTTGGATCCTATATGATATTCTAAGTTTGAGATCTTAATAGCCTTGGTACTTGATGAATGTCTATTCATCATATTTCTAGTTGCATTTTATAATTAGTTTTGCATGCTTCTATTGTGACTTCATATTTCACTTCTATTAGATTTTTAGTAGTTTATGTAATTTTTTGTATTTAAAATATTTTTGGAATTTATTTTTAGGTTTATGCAATAAGAAGAGAGAAATAATTATCCATCCAAGAAATTACCAGCAAAATGACCAAAATTGCATATCCTCACTCCCCAACTCCAACAATTAAGGTGAGGATCATTAAAATATAAATGGTTAATAAATTGGCCATAACTTTTGCACGCACTCCTAATTAGATGATTCAAAATCTATTAAATTCAATGTTTTATTATCAAAAAAGAAAGTATATATATGATACAGGTCAGTCGATTAAGTCAGTCGAGTGCGCTGAGGCTGAAGTAGATCTTCATAATGCAGATGAATTGATCAACTTATTTGATAAGTCATTCGACAGATTTGATAATCTGATCATAGTCTGATACATTAGCTTTTATGACTTATGAGTCAATGATCTCACAGATAAGTTACTTGAATCAGTTGCAAAAAATCTTCCCTGAGCAAAGTTTAGTCACATGACTCATTCCATGAATTGTCCAATCTGAAAGCATAACCTATACTAAATGGCTATAGATTCCACATCCAAACTCAAACTTGAATTATTCAAGTTGAGTTGTATTTGTAATTCAATTATATACAAAACATATATTTTTATTAACCACTTATAGAAAATCAAGTTATCAACTCTAAAAATCTACAATAAACTACCCACAACCTTTGGATTAATTCATATTGACTTGAAACCTTGAGACTTATTATAAATATACTTGACAGACTTATAGGGAAGACATCTATGACCTATATCTCCCATCCACAACCCTATCCATCACCAAGGGAGGACTAATACGAAAGTTTATAGCTTGATGTAAAGATGCGCTTTGCCAGAGATTGAGACTAGAGACTACAACTACCATTTGAGAGTTGTAATGATAGTAGTAACATCCTCATGTATGCCTCTACTTTCTCTATGAACATGTCATTATCTATTATATAATATATCTTGAAAATGAGTAGGGAGTAGATTATTTACTGGGATGCACGAATTAGCCCCACCACAAATATTTCTTTCTAATTGTTATCATAGTTGTCTCTTCATGGATAATGTATTTATATCCAACTGTTTGTTGCTTGTTCTTGTATGTGATCAATCACTTTACATGTTTAATATAATCATGCACATATATATCACAAATAAAGAGGTTACGTAGGGATGATACATATCAAGGCACAAGGCTATGTATAAAAAGGTTACTCGTCCAAGTACATATTTGGCTAGGCATAGGTTAGAAACCTTAGAATGGAACTCCATACAAACCAAGTCCAAATTCCATCAGATCAAGCTAGAATATGAAGGAAAACATGGAATTACATAAGAAACACCTATATTTTCAATTGTACCCTCAAATAATATGAAATTGCATAGTGGCCCACAAATCTACATAAAAATGGGAAATTAGGGTGCAATTGAAGTTAAATCTTAGTTATCTTTTAACCAATTTCTTTCAATGATTATATCAAGCATGAATATGAAGGAAGAATAATGTAGATATTTTGAATACAATTTGCAATTCAACCTCATGTCATTAAGGATTTACAATTTAATATACAGCCTATAAGGAAACTTTAAGTTAGGGAAAACAAAGTGTCATTTGCTTCAATTTAGATACTCTGTTGAATCGACTGATCTCAAAACTTAACCAAGCATTCAATTAAGGAACTCAAGAAATATTATTGTATAACTATGGTTGATCTAAGTTCATATTATCATAGTATTCTTCTAATCTACATATACTTTAAAACGTTCCCTAGCTATATCCATTGCACTATCGTTGCCATGTCAACTATAGCACTACTAGTATACCTAGTATACTTTAAAACGTTCCCTAGTATACCTCCTCAAGATCAGGTGAGTGGTCATGCATGTGGAGTATTAAATTAGGGTTCATGGTTTATTTTATTCCCTTATGTATTCATAATGGCTCAATTAAAGTATGAGTATAGTAGTACTCATTATATGCTTATGGAAAATCATGCTCATGCTAAGAAATCAAGTTGTCTACTATTTTAATGTGTGTGCTTTTAAGTGAAATATGGTGTAGAATGACCATGATAATGAATCAAGAAATCAGGATAATCATGTTCAATGAATCAAAAAATTATGAAAACCATGTTAAAGATTAAGAAATCATGTTATATTAATATAGTCCTCCCAATCTTATTTAAGGGAGCCTTAACTGGCCTTTTGAGCTCTGCAGAAGTATTATGTGAGCCTTAACTGGACTTATGTGAGCCTTAACAAGCCTTGTGAGAACTGTGGTGCATTCAGGAGAGTGATTATATTAACTCAAGATAAAGCATACTTTTCATGTAATCATGTCACTTTACTTAACTCCCCAAGTAATCATGTTAATCATGTTAAGTACTCACGATTCAAGTTATTTTTCATGTCATTCAAGTATACGTTATTTTCATGGATAACTACTCGGTGTCACTCATAAATTTTTATGTTGATTTGCATGGATGGGGATGAGATTTCCACAGGCGATGAGAAGAGGACTAAGACATCAGGCTAAGGATAAGGATGATATGTGAAAGACCATAGTGCCTTGGTGGAATGTGATTTGTTGGATCTATGTCTCTAGAGGGGATGAATAGATCTTCAAAACTTGCACAAGAATAGTTAGACCTTCAAATTATATCAAATGAAACCAAATGTTAAATGTGAATTTGAATTCCTATCTACAAGGATGAGAGAGATTGAAACAAATACTTGGACAAGGTGTTTAGGGTGGTTTAAAACTATAAAATAAGAGATTGTCAGTCCACTATCTAGAGAGGTCAACCTCTAGGACTTTGCAACCCATGTATACTTATATGGCATTGTAAGACATACAAGAAGACCATCTTACACCCAAAAGCTTACCTATCCAACATCTAGTTTTCTACCTCAAAACAAGTCTTATCCATCTCAATTCATTTTCTTAGGACATCTCCTCCTTGAAACAAGTCTTCAGCCTTGAGGATTCTAACAACTCTTGAACGGTTGGAATCACTTTTTCTGCATTTTTCATATAGTGTATTCGGTCGAGTTTCAATAAAGGTAACTCGACCATTCCACTATTTGACAAAGATATTTTTCAAATGATCAGTCGAGTTTGTCCTGGGGTAACTCGACTTCACCAAAATCAACTTTGAGCAGAAAGTTTGTCAGTCAAGTTTTGTTAGTGTACAACTCAATTGATGTAATCATTTTCAAAAATCCATCATTGATCGATCGAGATTCAAACTCGACTGATAAAGTTACTATGAAAAATTTCCAAAATAATTTTTAAGTGATCAAATAATGGATTTAAGTGTCCCTAATTTTTCTCATCTTAGTTACAAGTCATATCATCAATATAAATGATTACAAATATATATCGTGGTTTTGGAGTGCTTTCTACAAAAGTGCATTTGTATTGATTTTGACTTGAATTTGGACCAGCTAGAGCTTGTAGAATTTGATCCTTTCATGTACCTAATACCTTAAACTTATCTCAAACAAACACATTTGATATATATATGAATGGAATGGTTAAGTCATTATCATAATATGGACAATGTATAATTGTCAAGTCAACATTCTTCCCCTTTTTGACAATGACAAACCATTTCTCAATCATATTGAAAAGGATATGTGAAGTTATACCTTGGCCTTTTGAATTGCAAGGGGATTCATAATTTGAACAATGTGAATTGCTCCCCCTCAATCTATGCTCACTCTTGCATTCATAGTTAGTCTTTCTACACAAAGCTATATAGCATGTATATTACATGGTCCTTTAACAAGTCACATGATATAACCTATACTGAGACAAGAAAAGGATCACATAGGAAGTAAAACCAATATTATTGAGCTTCAAAACATCGAACTTCTCTCCCCATTTTGGCATTATCAAAACTTAAGGGGGTAGAAGAGCATAAAAATGGGTCTTCTCCAAGCACAACCAAAAACATGTAACCAAAAGATAAAACATTCAACCATAAAACACACATCAAACAGAGAAGAGAACATAGAGAAGTAAGCAACATGTGTCATAACGAAAATATGGAAAGTATATCAATAACTCATATGATAGAGAACACATAGAGTTATGATACATAGGATTAAGATTACAACACATAAGTTTGTTCTCCAAAGAAGTACAAACAAAGAAAGCAGCATGATGATAAAAAATAGTACATCTCAGATAATGTGCCCAAATGTCTATAGTAACAAAAAAAATAGTATAGAAAGATATATATGATTGACATCTATGACTAAAAACTAAAACATCTAAACATCTAGGCTATATATGTCCACAACATCATCATCTGCATCATCTCCTTTAGCTCCAGGCTCATAGTCATCATCTTCATCTAAAGGTGCAGCAGAGATAGAAGTTTCACCTTCAACACCAGAGCCATCAGAACCATCATCCTCAATGGCCTCCTCGTCATCAACAACAACTTCCTAATCATCATGGTTGGGCATCTCCTCATCGGTAGAAGGACTGAAGCCGCGATTAGGCCACTTGGTATTATGCTCGTCCCAAGACATACTAAGATCATGGAGCTCCTTGTCTTGAGGAAAGGTGGGAACATAAGTTCCAAGGCCAGCAAGTAGGGTAGCTATGGAGCTATCAGGTAGAGGTAGCACTCCATGGGTAGGTCTACGATCAACAAAGGGTGTAGAAGCAGAAGCAGTAGGTGGAGGGGTTGGGTAGAAGTGACTATATGCAAAGAAAACATAGGCACCTCCTAGATAAGGCTCATAGACAGGGTAAGGATGGGCACATGATAGGTTCATGGTCGACATGATCTGGCCGAGATCCTGATGCAGGTGCTCCTGAACATGTAGGTTGTACACCTACTGATGCACCATGTAACCCATGAGGGCTTCATTGGATACATGAAATGAGGTGCAGGCAGGTCGTGATGGTAGTAGAAGTGGAGGTTCCTGGGTGGACGTAGAGGCTCCAGGTGTGGTGGAAGAAGATGTTGGCAAAAAGGTTTTCTTAATTATGGTTCCACTGATACAGACTCCTTTTCTAGAGGGTTTGTAATGAAGATAATGAAAAAGAGAGTTCTCAGACGTAAAGGTGAATAGACCATAAATCAAGGTTGGGTAGGATTGGGAGAGGAAAGATTGGGGCTAGGGTTGAGAGATTAAGAGAGTTGGAGTGAGGATCGGTCAACTTTTCTCTAGTTGCGAGGGAGAAGTTTCGGCCAAATCCTACTTAAAAATTGCTCCAGCCCTACCATCGTTCGAGTTATGAGAAAAAGAAACTTGACCAAATGACTTTTTGCATAATCCCTCAGCCACCGATCGGCTGAGTTGGCAACTCGACCGACAGAAGTTTTGTCCCAACTTTATAAATTCTAGTTTCTGGACGTTTGAATGTTAATTAAATTTATTTTTCTAATCCATTTTTCATTTTAGACATACTTAGGCACATTTTACTTATCATAGGGTACTATTTTGCAATAAAACAAGCGTTTGCGAAAGATACGCAAAATAAGCAAAAAAATAAGGCATAAGAACATGAATTTTTAGAACTTTAGCCAGAAAAGGTGATGAAGACATGAGCGAAGCATATAGGATAGATAGAAACTAGCTAGATGGAAGAACGGTATCATCTAAAGCATTTATTAGCACTTTTGATATAATAAATTAAATAGCTCTCTAAGTAGAGGTTTAGTAAAAATGCCCACCAACTAATTTTCAGCAACAACTTCCTCATCATCATGTTTGGTCATCTCCGCATCGGTAGAAGGACCGAAGCTGCGACCGGGCCACTTGGCATTATGCTCATCCTAAGACATGCTAAGATCATGGAGCTCCTTGTCCTGAGGGAAGGTGGGAACATAAGTGCCAAGGTCGGCAAGTAGGGTAGCTATGGAGCCAGCAGGCAGAGGTAGCACTCCATGGGTAGGTCCACCAACAGCAAAGGGTGTAGCAACAGAAGCAGTAGGTGGAGGGGCTAGGTAGAAGTGACTATATGCAAAGAAAGCATAGGAACCTCCTAGATAGGGCTCGTAGATAGGGTAAGGATGGGCACATGATAGGTTCATGGTCGACATGATCTAGCAGAGATCCTGATGTAGATGCTCATGAACCTGTAGGTTATACACCTGTTGATGTACCATGTAACCCATGAGGGCTTCATTGGATACATGAAATGAGGCACGGGAAGGTTGTGATGGTGGTGGAGGTGGAGGTGCCCATGTGGACGTAGAGGCTCCAGGTGTGGTGGAAGAAGATGTTGGCAAAAAGGTTTTCTTAATTGTGGTCCCACTGATACAGACTCCTTTTCTAGAGGGTTTGTAATGAAGATCATGAAAAAGAGAGTTCTCAATCGTAAAGGTGAAGAGACCATAGATCAAGGTTGGGTAGGATTGGGAGAGGAAAGATCAAGGCTGGGGTTGAGAGATTAAGAGAGCTGGAGTGAGGATCGGTCAATCTAGTTGAGAGGGAGAATTTTCGACCAAATCCTACTTAATAATTGCTCCATCCCCGCCACCGTTCAAGTTATGAGAGAAAGAAACTTGACCAAATGGCTTTTTGCATAATCCCTCAGCCACCGATCGGCCGAGTTGGCAACTCGACCAATAGAAGTTTTGTCCCAACTTTAGAAATTCTAGTTTCTGGACATTTGAATGTTAATTAAATTTATTTTTCTAATCCATTTTGCATTTTAGACATACTTAGGCACCTTTTACTTATCATAGGGTACTATTTTGCAATAAAACAAATGTTTGCAAAAGATACACAAAATAAGCAAAAAATAAGGCATAAGAACATGAATTTTTAGAAGTTTAGCAAGCAAAGGTGATGAAGACATGAGAGAAGCATATAGGATAGATAGAAACTAGCTAGATGGAAGAACGGTATCATTTAAAGCATTTATGAGCACTTTTGATATAATAAAATTAAATAGCTCTCTAAGTAGAGGTTTAGTAAAATCACCCACAACTAATTTTCTGTGTCCACATGTGTGTATAAATATCCTTTTTGGCAACATGATCACAAAGAAAATGATGATAAAATTCTATATGATTGGCTTTGCTATGCAATATACGATTGTAAGTGTTGCATCCAACTCACAAAAACATGATTAACTTAAGCAGAAGTGATCATTTGCAGTGGATTATTGAAAATCACTAAAAATTAAAACCTTTTTCAAAGAGATTCAATCATAGGAAAACTCTTTCAACAAGAACCAATGTATTACACTTACATCCTGGTTCATAAGTACATATCTTGAACCATCTTTCTTCTTGAGGTTTACAACATTAACTGCCTTGTTAAAAGCTAAACACATATAGCATAAGAACCTCGAGGCATCAAGCCAAAATCTCAAAAAGATTCATTAAAAACACTAACTATTAACTCCGAGGACTTGAGAGTACAGAGACGACACATATGACTTCTATCTACATGACACAACATACAGTACACTCAACCTGAGCTGTCACTGTTATCCCTGCTGCTGCTAAAGTTCTTCCTCTGCAAGATGTTCTCACTCTCCTCCGTGCTTGTCTACCTAAAAATGTTGGATCCCACGGGGGTGAGACAATTGTAATTTCCCCAGCGGGAGATATAACTCTCTGCCAAAAACATTATTATTGCAGTTTAAGAATATAAAACTGGGCAGAGGATAAGTAGCTTAAAGCATTCTCATCTTAAATCATTGTAACCATTTATGATAGAATAATAGATCAGCTATTCTCTTAATAAGGAATAGGAAGAACATGTATATCATTTATCCATCATATTATACCATCATGTCAAACTTCTCTTGTGACATTCATTCTCTTAATATGTCACCCATGAAATATTCTTGTTTCATCTGTTGGCCTTAGCCAATCTGCTAAACAGATATGGAATTATATTTACCATGTACTCATATATCATCAACACAGGCATTGGGTTATTACCAATCCTATATCATCATTACAGGCATTGGGTTATTACCAATCCTATGTCATCATTATAGACATTGGGTTATTACCAATCTTGTGTCATCATTACATGCATTGAGCCTCTACCAGGTATTGGACTCTTCCAAACCTGATTACACCGCCAGGCATTGGACACTACTAATCATGATTTCATAGCCAGGAATTGGACTCTAACCAATCTTGATTTCACAGCCAGGCATTGGACTCTAACCAATCCTGATTACACAGCCAGGCATTGGACTTTAAGCAACCCTGATTACATAGCCAGGCATTGGACTCTGACCAATCTTGATTACACAGCCAGGCATTGGACTCTAACCAATCATGATTACACCACCAGGCATTGGACTTTAACCAACCATGATTACACCACCAGGCATTGGACTTTAACCAACCCGAATTACACATTTAGGCATTGGACTCTAACCAACCCTAAATACAGGCTTCATGCCTCTGCCAGGTATTGGACTTTAACCAAACTTGATTACACCACCAGACATTGGACTCTAACCAATCCTAATTACATGCATCACACCTCTGCCAGGTATTGGACTTTAACCAAACTTGATTACATGGATCATGGAATATAAATTCCTTTGACCCATCATTAATCATCACATCCTTCCCTAGGCTCTGAACCTTGAGGTTAGCCTTCATATCTTTTCACATTCTTTACTGAATGCAATTGTTCCTTTTATTAAGTTTATTAAAACATTATCATTTCTTATAATAAATTTTTATAATTATCTTGGTGTCTCTCACTAGACCACAATTGTTCTCATGGCTCATAAGGCCCATAAAGCATCTTGTCACCTCTCACTAGGCAACATCTAACCATATGGCTCACAAGGCCATTAAACATCTTGTTACCTATTACTAGGCAACATCTAACCACATGGCTCACAAGGCCATTACTCATCTTGAGTATTCAATCATGTTTATTACTCTTATCATTTATCATTAATTGATTATCAATACAAGGTATGAGTTCATTTCTCATCCTTATCATGGTATGATTACATCATACTCATTAGTTTGGCTTAACCCCATTCTCAAGGTATGTTAGCCTATACTTATCAAAGTATATCAAACTTATTACATTTCATTGTAATAATTTACATAACATGCTTCGTGTGTTTATTATCCAAGTATATTGAATTTGATATGCATCAAGGTATATCAACCCTGGAATGCTAAAAGTGATATCTGTCATATCTTGATGTATCACTTTCCTCATCACTTCCATTTACTTGAGTTATCAACTTATCTTGTATTAAGGTATTTCCCATCTTCATACTTCCATCCACTAACCTATCACTTTTACCATGAAGTGCATAGGTCACACACAAGAATGGTCCAGCTATCTTCAATGATATGGACTCATTTCAGGTTACTGCATTTCTTACTATAAAGTTGTCTATAATCAACCATTTGGGATATTTCACCTTTATAAGGCATTACCCACTATTTTGGCATTAGGGTTCTTTCATACCATTACCTAGTAATTAGGGTTTTGATTTATCATCATATTGCCCAAGATTAGGGCTTCATGTATTATGACTCAAAATTAGAGTTTCACATACCTTCACCCTGTATTAGGGCTCCTCATCATACCATTGTATAGGGTTTCACATGGCATCACCCTCAATTAGGGTTTCACACGGCATCACCCTCAATTAGGGCTTCACATGGAATCACTCTCAATTAGGGTTTCACATGGAATCACCCTCAATTAGGGTTTCACATGGCATCACCCTCAATTAGGGTTTCACATGGAATCACCCTCAACTGGGGTTTCTCATGGAATCACCCTCAACTAGGGTTTCTCATGGAATCACCCTCAACTAGGGTTACATCCCTACCCTAGATTAGGGTTACACCTAGCATTGCCCTAGATTAGGGTTAATGTTCATCAATCTTCTTAGTTAGGGTTTCATGATCACTTCATCAAAGATCATACCCTAAAATCTTAGTTTAATCATGTTGAAGGTGTTTGAGGCCTATCCATTAAATAATTATCTTACATGTATGGATTCCTATCTCTCTCTCATCCTCTCTAGGATGTTGACTATGTCAAACTTGGATAAATTAGGTCAACCAACCCTTTAATTAAATACATTCAATTAGGGTTGACATAGTGTATTGAAATATTGCTTATCTAAGCTTCAAGGATTAACTCATCTAGGGTTACCAATCACTTGGTACCTTAAAGGTAAACCCTAGTGATTATATTTGAGATAAATGAGTGACAACCATAGGGTCATTTTATCTTTCATCACCTCGGGTTTCCAATTGAATTAACCACATTAAAACATCCAAACGTTCTTGAACATTGATGCTCCAAATAGTTTGAAACCGAATGGACCTGGGTCTCCAAACGGTTTGAGACCATTTGGTCTCAAATGGTCTTGAGACCATTTGTACTCAAATAGTCTTAATACTGTTTGTCCCAAACCTTCTCAAAATTGAATGGACCAAAAATGTCTTTTGACACTTAATCAATTCAGGGTTTCAATCATTGAACCATCTATCGATTGAACTATTGATTTATTCTTCAATTGAATCATTGAATCACCCTTCAACTAGACCTTCAATTAGGGTTTTGAACCCAATTTAAGTAGGGTTTATAATCATGAAGCCATCAATTAGGATTTTGAATTCGAGGAACCATCAATGGTTAACATTATGGAACTAACCCAATTGAAATTCATGAATTACCATCAACTTATGATATGACCTGACCTCAAACAGTCTTGAGGTCGTTTGGATGACCTCCAAATGGTCTTGAGGTCATTTAGATGACCTCTAAATAGTCTTGAGACCGTTTGCCTCATCATTCATTAAAACATATGAAATCCAATTAGGGTTTGCATCATTGGATCGATCATCAAGATAACTATTGATTGCACTTCAATTTGATATCTTTAACTCTTCAATTATTCAACCATACTCAACCCTAGACCTCCAAACGGTCTTGAGACCATTTGGGGTGACCTCTAAATGGTCTTGAGACCGTTTGGACAAATCAACCCAAACTTTTAAATTAAACAATTGCAATTTCAGCACTTAACCGATTAGGGTTTCTAATTGAAGGATTGTCCATATATTGAATTAATCAGTTGGATCAGATGGATCATCATCCAACATGTTCTAGGGACCTTACCTCAAATGTTCAACCCTTCTAAACGGTCAACCCATCTAAACGGTTTGTGGACCAATCCTCCAAATGGTTTGCAAACTGTTTGGTCTCCAAACGGTTTGGTGAAATTGTTTGGACCAAACTCTTGAAACCATTTGCAATAGATATTTAGGGAGGTGTGTGCTTATGATTATGTCATCATCATCAAGCTCTAAACCCACAAAACTTTCTGTGATTTTCATGGTGATTGCATCTATAAACCAAATAAAATTTCGAGAATAAGAAAGAATCAACAATTTGATAAGGAATTGAATGCAATAACAATATTAAGGGTTCAAGTTATAAAACCTGCCTCCAATTGAGCTTCAAAGCTCCAAGCTCACGTCAAAAATGGTGGATTCAAATCCTTTCACCATCCCAAGGTTCGTCCTCAAGCTTTGAGTGAAAAGGAATGGTTAGAATTGAAGATGGGATCGGGATATGAAGAAATCATGCAATGATTTTTTATTTCCACCATGGAATCAAGGTAATCGAAGGTCAAGAAGCTTACAAATAGGTTGGGGGTCGTCCTCCTGTTGCCCCAATTTCCCTTGGTCGTTTTTGCAAGCAAGAAGTGAAATTGGGTTCGAAATTCCCCTTTCAAGCTATGGATAAGTGAGCTTATATTCATTTTTATTAAATTCATTTCAAGAAAGAGAAAGTAGGGGATAACTCCTCCATATTACCATTTGCCCCCTTCTCTTCCTTAGATACGAGGCTATCTTCCTTGCCTCTTATTCCTCTCAATTATCCATGATTTAAAGAAAAGCAAATTAAGCACCTTAAATCATATTATACTAATATCCATAAGTGACTGGATATTTCTTTTTCTTATAATAATGTGAGTGAGTTATCCACTTCCTTTGGATATGTTCTTGCCTTTGCAAGGCACATGGTCGTCCATTCTCTTTAAAACTCATCCCTCACCTTTTGGTTAAAGGGGTCTTTTATTAATATATTTATTTTTGCATTAAATTGAAGTAAAGTTCCAATTATGCTTAAATATTGATTATTTTAATATCAAGATTCTCTCTCCTCCAAAGAGATACAAATGAGACACCCCTCTCATTTTCTTTGCTCTACATGATGCCAAAAAACATTAGGGACTATTTTGAAATGGTAATTTGCATATTGAACCCTAGGTTTTGGGTAAATTGCACATTACACCAAAACTAGGTTTTAATGCACAAACATTGTTGTATCAGCTCTTTATTGGTACTCAGGCTACCACAGGCCATGCCACTACATCATTTTCATCCTTATGATGCTTCAACACTTGATGAACATATTATCATGCAATATTTGCAATTTAACCCCTCAACTTGGGTAGTTTGTACTTTAGTCCAAAATAGACAAAACATTATTTCAACATAATTCAAAAAGGACTAAAATTGAAACATAAGTTACTCTTGAGACTTAATTACTTTTCAAAAGATAAGAGCAAGCATATAATTAACTTTATTAAGCAAAACACCTAGGGTTAAGGCATAACCCATGTCAGGGATGTTACAGTAAGATAAATTTATTGTACTAGTATTGTCATCATAAATAGGAGAAGCATCAAAATAAAATTAAAGTCTTAGAGCATTTTCTTCATCCATAGAACCTAGGCACAACAACTCCCGACTGCAACGTATTCATCCTCGGTAGTTGATAGAACTATTGTGCTCTATTTCTTAGAAAACCAAGGCACCAAGCATGGTCTTAGGAGGAAGCAAGGGTTACTAGTGCATTTTCAATCAATCAAACATCTCATGCAATCAGCATCACTATAAGCAGTAAGAGTAAAGTCCTTCGACTTAGGATACCATAGTCCAAAATTTGAGTTTTGGCTAAGTACCTCAAAATCCTCTTAATAGCTATAAAATGTGATTTCTTAGCACATGATTGAAAGCAAGCACACAAGCCAACACTAAACATTATGTCAGATCTAGAGGTAGCTAAATAGAGTAAACTTCCAATCATTCCTCTATAGAGATTCTCATCCACTTTCTCACCTTCTTCATCTCTATCAAGTTTGGTGGCGTTTGACATGGGGGTGTCCATCGACTTTGTGTTCTCCATCTCAAAGTGCTTGAGTAGCTCACTTCTGTACTTGCCTTGGTTGATGAAGTTCCCATCTTTAGTTTTCTTAATTTGAAAGTTGAGGAAGAATGTAAGCTCACCCATCATGCTCATCTCAAACTCACTTTGCATAAGATCACTAAACTCCTTATAAAGATTAATATTATTTTTGCCAAAAATGATATCATCAATATAAATTTGAATGATAATAAAATTGTTAGAAGTGTGTTTTAGAAACAAGGTAGAATCTTTTCCCATGATATAACCATGATCTAAAAAAATGTTCTTTAGTTTCTCATACCAAACTCAAGGTGCTTCTTTGAGACCAAAGAGAGCTTTTTTCAATAGATAAACATGGTTAGGAAGGTTATCATGTTCAAAGCATGGGGCTTGTGCAACATACACTTCCTCCTCAATTGTACCATTCAAAAATGCACTTTTAGCATCTATTTTATGTAGAAGGAAATTCTTGTAACTAGAAAAAGAAAGGAACATCATAATGGACTCAAGTCTAGATACAGGTGCATATGTTTCGTCAAAATCTATACCTTCCTGTTTATTGTACCCATGAGCCACTAACCTTGCTTTGTTTCTTACCAGCTTGTTGCTTTCATCTATCTTATTTCGGTAAACCCACTTGGTTCCAATGATCTTTCTATCACATGGTATTGGCATGAGAGTCCACACTTTGTTCTTTTTAAATTGCTCTAGTTCTTCTTACATGGCTAGGATCCACTCATCATCCCTAAGAGCTTCTTTGAGATTCTTTAGATCGAGTTATGAAATGAAGGTGTTTTTGGCTTGTTCTTTGTTGTAGGCTGCCTACATCTTCACTCTTTCAAAAGGGTCACCTATGATGAGCTATTTAGGGATTCTTTGCATGTAACGTCCCAAGATTTGAGGCCTTAGATATAATGATCTTAAAAGGAATAATTGAACTACCCATATCACCAAAGTGCACCTCTTTTTCCGGGAGCCCATCACTAAAGAACTCCATAGTTAAGCATGTTCAGCTTGGAGTAGTACTAGGATGGGTGACCAGTCGGGAAGTTGACCCTGGCTTGCACGTGAGTGAGGAAAAAGCACGCAGTTAAGGCTAGTGGTGGTTTGTGGGGCCAGTTATCATTCCTGAAACTCTAATAGATCTTTGGGTAGTGGGCCTCGAGCATTACAAATGGTATCAGATCCATAACCCCTCCAGTAGGTGGGGCCCACATGGGCATGTGGCATGCCAGTCTTGAGTGGTGCGGTCCAGGCAAGTTGGAAAGAGCTATCCATGGTGATGTAGCCACCCTTGCATTGGTACTTCGTGGTTGGGAGTTGAGTGTCCATGAGCCATTCTGGGTCTGTACTAAAATGGGGAAGAGATTATGAGGCCATATATTGAGCCTTGATGAGGACATCAAGAGTTTAAGAAGGGGATATTGTAACATCCCAGGATTTGAGGCATTGGATATAATGATCTTAAAAGGAATGATTGGACTACCCATATCACCAAGGTGCACCTCCTTTTCCAGGAGCCCATCACTAAAGAACTCCATAGTTAATCATGCTCAACTTGGAATAGTACTAGGATGGGTGACCAGTCATGAAGTTGACCCTAGTTTGCGTGTGAGTGAGGAAAACGCATGCAGTTAAGGTTAGTGGTGGTCTGTGGGGCTAGTCGTCATTCTTAAAACTCTAGTAGAGCTTTGGGCAGTGGGCCCAAGTGTTACATTGCAAATCAGGGGTTAAATACTTCTTTTCTTCATCTATCCCTTCTTCTTGAGTGGCCACCTCTTTTTCTGTTTGGGTGGTTTTGAGTTCTTTTGAAGATAGGAATTACTTCATCTACAACATCATCATTGGCAATATCCTTGGAAACAAAGGGTTTAGTCTCAATAAATTTGACATTAATAGATTCTTCTACTTTAGATAGAACAACATTATACTATCTATAAGCCTTGCTAGTAGTGCTATAGTCAAGAAAGAAAACTTGGTATGATTTCAGGTCAAACTTATCAAGAGAATCTTTCATGTGCAAAACAAAACAAGGATACCCAAAAGCATGAAAATACTCGATAGAAGGCTTCCTACAACGCCATATTTCATAAGTGGTTTTCTTCAAAGAGGGATGTGTGAAAACTCAGTTTTGCACAAAGCATGAAGTACTAATGGATTCACCCCAAATCATCTTTGGAGTATCATACTCACGGTCCTAGACATTTCCTATAGTGACATGTTCTTCCTCCCTACGACCCCATTTTGTTGAGGTGTTTGAGGTGAAGAAAAGTTATGTGCATATCTAGACTCTTCATAAAAATGTTTAAAAAGATCATTTTCAAATTCTCCCCCATGATCACAACGGATAGCAACAATGTGGCAAGAAGCTTCATTTTCAACTCATTTGCAAAAGCTAAAAAACAAAATCAAGAGTGTCGCTCTTAGAAAGGAGAAAGAAGAACCAAGTATATCGAGATAAATCATCAACAATAACAAGACAATACCTGGAACACAAAGTGATTGAGTTCTCATAGGTCCAAATAAATCAATATGGAGAAGTTCAAGAGTGATCTTGGTACTAAGGACTCCTTTGGATTTGAAGGAGGACTTGGTTTGCTTTCCTTGTATACAAGGTTGGAATTCCTCATCCTTTTCAAAATCCAATTTGATAATTCCCTTGACCAAGTCCTTTTTGCTCAACTTCTTCAATTGATGCATATTTACATGACCTAGCCGATGATACCAAAGAGAAATATCATTCAATTTGACTACTTGGAATCTACCTACAATAGGCTTAATAGAGTCAAGAAAAATTACATAAAGATTACCATTCCTAGTTCCCTTATATATAACATTGTAAGTGAGGGAATCTAAGAGCAAGCATTTAAAAGAAATAAATAGACAAGGTAACCATTATCATATAATTGACTAACACTTATTAAATTGTGATGTATTCCATCTACAAAGAGAACATTCTTGATACACAAGGATTCACCTACATCACACTCAACTTTCACTTTAACTTTCTTATTATCCCTTAAAATAATTGATCATCTTTTCTTCTTTGTGAAATTGTTGAAGTGATGTATATCACCTGTCATGTGCTTTGAGCAACCACTATCCACAATCCATTTTCCTTTTTCCTACAAGAAAGAATAATTTTGGTTCCCAACTCTAACTTTGGGATCTGGAGTTAGCTTGGGGGCCCATTTCATCTTTGGGTTGGTCCCCTTAGGCTTATATGGACAATAAGTAGAATAGTGATCATCAGTCTTGCAATGAGAACAAATCATAGGGTTCTTTGAGCCAGAAGATTCTCCATGGAAGAAAGGAGTTTGCATACTCTTTTTCTTACCTTTGGCATTACTCTTGCCCTTAGGAGATACCCCTACAAATCCCATACCACTAGTGCCACTTTTTTTGTTAGAATGATCAAGGATTTCATTTAAGGAGTTTTTCCCTTTGAGGAATTTCTATAGAGAGGCTCTAAGTCTATGATTATCATTAGTTGAGAGATAATTGTAGAAGACAGACTAGAAAGATCATCTCTATAATGAACAAGGTTGGTCTCTAAATAGAGGGTTTTAGTCAAATAATAATCCTTTTCAAGAGTAATAGAAGCAACATCATTACTAGGAAAAATATGTATAAAAGATAAGTCATTACCTTGAACAATAAGCCTAGAATTTTCAAATTTAAGCAATTGATTTTTTTTAGATAAACATCTCTCTTATATCTATGAGCATCACTAATAAGCTTAATTTCTATATTTTTAGCTTTAAGTAACTCAAGCTCATCAAGGCACTTTTTCTTCCCTTCCTTAATATTGGTCATATTCTTAAGGTAGATCCCATTCTCAACTTCAACTCCATTGTATTAGAGATCAAGATCAAGAAATTGGCCTTGAAAACAATCAATGCTCTCAATATGAACTTTCTCATTTTGCTCAAGAATAACAATCTTAGTATACAAATCATCAATAATTTTACCCAATATTTTCTTTTTAGATTTACATTCAGAATAAGAAGAACGGGTAGAATTAAGCATGTCAATAAGAGTTTCTTTAGATAAGTCATAAAAATTTACCTCACTTCTCACCAATGTCTTCACTTGTAGATGCCATGAGGGTGAGGGGGCATTCTCCATCTTCATCAGAGCTTGATCCACTAGAGGATGATCCTTTCCATATGGCATGAGCTGCATCTTTATTCCTCCTCTCCTTCTTGTCCTTCCTCTTATATTTGTTGTCTTTCTTGTAGTCTTCGTCTTTCTTGGAGCTGCTCTTGTGATATGATTTTCTAGCCTTAGGATATTCACACTTGTAGTGTTCTTTTTTACCACACTTGTAGCACTTTAGAGTACAAGAAGAAGATTGCTTCCCTTTGAAGTACTTTCCCTTGGAGAAGTTGTCTTCATGCTTGCTAGGGCCATCATCTTAACTAGATGAGGAGGGAGAGGTCCTAAAAGAAAGTTGTTGTTGAAGTATAAGATCATCCACTTGAGATCTGAAGGCACTATCTTTGATCTTCGTTGATTCTTTTTCTTCCTGATTTGCTTCCTCTTCTTGCTTGTCAAGTCTTGGCTTATGAGCTTGTAGATAGTCAATAAGCTCCTTGGTTCGAAGATCCCCAAGACTTCTTACTTCTTTTATGGAGGTCACCTTTGACTCCCATCTCTTTGGAAGAGACCTAAGGATCTTTGAGTCGATTGCTCCTCTATCCAAGGTATGTCCCAAAGCATATAGGCAATTGATGATGATGTTGAGTCATGAATATATCTCGGTGAATCCTTCTTTATTCCCTTTCTTGAAGTTCTCTAGGAGACTGTTCAACATATAGATCTTTGTCTCCTTTACTTTCTTTATGCCTTCGTAAGTGATGTACAACTTGTCCCATATCTCATAGGATGTGCCCCATGAAAAGATGTGGTTGAACTCAGATGGAGTGAGGGATGCATATAGGATTCTAATTACTTTGGAATTGAGTTGTGCATTTTTTAGAGATGCTTCATCTCAAGTGGATATAGCTCTGTCTGGTTCCTTGTAGGGTGCAATCATCACTTTCCACATGTCAAAGTTCATTCCTTGAATGTAAAACTACATCTGCCGCTTCCAATAGAGGAAGTTGATGTCGTAGAAAAATAGCGGCACATGGCGAAGCCTCCCTCTAGGTTGAGGAACCAAGTAGGATCTCACCCATCTTCTTGTCTCGTAGAAGATTTGTTGGAAAAGATCCTTACTCTGATACCACTTGTTGGATATAGGGCTCTAGAGGGGGGTCAATAGAGCTTCATAACTTGCACAAGAATAGTTATACCTTCAAATTATATCAATTGAAACCAAATGCCAAAAGTGAATTTGAAGTCCTATCTAAACATGCATAGCAAGGATGAGAGAGATTGAAACAGACACTTGGACAAAGTGTTTAGAGTGGTTCTAATCTTTAAACTAGGAGTCTATCAGTCCATACCTAGAGAGGTCAACCTCTAGGACTTTGCAACCCATGTATACTTATATTCCATTATAAGACATACAAGAAGAACACCTTACACCCAAGGGCTTACCTATCCAAGATATCTAGTCTTCTACCTCAAAACATATCTTACCCACTCTTGCAAGCATCTCAATTCCTTTTCATAAGACATCTCCTCCTTGCAACAAGTCTTCAACTTTGAGGATTTACACATCAAGCTCCTTAGATCTTCAGCCTTGTCCTTCTCCTTCACTTGGAGAAGATCTTCATGTTGTTATGTATTCCCATAGATCCAGTCATATGATGATTATAATGACATACTTTGTAAATTATTTGAAATATTAATAAAGGCAATTTTTTTCTATATGTTTTAACTGTTTTGAGATAATAGTATTACATGATAGATGTCTAGAGAATGACAAAACTCAATGACATATGTATTCAAATACGTAATTTGAACAATGAGATCATACGAAAGTTAAGAGTATGTACATTCTCACTAATGTCCCCGGTTGGTTGTTATTGTGGAAATAACCATAGACATCAATAACACAAAAGACTAGAGTGTATGTTGGTTGATGATATAATCTCATTAGTCATGATATATGATATCAAACCAATCACATAGATACATGTTAGATAATAGTGTATCAGACAGACCCATTGTAAGAGTGATGCATGGAAACCACACTTGATTAGTCAGGATCATCTCTTATACTATTGGTGGTGAATGTGGTTCATAGACCTAAAATCACTACATTCATCACATGTGGTTGGGTACACTTTGACATCAACAAACATAGTCTTGAAACATGGATTGTTATAACGGTGATGATTGGGTGACTTTGACGCATGGGGACTTGACTGTGAGTGATAGATATGGAATGTGTCCCTCCTAAGAGAGTGTGATATCCTGGTCACTTGAGGAGAGAGACTGAAAAATGCATGGCCATGCACATGTAAGTCAATCTATGATATTGAACTTACATATATCTCAGACATTCTCCTCTGAATCAAGAAACATGGATTGAGTGTTTGTAGAGGATGACAAGTCCATTCCTCGAGGTTAATCTGAATATCAGTGACAAAGGAACTAAACATTCACTGTAACACCAATAACAGATTGTAGGTTGAAAGTTGTTCTCCAACTTTCCCTTTCACTTGGGTAGCACTGATGTGTGACTAGGTACCACTCTTTGTTTGTGAAGTCATAAGTAAGTTATGGACATTACTGCCAACGTGAAATGGGACCTATAGGGTCACACACATAGGATTAACCTGGAAGAGGGGTTTATTCATGAATGATGTTTAGATTGATTATGAAATTGTTTAGGTACTCAATTAAACATTAAATCAATATACTTGACTCAGAATCATCAATTTCAAGTGTTGAACCAATTGATTAGAGTGTCAGATTGATTGAGAATTTCATTGACTGAGTTCTACACAACGTGGACCACAAACTAACATGTTCATTGGGTGAACCGATCGGCTCATGGTAAGTGAGATGACCAGTTCACTCTAGTGAACCGATCAGTTCACATGGACCAAATGAGTATGTGTTGGATTTCCCAGTTCGTGAGAAAAAGATCCCCATTTCACTTGTTCAATTCGATTGCAACAAGAATTATCTTTGCATTAATTAGAAATTAATAAGGAAAGTCAATTACAGGCATGTCTGGGAAGTGAAACGACTGGTTCACTTGGTGAATCGATCGGCTCACCTGCACAAATGATCGATTCAGCTTTGAATCGACTGGTTCGCCTGCTGGAGTACAATCAATTTGTGGAAAATTTGGACCCTTCTACTCCCGCACAAATTGGGAACCCTGACCCTACCCTCTACTATAAATAGAGGGGTACATGGGGCTTCTCAGAACACACAACTCAGAATATCAATTTCTCTATAAAGTTTTTCTCTCTGGTTTTGGTAACCGAGAGAGCTCAAGCAAGTTCTACCCATCTAGAGAGGAACATCGAGGGAAAGATGACTACAGATAAGCGACTGGTAGTGGGAGAATGTGTCAGTGACTAGTACACCAATAGAAGGGGACGACTCCTTCTAGTCTGTCCATCAGGATGACTAGAGTTCCCGGTAATCCATGTGGACTATCTATAGAGGTAGGAGATTTCTGCCACTCAGGAGGACGACTGTCAACCACACTCGAGGTCAATACCAGGAGTTGTACAGACGTCATTGAAGACTAGGTGGTTGAATATTGCACTAGTTGTGAGGTATGTCACTGAGCAAGCCTCAGGACCATGTATATCTCACTAAACCATATTTCCTATTGCATAGTTGTTGATGTGATTTGATGGTTATGGTTTTGTGGTTAGATGAAATTTTGTTTCCGCTACCTATACTATCCCACAAAACCCAACAGTGGTATTAGAGCCACGTCAACATACTATGCTTTAGGATAAATCGATATGATCATATTTTAGTTGTTTGCCATTTATTTATTGCATGCAATGTGAATACTACAACTGGGTAATGTGCATATCCGATTAATCACCACAAATCCCTATATACATATATGATATGGTATTTATATGCAATCGATACACGTCGCCCTAAGACGGTTTTGATAGTGGATGTGTAGTGTGGTTATGGCCTATAAACCCCCTATCTGTGTGCTTGGTTGGTTGTGGTTGTTTACATCTCGATCTGTGTACTAATTTCTTTCTTCTATTCCATATGTAACTTGAGATAACTCAAGCCTTCTCTTCTACCTTTTCTTCCCCCAAATGTAACTTGGGGTTTCTCAAAGATATATGTAAAAGTAGGATAGTTTTATTTCCTATTATGTCAAAGAACGGTGGGTGCCCAGACGAGCAGTTAAGGGATCGGGATGACTGATTGGTGGTGCGAAACAAGAAGCTGGTGGCCTAATGAGGAGCATGACAACTAGACGAACCGACCATCTGGAGGTGCCAGACGATTGGTTGGTGACAACTGACCAACCAACCATGAGGTGAGTCGATCAGTCGTAGGAATCAACCCGGAATGGCTAAAGCACAAATCTTCATCAACTATAGGTTGTTGCATGTGATGTAGACCTAGATGACTGTAATTCCTTGTGGCTCAAGGAATTACAATAGGATGGCCATAATCATCGCTTTATTGCTTCGCATGTTTTCTTATGGGATATAGCATGTATATGATATGTATTATATATGTGGTGATTGGATATGTATATGTATATAAATGCCAAACCCCTTAATATAATACTAAGTCTTAGATGCTTTCCATAAGCAGCACACATGAACATCTTGATCGACAAGTGTGGGCATCCCAAGGGTGGTGCGTTGTCTATCTTGTGGAAGTGTGATGGTAGTTGTGTGGGCCCATCAAGCGGGGTACACTCCTATCGTGTTGGCTTTTGGGTCAAGCTTAACTAAGTGGTCTTAATGAGATTAATAACTTAGAGGCATGCAGATGACTATGTCAAGGAGTTGTGGATATCATCTATCCAAGGATTGTATATGATGCAATTGGTAAATGTTACCTACCTTAATAATTGATTATGGACGTTGGCGTTGGCCGGGTAATAACTCAATTATTTTGGATCTTGTCTCACTAGAAGGTTGTACGTTGCAATCTTCCGAATTGATGGTGAGGGCTATCAATTTGATCAAAATAGTGAGAGCAATAATTAATTAAAGACCTAATTAATATCGTCAACTTTATCAAATCAAACAAATAAAAAAATGTTTTGAAAAGTTGCAAAATTCTTTTGTAGAATCCAAATAACCAACACAAATACATTATAATTGCGATTAGTTCATAAACGAGATAAACTTTAAATCTACTTTGGGACCTTTGAGAAGTGTTCTCAATAGTGACTGTAAAATCTAAAGTCCTTGAAAGACCAGAGCCAGTAGAGCCACTCCAAATGTGCCTAAGGCTAAAATTGGATGCTTACTTAAAGTATGTCAATGATGCCTAAGACATCAATAACCTTATGTTGAGCTATATGAACTATGAGTTGCATAAATAGCTTGAAGCATGGAAATTCTTCAGATGGTTATACATCTTAAGAATCATGTAGAGCGTGAAAGGTATAATGTCTTCAAAGTGATATTTGAGTATAATCAGATAGATGAAGATCAAGTATAATCTCATATGCTCAATATGATTGTGCATATAGATCAGCTATGATTTATTATAGGTCAAGAGTTGACAAAATATATGATTCTACAAATCGTTGTGTGAATCATATAGCCAGTTTATCAAATGTTGAGAAACTTGGCCAAACCATTGTCTGAAGTGTTTGACATATTGATGCTAAAGCATGAATGAAGAAAGGACAAAACCTATGATAATGATCAGCATAGTGAATTCCATAGACTAAAGTAAGGTCAAGAAGTGTTCTGAAGTGAAGCTTAGGTCCAAGTCTTTATAACTCAAGATATGGAGAGGAGTAAGATGGAAAGGGAAATAAAATGTTTATAGAGGATCTCATAAAAATGAAAGGGAGACAAGATCTCTACTTCAGGACCTAAGAAGAAGCAAGCTAGAAACTATACGGAGCAAGAGTTTCTACCATTACAGTTACAATATGACATTCATGGGCATATAATAGAATTAGTGAATTGCTATTATACATCTTCCATCAATGAAATCGTCATACATCTTGTATGGACAAGAGTGTAATGAACTGATGTTTCATTTCAATGAAATGATCTTTGATGGCAATGCCTATGTCTCATCTATTGTACTTGATAGTTAAAGAGATAAATGTGTGTGAAACATGTAATGAATGACATGATAACTCGAACTTGAATGCCTATAGCATAGTCATATGTAGTGCATAAATGAGAATTGCATTTCTAGAAATCCATATGATGGTTATCTAGACTCATTTTGGTTATTGAACCAATAGAGACATGCTAATCTCATTCATTGTGCAATATGACAAAGGTTCTTCACTAGATGTAGTGGGAAAACGATTATTCTATTAAGGATTATACATATGGATATATATAGAACTTTTAGAATAAATGCTAAAGGTAATCAATAGTACTTCAATATATTTACTTATGACCTCAGTAGATATGGTAGTTTGTATTTAATAAAATACAAACATGAATTTCTTGAAGTGTTCAAGGAGATCATAAATGAAGTACATAACAAACTTGGTATAAGTGTTAAATTTCGATATGATTGATATGGAAATACTTTGAACCAAGAGTTTGAGAACCTTTTAGAATATCATGATAATGTATCATGTTGGACTCTGCCTGAAACACAATGATAGTGTATCATGAGAAGTGTTTCAAAAAGAGGGAATCACACATTGATAAGTCAGAGTGTGAATACCATCTAAATTTCAAATTTTCTTTTGGCCACATGCTTAACACTAAACCAATGCACCATTAGTTCAAAAGACACCATATGAGATATGGAATGGGAAGTGTCCCGATATGTCTTTATAAAGATTAGGATTGAAAGCCTAAATAATAAAAATGTTTCATCAAAGGTTTTGTCCACAAATCGCATAAATGTTATTTTGTTGAATACTACTTTGATATCTAAATCCAACAACAAAGGTGTTTTAAATGGCTGCATTCTTAGAGGAGAACCTAGTTCTAAAGGAATCAGTGGGAGAGAAAAGTAGAACTTGAAATGTTTGAGACAAACAAGAAAAACATTGAACTTAAACAGGTACAATGGGAATAAAGAGAATCACAAAATGTTATGGAATCTCAAAGTTTCTTAAGTAACACACAGAAAACTCAGTGTTCTGGTAGAACACACATAGGGCTTGAATGATATATGATATCTTATGGACAAGAAGGTGGTGAGTAGATCATATGATGAGTCAACAGTCTACCTAGAAGCTAATGAGAGCCAAAAATTGAGATATGGCTTGAATCCATGAAATCCAAGATGGACTCCATGTACATCAACAAACTATGACCTTGGTTGATCCATATGAAGGGGTAAAACCCATAGGGTACTATTAGGTATTCTAGAAGAAGACTAACATGGAGGGTAATTTTGTTGCAAAGAGTTTCTAACAAGTTCAAGATTTTGAACATGATGAAATCTTTTCAGCAGTTTCCAAGGATAAATCCATCAGGATAATGCCTGCTATTGTAGCTTAATGGAAATAAAGTCCATGAAGCTGCATAGATCAATCTTTGGATTGAAGCGGGCACCTAAGAACTAAGATCTTCTATTTGACAAGATATTCAAAGAGTTTGACTTGAGTCAAAATAAAGAAGTAATGTGTGATTATAAGAATTTAGTGGGAGCATATGTATATTCCACATATTGATGGGGAATAACATCCTTATACTGCAAATATTAAAACCTGGAAACAAAGTGCATTCTAAAGTTTTAAAGAAGCATCCTATGTGATAGGAATCAAGATCTATAGAGACAGATCAAGAGGGCTTCTTAACCTAAGAAAGAGAACATACATCAGCAAGATGTTGAAAGGGTTCAGCATGATGAAAGAAAACTTATCCATGTTCCATGGAGTTAGTCTCTCAAGAGCCAAGTGTCCCAATTCATATGAAGAATAAGGAACACATGGATAGATGACATATGCATTTGTAATTGGATCTATCATGTATGAACTCATCTCGTTATCTTGTATGTATTGGACATGACAAGAAAATATGAACTAATTATCTTATAGGTATTGGACATGACAAGAATATACAAACTCATCATCTTGTCTGTATTGGACATGACAAGAAGATATGGAATCCAGTTATTTCATATGTATTGGACATGACAAAGGGATATTTGTCGAACTCCAGTAAGTGTTACTGGAATACCATGAAGGACATCTTTATGCACTTGTGAAGTACTAAAAGAATTAGTTCTTTAGTTATGGTAATAAGGAAGAGTTGGGTAAAGAGTTACACCGATGCAAGCTATCGAAATAACAAAATTGTGTTTGACCTTAGAATAATAATTGTCAGTTGGAAATGTTCCAAACATTAGACAATTGATTAATTCTACAATACGAAGTTGAGTATCATAGTGTTACAAATATTGTAAAGGTTATTGTATGGATCTATAAGTTCATATGGATGAACTTATGGGAGGTTCTGACTATTGGTGACTCAGTAGTAATATTGTTACAACAATGGAGCTACTAGTTAAGCAAAGGAATTTCATATAGCATACTATGACACTTCCATCTCATACGAGCTGTCGTACAGTGAGGGGATGTGAAACATGAAATATACCCACTTCAAGCAAATATTTCTTACCTGCTATAAAAGAACTTGTACAATAGAAGCATGATGGTCATGCTAGATCATAAGGACTAAGGTTCATGAGTGATTGTCTCTAAGTGCAAGTTGGAGTCTGGTGGTATGTATGCCCATAGATTCAGTCATATGATGATTGTAATGGCATACTTTGTAAATTATTTGAAATATTAATAAAGGCAATTTCCATCTATATGTTTTAACTATTTTGAGATAATAGTATTACATGATAGATGTCTAGAGAATGACAAAACTTAATGATGTATGTATTTAAGTACGTAACTTGAACAATGAGATTATACATATGTTAAGAGTATGTACATTCTCAGTAATGTCCCTAGTCGAATGTTATTGTGAAAATAACCATAGACATCAATAACACGCATAGGATTAACCATAGTTGAAAGTTGTTCTCTAACTTTTCCTTTCACTTGGGTAGCACTGATGTGTGACTAGGTACCGCTCTTTGTTTGTGAAGTCATAAGTAAGTTATAGACATTCACTGCCAATGTGATATGGGACCTATAGGGTCACACACATACGATTAACCTGGAAGAGGAGTTTATCCATGAATGATGTTTAGATTGATTACTAAAGTGTTTAGGTACTCAATCAATACACTTGACTCAAAATCATCAAGTTCAAGTGTTTAACCAATTGATCAGAGTGTCAGTTTGATTGAGAACTACATTCACTGAGTTTCGCACAACTTGGACCACCAACTGACCGATTCACTAGGTGAACCAATCGACTCATGGTCAGTGATATGACTGGCTCACTCTAGTTATAAGGAGTGGGATCTGAGAGGAGAACCACTCTCTACTAGAAATAAAAAGGCAACATCCCTTGAACCAAACACCGCATAATTTTTTTCACCAAAGGGATGGAGACCAATTCATTCAACATTTATGTATCATTACACAATGAGTAGCAGTGAAAAAGATTATTATCTAACAACTTACAAAGCTTGATAACATAGTACACCACTTCACCACACATGGGTGTCCAAAAGGAAAACTAAACATATAAGCCAAAGATCAAACCAAGGGTCATCTAACCACCTATTCAAGTCTCCCAAAGCTCAGCTACAAGGTTGATGTCAAAGTTCACCTCTCCTCAATCTAACCTGGGGTTGAAAGCATACCCCAAAAAAGAAGAGAAGAAAGAGAAACGTCAGCAAAAGCTGGTATGTGTATACTAAAGAAAACTTTGAGCAATATAAGTAATAGGGACATCAAATATACATGCTTCCCAAGCAAGAGATAAGGACTACCCACACAGGCATAAAAGATAAGATTCATCATCATCATCATAAGAGAATATACTTCCCATAATTAAAGCAATAAAGTAGTGTCACATTCACATGTCATAGCCATCACCCTACATACATGTGAGACAATCATAACACTAGAATATTATCAAAGACAAAGGTGGCCAAGAATCACACATCTTGAACCTGATGAGACATGGGCCAAGAATCACACATCTAGCCCTGGCTTGGGGAATCACGCATCCACCACCCAAATATATATAACATGGTCCAAGAATCACACATCTGGCCCGAGCATGGGGAATCACACACCCACCATCCAAAATATCACAATGTTGCCATAATTCATAATGAGACAAAACCAATGCAGATATACTACTCTAGTGCTACTGAATCACATAACATGTAAATGTAGAGGCAAGTAGAAAGTATAGTCAGATTATACAAACTAGTCACCACATAAGTGACCAACATATACATCCACCTCATAAGTGGGCAAAAGACATTACATGTCATCATATGGAGTTCCAACATGAACAAAGCATAATATAAGAGTCCAAAATAATATCCATGATCACATGATCAATAACAAATAAAAGGTAGTTCACATGAACCATTATTTTCAAAAGAAAAGACATTTGTGTATGATATTGTCCATAGGACCAAGAGAAATAAGAATATAGGTTATTGCTCAACATAGAATAATAGGGGATACGACATACCTCAATATCAGAGTCTAAATTCCAAAGCACTTCTAGATCCAAGTTTAAGTCACGAAAGAGCCTATTAAACACATATACAGATTTTGTGTCAATTTCATACACATTAACCAAACCCTAAAAACTACCTTTTACTCATTATGTGAATTAGGTTATGAAAAGCATGCCACTTTATAGATTAGGTTATTATAATTCCAAAACATATTTTATTATATTTTTCTGACATAGATAATTAGTTATGATTTTTACAAGTTAATTCATCATTAATTACATCAATTGAAAACACTTATTTTTAAACATTAGATTTAGCCATAAAAACATATACCATTTGAAATCCATTCTTTTTGTGAATCCAATGAGTACTTATTTGTAATTTTTGGCCAAACAAATAATTAGTTATGTATTTTGGAAATCCTGACCAATCAAAATTCGAGGAAATGCCAAATAAGAGGGAGAGTACAAACGAGAAAGAGAGAGAGTGAGAGAGAGACGTGTGATGTAGACCACTTGGTAAGCCGCCTTGCCCATCGTCAATGCCCACTCAACATCGAGTCAACACCGGTTAAACAAAAATAAAAAGATGTGAATGCCCTTTACCGAGAACAGAGAGGGTAGAGTATAAGAAGCGAGGGGGAAACCATAAAAATTGGGGGGGTCATCTACCTCCTCTGCTCGTGCCATGTCTATGAGAAAGGAACAACCTTCCTGAATTGGATTTGGGGAAAAGTAGAAGACACGATTATAATGCAAACTGAAGAAAAGGAAGGTACAAGGGAGTAAACCAAACTCACCAAGGTCACCAATTTGGCTGGAAGAGTGAAGAGTAGAGAGGGATGACCGTTGCCCTCTGGAGAAAACTCGAATAGTAGAGATTGTACACACGACCATGAGAGAAATTGAGAGAAGGGACAAGTTGTAAAAGTACCCAGAAAGCTTCGGACATGGGTATTTATAGATGGGGGTAAATTGTTAGGGTTTCCCAAGTTGGTCGTAAAGCCATGGGGAACAAGGAATTTGGCAAAACATGGATACTTGATGCTAGATCAAGAATGGGATATGAAAACATGTGGAATCTTCAAAGGAAACCAACACAACAAAAATTGCGAGCAAAGGTTGAGTGTAGGCCGAGAAATCTTTAAAACTCCAAACCTATGTACTGTTCACGGCCTTGTTGGTATCCTACTCGAGGTAGGAGATGACCCTAATGCTGTCTAAAGTTGATCCAATGGCCGAGCAAGAGGGGTGCATCCATCAACCGTATGACAAATCATTTAAACCAGAAACCTTATACAAATCGAATTAGATTAAAGTGAATATTGACATATTATTTCTTTTTTCTATTTCTCCCTTTGAGGGTGCAAACAAAATCCAAATTAGGTAAAATTTTGCACAGAGGCTAATTAAAGCATGTAGATTCCAAATATAAAATTGGATTTTCCTTTTGAAAACTTTTAATGTGTTAAAAAATCAAATCATATTCTCTCTTTCCTCCTTCATTAATGGCATTAGGATTAAAATTTTATGAAACTTGACCCATAAGATCATATTTAATATGTTGGATACAATTTGCCATCAATTTTACATGTTGGAGTTGTTTGAGCATTTATTTAATATTTTGAAGGTTCTACACACTCTCACTTTCGTGATTTCACCTTTTAAGTAAACTTTCTCCAAATTGGATGAAAATTCACAGAAGGGCTATATTTATTATGTAGATTACGAATCTAAGATTATTTTCCTCTTTTGGGGTCATTTATTATTTTATGTGATATTGTTGGGAAAATATAGATATTCTTATCCAATTTGAATTAAATGAATTATTATTATGTGAATAATGTGAAACTTGACTTCCAAGGTAATTGGGACCCAAGGAACATGAAGATAAACTTAGATTTTATTTTTGGAACTTCTTTTTATGAGTTGTGTCATATGGCCCATTAGTGGCCCATTAATTCATTATTTATCCAATTATTTTCTTTAATTTCTTATTATCATCCAAATGAGTCATTATTAAGCACAAAGTATTATGCATTCCCTTATATACTTGAGGTGTCATGTTTTATGTTCCATTATTGGATTAATTACATGTATTAGCTTATCCTTGTTTGGCTAAGTTAAAAGGGTAAAACTACTAGGGTAGGGTTCTATTCTGGTATGTTACAACACACCACCCCTTAAAGGGATTTCATCCTCGAAATCAAAACATCCATAAGAAAACTTATCCACCACCCCTTAAAAGGGTTCATCTTATTATATCAAAATAAACTTCATATACAAAAGGTTCAACTATACTTCTTACATCCAACTACATAAGCAACATGCAAAAAAAGAAACCTAACTTGTAAAGACTAATATAAGGAACTATGGGTTATGTTGCTCTTATTCACCATCATTAACTTCTTCACCATTCAAAGCAAAAACTCTTCCATCTCTCCTTTCCACAGACTTCTTACCATTATTGTTGCCCTGATTCTGAGGAAGTGCTTGTTGAGGAACATATCCTGGTCCAATACGAAGCTTGGGGCACTGAGGTCTGACATGCCCAGGTTCATTGCAATGATGGCATACCTTCAGGTAGTTAGGTGAATTCCTTGCATGGTTCCCTTCTCTATAGCAATTCCCAGGAGGATGGTTACCACCACATATAGCACACACTTCCTTCCATTGCTCATAGCCTTTCCTTTTCTTATCAATCTCTCTAGGTTGAAACATTGGATACAATTCTACTACCAAACCTTTATCCACCATCTAATGAAAGGTTAAAGGAAGTTGTGGAATAAGAGAATGACCCACGTTGTAGTTAAGTCCTTGCAGATATAGGTCAGCTTTACACTCTTCACTAAGTCCAGAAGCATATCTCTCAAGAAACACGAATCTTTGAACATAATCAGAAATAGTCATTGATCCTTGCTTCAAACTATAGAACTCAGCTTCCTTCTTCTTCAAAGCAACAGTGTAGATGTATTTCCCACGGAAGAGAGCCAAAAACTCCACCCAAGAAATGGTTGAGATGTCCCTAGTCCTTCCAAGACATATGAAGCAAACCTAACCTTCTGGTGTGGAGGACATGCCATACCATCAAAGTCCTCTCTATGGCTAACACCCAATCATCATCTTTGTCGACCATCATAGGCACGCCCATTAATCCTATGGATGTGGTTGTGTGCTTTCTTTTTATATGTGTGGTTTACATGCATCAATATTTTGTATTATTCTATGACAAACTGCATTTTGTTCTACACAATATTATTCACGTTTACAACATACTCACATATCAATTCTTCACAATAGTTATCCTCTCTCGGTTCAAGTTTTAGAATTCTAGGTAGTTTTAAGCTACATCTTCACTACTTCAAGCACTCAAAAGTTTTGATATGTAGATTCATCAAGTTGATGAATGCATTATTACATTGTTTAAAGCTTGATTAATTATGGTAATCTAATCATTATGTTTTAAAACTAATGAGAAGATTTAAACATATTTGATTCACATAATTAGGGTTTGAGAATTGAAAATCCTAATCGACAAAAATTAGGGTTTTGGTAACATATGAATACAAAATTTGATCAGTATAGTTGTGTACTAAATTATTTTTAGCATTTTATATACAACTAGGATTTAGTTGAAATTTGTACATGGTTTGGAGAAATTAGATATTAGTTGGAAGAATTTTTTGACTTTTTTGTCGGCCGATTTTACCCAAGATAAACTCAATCGGCCATGTATTCAAACTGAAATATAGCAGTCTAGCATTTGAATTTTATCTTTTTATTGGTATATCCAATTGATCTGAAATTTTAATTATGTTTTGAAAACTCCATTTTGGATGTCTTGTTAAACTTTCCTAATTTTTTAAAGATGTTTGAACTCTATAGAGAGGAGTGGCGGTTGAGTATTCCCTAGATTAACTCGACCGACCATGTTGCATACTATATTGATTGACGATCCATGGGAAATTCTATGGATATGACTATGCTATATCATGTGAATATTGCCTAAAAATCAGATCAATGGTCAATATGCTTGGGAATTGAATTGACATTATAAAATCATATTTGAATTGTATTAGAATGAATTATACAAGTGTTTTTTGAGTCTTACTAAAATTGAATATGATATATACATAAGGATCAGTGTGAGGTGGCAATATTCCCTATTTAGGGTTGTGTTGATGGATTATTAAATTATGTAATTCTTATAATGTTGAACAAAGGATGACTTCTTGAAAACCCTAGAAGTTTAGTATTAAGATGAGTATGAGTGATAAAGCTAGAACTTGTATATAATGTTGCAAATGTGATGAATCGTTGAAGTGTAAGTATTAATACTTGTATCAGATGGCTGATCAGGACTGTTCTGATGATCACCATGAGGGTGAGGACATGCTTGCACTGCCTAACAATGTAAGTTTTAAGAATATATCCATGAGGTTTCTATCTATATGTTCATTTATAATTATATTATGTAAGTATGTTTTTTATCAAATTTTAGGTTGGTGATGTACCCCTTGAAGAAATTACAGCACTTGATGAGCAGCAAAAGAAAATTGAGAAAGTGAGGGGCATCACAATGATGAACAAGTTAATACAGCAAAGGGGCAATGGACCCAAATTGGCTGTGGATTTTGATCAGGCAGGAAATCCATATGGAGTGAACCGCAACTCATTTGTTTCATATCTTGGGGTTCTTACTCACATCCATTGCAGTCTTATCCTAGAATCATGGCATAGAGTTCCTAAGGAGAAGAAAGACCACATATGGAAGGAACTATGCGTGAGTTATTATTATTTCTAATTCTATTTGTGTAGATTACTAATTTTTAGGATACTAGTTAATAGCAATATATTCTATTTAATTTGCAGAGCATATTTGATCTGGATGAAAAGTTGCATCGTAAATGTGTGATGCAACGTTGTGGGAGGGTCCTAAGGAACTATAGGACCAATCTCACCCGAGATTACATACGTGATGCTGAGAATAGGTTCTTGATAGATTCCAATTCTAGACATTGATCAATATTTCACTAACTTTACACTAATAATTTTTGTTTGTATTCTCTTTGAAAAATAAATATAGGAAGAAGGAACCCATACAGCAATGGAACTACTTAGACCCCAAAGAATGGGAGGAGTTTGTTACCCAAAGAAAAACAGATGAATTCAAGGTATTAAGTGCCACCACTCCCAATTTAATTAATATATGTTTTTATGTATTCACCTATTCAAGATTAACCTTTAGTGTTACTAACCAAATCAACGTGCTAACTAACTAGGCTAAGAGCGATGCTCAATGAGCAAGGCGTGCACTAAATGTGCATGACCACACAATGGGTCCAAGAGAATATGCAGGCGTTCGCCAAAGACTACAGGTTGAGTCTACTCAGCCTACTACTCAGGAGATTGCAGAGTCCTCTACTGCTGCTCTCGCACCTCCGCCTCATCATGTTATGTGGATAGCTGGGAGGCAAAACAAGAAGGGATAGATATCGAAGCCCACAACTGTTGAGGCGGCTGCAAAAATGGTAAAAATCAAACTCTTAGAGCAATCTATCGATATTGATTATTGTTATGTTTACTTATGAATTTTTGTTGATGGTGCTTAGCGGGAGCTGCACGAGCAGAGGAAGGAAGGCAAGTTCATCCCTCAGGGCACAAGGGATGAACTAACAGTTGCTCTGGGTAACCCAGAGCATCCTGGACGTGTAAGGGGTGCAGGCGCTGGTGTGGGCATCAAAGCGTTCTTTGGGCCATCCCAGCATAAACCTGTCCCAAAAGCGGGACTTTCACAAGCTGAGGTAACTTATTCTTATTTTAGAACATTATTGCGAAAGGGAATTCAATAATCAGAAATTACCATTTCTTGTATCCATGTATAGGTAGATTCCTTAATTGATAGGAGAGTCGAGGAAGTAGTTGATAAAAGACTCCACGAAGCAATTTCACAAGTGGCAGGCGTCTCAGACGGCCACTCAGACAGTACCTATGGCGAACCTCTCTTCTCCTACTCCTCATACTACAGAGGTTGGGAGTAATCCTATAGACCCACCTAGCACGTCCTCTGTAAGTATTTTTATGGGATATATGATAGCTAGTCTATTCAAGATGATATGTTTGTGTATATATGCATATAACATTCTTTACGTAAATTTGTAGGGGTTGAAGCCATGCCGACTACAAAGTGAAGGATATATCGTTGCAGATGCATCGGCTTACCCACCCCTTAAAGGGTGCATGTTTCATGGGAGTCCAGTACCAGATGGCATGGTACGTGTGAGCCCCATACATATACTCACTGGTTGGACGAATATTCCACTGCCTCATGCACACTCAGATGCTGAAACACTTGGTGAGGCAGTAGGTGGAGTGATACTGTGGCCCGAAGTGGATTTCCTCTATACTGATATTGTATGATAAATTTCCATTACTTTACTTTGTTAGTGTGTATATATATATATGAGTCAATTGATATGAAATTATATATAGGTCAAAAAGATGAGACCTGCTACATCTCAGCCTCCACCTCCTCGACTACCAAGTTGGCTTCCAGGGGACCTACATGCCTCGATAGGTCCTAATTGTAGGAGTCTGGCAGTATGGATCGGCGAACATAATCCAAGTTGCCCTATAAATGTTACTATTCTGGAGAATGTTGTAGGTAAATCATACAATAACAATCTATTTATACAAGTTTAGCATACGTATTAATGCGTATGTAATAGAAGTTCTGGATACATATTAATGCAGATCAAACATTCAGAAATAACATATTTATATAAGATATTTTGGAGTTGTTTAAGTATGAATGGCTGAACACATATATGATAGAGCTGTGGATATGGTGAGATTAATGTATACGGGAATCTGGTTTATACATCCATATACCTTGTTTTATATACGGAAATATGGTTTCTTATATATTAATGCATACGTAATACATGTTTTGCAGCCACTTATACAAGACATGTAAAGATTTTGGGTTTTCCCATGTGGGATTTTTGGTTCTATCTTTGATTAGTCTTGTAGATACAGACCCTGGTTTAGTTACTTCATACTGCTGTGATGCTTTTGAATATTTTGGTAAAAATAATAAGACGATGATAATAGCTCCATTCAATGTCGAGTAAGTCTTATAGATTAACTCGACCGGTCATATAAAATAAGGTATATGGAGCTATTATCACCGTCTTATTATTTTTACCAAAATATTCAAAAGCATCACAGCAGTATGAAGTAACTAAACCAGGGTATGTATCTACAAGACTAATCAAAGATGGAACCAAAAATCCCACATGGGAAAACCCAAAATCTTTACATATCTTGTATAAGTGGCTGCAAAACATGTATTACGTATGCATTAATATATAAGAAACCAGATTGTCGTATATAAAACAAGGTATATGGATGTATAAACCAGATTGTTGTATGCATTAATCTCACCATATCCACAGCTCTATCATAGATGTGTTCAGCCACTCATACTTAAACAACTCCAAAATATCTTGTATAAATATGTTGTTTCCTAATGTTTGACCTGCATTAATACGTATCCAGAACTTCTATTACGTATGCATTAATACGTATGCTAAACTTGTATAAATAGATTGTTATCGTATGATTTACCTGTAGCATTCTCCAGAATAGTAACATTTATAGGGCAATTTGGCTTATGTTTGCTGATCCATACTGCCACACTCCTACAATTAGGACCTATCGAGGCGTGTAGGTCCCCTGGAAGCCAACTTGGTAGTCGAGGAGGTGGAGGCCGAGATGTAGCGGGTCTTGTCTTTTTGACCTGTATATATAATTTCATATCAATTTACTCATATATATATATATATACACACTAACAAAGTAAAGTAATGAAATTTTATCATACAATATCAGTATAGAGGACATCCGCTTCGGGCCACAGTATCACTCCACCTACTGCCTCATCGAGTGTTTCAGCATATGGGTGTGCATGAGGTAGTGGAAGATTCATCTAGCCAGTGAGTATATGTATGGGGCTCACACGTACCATGCCATCTCGTACTAGACTCCCATGAAACATGCACCCTTTAAGGGGTGGGTAAGATGATGCATCTGCAATGATATATCCTTCACTTTGTAGTCGGCATGGCTTCAACCCCTACAAATTTACGTAAAGAATGTTATATGCATATCTACACAAACATATCATCTTGAACAGACTAGCTATTATATATGCTATAAAAATACTTACAGAGGACGTGCTAGGTGGGTCTATAGGATTACTCCCAACCTCTGCAGTACGAGGAGTAGGAGAAGAGAGGTTCGCCACAAGTACTATCTGAGTGGCAGTCTGAGACGCCTGCCACTTGTGAAATGCTTCCTAGAGTCTTTTATCAACTACTTCCTCGACTCTCCTATCAATTAAGGAATCTACCCATACATGGATAAAAGAAATGCTAGTTCTTGATTATTGAATTCACTTACGCAATAACGTTCTAAAATAAGAATAAGTTACATCAGCTTGTGAAAGTCCCACTTTTGGGATAGGTTTATGCTGGGATGGCCCAAAGAACGCTTTGATGCCCACACCAGCGCCTGCACCCCTTACACGTCCAGGATGCTCTGGGTTACCCAGAGCAACTGTCAGTTCATCCCTTGTGCCCTGAGGGATGAACTTGCCTTCCTTCCTATGCTCGTGCAGCTCCCGCTAAGAACCATCAACAAAAATTTATAAGTAAACATAACAATAATCAATATCGATAGATTGCTCTAAGAGTTTGATTTTTACCATTTTTGCAGTCGCCGAAGCGGTTGCGGGCTTCTGTATCTCTCCCTTCTTGTTTTGCCTCCCAGCTATCCACATAACATGACGAGGCAGAGGTGTGGGAGCAACAGTAGAGGACTCTGCAGTCTCTTGAGTAGAAGTAGGCTGAGTAGACTCAGCCTGTAGTCTTTGGCGAACGCATGTATATCCTCTTGGACCCATTGTGTGGTCATGCACATGCAGTGCACGCCTTGCTTGTTGAGCATCGCTCTTAGCCTAGTTAGTTAGCACATTGATTTGGTTAGTAACACTAAAGGTTAATCTTGAATAGGTGAATACATAAAAATGTATATTAATTAAATTGGGAGTGGTGGCGCTTAATACCTTGAATTCATCTGTTTTTCTTTGGGTAAAGAACTCCTCCCATTATTTGGGGTCCAAGTAGTTCCATTGCTGTGTGGCTTCCTTCTTCCTATATTTATTTTTCAAAGAGAATACAAACAAAAATTATTAGTGTAAAGTTAGTGAAATATTGATCAATGTCTAGAATTGGAATCTATCAAGAACCTATTCTCAGCATCGTGTATGTAATCTTGGGTGAGATTGGTCCTATAGTTCCTTAGGACCCTCCCACAATGTTGAATCACACATTTACGATGTAGCTTTTCATCCAGATCAAATATGCTCTGCAAATTAAATAGAATATATTGCTATTAACTAGTATCCTAAAAATTAGTAATCTACACAAATAGAATTACAAATAATAATAACTCACGCATAGTTCCTTCCATATGTGGTCTTTCTTCTCCTTAGGAACTCTATGCCATGATTCTATGATAAGACTGTAATGGCTGCGACTAAGAACCCCAAGATATGAAACAAATGAGTTGTGGTTCACTCCATATGGATTTCCTGCCTGATCGAAATCCACAGCCAATTTGGGTCCATTGCCCCTTTGCTGTATTAACTTGTTCATCATTGTGATGCCCCTCACTTTCTCAATTTTCTTTTGCTGCTCATCAAGTGCTGTAATTTCTTCATGGGGTACATCACCAACCTAAAATTTGATAAAAAAACACACTTACATAATATAATTATAAATGAACATATAGATAGAAACCTCAGGGATATATTCTTAAAACTTACATTGTCAGGCGGTGCAAGCACATCCTCACCCTCACGGTGATCATCATCACAGTCCTGATCAGCCATCTGATACAAGTATTAATACTTACACTTCAACAATTCATCACATTTGCAACAATATATACAAGTTTTAGCTTTATCACTCATACTCATCTTAATACTAAACTTCTAGGGTTTTCAAGAAGTCATCCTTTGTTCAACATTATAAGAATTACATAATTCAGTAATCCATCCACACAACCCTAAATAGGGAATATTGCCACCTCACACTGATCCTTATGTATATATCATATTCAATTTCAGTAAGACTCAACAAACACTTGTATAATTCATTCTAATACAATTCAAATATGATTTTATAATGTCAATTCAATTCCCAAGCATATTGACCACTGACATGATTTTTAGGCAATATTCACATGAAATAGCATAGTCATATCCATAGAATTTCCCATGGATCGTCAATCAATATAGTATGCAACATGGTCGGTCGAGTTAATCTAGGGAATACTCAACCGCCACTCCTCTCTATAGAGTTAAACATCATTAAAAAATTAGGAAAGTTTAACAAGACGTCCAAAATGGAGTTTCCAAAACATAATTAAAATTTCAGATCAATTGGATATGCCAATAAAAAGATAAAATTCAAATACTAGACTGCTATATTTCAGTTTGAATACATGGTCGATTGAGTTTATCTTGGGTAAAATCGGTCGACAAACAAGTCAAAAAATTCTTCCAACTAATATCTAATTTCTCCAAACCATGTACAAATTTCAACTAAATCCTAGTTGTATATAAAATGCTAAAAATCATTTAGTACACGACTATACTGATCAAATTTTGTATTCATATGTTACCAAAACCCTAATTTTTGTCGATTAGGATTTTCAATTCTCAAACCCTAATTATGTGAATCAAATATGTTTAAATCTTCTCATTAGTTTTAAAACATAATGATTAGATTACCATAATTAATCAAGCTTTAAACAATGTAATAATGCATTCATCAACTTGATGAATCTACATATCAAAACTTTTGAGTGGTTGAAGTAGTGAAGATGTAGCGTAAAACTACCTAGAATTCTAAAACTTGAACCGAGATAGGATAAATATTGTGAAGAATTGATATGTGAGTATGTTGTAAACGTGAATAATATTGTAAAGAATTGATATGTGAGTATGTTGTAAACGTGAATAATATTGTGTAGAACAAAATGCAGTTTGTCATAGAACAATATAGAATATTGATGCATGTAAACCACACATATAAAAAGAAAGCACACAGCCATAGCCATAGGATTAATGGGCATGCCTATGATATAGGAAAAGCAAAAATAGGGGGGAAGGTCAGGGGAAAACCTAATAATGGGTGTGCAGGAGGGCTGGTCATCGAGCAGAAGGGATCCGGGCGGAGTGTTGGTCGCCGGCGTCGGGCAGAAGGTCGTCGGGAAGAGAGTTGTGGTCGGGCGGTCGCCAGGCGGAGAGCTCTGGTCGGGCAGTCGCCGGGCGGAGAGCTCTGTTCGGGCGGTCGTCGGGCGGAGAGTGGTCTCCGGCAGCGGCTGGTGGAAGCAGACGGCGGCAGAGGCAGAGGCAGTGCAGCAGCAGAGGGGGAGGCAGAGGCAGAGCAGCGGAATCATCGGAGCAATCGTCGGAGCAGAAACCCTGATCAGTGGAAATGAACGAAATAGAAGAGGAAGAGTCTGCCTCGCGTTGTTAAGTTAACTATAGGTGTCGGTTGCTAACAAAAACCGACAATAAAAACTTTAAGTGTCGGTTTGCAACAAAACACCGACACTAAAGGGAGGTGAAAATTTTCGTGGTTATTCACGCGAAATCACAATGGCATTAGTTATTGTCACACAACCGACGATAAAAAGTGAGCAAATTTCTGTCTCGCAGAAAACCTTTAGTTGTCGATTTGTATCTTAAAAACCGACGATGTATGTCAATTTTTGGAGGTAATTTTTTTCGCTGGAAATTTTAGTTTTGGCGGTTACTTTTAGGTGTCGGTTTCTTATTAAGGAACCGACACTGAATAAAAGCGATACCCGTGTCTGGTCGCCCTTCACATATTGATGTCGGCTTATTTTATACACTGACGTTGTATGGTTTACGTGTCGGTGTATTATTACAACCGACACCATTAAAAGTGACGTTATAAGCCATTTATGTAGTAGTAAAATCTAGCTGATCTTACAATTTCTTTTGGGCACATGCTTTACACTAAAATAATATACCGTGTAAATTGGTTTGAAAGACACCATATGAGATATGGCATGGGAAGAGTCCTGATGTGTCTTTTGTAATTGAAGGCTTATATTGGAAAAAAAATTAAAAGGTTTTATCCACAAATCACATGAATGTTATCTTGTTGGATACTACCTATATTCCAACCCGACAATAACGTGTATTTTGCTAGGATGGCTGAATTCCTAAATAGAAATTAGTTCTGAAGGAATTAGTGGGAGTAAAAGTAAAACTTGACATGTTCGATACAAACAAGAAAACATAGAACCTAAAGAGGTACAATAGGAACAAGGAGAATCACAAGTTATTATGGAATCTCAAGTTCCTTATGTAACACATAAAACTCATAGTTTTAGTAGAATACGCCTTGACTTTAAAAAATTATGATATCTTATAACTCAAGAAAGTGTTAATTTGATTATAGAGATGAGTCAACAACCTACCTAGAAACTATTGAGGGACCAGAATCTAAGAAATGGCTTGAGGCCATGGGATCAAAGATGTACTCCATGAAAACCAACAAAGTATGGCCTTGGTGGATCCACCTGAAGGGGTAAAACCCATAGGGTGAATTTGGGTCTTTGTAAGAAGACCAACATGGAAGGGTATATTGGTTGCAAAGAGTTTCAAACTAGTTCAAATTGTTGAGCATGATGAAGTCTTTTCACCAGCTACCATAGTTAAATCCATCAGGATCATGCTTGTTGTTGTAGCTTAGTATGACTGTGAGATTTGATATATGGATGTTAAAATTGTATTCCTTAATTGAAATAGTTAAGAGGATGTGTAAATGACACAACTTAATGTTTTTATAAATCTAATAATGCAAATAAAGTCTATATGCTACGAAGGCCAATCTGTGGATTGAAGCAAGCATCTCAGAGCTAGAATCTTCTATTTGACAAGACAGTCAAAGGGTTTGACTTGAGTCAGAATGAAGATGAAATCTAAGATTACAAAAGATTTAGTTGGAGTGTATTAATATTCCACATAATGTTGGGGAATAACATCCTTATCCTGCATATGTTAAAACATGGCAAGGAAAGTACCTTCTCTGAAGGGTTTAGGTGAAGCATCCTATGTGATATGGACCAAGGTCTATAGAGATAGATCTAGAAAGCTTCTTGATGTAAGAAAAAGGCACATACATTGGCAAGATACTGAAGGGTTCAACATGCAAGACTCAATGAGAGAAAATGTGTCCATGTTCTATGGAGTTAGTCTCTCAGGATCCTAGTGTCCTAATTCTTATGAAGAATAGGAACACATGGATAGATGCCATATGCATTTGCAATTGGATCTATCTTGAATGCAATGTTATGTACTTATCATATTATCTCATATGTATTGAAAATGATGAGAAGAGATCCAGTAATCTTGTATGTATTGGACACGAAGAGAGGATATAAAGTCATCTCATATGTATTTGACATGATGAGAAGACATATCTATGTACATTCCTAGCAATCTCATATGTATTAGACATGACAGGAGGGTATACGTTAGATGTCAGTGAGGGTCACTGAACTACCATTAAGAAAATCATTAGGTCTGTGTGAAGCACTTAAAGGATTGTTTACATGGTCATGGTAATAAGGAAGAGTTGGATGTAAGGGGTTACATCCATGCAAGCTTCCAAACCAAAAAAAATATCGCAATCAAAATTTATGTTTGACATCAAATGAGAATTGTAAGCTAGAAAGTGTGTAGAGCTAATGACAGTTGCTTGAATCTACAAGTGAAGGTGAGTATCTCTGTGTTATAATAACATAAAAGGATATTGTACGGATTAAGAATTTTATATGGGAGAAGTTGTTTCAGGCTCCAACCATTGATGACACAGTAGAAATACGGATGACAACAATGGAGCTACTAGTTAGGCTGGGAATCTCAGATAGTATACTATGGCAATTCCATGTCAAACGAGTAGTTGTACAGAAAATAGATATAAAAATTACATAATATCAACTTAAAGCAAACGTTGCTAATCCCGCTATCTAAGCACTTGCACAGCAGAAGCATGATGGTCATGTTAGTTCACTCGGATGAGATCTGTGGGTGATTGGCTCTAAGTGTGAGTGGGAGTCTATTGGTATGTATGCCCGGAGAGACAATTGTATGATGATTGTGATGGAATAACATATAAATGATTTTATTATTATAAAGGCAAGCTTCCAATTTATTTTGTATATTAATTTATGAGATAATCAATAATTAAACAAATGTATAAAGAATGATATTACTCAATGATGTATGTCTTTAAGTACGTGACTTGGAAGAATGAGATCATACATATGTTGAGAGTATATATACATTCTCATTATGTCCCTAATCGGTTGTTATTGTGGAAGGTAGATAGACAACAATAACACATAAGATCAGAGTGTGAGTTGGTTGATGACAAAGTCTCATTAGTCATGATGTGGCAATATCAAACCAAGCACACATATACATATTAGAGAATAGTGTATCAGGCAGACCCACCATGATACTAACACATGGAATCCATCTTCATAGAAGTCATAGTCATCTCTCACAGTGATGGTGGTGATTGTGGTTCTTAGACCTGAAATCACTGTACTCATCTCATGTCGTTGGGTACACTTTGACGTCATCAAACACATTCCTGAAACATGGGTTGTTATAACGGTGATGATTGGGTGACTTTGACACATCGGGACTGTCTATGAGTGATAGAGAAGGGATTTTTCCCTCTGACAGGAGTATGATATCCAAAGTCCTCTTGATTAGCGAGACTGAGAAAAGTAAGGCAATACACATATGAGTCAATATATGGTATTGAGCTTACATATATCTCATGCAGTATGCTCTGTTTCAAGGAACAAGATTGAATAATAATGAGGATGACACTCCATGCCTCTAGTTCAATCTGGATATTAGTGACAAAGTGTAACGACCCCACCCCTTAGAAACCCCCAACTAAGGAAGACCACGGATTTGACGGCTCACAATTTTCCAAAAAGAAAGGATATTTCTCCTCTCTTATCAGAAAATCCAGAAAATAGATAGAACTTGCATAATTCCTTAAAAATTGATCCTTTGGTTGAAAAATAAAATAGATAGTGCTATCTTTAATGGTTTTGAAGATTAAAAATGAATTCATGGCCTAAATCTGCTTGCAACTTGAAAAGGATGTAAAGGAGCTATCTTTAATCGTTTTAATTAAGTTAAAACCCTAAGTTTTGAAGATTAAATGATCTAATGATTTTCTCTAACTTTTATATCAAAGTTTATCCTTTTGATATAAAAGGATGGATTAGATCTAGTTAGATGATATTTGCTCATAATTTGCTTAATTAGGGTTCCATGATTATAAAAGTGCATTAATGAACTTAGACACTCTATTTTTTGGTAATTGTGAGATTTAATGGTTTTTTAATGTGGAAATCAATCAAGAAGGCACAAAAATGATGTTCTTGAACTAATTTGTGAATAAAGACCCTTAATTTAAATAATTTGAGTAATTAGGGCTTTTATGAGTGGGAAAGTGCTTTTAGGATTTGTTGACATAAAAGGGTAAAATTGGAAAGAAAAACCAAGAAACCCTAAGGAAACCCTAATGGAGTCCCAAGCTTATAAAAGATGTTTAGATACGATTATGACAATTAGGTGTTATAAATATTCTCAGGATCAAGTTGCTTGACTTGTTGCTTGGCTTGTTTGATTGGACTTCTTGATTGGATTAGCTGTCTTGCTTGGTTTTGAGACTTTCAAATCAGGTATGTGGTTACCCTTATGGCTAATTGCTCTAGTCTCATGGCGATTTTCGAGATTTTATCGGTTGCTTGAAATTAACTGCTTGGATGAACTTTAATTCTTGCAACTATAAAGTGACTATGTCTATCACTATAAATATATGCATGAATAGCTCAGATCCTAATCCTCGTCTATAGCTTTGTGTATATGTGAGAAATTGATGATCTATGTATTGGTCTACCTTGGGGTAAGATCAACAGATTATCATGAGTCGAGGTTTGGTCTACCTTTGGGAAATATCATATGACTATACAGCTCTAACTCTTAGTCCACCTTTGGGGTAGGACCAAAAGGAGCTATTAAGGATCTACCATATGGGAAAGGTAGTATCCATGTCCACTACAGGGACATCACAAAGGCTTGGATATGTCGAGGTTGAGCAGTATTGTTTAAGATGTAAAATTTGATCTATTAATCAATAATTGTGTTGCAATATGGTGTTACAATTAGATGCAAACATTTTGTTTCTCCCACATACTGGTATAACTCGTTATACAAATCGACATTTATTTATCAACATTTTAGGAAAATATGCATGTTACGTCCATGAAAATTGAATGTTCAATTAAAGGTGACATTGAAAAATAACAAGGCTAAATAATGCTCAGAGGATTATAGTTAGTTCTTTCCATGGGTAAAGTTCTGAAATCCTATTTTGAAAGGTATGTGAAAAGAAAAAAAAATCATGTTTTAAGCTTAGTTGTGGTACAATTTATTAAATATTTTTTATTATTTGCAAAACTATATGATCATGTTTGGGATAACGGCTCTAGCTTCTTGGCCTTCCTTAATTGGTGGTTGTCGAGGGGTGGGGTCATTATGTTTGGCATCAGGGTATGGTTTTTCATATAATCTCTAATAATTATTAAATTTTACAAATTCTTTAGAGCCCAAAGGGAGTTATTAGAGAATTTTCCAAAGATGGAGGTGTCTAGAAAAGGATCATGATCCGGGGGCTGGAAAGATTTTCCTCCGCCCCAATAGTTGGTTTACGAGGACTCCCGAAATTCGTGTGACTATCTGGCCAAAACTTGAGGATTTGACTCAAAATAGGATACCTCTAGGATTTATTATCTACTTTTATCCCTTCTTTACCCCCTTTCACTGGAAAAACTTTAAGTGGTTAGGATTTTCTCTCTCTTCACCTCCTTCTGAGTTTTGGGTTAAGGGTGTTAAGGACTAGGGAATCCTTCACCAAACAATAAAATTCATGTAAATAAGATGACATGGATGTATGTTCAAATCTTAAATATCCCAGGTTATAAATCTATGGTTAATGATTTTAACTAGTGTGGTTCATCATGGCCCATGTCAAGACTATTGTTGTTCCCTACGATGCCACCGAGAATCATTCTGGAGGTAGGCCCCTCCATAGGAGGAAGAGGTCTTCATAGAAGAAGAGGAGAGACCAAGATGGTGAGTCCTCAAGGAAGAGGAAGAGACATGATGGAGCCTCAGAGAAAGGCTCAGAACCTAAGCAAATTCCCTTCGACAACCTGAACCTAGAGAAAGACCAGGAGGATGAGCCAATGTTTGAAGATGAGGTCAAGCCCAAGGTGAACCTGACTAATGGCCCTAAACCAGTAGTAGTAGCCCATACTTCTGATGCCCTCTGGATGGAGCAGCAAAAGAAGCCAATCGAAACCATTAGAGCCTTGGCCTTCAAGGACATAGCTAGAGATGAAAATGGTGAGCCATTTCTTATTCATCCATGTCTTGGAGTCACCATTCTGGACTTCATGAAGCTGAACATCGAGAAGTTCTAGGGAGAGGATAAGACTGAGGTGGTCGAAAAATTTGATGCCTGGCCGATAGCGGTCAAGAATGGTTTATGCATGTTGGAAGTGCAACCGAACAAGAAGGTCTCATTTGTCGCTCACCTCCTGGAAGGAGTAGCAAAAATCTAGTGGGAGAACTACATCATGGCACGAGATCTGAATGAGGACCTGATGGCTTGGACCGACTTCAGGACCATCTTTACAACCATATTTATTCCAATCTCAGATAAGAAAGAAAAGGAAAGGGAGATCACCAACTAGATCCAAGGTAACCTATATGTTGTAAATTTGGCCGCAAGTTCTGCCTCCTGGAGCGGTTTGGATAAATGATGATTGAAGAAAGATGGGTGGGCCATTTTGTGGAGCATCTACACCCTGCCATCAAGACTCATGTAATAGCGAGCAAACCAACGAGCTTCATTGACACCTACAACACCGCGTTGGACATGAAGAAGACGGTGATGTCTGCACAAAACTCATCAAAGGGATATTTGGGTTTCACTGAAGGCACATCTGTCCTGAGGAATGATCACAAGAAAGGACAATGATGCAATCATGCCAAGGGAAAAAATGGAGGCAAAGGTAAACCTCGCAATGAGAACAACCATCCTAGGCATCGCACCTGTGCGAGTGTCACTAGAAGAAGAAGGTGTGTTTCCATTTCCATCAAGAGGGACACTTCCAAGCCAACTATACTTTACATGACCTGAGAGAACTGGGCCCTATAGTAGCCTATCCGTTAGCCACAGTCGCAGCCCCACTTGCTAGAGAGAGAAGGCAAGCTCGAGTGTTCACCATTGCCAATGAAGAGGCTCAAGCTAATACTAATCGGTTCATAGAGGGTAATAACCCTTCTAGTTTTATTAACTGTTTTAAGATAAGCATGCTATAGTATGACATGTTATGAAAAACAATATAGGCATGCTTGAGATCATGGGAGATAATGTAAAATCTCTTTTTGAAATTGGTTCTATGAATAGTTTCATTTCGATAAATCTTGCAACTATGCTTTGTTTGGACATCAAGGATTTAGGATATGATTTGGATGTCACAACCTTGAGTGGTCGGATCTTTACATCTCTCTTAAAAATCCCAATGATACCTATTAAGTACCTAGATAATGAGCTCCCTATAGATTTTATCCTCCTTGATATGAATGACTTTGATGTTATCATTGTCGTGGATTGCCTTTATGTGTATAGGGAAAAGATCGACCATAGGGAAAAGAAAATAAGAATAGAGAGACCAGGTCATCCACTGTTCACCATTAGAGGTAGGAAGGATGCTACCACCAACATGTATGTGTCAGCCTTGAAGGCAGAACAGATGATAGACAAGGGTTGCCAGGCTTTCCTAGCAGTAGTTACCAAGTCAGAGCCTAAGGTGCAGTCCCTAGAGGAGATAGAGGTAGTCAAGGACTACGCAGATGTGTTCTCAGATGATTTGCATGAGATTCCTCCTTAGAGAGAGGTAGAATTTTTGATAGATCTAGCTCTCGAGACAAACCCTATTTCTAGGGCACCTTACAGGATGGCCCATGCTAAGTTGCTTGAGCTAAAAAAGCAACTACAAGAATTGCTAGACAAAGGCTTTATCCATCCTAGTGAATCACCATGGGGAGTATCAGTCCTCTTTGTGAAGAAGAAGGATAGATCGCTCAGACTGTACATAGACTATAGAATGACCAACCAGGATACCATTAAGAAAAAGTATCATTTACCCCGTATGGATGACATGTTTGACCATCTTAAGTCTGCTCAAATTTTTTCAAAGATTGACCTGAGGTTCGGGTACCACCAGTTGCGAGTCAAGAGTGAGGACATTCCAAAAACCACTTTCTGAACCCATTATGGCCATTATGAGTTGGTGGTTATGCCTTTTGGATTGTTCAATGCCCTGAGTGTGTTTATAAATCTCATGAACATTGTGTTCCAACCTTTCATGGACTTGTTTGTCATAGTGTTAATATATGACATCCTAGTTTACTCTGATGACCTAGAACAACATCGGGACCACTTGGGTAGAGTCATTGATATTCTAAGAAATCAAAAGTTCTATGGTAAATTCTCAAAGTGCAAGTTTTGGATAGACCGTGTCATGTTCCTTGGACACATCATATCCTGAGGGACCATCTCAGTGGATCCTACTAAAGTGTTAGTTGTACAAGATTGGCCAGCACCGAAGAACCCTTCTGAGATTAGCAACTTCTTGGGATTGGTCAGATATTATCAATGCTTCATAAAAGATTTCTCAAAGATTACTTTGCCACTCACCAAGCTTACTCAGAAAGGATGAGAAGTTTGTGTGGTCAAACTTGTGTGAATCTTGATTCTAGGAGCTAAAGACAAGTTGACCATAGCCCTAGTGTTGATTCTATTATTAGGCAATGAAGGTTTTATGATCTTCATCGACACATCGAAGATGGGCCTTGGATGCGTGTTAGAGCAAAATAGGCATGTTGTTGCTTATGCCTCCAAATAGCTCAAGCCCAATGAAGTGAACTGCCAGACACATGATTTAGAGTTGGTTGTGATTATACATGCCCTGAAGATTTGGCAACACTATTTGTATGAAGCCACTTTTGAAATCCTCACCAACCACAAGAGCTTGAAGTATTTCCTGACTCATAAGGACCTAAACCTGAGACAGAGATGATGGATGGAGTATATGAAAGACTATGATTTCACCATCGCTTATCACCTTGGGAAAGCTAATGTTGTAGCAGATGCTCTTAGCCAGAAATAACCCAGATGTGCAATTGTATTAGCTAGCCAATGGAGAGAACTAGAAGAGTTTGCTAGGTGGACTCGGTGGCCGTTAGAAGACTAGATCTGTGTGGCTAACATCTAGATAAAACCAGACCTATTGACCGAGTTGGTAGCTACCCAGTTAGACAGCCTAGAGCTTGATAAGATTAAAGGTTTATTTGAGAAACCACATACCCATCTCTTAGTGGGAGTAGATGGTAGAATTCACTATAAGAGTAGTATTTGGGTTCCTGAAGATTCACTTTTAAATAATTATATCCTACAATAATCTCATGGTTCTAAGTATATGGTACACCCTGGCACTACCAAGATGTATAAAGACTTGCAGCAGTACTTTTGGTGGCCTAGAATGAAGAGAGATATAGCAGGATATGTGGCCAGTTGTCTCACGTGCCATATGGTCAAGGTTGAACTCCAATGACCTGGTGGATTTCTACATTCAGTTGAAATTCCTGAGTGGAAATGGAAGCATATCACCATGTACTTTGTAGTGAGTCTCCCCAAGACTGAGAGAGGTCATGATGCAATATGGGTTGTGGTAGATCGCCTTACCAAGTCAGTGCATTTCCTTGACTTAAAGACCACTGCCAACATGATAGATCCAAATGAACTTTATATCATAGAGATAGTACGATTTCATGGTGTTTTGAGTTCAATTATTTTGGATTTTGACCCAAAGTTCACTTCCAAGATGTGGAAGAAAGTTCAAGAAGAACTCGGCACTAGACTAAAGTTTTGCATTGCTTATCACCCCCAGACTGATGGAAAGTCAGAGCAAACAATCCAGAAATTAGAGGATCTGTTGAGAGCATGTGTGCTTAATTGGGGTGGATGATGGGAGCAGTACCTACCCTTAGCTGAGTTTGCTTATAATAACATCTACTAGGCTAGTATCGAGATTCCTCCGTATGAATATCTCTATGGGAGTCTATGTAGGTCACTACTTTGCTAGGATGATGACGGCTAGAGGACCTTGTTGAGGTCATAGGAACTACAGTTGTATGTTGATAAAGTTGCTTTGATCAAGATGAGGCTAAAGAGAGTGCAGGATCGACAGAAGTCATATGCCGATGTGAAGCAGACTGACTTGCACTTCACTGTGGGTGAATACATGTTTCTAAAAATCTAACATCTCTGAGTTATAGCTAAGTATAGAGGAAAGTTGAGTCCTAGATATGTGGGTCTGTTTGAGATTTTAGAATGGTTTGGCAAAGTTGCTTATCGATTAGCCTTACCCCCTCATTATAGTATCATACATGATGTGTTCCATATGTCCAATCTAAAGCACTATGTGAAGGACCCGAGTCATGTACTGAGCATTGAGCCTATTGAACTCTAAGGGAGGTTGAATTACCCTGATTCACATGTGAGGGTACTAGATACCAAGGGTGAAAGAGCTCAGGAGTAAAATTATAGTGATGGTAAAGGTTCTCTAGAAGAACCATGGAGAGGATGAAGCCACATGGGAGCTGAAGACAGACATGGAAAAGGCTTACCCATAATTTTTTGTTCAATTGGTTGAATTTGAGGGCAAAATTCCTATAAGGGGGAAGGATGTTATAACCTCAGTTTTTCTTGTATGAATTGAAATGCAAATTTTCAAATAAAAGGATTTTGAATGGAAAATTGTAGCTTTGTTATAAAAGAATGGCTTATTTTGCAAAATTTCCCTTGGATACCTGATTTCATGGTTTATATTGTATTAATACATCCAATAATGAAAAAAGGGAGAAGAGATAAAAGAAACCCCATAATAAGTAAAAAGGAAAAGAAATAAAGGGATAATTATGAGTATATGTGAGAGCCATGTAGAATTCTCTAGAAAGTGGTATGGGTGACCACTATTGATTAAGTTTTGGTTCCACTTGGTTTCTAATAGGAAAAAAATCAAAATAAAGAAAATAGAAGAGAAAGAAAGAGACAATATGAAATTTAATTACATAATATATGCCTTTTGAGTGGATGACTTGCATATGAAGAAAATTATGTTTTATTTTTAAGTTTCAGTTCCAAACTTTGCACACAAGTCATTAAAGATTTTCCCTTAAAACTTAGGATTAAAAGGATGTGTGGTTTAGGAGATATAGATTTTTTAAAATCCCTAAAGTAAAATGATCAGGAAATGAATGCATTAAATGTCACATATTTTTTCAATTTCTAAGAGAACCAATATATGGCACGTGTAGTGTGAGCCATTAGATCTAAGTTCCAATGGTAGGCATGCATCACCTACCCCAAACCAAATTGGGAAAGGAGCAGAGATTTTGATCATAATTTTCTTGCAAGGTAATGCATGTGCAAGCGAAGAGAGTACTTATATGGCTCTGGGAGAGGATTTTGTGCAAGCCTATCCTAGGTTTTCGGTAGTTTGGCAGATTCTAGAAGAAACTCTCAAACTCCTTGAGAGATCAGTTGGCGGTGAGGGATGAGGACCCTAAACTAAACCCACACACCTATAAATAGACCCTCCAACCAACTCGTTGAGGTTTCATGATCCTAACCGGCCACTTTCTAGCCTCTGACTCCCTCCCTCTCTCTCTCTCAAATCATCCCTATCTGGTAAGCTCCCTACCGCGATGCCGCCGCACACTCAACCTATAGAAAAGGAAAGGAGGGTGAGAGGAGAACCACACAATCTGGGTCCATTGTGGGCTCGCAGAGGAGTCGACGGTCGAGGGCCTTTTCGTGTTTCTAAGAAACATGAGTGGATGTGATCAACATGAACCACATGATTATTGCCCTATCAAGGAAGAACAAGGATCCAAAGGCTCGCGATTTTCCAAAAAGAAAAGGTATTTCTCCTCTCTAGTCAGAAAATCTAGAAAATACCTAGAACCTATATAATTCCCTAAAAATTGATCCTTTGGTCAAAAAATAAAAGTAGGTAGTGATTTTTTATGAGAAATATATGTAGAATGTACTAAAAATAAATTCAAGGCCTAAATCTGCTTGAACTCAAAAAGTATGTAAAGCTGATATCTTTAATGGTTTTAATTAATTTAAAACCCTAAGTTTTGAACATAAAAGGATCTAATGACTTTCCCTGACTTTTATGAGAAACGTTTATCCTTTTGACATAAAAAGGATGGATTAGATCTAATTAGATGATATTTTTTTCATAATTTTCTTAATTAGGGTTCCATGATTGTAAAAGTGCATTAATGAACTTAGAAACCCTAACATTAGTAATTGTCAGGTTTAATGGTTTTAAATGTGGAAATAAATCAAGAAGGCATGAAAATAATGTTCTTGAACATATTCGTGAATAAAGATGGTTAATTTGGATAATTTGACTAATTAGGGTTTTTATGAGTGGGAAAATGCTTTAAGGGTTTGTTGACCTAAAAAGGGTAAAATTGGAAAGTAAAACCAAGACAGCCTAAGGAAACCCTAATAAGGCTTAGAAACCTTAGAGTGGAGTCACAAGCTTATAAAAGATGTTTGGATACAATTATAACAATTAGGTGTTATAAATACTTCTCTGGATCAAGTTGCTTGATTTATTGCTTGGCTTGATTGATTGGACTTCTTTATTGGATTAGTTGTCTTGCTTGATTTTAAGACTTCCAAATCAGGTTTGTGGTTACGCTTATGGATAATCTCTCTAGTTTCATGGCGATTTTTGAGGTTTTATCATTTTCTTGAAATTAACTACTTGGATGAACTTTAATTCTTGCAACTATACAGTGACTATGGCTATCACCATAAATATATGCATGACTAGATCATATCTTAATCCTCCTCTATAGTTTTGTGTATATATATGAGAAATTTATGATCTAGGTATTGATCTACCTTGGGGTAGGATCAACATATTATCATGATTTGAGGTTTTGTCTACCTTTGGGTAAAATCATATGACTATACAGCTCTAAATCTTGGTCTACCTTTGGGGTATGACCAAAAGGATCTATTGAGGATCTACCATATGGGAAAGGTAGCATCCAAGTCCACTGTAAGGACAACATAAAGGCTTGGATATGTCAGGATTGAGTAGTTATGATTAAGATGTAAAGTTTGATTTGTTAATCAATAATTTTGTTGTAATATGTTGTTACAACTAGATGCAATAATTTTGTTTCCCCCACTTACTCATTATAACTCATTATACTAACTGAAGTTATGTTTGTCTGTGTTTTATGAAAATGTGCATGTTACGTCCATGAAAAGTGAATATTTAATAAAAGGTGACATTGAAAAAGAACAAGGCTAAATAATATTCAGAGGATTATAGTTAGTTCTTTCCGTGGGTAAAGTTCTAAAATCCTATTTTTCAAAGGTATGTGAAAAGAAAAAAAAATCCTATTTTAAGCTTATTCGTGGTAGAATTTGTTAATTATATTTTATTGTTTGCAAAACCATAGGATCATGTTTGGGATAACGGCTTTAGCTTCTTGGAATTCCTTAATTGGGGTTGTCGAGTGGTGGGGTCATTACACAAAGGAACTATACAAACATTATAACACCATACACAGATTGTAGGTTGAAGTTGTTCCCCAACTTTCCATTCACTTGGGTAGCAATGATGTGCGACTAGGCACCTCTCATTGCTTGTGATGTCATAAGCTAGTTACAGACATTCACTGCCAACATGATATGGGACCTAAAGGGTCACACACATAAGAACTCATCTAGAAGAGGATTTTGACCTTGAATGATGATTAAATTTATTACTAAAGTGTTTAGGTATTTCAATTCATGCAACAGATTAGCTGACTAGACTGTCAAACAATCGGTTCAAGTGTCGAACTATTGTTTGGAGTGTCAGGCTGATTGTATTATACATTGGTTGGAATTCTGTCTGACATGGGCTGCGAAATGCCCATTTTACCTATGTGAGACAACCATTTGGGATGGTGTGAGGCGCTCGTGTCATTTACACCAGACGCCCATTTCAGAGGTGCAATTTGATTTTACAAAGAATCGGTGTTGGCATCAAGTTGAGTACTAATTGGAATTGAATTGCCAACATATGTGTAGAACTATAAAGTGTGAAATTACTGTTTCACTTAGAAAAATGACTGTATCGTTTCGGTTCACACAGGTTGTGAAACTTTTAAATTTGTTATAAAAATTCAAGATCTTATGGTCCTTTCCACTCTTGCTTTAGTCCCACATTGGTTGGGGACTAGGAACACAGACCCAACCCCTCCTATATATCGAGGGGTATTGGGGGCTTCACAGAACACAACTACTACATATAAAATTGAGAATCAGTTTCTCTAACAATTGTGGTCCTCTCTAGTTATGGTAACCATGAGATCACAGCCAAGTCCTACCCGCCTATGGTGGGATAACCACATGAGAGAAACAATTAAGGAACATTGTTGTGGGAGATCATGTTGGTGACTAGTACACCAACAGGAGGGGCAACTCCTTCCTATATGTTCTATAAGGATGATAGGAGTTCTAGTTGGTCTGTGTGGACTACTCTAGAGCCATGAGTCCTTTGGTTGCTTTTAGGAGGGCAAGATCAACTCACATAGCTGCTACAGCAGTTGTCTGAGTCTACTGTCTGCAGAGGAGTATTCAGATGAGTTCGAGTGCAACCAGGATCTGTGCAACCACTGTCCAAGATAGAGTGCACATCTACATTGACAAGGATTTTCATTGGACTTGCTCTAGGACTGGGTATATCTTTGTAAAATCATCCTTTTCATTGCATAGTTATTCACATGATCTTCTGGTTATTGGGAAATGTGTCAATAAAATTTTTGTTTCAGCCACCTACTTAATGCCATATTTTCCTACACTAATACCTAAAACTTATCTCAAGCAAAAATATTAGATACATATGAATGGAATAGTTGCCATTGTTGGTATGTATGCCCTAAGAGCCAATCATGGGATGATTGGTGGGATACATCAAGATTGATTTGATAAAGATCAAAGGCAAGCTTCTAATTCTTTCTGGTTCATCCATATGAGATAATGATAGAACATATTGAATGTCTAGAGAATGACAATACTCAATGATGTATGCTTTTAGGTTAAGGACCTGAACGATGAGATCATACGGATGCTAAGAGTTTGTACATTCTTATTATGTCCCTAGTCGGATGTCATTGTGGAAGGTAGATAGACAACAATGACAATCAAGACTAGATTGTGGTGTTGGTTTATGACAGAATCTTATTAGTCATGATATGGAGATATCAAACCAAACACATAGGTACTTGTTAGAGAACAAGTGTACCGGATAGACACACCATGAGTTTGACACATGGAACCATCACATGGTAGTCACAGTCAGTTCTCATAGTGATGGTGGTGAGTGTGATTCTTTGACCTGAAATCACTACACTCAACACATGTCATTGGGTATACTTTGATATCATCAAACGCAGTCCTGAAACATGGGTTGTTATACAGGTGATGATTGGGTGGCTTTGACACATGGGGCTTTTGAGGGGTGAGTGATAGATATGGGATTTGTCCCTCCTGAGGGAGTTTGATATCCATGGCCACTTGATGAGTAGGATCGAGATAGGCGTGCACGCATGTGTGAATCAGTATGTGATATTGATGTCATACATATCTCCTCCAATCTACTCTGAGATCAAGAAAGTGAATGAATGTTGAAAGGATGATTGTTCCATGCCTTGAGTTCATTCAGGATATCAGTGACAAAGGAATTATACATTCACTGTAACACCATTCATAGATTGTAGGATTGAAAGTTGTTCTCCAAGTATCTATTTCACTTGGGTAGCAGTGATGTGTGACTAGGCATCGCTCTTTGCTTGTGAAGTCATAAGTGTTATGGACTTTCACCGCCAATGTGAAATGGACCTACAGGGTCACACACATAGGATTTAACCTGGAAGAGGAGTTTATCCACAAATGATGTTTAGATTGATTACTAAAGGAGTTTAGTAGTTCAATTAAACACTCAATCAATTGATAGCTCAATATCATAGTGTTCACGATGTTGGGCTGATTGATTGGAGTATCAGATTGATTGAAACTGCGATTGACTGATTTGCACAAGTCTCCTACCCCAACCGATCGGCTCATGGGATGAACCGATCAGCTCAGGTTGGTGAACCAATCAGCTCAACTGGTGAGATGATCGGCTCAGGTGCAATGAGATGATCGACTCAATTATTGAACCGGTCGGCTCATGTGTCCAACCGAGATCGTTTGGAAAGTCAGAAGACTATTTTGCAAATACAATTTGTTTCACTTGTTCAAATTCGATTTGGACAAGGATTAATATTTGATTAATTGGAGACAAATTTGAAAGTCAATTTGAGTTGGATCAGGACCACAAACCGATCGGTTCGGAGCTCCAGCCGATCGGCTCAAAGCCCCAGACGATCGACTCAGGTCCCAAACGATCGGCCCAGGACCTGAAACGATCATTTCAGGGTGTGAACCGATCGATTCAGCTGGCGCAAGTTGGTCATTTTGTGGAAAATCTTGAACCCTTCTACTCCTATTTAATCCCGCATTGTTCGAGGTAGAGAACCTTGTCCCGTGACCCTCCTATATATAGGGGTATTGGGGGCTTCACAGGTACAACAACTCAGAACACCAGTTGCTCTGCAAAGTTGTCGTTCTCTCTGGTTTTGGTAACTGAGAGAGAGCCCGAGCAAGTGCTACCTGATAAGGGAGGCACAGCAAGGGAAAGACAACTGTAGAAAGGCAACTGGTTGTAGGAGAATTTGTTGGTGACTAGTATGCCGAACGGAGGGTGTGACTCCTTCCGATTCCTTGTGGGACAAGGAGATCAGAGTTCCAGGTGGTCCATGTAGACTACTTCAGAGGCGGGAGACTTCTGCCGCTCGGAGGACAGCTATCAATCCCGACAGTCCCGGGGAGACCAGGAGCTGCACAGACACCATCCAAGACCGGAGGTGAAGACTGTGCAAGCCGTGAGGTAAAGTCACTGAGCAAGCCTCGGGATAAGGTACGCCTTTATAAACCATCCTTCCTACTGTATAGACGTTGACACAATTCCTTTATTCTGGGTTTGGGAGGAGATTTTTTTTTATTTCTGCTGCCTTCTTTGCCTCCCTTAAAACCCAACAGTGGTATCAGAGCCACGTCAACTACTCTATACTTTAGGATTATCGATATGATCGATTTTGGTTTGTCGCCTTTATTTATTGCATATGATGCAAATAAAATTGGCTTTATGCATGTCCAATCCTAAATCCACAAATCCCAATATACATATATGATTTGTAATATGAATGCACTCGATACACGTCGCCCTTAAATGAGTTTTGTGGTGGATGTATAGCGTGGTTATGGCTAATAAACCCTATGTTTGTGTGCTTGGTTGTATATGGTTGCTTGGATCTCGATCTGTGCACTGATTCCCTATCTCCTATTCCTAATGTAACTCGAGATAACTCGAGATTTCTTTCCTACCTTTGCTCCCCCCGAATGTAACTTGGGGTTTCCCAATTCAAATGTAAATAGGATAGATCTTTTATTTCTTGTTATGTCAAAGAACGGAGGACATCTGAAAACGACTGAGACGATCGGTTCAAGGCATGAACCGATCGGTTGGCGATCCAGACGACCGGCTCGAGGAGTGAGATGAGCGGGTGGCAGCCATGAGGAGATGCACGACGACCAGGCGAACTGATCGGTTGGAGGAGCCAAGCGATCGGCTGGTGGCACCAAACCGACCGGGCCTGATGGCGAGCCGATCAATCATGGAGATGAGTTGATCAAACCCAGTAAAGGCAAAGCACAGAGTTCATCTTGTACAGGTTGCATGTGATGTAGACCTAGATGACCGTGATTCCTCTTGGCTCAAGGAATCACATTAGGATGTCCATAATTATCACTTTTATCATTTCACATGTTTTCTGTGGGATATAGTATGTATATGATACTTACTATATTGTGGTGATTGGATATGTATATGTACCTATAAAAACCAAATCCATCATCTAAATATTAAGTCTTATACACCTTCCATTAGAGGCACACATGAAAAACTTGATTGACCAAGCGTAGGTTACGCCAAAGTGTGGTTTGCCATCTATCTCGTGTAAGTGTGAAGGGTAGACATGTAGGTTCTGCCAAAGCAGGGTGCTTGTTTACCGTGTCGTCTTTTGGGTTAGACTTAACTGGTGATTCTTAGAGCGTCTAAGCCCAGAGGCACGAAATGTTCATGGCAAGGTGTTGCGCATGTTCATTCAATAAGAGTTGCATATGATGCAATTGGCATGATGGCCTACCTAAATAGTCAATATTGTGGGTGATCAGCCAAAGCTGACTCATGACTTGATGAAATACAGACCTTGACCCACTAGAGATTGTACACTGCAATCTTCTGAATTGATGGTGAGGGCTATCAATTTGAACAAAATAGTGGGAGCGATAATTAATTAAATTCCTAATTATATCGTCAACTTTTCAAATCAATCAAATTAAGTCAAAATTGAGTTTTGGACTAAACTGCATATATTTCCTTTTTTAGTTCAAATGACAACAAACAACAATCACTTTTCATTGCGATTGATCCTTGAAAAGGACAAGCTGATTGGGACTAACTTCCACGACTGGTTTAGGACATTGAGAATTGTTCTCACTCAAGAGCGAAAGCTCTATGTCCTGGATACTCCAATTCCAGAGGAACCTGCTCCTACCGCACCAAAGGCAGAAAGGGATGCATATAAGAAGCATTCTGATGATGCCATTGATGCAAAGTGCTTGATGTTGTGCTCCATGAACCACGAGTTGCAAAAACAACATGAGAACATGGGTGTCATTCAGATTATTTAGCATCTCAAGAACATGTATGAAGATCAAGCACGACAAGAGAGATATGATGTCTCTAGGGCACTGTTCAAGTGTGTCATGACAGAGGGAGATCCAGTTGGTCCTCACACGCTCAAGATGATTGGGTATGTGGAGAACCTGACGAGACTGGGATTTCCCCTGAGCCAAGAGTTGGCTACTGACGTGATACTGCAATATTTTCCAGAATCCTACAATCATTTTGTGATGAACTACAACATGAACAACTTTGACAAGTTATTGATAGAGTTGTTGGGCATGTTGAGGACAGCCGAGACACAGATGAAGAAGGACAAGCCTAAGTCTGTGATGATGATCAACAGCAAGAAAGGAAAGTCCAAGCGCAAGGGCAAGGGCAAAGCTAAGAAGGGTTCTGATGCTAGCTAGGAGCCCAAGGCATCTTCAGCTCTCAAGGCCAAGGGAGGCATGACCAAGAGAGGCAATTGCCACCATTGTCAAAAGCCAGGATATTGGAAAAGGAATTGTCCACTCTATCTGGAAGAACTAAAGAAGAAGGAGGCGATAGTCGTCTCCACCTAAAGGTGTCATGAAATAAACTTGTAACACTTTTTGAGGTATATGATACCAAGATATAAAGTGTAAAGCACTCAATAAATGGGTCAAGTGTTGCCACCATAGATAGGAGTACTTTAGTTTATTTTCAGCCTTGAAGGCATGTCATAGAGTTATGAACTGCTATTTCATATTTGCCAATGGATAGAAACACATTATTTTTTGCATATTGTACGACAATGATAGCAATTAATAAAGTTGATGTTTCAATTCCAAAAGATATGATCTTTATGGCAATGCCTTGTTTATCTTGTGGTACTTGGTATGCATAAGATAAAATGATACCTAAAAGTTATTGATAACTCAAACAATCAAATTAGCATAAATCATGAGAAATTCATTTCTAGTTTCCATATGATGGATAAAATCTAGACTCTTTTGGTTAGAGAACTAATAAGAGACATGAATCTCTTGGACATGATTAATCAATCTTCACTAGTGATAGTGGGAGAATGATTATTCTATTAGGTATAATACATGTGATGTATTTACATACCTATTAGAATTAATGCTAGTACTTCAAGCGGTGTTTAGAGAAATACCAATATGAACATCTTGAAGAGTTCAAGAATATCATAAATGAAGTACAAATTTGGTAAAGTGTTAATTCTTGATGAGATCAATGAATGAAATACTTGGACCAAATGTTTGAGAACCTTGTGAGTGATTATGATAGTGTATCATAGTAAACTCATGATTAAGGCATGGTGGTGTCTAAATCAATAAGGAGTCATACTCTAAAGAGTTAGAGGATGATTATTAAATAACTAAATTCTTATTAAATAAAAGAATACCCCACACTAATAAAGGACATTAAGAATCACAAAGGGTTGTGAGTTCTTATATCCTTGACAGATACACCTCGATCATCTATATGATGAGTTGGTCATGTGATGAGTCAACTATCTAGATGAATATGAGGAACCGGATTTTGAGTTATGGTTTATGACCATTACATCCTGAATGACTTCCATGTGAACCATAAGGTATGACCTTGATGGTAGCACCCATTGGGATGAAATCCATAAGTGTGAATGAGTCTTAATCGTTAAGACACATGGATGATACTTGTTAATTGTAACCTAATGACTAAAAGATTTGGCATATGGATACTAAAACCGCATTCCTATGAGGAATAAAACAAGGATGTGTATGTGACACAACCTATAAGATTTATGAATCCATTAATGCAAATGAAGTCTATAAGTTACAATGGACTAATCAATGTGATTGATTAAGTACAAGCAACTCAGAGCTGGATCTTTACTTTGATGATATGGTCAAAGGGTTTGACTAATATGTCAAAGATAAAGAAGGGATATGTGATTTAGTGGGAGCATATTCACATTCCACATGTTGATGTGAAATGAGATGTTCTAGAATGGAAATCCAAAGTGGAAATTATCTTTAGGGAAGAAAGAGACATTTCCTATGCAATAGGAATAGAGATCTATAGATATAGTTCTCAAAAGCCTCTTAACCTGAAAAGAGAAAGCATACATTGGCAATCTATACTGAAAGGTTCAGTGTGCATAGATTCAGTGGGAGAAAACTTGTCCATGTTACATGGAGTTGGTATCCCAAGGCCAAGTGTCCAATTCTTAAGAAGAATGGGAACACTAAGAATAGATATGGATCTATCATGTATGTAATCATCTCATTATCTTGCATGTATGGACATAGCAAGAATAAAATGCATTCATCATCTTGTATGTAGGACATAACAATATGATGTGCTCATCCTGATAACTCGTATGTGGTACATGATGAGTGGATGTCTATCTAGTTCCAGTAAGAGTTACTGGAATGCCATAAGAACTTGATAAGTACTTGAGAAGTACTAGTTCTATGGAAATAAGGAAGGATTCACTGTAAAGAGTTACACTGATGTGAAGTTCCAAAAAGGACAGAAAATTAATCGCAATATATATATGAGAGTGAATGTTTGTTAATGGAAATGTTCCAAGAAAATCATTTAAAAGGAAATGTCGAGTATCCGTGTGTTAGAGAACAGCGGTGGATACTATATGGATCTAGGAGTTCGTGAGATGAACTTATAGATATTCCGATCATTGATGACAAGTTAGGAATGCTTGGTCATGCAATGTGGCTAAAGGTTAGCAAAGGAATACTAGATCACATATTACGACAACTCCATCTCATACATATGACGTACAATGAAGAGATGAGAGACATGCAGTCAATACCGACTTTGGCAAGGTGTTGCCATAACTTAATATGCTAGCACTAGAGCACAGTAACATGTGGGATATGTTTGAAAATCACTATGAATATGATTCAAGGGTGATTGGCTCACAGTGCAAGCGGGAGACTGTTGGTATGTATGCCCTGAGAGCCAATCATGGGATGATTGATGGGATACATCAAGATTGATTTGATAAAGATCAAAGGCAAGCTTCCAATTCTTTCTGGTTCAGTCATATGAGATAATGATAGAACATATTGAATGTCTAGAGAATGACAATACTCAATGATGTATGCTTTCAGGTTAAGGACCTGAACGATGAGATCATACGGATGTTAAGAGTTTGTACATTCTTATTATGTCCCTAGTCGGATGTCGTTGTGGAATGTAGATAGACAGTAATGACACACAAGACTAGATTGTGGTGTTGGTTGATGACAGAATCTCATTAGTCATGATATGGAGATATCAAACCAAACACATAGGTACTTGTTAGAGAACAAGTGTACCTAACAGACCCACCGTGAGTTTGACACATGGAACCATCGCATGGTAGTCACAGCCAGTTCTCACAGTGATGGTGGTGAGTGTGATTCTTTGACCTAAAATCACTACACTCAACACATGTTGTTGGGTACACTTTGACATCATCAAACGCAGTCTTGAAACATGGGTTGTTATAAAGGTGATGATTGGGTGGCTTTGACACATGGGGCTTTTGAGGGGTGAGTGATAGATATGAGATTTGTCCCTCCTGAGGGAGTTTGATATCCATGGCCACTTGATCAGTAGGATTGAGATAGGCGTGCACGCATGTGTGAATCAGTATGTGATATTGATGTCATACATATCTCCTCCAATCTACTCTGAGATCAAGAAAGTGAATGAATGTTGAAAGGATGATTGTTCCATGCCTTGAGTTCATTTGGGATATCAATGACAAAGGAATTATACATTCACTATAACACCATTCACGGATTGTAGGATTGAAAGTTGTTCTCCAAATTTCTATTTCACTTGGGTAGAACTGATGTGTGACTAGGCACCGCTCTTTGCTTGTGAAGTCATAACTGTTATGGACTTTCACTGCCAACATGAAATGGACCTGCAGGGTCACACACATAGGATTTAACCTGGAAGAGGATTTATCAACAAATAATATTTAGATTGATTACTAAAGGAGTTTAGTAGTTCAATTAAACACTCAATCAATTGATATCTCAATATCATAGTGTTCAAGATGTTGGATCGATTGATTGGAGTATCAGATTGATTGAAATTGTGATTGGCTAATTTGCACAAGTCTCCTGCCCCAACCGATCGGCTCATGGGATGAACTGATCGGTTCAGGTTGGTGAACTGATCAGCTCAACTGGTGAGACGATCGACTCAGGTGCAATGAGACGATCGGCTCAACTGTTGAACTGGTCGGCTCATGTGTCCAATCGAGATCTTTTGTAAAGTCAGAAGACTATTTTGCAAATACAATTTGTTTCACTTGTACAAATTCGATTTGGACAAGGATTAATATTTGATTAATCAGAGACAAATTTGAAAGTCAATTTGAGTTGGATTAGGACCATGAAACGATCGATTCAGAGCTCCAGCCGACCGGCTCAGAGCCCCAGACAATCGGCTCAGGTCCCAAATGATCGACTCAGGACCTGAAACGATCATTTCAGGGTGTGAACCGATCGATTCAGCTGGCACACGTTGGTCGTTTTGTGGAAAATCTCGAACCCTTCTACTCCTGTTTAATCCTGCATTGCCCGGGGTAGAGAACCCTATCCCATGACCCTCCTATATATAGGGGTATTGGGGGCTTCTCAGGTACAACAACTCAGAACACTAGTTTCTCTACAAAGTTATCGTTATCTCTGGTTTTGGTAACCGAGAGAGAGCCTGAGCAAGTACTACCCGATAAGGGAGGCACAACAAGGGAAAGACAACTTCAGAAAGGCAATTGGTTGCAGGAGAGTGTGTTGGTGACTAGTACACTGACAGGAGGGTGCGACTCCTTCTGATTCCTTATGGGACAAGGAGATCAGAGTTCCAGGTGGTCCGTGTGGACTACTTCGGAGGCGGGAGACTTCTGCCGCTCGGAGGACAGCTGTCAATCCTGATAGTCCCGGTGAGACCAGGAGCTGCACATACACCGTCCAAGACCAGAGGTGAAGACCGCACAAGCCGTGAGGTAAAGTCGTCAAGTAAGCCTCGGGATAAGGTATGCCTCTACAAACCATCCTTCCTACTGTATAGACATTGACGCGATTCCTTTATTCTGGGTTTGGGAGGAGAATTTTTTTTTCCGTTGCCTTCTCTGCCTCCCCTAAAACCCAACAATCATTATCAAAATATGGATAATGTATAACTCTTAAGTCAACACCATTATCCACCTTAGTTTAGTTTAATGTTTAAGATATAGTTGTTTACGTTTAGATCTTTGAAACATGTCATAAGATGTTTTTAGTTTTCCCTTTTGTACACTTTTGATAGTGCAAATGAAAAATATGTCATGTGTTGGTTATATTTCAATTGTTCTTGATGCATGATATTCAAGTATATGACACCCAATCAATATTATGAGTTAGGAATTGATGCTTCTGCTCATGTGCATGTGTGCAAATTTGGGGTGTTACAACTTGGTATCAGAGTAAAAGGACAATTGGCCACCAGGCACCCTTATGGTTCTCAATCAGTTTAATGTCCCTTTAAATCCACTAGGTCAAGATCTACTTATGCTTATATTATTGAGTAAATTATGAAATGAGATTAGGATGAATATCCCTATTAATTGAAGAGTGGTCGAAGTAGAAAACCCTAGTTAGAAAATTTAAGTCATGAGGTTTATGTATATGAAGATATGAGTATTAGGAATAGATATCCACCTAGTTTGGATGTTGTGTATTTACCTTCACTTATGACATGTCCTCTCATTTCTTAATGGTTCGTCCAACCAATTGAGAAGTGTAGAGGGTATGACATGATTATAAGGACTTATTGTGTGTATCATTCTTACTTACTAGTGCATGTGGTATAGGACATGTGTTCTAGTGGGTTGGTGGAGAGTTGCATAATAAGGTCTCACATCGTTGGGTATGTGTCTGATCAACACATATCTGACGATGACGTAAAGGAGGCCAATACATAGGACCTAAATTGGATAGCCACCTAAAATTAATACATAAGTTAGTGAAAAGCCATCATTTTTGCCAAGGTCAAATTTTAAATATATTTATGATTAACTTATGAGGATCAAAGAAAGTGAGTGCAATTTTAAGAAAGTAATGTAAACTAAGTCATCCTCCAAGGAAAATGAGCATTTTAGTGCAAGGTAATGTGGAGAAATCACCTTAATTGACTTTGTGAGAAATGAGATTATGTTAATGATAAGGGTATGTGAGAACTTTTGTTATGGTTCATGGTAAACGTATGGTCTAGTTTTCAAGCGTCATTAGTAAAATGTGCATGTGTTAGTTTTGTACTTAACGTGCATAGTATCTTGTGACAGATACATTTTGTAAGAAGTACTAATATTTTGCATATATGGTTAATGTTTATTGCAAATTGGTTAATGTTTAAATATCAAATCACTTGTACATACTGCTTCATGTTTTTTTAGATATGATAAGAATTTAGAGTGTCAGGACCAAAAAAAAGGATTTAGAGTGCAAACCCAAAGTAAAGTAAAGATCGGAATGAGAATAAGAATAAAGACATAAACAACTATTGCCCTATCTCGTGAACAATTAAGAAATCTTGGCACCTCATGAGCCCCCTTCATTCAGTTATGGGTTCTTTAACCCTATGCATGCACACCTCGTGTGTGTTCAATGAGTTTCTTGCACGCTTCATGTGTGTTCAGTGAGCTTGCACACCTCATGTGTGTTCAGTGAGTTGCCTACATACTTCATGTGTGTTCAGTGAGCCTGCACACCTCATGTGTATTAAGTGAGTTTTCTACACACCTCAGGTGTGTTTAGTGAGCCTACAAACCTTGTATGTATTCAGTGAGATGAGATCAAGTTCATAGAGAAGGTGTCATTAGTGTAAGATAATTAAGTTAATAATGCATCCCTCAAGACATAAATATTGATCAAGTTATTTAATAATATGTCCTTTTGTAAATAATGGAATACATGATATAGTTATCCATGTTAACACCTTACAATGAACATGTCGGTACAGATTTATTAGAATTTATGATAAGATTAAGTTATTAGAGACATATGTCAAACCCTAAGGTGGGTGGTACCATGTTTCTACATGCAAATTTGAGGACAGAATTTCCTTAAGGTGGGTAGAATTATAACATCCCTAAAGTTTTAAATTAGGATAAACATGACCAATCATACAAGGTTAAAAATGTAATATACTTTCAAGACATAATGAACCCTCAAGTGACACATGAATATGATGATGATACCTTATTTTGCATCATAGTCAAATAATGCACAAAACCTAGCCCTAATTTGGCATTGATGAATAGTCAGGGTTTAAATAGAAATTGACTCCAATACATTCATGGCATGTTTGATTGACTGTTATATGAGAATATAACATGATATTAGAGCTTATGGTAACTTGAAGTAATTTAACTCCTTCTTAACAATAGTTAATGCATTAATAACTCTAAGTACCTAATATTGTAAATTACATGATCCTTTAGCTCAAAGCTAAGATTGAATTTCATATTTGAATTCCTCATAGTTGAACTATTAAGCATGCAAGATTTATTTGGGATTATATAACCCTAGTTATGCCAATTGATTTCAAGAAGAAAAGAATAGGGAAATCATATCATTCAATCTAAAGTTACCTAATCATCTAATTTATGCAACTAATTATTGTTATTTTACCAATATTGCATCTTCACTTGTGTGTCACGCCCTGACTTAATCTCGAGCTCTTTTGGAGCCATCAGATGATGATCCAACAAGGAGGACCTTGTCTCCTACTGCCCATTTTTCTCGTGGGGAAGGGGAAACATAACCCCCTAATGTTATGGCCCCTTGATCTCTCATTCACCTCCAAAGTTCCCACTTTTCTCATGACCAATAGCTTCAGGAGAGAGTTTTGATCTCAATGAACCCCATTTTTACTCACATCACCTCCCACATCATAAACACCCAAATCCACTCTTCTTCCGTTAGCGCAGCCACCTTCCCCAGGCGACCAAACTCCATTGCACCCACTCCAAGTAGTCTTGAAAGACACACAAGCCCCAGAGATACCCTCCTTCATCGCCAATTATAGACAAGGCCATCCGGGATGAGGCCACCAAATTTGACCTCCTTCTCTGACAATGGTGAGCTAGGGCAACCAGCTCGATCAACTTCATTTCAATCGAATCTTTAGTAAGATCCCTAGCATCTAGATCTTTCATTTTCCCATCTTTCTAAGTAGGGCGATGTAGCCCATAAAGGACCCCGACATCTGACTTCCTCTATGGAGTTGATGCTGGTTGTCTAGCCTTTTATTACAATTTCTTCATCATGATTTTTCTTTCAAAATCATCCTTAGATGATAGTGAAGCAATCTCAGGCCTCAAACATTGTTTTTCATCATTGTTTGACCAGAGCATAGTTTCATGTGATTTCCCTTGCTCCAACTTTAGCAGCTACCCAGAGATGGAGATCCCAGACTCCAAAGAGTGCTTGCAATGGGTCTCTGAGGTAATATCAGCCTAGAGAAAGTTTTTTGTCAGTGATTTTAACGATATCAATTGTGATTCTCACGATTATACACGGAGTTTATGCTCTAGTAGATCTGCTCAATGCCATGGCAGGGGAGAAGAGGCCAATTGCCAGATTTACCTCTCTACCCCCATTCTTATAATATAAGTGTCACAGATGTCAAGGGCATTTCTGGAATGTGTTGGGTTATTTTAATATCAATTGTGTGTGGATTAAATAGACTAATGACTATGCTTGTCCCTATCAAAACCAAGCTCGAAAAATCATGCCAAGGGTATATATGTATTTTTGGTTTCCTTAGACAATATTTCAATAATGGGTTTATCATATTTATCTAGCTTCTGATAGCCTGAGCTGACTCCAATCTTAGATCATTCATAGAAATTAATTCAAAGCTCAGATGAGGACGACCCATATATGGATTTTGACCAGTTTTTTTAGATCTACCGCATGGTCCTAGTTTCATACTCATATTACCAACCTACTTACCAATCTTTACCAAATACCCTAAAACCCTAGATTTTATCATGATAAATATTGTATTTATATGTTGTACAGGACAATTAGGGTTGATCAGGATTCAAGTTATAGTTAGTACTCCTCAAGATCAAGTGAGTGGTCATGTATGTTGAGTATTAAATTAGAGTTCATGGTTTATTTTATTCTCTTATGTATTCATAATGGCTCAATTAAAGTATGAGTATAGTAGTACTCATTATATGCTTATGTAAAAATCATGCTCATGCTAAGAAATCAAGTTTTCTACTATTTTGATGTGTATGCTTTTGAGTGAAATATGGTGTAGCACGACCATGCTAATGAATTAAGAAATCAAGATAATAATGTTCAATGAATCAAGAAATTATGAAAACCATGTTAAAGATAAAGAAATCATGTTATGTTAATATATTCCTCTCAATCATGTTTAAGTGAGCCTTAACCAGCCTTATGAGCTCTGTGGGAGCATTATGCGAGACTTAACCGGCCTTATGTGAGCCATAACTAGCCTTATGAGAATTATGAAGCATTCAGGAGAGTGATTATATTAACTCAAAATAAAGCATATGTTTTCATGTAATCATGTCAATTTACTTAAGTCCCCAAGTAATCATGTTAATCATGTTAAGTACTCATGTTTCAAGTTATTATTCATGTTAATCAAGTATACGTTATTTTCATGTATAACTACTTAGTGTCACTCACAAGTTTTTACATTGTTTTGTATGGATGTGGATGAGATGTCCACATGTGATGAGAAGAGGAGGACTAAGACATCGGGATAAGGATAAGGATGATAAATGAAAGACTAGAGTGCCTTGGTGGGGTGACATTATTCACCCCAGTTTAGTTTTATGTTTTAAGATACAGTTGTTTATGTTTAGATCTTTGAAACATGTCATAAGATGTTTTTGGTTTCCCCTTTTTGTACACTTTTGATAATGAGAATGAAAAATATTCCATGTGTTGGTTATATTTCAATTTCTCTTGATGCATGATATTCAACGTATGTGACATCCAATCAATATTATGAGTTAGGAATTGATGCTTCCGCTCATGTGCATGTGTGCAAATTTGGGGTGTTACATAGTAATTTATCATGTTTCCCTCACTTTCAATTATGTTTGATGCTAATTATATTCTATAATAATCATATGCACCATAGAAGTGTTGTTGGGATTCCTTTTCTTTGATCGACAATAAGAGGATAAAAACATATAAAGATTGCATCACTAGATTAACTATTGATATAGAAAACCATATATAGCAAGCTTGACTAGATCTTGGCAATTAGGTCATCTTAGAGATTCTGACAATACAAATAAGTGTAAATCAAATAACATCAGAAAGTTATGCCTCTCAGATCATAATCATGGTGGTTGCATGTGTCACCTATGCCTAGTTATCAAAACCTCCAATATTGATTCCATTATCTAAAAATAGTCCATGCATGTTCATCTTAATGTCACATATACAACTTGGGTTTAATAGATCTTAGGGTGAGAAATCACTACCAAATCATAGATCTAACATTAGGGTTTCAAGATCTTAGATGAGGCCATCATAATATTTAAGTAAGGTAAACAACATAGTCATCAACATTGTGAAATGTAGTCATACATGATCATTTTCAAGCAAGTTAGTCAACATTAGAATATAAATGAGATCAAGGTTGGGAAAAGACTAATCTATCATCAAAAGTTATTGATCTATAACCACAAGAAAAAATAGGGTTGCCAAGGATTATTGTTGCACATTAAACACTATTAATCATGTGAAAAGAGGTCAAAAAGGTGCCATTTTCATCATAACAGGAGCTATGAGTGGAATTTAGGACTTGAAATTAGGTTCATTCGATATATATCATTCTGTAGATCAAAAATCATATACAATATGTCTATTTTGGCTAAAGGAGTGACTTTAACAAATTTTACAAGATTTGGGTCTTTTATTAGAGAGAAAGGGGGGAGGTTGGCTTCCAAGCCGTGCCTAAGTGGCATCCCATGATTGTTGGTGTTGGGTCATGTGGGTTCCATCTCGCATGGGTATGAGGATGTTGACTTCTCAACATCAAGGAGGGGTAGAAAGAGAGTAGGTTGGCATGAGGCTCCTTGGTTTCTGGATGTCGTCCCATCGTTGTCTACCCCACAATCGGTGCTTCGTGGCTAGTGAGTCCCTACTCGTACCCCGCCGTCGCAACAACACTAGATGTCACATGAGAGGGGATCCTAGTGTTCCTACATGCATCAAAAGTGATTGTTAAGTGTTCAGACATGATGGATGGGTTGGCGCGAACCTAAAGTAGGTCTTACTTCGTGTCGAGGAGAGAAAACTCCCAACTGGTGGCCGCGACGTTGTTGTTTGCTGCAAGGGAGGAGAATAAATGGAGGGGGAGAAGGTGTGGTGTGATAAAACACAAAATAAGATAGGGAGAGTGAAGAAGAAGAATAATATAAGAAGACAAAGAGCTTGTCAATTTATTCCATAGAGGCTTGAAGTTCTGGATTGGTCAAGCAAAAGGGGGTTTGCAAGGATGTTGTACTTGCTCTAACAAAGATGGGAGACAACATGAGGGTCATTATATTAGGGAAATCATGGACAAAAAGTCAATCTGAGCAGGGAGGGTGGATTCGTGTATCCAAAATTGATCCCTCTCATTGGTCGAGAGGAGCTCCCATTGGTTGTGGACTTGGTTAAGTCAGTTCAATCTTGTGTTTCTTTTACCATGTTGTAAAAGTCATGTCTCCCATACTTCAACTATGATTGAGAAGAAATTTTCATTGTTGGTTCATAAATTTCCTCTACTTTTTATATTAAATAGATCCCATATGATAATGTTGAGGCCGCTCATTTGTGGGAATTCATCATCATAAGTGTAAATGTACACTTAACTATAGTCAATATAAATACAAAGTGACATTCAATCAATTCCATCGGATCAATTGAGCATAATGTGACTCGAAATTGTCTAATTGAGGGTGAAGGAGGTTATTGAGAATAATAGAGCATTTAATTTGTCAAGAAGTATATTAATTGAATGAGAGAAAAAATCTAGGTTATCACAATGTCCATATGATTTCTCCTTAATCAAACATTCAATGCAAGCCTTTCTTTCTCCAGTTAGTGAAATTTAGTGAAACCTCGACTAAAATCATCCCCATAGTTGAGGACCATTGAAAACTTACCAATGACCACCTTTATCCCTACAAACTTATCCCTAAACCTCCTCCATTCCTATCAACCTCCTCTGGTTCATAATATCATTTCCCATCTCAAAAACATTGGGAGGAGACTCAAAATCCACTATGCAAGACCATATGAATCTTCTTGTACCATTTCTTGGCCATGAATGGACAATAGGATAGTGATAAATTTCTAGAACATAAGTAGAGTTCCTCCTCAAGCTTAGGTGAGTGGTTATTTCGTAGTGAGTATTATTTAGGGGTTCTAGAGCTTCTTTATTCACGTATGCAATAATGTGTTATGAAATATAGTTATACCTAAAGGTACAACCAACGAAGATTTGTGATTTGCCGAGAAATGAGTTTTTCTCCATTGTTTTAATGATTATTCTTTCACATTGAATGTTATGTAGCATCACTATTCCAATGAATTAATAAACCATGCTAATTATGTCAAATTTTAATGACACAATTTAACGTTAATAGAGACACCTCATCGTGTTATATGAGCACTTTGGTGCAAGTTATGCAAGAGTAATGCTTAAGAGAATAATTGATAATTAAGTGGTTCTCTAGGGGCAATGATCACTTTGGTATAATGAGCACTTAGTGTAATGAGACCTTGAGAGTAATGGTCACTTTAGCGCAAGGTTATGCGGAGCGGTCTCTCTAGTTGTATAGCTGCAGATAACATTGACATGTTCATGATAAAGAATCATAAAAGTTATTTTATTATTTATTTCAAGTCTTCCATAGTATACATGCCATTTTAAATTATTAATTATTCATTAGACTAAACTTTATTGATCCTACCATAATAGTTATACATTACGTTACCTGTAATGATAATTACTGCTATATAGAGTATGTGATATAATGATCAACAAATACGACGTATGTATTTTATATATTCCTATATAGTAAGCCTCGTTACCCAAAATTAATTTTTTTTGGAAAACTAGTACCCAAAATAATTGAGTGTTGAGTTCTTCAATTGCGTGCATGGAAGAACGTAGGTTGTTGGCTATGAATTATGTTATGATAATTAACATATAGATGACGGACATTGAAAAACTCAATGATTAACAAGTAATTTATGTAATATAGCTACATGATTTTTTTAAACCTTTGATATAGCGTGTCACTTATATTAAATTTTAAGGAATTTGTATATTGTATGTTATTATGAAGATTGTCGTTTTGGGCTACACACAATTAAAATATTGCCTAAAATTGTTGTATCAGAAAGCATAATTCCAGTACTGAGTCATAGTGTGACATTTTTCATTTAAGCCTAATACATACATATTGCATGATCATGACTTTAGATGATTAGATCTGAACTCAGACATTATTTTGAGACAGTTACGTGTGGAGTACCCGATTTACATTACATAGCCGTCACTGTCAGAGGATCCGGATAAGGGAACGTGTGCTCAGAAAAATATGTAGTGGTTAGAAAAAGAAAAATTATATAGGGACCAGATCCTACACCAGAAATGCTGCTAGCACATGGGGTCCAGCTGCTGGCTGGCGGCCTTCCCAAAGATTGTATCAACGATGTGATATGGGGCTGACTGACTGATGACTGATGATGGGCCACTTGCTGGTTGAGAAAGAGAGAGAGATAGAAGACTGGAGAGAGAGGGAGTGGGTGTAAGAAGTTGATGAGTGATGATGGGACCCATTGCTGACTGTGTGTGTGTGAGAGAGAGAGAGAGAGCAGGGGGAATTTGGTATAAGGTGAGAGAAAAATCAATAGAGAAACTGATATATATTTTTTAACGAAATAAATTTCGTTAGATTTCTGATGAAAAATGCATTCTAATAAGACTAATGTCGATATATTTTTGAAAAATTTAATATGTTGCAAAGAGTGAGAGAAATCAAGAGAGATACATTTATTTTACTAATAACTTTCAAACCGTTATATATATTTTTTAACAAAATAAATTTTGTTACATTCCTGATGAGAAGTGCATTCTAATAAGACTAATGTCGACATATTTTTGAAAAATATAATGTGTTGCAAAGAGAGGGAGAAATCAAAAGAGAGATATTTATTTTGCTAATAATTTTTAAACAGTTATGTATTTTTAAACAAAATAACAACCATTAGATTCTTGATTAAAATGCATTCTAACAAGATTAATATCGATAAAAAAATGAGAAAGTGCGAGAGAGAGGACTAGAGAGAGAGTGGTTGTTCGAAGAGAGAAAATTTAAGAGAGAGATACTTATTTTCCTAATAACTTTCAAACTGTTATGTATTTTTAAACGAAATAAAAAATGATAGACTCCTGATTAAGTACATCACTTCTCTCCTATGACAACAAATTTGATCAAAATATAATAATAAATTGAATTAGAGATAATAACAAACTAAATTAGAAATAACAATGATTGGATCAGTAATAACAACTAATTTAAAAAAATTATTTACACCACTTCTCTCCTATTCTCTAGACAAAATAACTAATTAAAAAAATACTACTCGAATAAAAAAAATTGACTAGAGATAATAAAAAAATTACTAGAGATAACAAGAAAAATTGCTAAGGATAACACAAAACATTCTCTACAGATTCTCTATAGATAACAACTAATTTTAAAAAAAATACTATTTGGATAATAAAAAATCTGTATAGAGATAACAAAACATTAACCAGGGATAACAAAAAAATTTCCTAGAGATAACATACAATTTTAAGAGATAACAACAAATTTTGTTACGGATAACAAAATAAATCTCTATAGATATCAACTAATATTCACAAAGAAAATACTACTTGGATAATAAAAAGTTTGACTACAGATAACAAAACATTTATTAGGGATACAAGAAAAAATTGCTAGGGATAACAACAAAAATCCTATAGATAACACCTAATTTTTAGAAGAAGAAAACAATATACTACTTCGATAAAAAAGGTTTGTCTAGGGATAACAAAATATTAACTATGGATAATAAGAACATTTGTTGGGGATAACAAAATATTTACTAGGGATAACAAGAAACAAAAAGTTTGACTAGAAATAATGAAAAATTTGACAACGATAACAACGTTCTAGATGCGAGATAACAAATGATAACAACATTCTAGATGAGACATCGATTAGGAAAAAAAATCATTACGATTGGCACTACTTCCTTCGTCCATTCGCTTTCTCTCTCATTTACGTAAAATTATGAGAAGTGATATATTCAAAGCAATGGAAATATATCGACATTAGTCTTATTGGATTATATTTTTCATAAGGAACTTAACGGTTTTTATTTTATTAAAAAATACATAACGGTTTGAAAGATATTAACAAAATAAAATTATTTCTCTTATTTTTTGTTTCTGTACAACTACTACACACTCTCTCTAGTCCTCTCTCTCATACCCTCTTTTTCCAACCACCAGCTCGGCCCATCAGCAACGAACTCCTCTTTCAAACTCTTTCTCTCCAACCCGTCCTGTGTCACAGCAACAACGGTAGTCGGTCTGTTCGCTCGTCACGTCTGCAGCAAATGATTAAGATGCTAGGGGACAAAGATGGTGTGGGTTCTGATCTAGTATTGGGGCTGTATAGCAAAGCTCTTAGAAAAAAAAGCTAGTTTTGTGACTGAGTTAAGCTTTTGTCAAACTCACGTTGGTTACACCCAATGTTTTCAGAACTGAACCAGTGGTCGGATCGGTACTGACTCTGACCGGATTGAGTTGGGTTCAACCGGAGCGGTTGAACCGGTTGGACCAAAAATGATTTCAGCATGACATAAAAAAAATTGAACCGAAAAAACCAAATCAGTCACCATGATAAAAGGCAATTAGCGGTCGGACCAGTCAAACTGGTTGAATCGGACATATTATATATATATATATATATATATATATATATATTGTTTGTATATATAGACATATATATTATATCAATATACAATATATATATATATATATTTGAATATATATATGTATATATATACATTCATATATATATGAATATATATATGTATGTATATGTATATGCATTCTACCTTATATGTATATTTTCTATGTAAATACATACATACATACACACATATATATATGTCATATGTATGCCGACAAGGAGTGGGTCAAGTGGTCAAGCACGGTGTCTCCTAATAAAGGGACCCGTGTTCGAATCCCAATTGCCGCCTTAATTTACCACCCTCTCGGACGTTCGGCCTCCGCCACGGGCGTGGGAGATGGGGAGAGAATGCCTCTCTTGATCCCATATATGCCATATGTATATACATATATACATATATTCTACCTTCTGTTTTTTTCTTCTCTTTGAACCAGTGATTCAATTCGGTTTGGTCCGACTGGCTGGTTGGACCGATTGGACCGTATTTATGATCGGTTGGACCAGAAAAAGGCACATAACTGGTATTTAGGCTTCCGGACCGGTCAGTTACCGGTTCACTAGTCGAACCGGTCGGTTTGGTTTTAAAAACATTGGTTACACCCGGTTTCACGCATGGCGGAAACCAGCCCAAACCAACTACCAAACCGCCTCCACGTGGCAGATTGGGATTGGCTAGTTTTTTAGGATTATAAAATAGGTAAATAAATTTGTTTCACTTATAACTTTTGAACCCTATTGAATTTTTTATTGAAACAAAAATTATTGGATTCGTTATGAAAAATACAATCCATCAAGACTAATATTGATATAGTTTTGAGAAAAAAAATAAAAATGACATATATATGACACCCAAAGATGCCATTTTAGTGACGCCCATAAATGGTTGTGGGTACCCCAAAATGGTTAATTGACACCCAAAATGGTTAATTGACACCTAGAAGTATAAAGATGGCGTCCAAATAAGGTATTGACAACCAAAACAACATAACGACACCCAAATATGCCTGTTTGACACCTAAGAACCACTTAATGGCGCCCAAATGGTTCATTAACACTCACAAGTATAACGACGCCCATAAATGACTAATTGACGTCCAAAATAGTTCGTTGACACCTAGAAGTATAAAGACGGCGCCCAAATAATGTATTGACAACCAAAACAACATAACGACACCCAAATAGGTCTGTTTGACACCCAAAAATAGTTAATTGACGTCCAAAATGATGTGTTGACACCTAAAAGTATAAATATGACACCCAAATAAGGTAATTGACACCCAAAATGGTTCATTGACACCCAAAAGTTTAAATGACGCCCAAATAAGGCATTTTTGGATGTTATGGCGCACATAAATGGTTATTTACATCCAAAAATAGTTAATTGACGCCTAAAATGGTTTATTGACACCCAAAAGTATAAAGATGACGCCCAAATAAGATAATTGACATCCAAAATGGTTCATTGACACTCAGAAGTTTAAAATGACGCCCAAATAAGGTATCGACAACCAAAACAACATAACGACACTCAAATAGGCATGTTTGACACCTAAGAACCACTTAATGGAGTCCAAAATGGTACATTGACACCTAAAATTATAACGACGCCTATAAATGACTATTGACACCCAAAGATGGTTAGTTGACACTCAAAGATGGTTAGTTGACACCCAAAATGGTTCATTGACATTCAGAATAACATATTCATATCATTTTTATAATTTTGTATTAAAAATATATCAACATTAGTTTTGTTGGAATACATTTTTCAATGTAATGGTTTTTGTTTGGTCAAAATTTTTGTCACGCCTTAAAAATTATAAACAAAATTAATTTAAACCTACCCATCTAATTAAACTCCACCATGTATATCTAAAATTAACTTTTCCTCCAACAAAGCCACCGCAAGCCGCCGCACCGCATGATGTGTTTGATGGCGCCTGACCCAAACATTTCCGTTTTGTCCTGGTATACCGGTTCTAGGCCGCCAACGTCTCCGTCTTGAGGCGCGACAGAGCATGTGATGTCAGACGTCAGATCGTCTGATTATTAGGATAAACAAAGACACTCCACCCACTTCATCCGCTCTTCCTCTTCTCCTTCCGATTCCGGCAGTGGGTGGTGTTCACTGAAGAGAAGGGGGAATCACTTCACGTAGGCGAAGATCGAAGCGAATGGCTTCTTCCAAGACCATTCGGCGATTGGAGGTCGTCTCCCCAGTGCCAGCCGACATCGACATCGCCAACTCTGTCGAGCCTCTTCACATCTCCAACATCGCGGAGTCCCTCGGCCTGAGACCGGAGCACTATGATATGTACGGCAAGTACAAGGCCAAGGTAGGATAGATCGGGGCGTTCTTCGCCTCGACTGTTGTGTCGATCTGACCAGGTTCGTTTCGATTGGTTGACTTTTTAGGTGTTGGGTGCAGGTGCTTTTGTCAGTGGTGGATGAGCTCCAGGCGTCAGGAGATGGGTATTACGTAGTCGTAGGAGGGATCACTCCAACCCCGCTCGGGGAAGGGAAGTCCACTACCACCGTGGGTCTCTGCCAGGCACTTGGGGCGTTTCTGGACAAAAAGGTATCAGGCGTATGATGTTAGGCCTCGCTAGTGTTCGTTTTTTTTGTGTGTAATTGATTTGCTATTGAATTAGAAGCTACTGCATCTGATGTGAATCGTGGCATTTGGTATTTTTGTCAGTCTTTGTTGAGATCTCGTTATTCTATTTAGTGGCACAATTTTATAGAAACATTTGAATTCTTTGGTGAATTAAAGGTTGAATATGTGTTAGAAGTACCGGGCATATAATTACTATTCAAAAGAACAGGACGTGTAAGATCAGAGAAACATGAAGAAGGCGTGGGTGTTTTTTATATATCTGTGACTGTGTACATGATGGAAAGAATGAATCTAAGACGATTTGAAGTAAGAACAAGTCAACGCTGACAGAAGTCGTTTATAGAAAATGAAATTGACCTCAGAAGTTTAAAAAAAAAAAACATTGTTGCAGTATGTTGGAATCACTGGCATTCCAGCTATGACGTTGTGCTAGATGCAATCATTGCGGCAGTGACTTCGAGTAGAGGAAACCCGCATGGTTGTCATGGAATGGATGACAAATGGCTAGGCATGAAAGCTACAACCTTGCTAGATCAATTTCTATTTTACATCAATAGTTGGATAGTAGATGATTAGCCCACATTTAAACTCCTTTTTTCTATTTCTGTTATATCCCACTATCCCAGCAGAGGATTCTCGGTTGAAATTAGATTCTTTATCTTTTTGTACCCTCGGTGGTAGATTTCTTTATGCTCAATTCTTATTTTTGCTCTGGTTCTTCCTGCTTGGTTGTATACAAAATAATGCCCTGCTGTATTTTCTCTATCAATCAACCTCGTTTTCGTCAGGTTGTGACGTGCATACGTCAGCCATCTCAAGGTCCAACTTTTGGAATCAAAGGAGGTGCTGCTGGTGGTGGTTACAGTCAGGTGATTCCTATGGATGAGTTCAACCTTCACCTAACGGGTGATATACACGCAATAACTGCTGCAAACAACCTTCTGGCTGCTGCGATAGACACCAGGATATTCCATGAATCCTCACAATCTGACAAGGCACTGTTTAACCGGCTCTGCCATCCAAATAAGGAAGGAAAGCGTAAGTTTGCTGATGTGATGCTTAAACGTCTCAATAAACTTGGAATATCAAAAACCGAGCCAAGTGAACTTACTCCTGAAGAGGTGAAAAGATTTGCTAGGCTCGACATTGATCCTGATTCTATTACCTGGAGAAGGGTCATGGATGTCAACGATCGGTTTCTGAGGAAAATTACAGTTGGACAAGGTCCAGAAGAAAAAGGAATGACCAGGGAAACAGGGTTTGACATCTCAGTAGCAAGCGAGATTATGGCTGTGCTGGCCCTAACCACTTCACTTGCGGACATGAGGGAGAGACTTGGAAAGATGGTGATTGGGAACAGTAGAGCTGGTGAACCAATTACTGCTGATGATCTTGGTATAGGAGGTGCACTGACTGTTCTGATGAAGGATGCAATCCACCCGACCCTTATGCAGACCCTTGAGGGTACTCCGGTTCTTGTCCATGCTGGGCCATTTGCCAATATTGCTCATGGAAATTCTTCAATAGTCGCTGACAAGATTGCTTTAAAGCTTGTCGGCCCTGGCGGATTCGTTGTGACTGAAGCTGGCTTTGGTTCTGATATTGGAACAGAGAAGTTCATCAATATTAAGTGTAGGTACAGTGGCTTAGTGCCTCAATGCTCAGTGATTGTGGCAACTATTAGAGCGCTAAAGATGCATGGTGGAGGGCCTGAAGTTGTTGCTGGAAAGGCTCTGGACCATGCCTATTTGAATGAAAATGTTGCTCTTGTCGAAGCTGGCTGTATTAACCTGGCCAGGCATATCGCAAATACCAAGGCTTATGGAGTCAACGTTGTTGTTGCTGTTAATATGTTTGCAACAGATTCCCCAGCAGAATTAGAGGCAGTAAGAAGTGCAGCATTAGCTGCTGGCGCTTTTGATGCTGTTGTTTGCTCTCATCATGCTCACGGTGGAAAGGGGGCGGTAAGCCATTTAATCTTTTTTTAATAGTGTGTTATGCATTTTTTGTAGTTATTAACAGAAGCAAATAATAGTGAAAAAGAACAAAACCAATTTGGATACTAACTTATGCTTTGAATATTCCTCGCTTTTTTTTTTGGGAAAAAACAGCTTTTATCAAGCAATTGTAGATACATGCAGCCTGCTCTTTAATCCACTACATTTTTCCATTCAACTTTCGCGATATCTTCTGTCGTCCTAGATAACTTCCATTAAATTGGAACCAAGAAGCTGAAAGCCTTTGTTCATAATTTGTATACTTGTGGAATATCAAGGATAACCTGGACTCATATCCTTCTCATGCTATTAAAACAACGAATGTTCTTAGTTCTTTGATTGCATCTTGTCATTCTACATATTTAACTGAGCATTTTGTATCATCCTCATCCATTAGTCATCAAATAGTTTCCCCTGCTTCCCAATGAACCCAGCATTCAGTGTGGAATTACCTTCAACCTGCATCTGCCAAAAACATGCTCAAATGTTGAATAAAATGATTAAGGATTCAGTTGAACTTTGAAGGTAGCCAGAGACTTTTTCGTATTAATCATCTCATAATGTTTCTCCATATTGCAGGTTGATCTGGGCCTAGCAGTTCAAAGAGCATGTGAAAGCCAGACACAGCCGCTAACATTTTTATATCCTTTGGATATCAGCATCAAAGATAAAATAGAGGCCATTGCAAAGTCCTATGGTGCTAGCGGTGTTGAGTACTCAGAACAGGTTTACTTTTCTGTCTATTAATTTACCATGTTGAACTGGTCATGCTTTTTAGAAACTGTCCTTTGCTTAGAATTATATAATGCACCCAGCAATGACTATGTTTTTTAAATGGCTACTTAAATTTTCATGAAATTGCTGAAACATCTGGTAGCGCTACCGGCTTATCAATTTTATACACTATTTTTGTTTGTCATAAGGATATACTGTCACTAGATTTATTATAACCAATGACATGAGACATTTGTTTTTCTGTTCACAGGCTGAGAAGCAAATCCAGTTACATACCAACCAAGGATTTTCAGGCCTACCCATATGCATGGCTAAAACGCAGTACTCATTTTCACACATCCCTTCTCAGAAGGGTGCCCCATCTGGCTTCATATTACCAATTAGGGATGTCAGAGCTAGCATTGGAGCGGGATTTATATACCCACTTGTGGGTACTATGAGCACAATGCCAGGACTGCCGACGCGGCCCTGCTTCTTTGACATAGATATTGACCTAGCCACTGGCAATGTGTTAGGACTCTCATAAATCGGCTTATGGATGCTTGTCTAGTGTCATTCCACTAAAGGATATTGTTCAAGCTTGAAATAAGATACGCATCGGTGTATTCTACTGGAGTATCTGCTTGTAATACTCATTTACTCCTTATCTGTATTCAATGAAAAAAATCACCAGTTGTTGTGATTGTCACCCATTGATGTTTCGCAGCTCTGGTGTTATACCATGAAAGCTTTGTTTGAGTACATGTTTTGTGTCCGAAATTCTCTTTCAAACGTGAGATACCAAATACTAATTGTTTTGACAGCCATGCAATTTTGTGGATGATTTTACTTTGACAAATAAAATAAATATGATTAGGATTTAGGCATGAAGATGGCAGGTGGACGATAACAACTAAAGAAGAAAATAAGAAAAGATTTTAGATGGCAAGTCTCATTGCATTAAACTGTTTAAATTGTTATATCCAAGGCCAGTTGGTTGACCCAGCAATCGGCCAAACATAAGCATATCCAGCGCAATCCGTGTTTGATCTCTCTCCAACTTGAGTTTCTGATGGGTTGGTTTTAGGTGTGGGTTTATCGGATCACATAGTGACCAAGTCAAAACATGACGCAGTTTGATTCTATTTATGGGTTGTTGAATCCCTAAGATACCATATGCTACGAATAGTACCATCTGATCTATTAAGGTGCCTTTATGGGGATATTACCTCACAAATATGCAAACCAAAAGGATGATATAAGACTGACCTATATCCACATTACTATCATCAGACCCCAATTTAAAATAACTATAGGTGACTAGCCCTAGAAACTATCCAAATCCAAAATTCCAGGTGACGTCAATATGTACATGTGGCTAGTTTCTCTAGGTAAAATCTAAGTTTAAACTTATTTTTTTAAAAGAAGTGCGACTGAATCTGATGTTTGTTACTTTGTCACAACAAAGATAACGAAAAGTATAATTAAGTAGTTTGTATTTCCTTTACTACGACTGTGACTTGCTACCTATTTGCCTTAAAGAAAACTCTGTGTAACGCTATAATACAGAACTATGTAATTTACCTATTACAGTGGTATTTCTAACACATTTGTAAGGAGAAATCTTAAGGGGAGATAGACACACACACACACATCATATTGTACGCTCGGCTCAATTAGTGATTCTGTGCGTTCAAGTCAATTTCAACCTACAACAATTTAAAAGAATATCTAAATATGCATTTCATACATATAGCCTATGATTGTTTACACTAATTAGTCATGCATGAATGATTGTATGTTGCTTTTGTAGTATCTAGATGGAAGAGTTTCTGACATCAATGAGTTGAAATTTGATAAATGAATTGTTCATAGATAGTGACAAAAATCAACATTTTTCATTTAAAAAAATGGGGATAGAGGTGTGCAAGTATGACTTCAGTGTACTTTGGTAAATGCCAGACTCGTAGAATCAATACAAATTAATCAATCAGAAAATATCTCATTATCGCCCATTTTGTTTTCCACATAGTTTACATGCACTCATGTATAAGGAATTGAATGCAACCCTAACAGGACAAGACAATTAGACCCATGTATATAAAAAATTAATTGAACTAACACTCCACCTCGAGTGGGGCATAGGTGAAAACACAAGTCCAACTTATCAGTACATTAAGAAAAAGATGAAACAACCCTTAGAAGGAATTGATCTCCCCCTTAGGCTCCGATTGGTTTGTCGTAACTCGTCCGAAAAACTTATGAACTGGAGTTCCCTCAGCAATTTTTCATGATTGGTTTAAAGTAAGTGGTGGAACTTGAGTTCCATAACTTCCGGTGAGTTACAGACTTACATACAAAATACAGTTCCTAAGTTTCCTCTTAAAAAGAGCGGAAAACGAGTTCCAGGACAACTAAAACATTTCTTATACAATTCTATTCTTCATTCGTAATAAATGACACGTAAAATATTTATGACTAGAAATATTAGCGGTGTGGATATAGTTCATTGCTAAAACCACAACATAATATGACAAAATATCATACACTATAATCGCACTATGAAAAATATTTTACACTATAACCACCATAATGAGTACGATCTATAAAATAAAAAAATATAAGCACCATGAGAAAAAACACCGCACCATGTGAAAACAATGTGATTTACATAATATATTTTTATTCTTCATGTTTAAAAAATATGATGTGAAATATGATAATTAAGTGTAACGTTGCACGAATAATATAGTAAAAGATTCCTACAGAAATAATGTAAAAATTAATATTTTACATTGCGCTAAACAATGATGAACCAAAACTTATATTTATGAACACATGAAATGTGGATATTATTATAATACTTTATATACACAAGTGAAATAAATATATTGTGATGTGATTTTTATCATAATATTTTTATTAAGATTTTAATTGTACCACAATAAAATATTTTGGAGGAGTAAAATCTACACCATAATCATTTGTTGTGGTTATTATGATTTAAGAATGTTATGTTTTTATGAATATGATTTTTTATGTCATTGCCAGCCTCATTTATTTATATTATACAATAAAAATTAATAATATTTTTAATGATTTCCATATTTACACTTACAACAAACCAATCACATGGAAGTCAATGGAACTTAAGTTCCAAAAACTGAACTAGAGTTCCTAGAAAATGAGTTCCACAAAACTCATGACTTATACCAAACCAATAGGAGCCTTATAAGAAATGATCTCTCAATGTAATACAACTAGTTTTGAAACACTCTAATACCCTTCCTTATGAAGATGGCACATAGCAACAAGTCTTTTGCTCTTGATAATGAAAAGATTAATGCAGAAGTTGTAATAATAGAGTGGACACTCTTTGAAATTGGTAAATGTCAGACTCATAGAATCAACACAAATTTTAACACTGAAACTTTTATGAGCATCCAAAGCAAAGTAAATTGTGGAGAATATGAGTAGAAGTCATATGAGTCGTCATTGTTATCAAAGTAGTTAAGCAAAAGAAGAACTAAATGCACAATTATTGGGATAGAGCACTGTTATAGGGCTATTGTACCATGATGGGTGGGCATGTGCTTGAAATGTGCTACTATAAGAATATGCACTATAGTAGGTGTCTACAACATGGATGAATACGCAGAAACTAAGCAATGTGGCCAGGTTGTATGTCTTCTTCTCTTCATCCTCTCTCTTCCATCTCATATCAATTTCCTCTATTCTCTCCTCATGCAAACCAAGAAAAGAATCACAACAGTGGTTAGGGTGGAAAGTCATAAATAATCTACATGAATAAATATATAAATGACATCACATAAATAAAATATTGTTGGAATAACCATGGTAGGAAGAAACCAAGATAGCACTACTGGAATAAGCTTGGTAGGAAAGAAATCAAATCATAGAAATAAAGACATTGTGATGTGGGTTAAGAAAATCACATGGAGAGGAAAAATAAAGAAAATAAAATGTCCCTTTAAATTATTATTTTTGTCTTTATAAACTAGCACAAGATTTTTTTAGCCTTGTATTTTTGTTCTCATTTCCTTTTTTTGATCTAATTAATATCCTTCTCTTTTTTTTATTCGAAGTCCTCAACTTTTTAGATCTTTTTTTACTTGCTAACACCTTGGACCCAGTCAATTTTTTTTTCCTTAGAGTCTTTTCAGATCACATTTAGGTTGCGTTTGTTACATCATGAATCATGAGGAGGGGAACATGAAATTGTTGTTTGTTTGTCGTGGTGATAGGAATCATGGTGAATCCATGGTCAATTCATGGTGAAATTTGGTATGCTTTTGTCACAATGGAAAAATATGGTGCAAGAAGTTTCTTTTAAGACTTTATTATTATTATTATTATTATATATATATATATTCTAATAAATGTGATTCATACTTGTGTAGGGTATTTTTTTATAAAGAATTGGATTGTCCCTATAACCACGTAGAAAACAATATTTTTCAAGTTTTTCCTCATCATTATCCCTATCACCATGCACATGTTACCAAACAATACATTTTAACAATTTCTCCATCACCATCATTGTCCCCTTCCCAATCACCTTCACCTTCCCCATCACTGTTAATTTTTTCAACATGTACCAAACTCAACTTTAGAGATGAGATGGGGGGAAGGCTTGTGATCCACAATGCAACCAATATTACATTAGAGAAAAAGACAAAAAAACATGGTCACTTAAGGTTGTGTTTGGTACGTGATGACAAAATACATGGTGATGGTGACAATGACGATGACGGTGATGGTGACAATGATTGTGAAATTGTTAAAAATTGTTGTTTGGTAACACATGCATGGTGATGGTGAAATGGATGGGAAAATACTTAAAAAGTATCATTTGTTATATGGTTATGGTGATGCGGTTATGGAACTATTTTTATATAAAAAACCTCATACAAGTATAAATTTATTTATTAAACACCCCATACATGAACATTTCTTTGGCATGAATAACACAAACATTAAATCATCAAATTTTACTATGGGTATGAACTATTTAATTCAAATAAATACGAAGGAGACTCTTTCACATGCAAGAAAAAAGATTTAATAGGAAACTTTTGTTGGATCGAAGGGCTCTAGAGGGGGGTGAATAGAACTAAAAATAGTTGCACAAAACTTGTAAGACCTTCAAGTTACTTCAAGTAGATACAATTGCAAATAGTGAATTTGATGGCAATTCAAACATAGATAGTAAGGATGAAATAGATTGAAGAAACCAAGTGAATAAGTTGTTTTAGAGTGGTTACACTCTCCAAACTAGGAGAGAGTCAGTCCACTACCTAGAGATGTCAAGCTCTAGGATTTCTTAACCATGTCTACTTGTTATATTCACTTATAAGATTTGCAACATATGACCTTCCTTTTCCTGAACAAGGATACCCATCTTCCCTTTAAGGTCAAGAGAGCCAACAACCTTACAAACAAGGTCTTAGCTATCTAAGAGATGGCCTTCTATCTCACCAAGGTATTACCCACTCTTGCAAGCAACTTGATGTCTTCACCATGGTGATCTCCTTCTTGCATCGAGTCTTTTGCCTTGAAGGATTTACCCACTCAGCTCCTTGGATCTTCCATCTTGTCCTCCTCCTTCACTCAGAGAAGCTTGAACCACCTTCTTCTACATCTCGAAGAAGTTTGCACCTCCTCCTTCTCTTAGAGAAGCCTTTATGAACATGATCTTGAAGAAAGGGATTGGGAATGAGAAGATTTTAGAGCTTTACAAGTGTACAATGAGGTATCTCTCTCATGCAGGTCTTATCTCACTCAAAATGAAGAATTGAAATGTAATCAAGAGAGAGAAAGTAACTCAAGTGGATTGGATGCACTCAACTATAGCAAGGAGCTTTGAATAACATGAAGGAGAAACCTTGGAATGAACTCTAGGATGTCTTATTTATGGCTGAGGGTGTCCACTAGAGTGTGGGAGCATATGTTCAAATATTAATGGAGACTTAAAAGAAACTTTTTTCACCATTATTCACCATATTTTTTCGTGGGGACAAAAACATACCAAAATTCACCATGGATTCACCACAGAAAAATTCTCTATTGCTATCACCATGCTTACCAAATATTCTTTTTTATTTCACCATGATTCCCCTCCCTATGATTCACCACATACCAAACTTAGCCTAAAAGAGGAAGGATTGATTAGGGGAAAAATGAGAGGAAAACAAGATCAAAATTATAGTGTGAGCATGGCCGTAACTAGGTGGGGAGATAGGCGAGCTCTAGTCCCCCCTCTCTTCCCCCCCACCAAAAAGAGTCATGAAATACGCTTATAAAAATATAAAAATACTAACACTATGTATATATATATATGTGTGTGTGTTTTAAAGTATCCTCCATAAAAATTGTGTCTAGCTAAAGTGGTACATTGCACCTTTAGTTGTACAAGTGGTACAAGTTCAAATCTTGATGTTTACATATTTTATTTTTCAGCCTCCCTTTGTGAACTCAGCCTCCCTCCTATCGTGCATTTCTGGTTCCACCCTTGAGTGTGAGGGCGTGAGTGGGACCAAATTCCCTATTCCATGTCGTGTGACGGTTCCTGTAACGAAGGGATCTCATCCTTGTATTCCATTAATAATGATGTTTTACTTCCCTCCTCCAAGAGGAATGGATGGACTAGATACATCTGCCATAGCATGATGAGAACAAGGAAACTAAACCCAACGTGAGTGGCTAGGTTAGGGGAAATTGATGGTTCACATGATTCTCAATTTTGGAAGCGGCAATTTGCCTCGTGAACTCTGCAGCGAGAAGCGTCGGTTTTCCTTGCAAACACTATTTTCATTGTCTGGTGGAACGGGAGAAGGGAAGTGTTGCCTCTATGAAATATAATGACCAAATTTATATCTTATGTTAGTAAATTTGCTTCTCCATGAATGCCTATAGTGATTTCTTGCTTGTATGTTTGGTTGGCCATCTTTTATACATGTTTTATGTTTTCTTGTGTTATTCAGAAGAATACATGAGGAAGTAGGGAGTAGGATTCATGGCAACATGTTCTTGACCATGGGAATGGGTGGAGTATGTTGAGGGTTTCAAATTGTGTTCGAATCTAGCATAAACATGGGAATGTTATGCTATGATGAGAACCATCTCATGCCACTGGGAGGTGCATGATGATGACAATCTCCTTGCAAAGTTGACTGCTTGTTTTAATTTCATTGTTATTCTTGATGTGATGGTGTGGTAGTGAAATTCCATGCCTAGGATTCTCCAATTCTTGATTTGAGCTGAAGCAAACTCTTATTTGTTTCTTGCCTTTTGTTACTTGTAATCACCGACCTAGATTAATGAAAGTTAATGATTTTGCACCTAACTAACCTACCTCCTTGAGTTTGACACTCGACTACATTTGACCCCGTACACTTGCAGGTTATAAGAGGGTTGATATCTTTCTTTTGAAACTCCAACAATACGTCAATCGACTAAAGTACATCAAAGAAAAAGAAGGAATTAGCTACAAGAACTTGAAAATTGTAGTGAGAGAGAAGTTTGTTTGGATCGAGTTTGTTCCCACTCACTATTATGTGGTAATATAATAATTTTCTCTACTAGATACATATATTCACTAAGTTGACCCCTTAATACACTCACATGTTATCTTGTTTATGGAAAAGAAGCTACAAAAAATGAATATTCATGGACAAGAAATTTTATGATTGGATAATATCTTTATTCAGTCTGGTACTTCGAAATGGATTCACATACCCAAAATTGTATCCCATCATAGAGAAATTTCTCATACAGTCAAGTACTAGACCCATTCAATCGTGTGTTTGAAAAAATCATGACATGCTTGACCATCCGACATACCTATTGGACTAGATTAGCCTAAAAAATATTAAAAAGAAGTCATATACTATTAGGTAAAAGTCACTTTAAGAAATACACTTCTACATCGAGTAAATATTTATATATTACTTTTAGTGAAATAAATTAAAGACCATAGACTATTCATGACACCTAAATCCTAAGGTAGAGCTTGTCCCAACCTATCATAAGCACCTACACATGTGTTCGTTTATGATTTGTGTACACTCCTCTTATCTGACACTCCTCTTATCCTTGTGAACATAGATAAACTTGTCTTGCCGTTAATAGGGATTGGCACCAGACTGCAAAATTGATACTACATCTTTATATTTTGTATCAAACATAACTCGTGAATTATGTCTAGCATTGCCCTCACAAAATCTAATGGTAAATCTAATCACCAAAAATCTACCATGTTGTGTTATTTTTCCATGGTACCTAAAAGTTTGAATCATCACCTGATTTACCCAATATTATCTTTACAAAAACTAGGTGAGCATATGTATTGATCTTGAACCTTGAAAATAAAGGTGTCTACTGGAAGCAACATAGTTAAGACTATGAAACCAATATCTAGGAGTGATGTAATAATGATCATGCATCATTATCCCATACCATGATAGCTTCTAGTGAACAACCCGATTTCTCTATTATGTCCACAAAACGTCAATAACTTAGATATGCATCTCCTAATATATACAATTAATAGCTTGTCATAGGTATTGATCCCGTTCAGAAAGAAAGTTTTGGCAGACTTGTTATCCATGAATTTTTCATGTTTTATTGGATAGTAAAAGATCCATGCATTAAATGTTGCCCTAGTATAAACCATTCATTAAGTATCTTTTTATACCACATTGATCATTATTTTTGGGATCAATTAGGTTCAATTGCTTCCATATGAGAAAAAAGTCAGAGATTTTAGTCCCATCACCTATCTAATTTTTTCAAATAGGGATAGAGATATTCCTTATTGAAAGGATTGGTTGTGCTATCATTTTTACCAATATAATAAAAGAATCATCATAAACAAGCTCCCCTACATACTTCATTATGACTTGGATGTGCCCCCTTTGTTGTTGATTGTACTTAAAACTCCATAATTTAGCAATTACAATCATGATATATGAGTAAAATGAAATTGAAATAAATAGTTGATTTACCATATGTGAAGAAGTTATTACCCTCATTCATGCATTGCACTTCAACTAACTTTCATCTAAGACGCATAAATCAAAAGTGGACCTAGACAAAGTATTGTGTTTCCTTGGATTCAAGTTGATTTCATTACTAACCAAAATAAAGACATATACAAATAAATCCATTACTCATGAGTTCCTAGATATCCATCTTGTATCAATACATCCTTAAAAAGTAGAAGGCAAGTTCTCCTTGATGTTTCCCAATTAATGTAGTTTCTTGTATATATGTAAGCAACCTTTTTAGAGCTTCCCAGTAGTTCATATTTGGATAATGCAATGCATGTTTTGTTGGTATGTGTGCTCAAAGATCCAATCATATGATGATTGTAATGACATAACTTGTAAATTATTTGATTAATAAAAAAGGCAATCTTCCAATTTATTCTATTTTATTTAGTTATGAGATAATGGAGTAGCATAATAAATGTCTAAAGAATGATATTACTCAATGATGTATGTCTTCGGGTTGATGACCTGAACAATGATATCATATGGATATTAAGAGCATATACATTCTTTATATGCCCCTAGTCGGATGTTATTGTGGAAGGCTGGTCGATAGCAATAACACACAAGACTAGATCTTGTGTTGGTTAATGATACAATCTCATTAGTCATGGCTTTAGTGTGTACGACAATTCCTTTGATGATTGTTTGTTGAATTTAACTAAAGTTTTGCAGATATGCCAACATGTGAACCTCATTCTCAATTGGGAAAAGTTCCATTTTATGGTGCAAATGGGGGTTGTTCTAGGCCATGTTATTTCAAGCAGAGGAATTGAAGTGGACAAAGCTAAAGTGGAAGCCATTGAAAAGATGTCAACGCCAACCAACGTGAAAGAAATTTATAGCTTTTTGGGCCATGTAGGTTTCTATAGAAGATTTATAAAGGACTTCTCAAATATCACAAAGCCTTTATGCTCCCTTCTAGTAAAAGATGTCGAGTTCGTGTTTGATGATGATTGTCAAATTGCTTTTTGAAAGTTGAAAGACACCCTAGTTTCAGCTCCCATCATCCAGCCACTAGATTGGAGTGCTCCTTTTGAAGTCATGTGCGATACGAGTGACTACCCTATAGGAGCAATCTTGGGACAAAGAAGAGACAACAAACTCCATGCCATACACTATGTGAGTAAGAATATTGATGATGCACAAATCAACTATGCTACTACTAAGAAAGAAATGATTGTCATAGTCTATGCCTTTGATAAATTCAGATAATATCTAGTGGGTTCTAAGTCATATTATATACAGCTCATGTTGTAATAAGGTACCTCATAAGAAAGAATGACGCCAAACCTCACCTCATCTACTGGATATTACTATTACAATGTAGTTGATCATCTCTCATGTCTTTCTACTAGTGTTGAAGACAAGGTTCCAATCGATGAAAAATTGCCTATTGAGAAGCTCTATGCGATAAATTCTCTTGTTGTGCCATGGTTCGCTAATTTTGCAAATTATCTTGCCACCGAATGTCTGCCACCTAACTACACATACCAAAAAAAGAAAAAGTTCCTTCATGATGTCAAATTCTATTATTGGGATGATCCTCTATTGTTCAAGCAATGCACAGATGGGCTTATCCAGGAGATGCATTCCCAATCAAGAGATTGCTAGTGTGATTTCAGATTATCATTCCTCTCTCTACATCAGATACTTTGGAGCAAATAAGACTGCAACTAAGATTCTTCAATCAAGTTTCTATTGGCCAAATCTATTCCGTGATGTGCATGCATTTGTCAAGGCTTGTAACAATTGCCAAAGAGCTGGGGGAATCTCAAAGAGAGATGAAATGTCATTGAACTCAATCTTAGAAACAGAAGTCTACGACATGTGGGACATAGATTACATGGGTCCTTTCCCATCCTCTTGCACCTACAAGTTCATTCTAGTTGCTTGTGATTATGTGTCCAAATGGGCGGAGGCAATCCCTACTCAAGCACCAGATGTAGAGCCAGTGATAAAATTGTTCCAGATGATTATTTTTTCCAGATTTGGAGTTCCAAGAGCTATAATATCTGACGGTGGAAACCATTTCAATGAAAGAAACTTCAACATCCTGCTTAGCAAGTATGGAGTGCAGCATAAGGTGTCTACACCTTATCATCCTCAAACATCATGTCAGGTGGAGATCTCAAATAAACAATTAAAACCTATCTTAGAAAAGATTATCTCCAGCTCAAGGAAAGATTGGGCACTAAAGCTAGATAATGCACTATGGGCATACATGACAACTTTTAAAAATCCAATTGGGACTACCCCCTTCAAGCTGTCTACAGAAAATCATTTCACTTACCAGTAGAATTGGGGCACAAAGCATTGTGGGAAATCAAATTCCTTAATTATGACCTAAAGAAAGTAGGAGAGAAAAGATTGCTGCAACTCCAGGATCTCAAAGAACTCAGGATAGATGCATATGGGAACGCTAAGATATACAAAGAAAAGATGAAGAGATGGCATGACAAAAGAATCAAGGTCAAAGATTTCAAAGAAGGAGACTGAGTTCTATTGCTCAACTTCAAACTCAAGTTCTTTCTAGGGAAATTGAGATCTAAGTGGTCTGGCCCATTCTTAGTCTTGAAAGTCTTTCTTTACGGGACAATGGAGTTGCAAGGGAAGAAATACACATTCAAAGTTAATGAACAAAGGTGCAAATTGTACACCATAGGAGAGGTGATTGACAAGGGAGCCTCTTGCTCCCTCCAAGATACTTGATCAACCAGCTGAAGAGTCTTACTCTAGACTTTAAATGGAGGAACATGTGGGAGTTGACCCCTCACTAGTATAGATTTCATTTACTAGTACCAGTCAAGAACATTTTTCAATTTCCCCAAATAAACATGTCATGGATGAATGTAATAATGTATACCCTCATAGATATGCATCATCATCTCTGTAGGTACAAACCAAAGATGACAAATTTTTGTAGAAATCCGGAAAGACAAAGTGTCTCTTAATTGGTACACAACATCTTGTCAACCACGGAGAGACGATTATGAAGAATATGAAAGTTACATGATGTGTATTATTTTTCATACGGCATGTATGATCACAGACAAGATCGTTGGAATCAAGCACAATGTGTTTTCAAATGAACACAACGTGTCTAATAGACCTATCAAAACCTTTAGGTCTTTCTAGAAATCTACATTGTGTGTACTTAATCCACACGACGTGTAGATATCAGGTAAAAAAGTACACAGATTCCAATTGGAAGGTCACATGTCATATCTTTATTTGCACACAGTGTGTCATTATCAGGTTGAAGACCGAGAATATATATGGAAAAACTACGTGGTGTGTTTTCAAATGCACACGGCGTGTCTTATGTTAATTCAAATGAAGCTATCTTTCTAAAAAGTAACATGTCGTGTTTTTATTTGCACACAGAGTGTCATTAGTAGAGAAGGCGACTTCAACCTTGACTTCTAGAATCTCACACGACGTGTTGCAATTTTACACGCCGTGCGGTCTGTAGTAAAGGCTCGTTCAAAAATAAGTAGGTGATCTCTGTAAAAATACATGTCGTGTCCTTAAAAAGACATGTCGTGTAAAATGATGACAAAAGGGGTTTTTAACCCTAATTCCAAGATGTCACTCTCACATTTACCCTCGAGCAACTATGTGATCCATCCGTGTACGAGTCAATGATCGTGTGCACCGCCACCACCATCTCTAGAGCAAGCCTCTCTATTGTCATTCTCCCCAATTGAGCTCAAGAAACCTTGCCGCCGTGAAGCCACCATCAACAACCAACCACTGCATCTGCAGCACCAGGCTCCACTAGTGACCTCCGAAGCACTTTGCCCTTTTTTCCCTCATTTCATGCCATCGTGTGAGATGGAACCAAGAAGAAAGGTTGTGGTCATCCACAACAGCACCAAGAAGCAAATTCGTCGATGTCTACAACCAAGAAGCTGCCACTATCGTCGTCTTCATGCACCCTCCTAGAAATCAAGGAGAAAAATAACACCTCCACCGTAGTCCTTTCCTTCTTCTCCATTCTTCTCTGAAGACACGCCGAAAGCAACAGCCACCACCATGTGAAGAAGCATCCATCTTCAACCTACGACAGTGGAAAGGCCCCGACACTACTACAGAAATGGCTTATAAAGCCACTTTTCAAGGTGTCGATTGTTTACAAAAACCGACACCTAATGTCTACAGTGTCGGTTGATAACATAAATCGACATCCAATCTGCTTAGGGAGCCCAGACACGGGTACCGCTTTTAATAGGTGTCGGTTAATTAATAAACAACCGGCAACTAAACTCAACCGCCAAACCCAAAATTCCAGCGAAAAAAATTGGCTCCAAAATTTTACATATGGCGTCGGTTCATAACTAAATAACCGACACTATAGGTTTAGTTGTCAGTTTTTTTAAATAACCGACACTTAGTATAGGTGTTGGTTCATAACTAAATAACCGACACTATAGGTTTAGGTGTCAGTTTTTTTAAATAACTGACACTTATTGTCAACTTAATAGCTCACCAGCCTGACCGATTCTTCCCCTTTCCCTGTTTCATTCCCGATTGCAGCTAGTTAGCTCTGGTGATTTTTGCTCGCCCCCGCTGCTCCGCCGCCGCCGCTCCCTGCCATCCGTGCCGCCGTCGCCGCTCGGTGCTGCCTCCAGCTAAAGCTTCCGCTCGGTGCCGTCGCCGCTCGGTGTTGCCGCCGCTCTACTCCGCCAGCAAGGTAACCCTTTTCTCCTCCACCTTGCTTTTCCCTGACGGCCACCACTTTCACCCAATCCCCAGCGGCAGCACCAACATCCACACCGCCATCCGCCTCCCCAGTGCCAGCAGCCGCTCCCGCACCAGCCACCACCACCCCACCCCCAACCGCCTCTACCCTAGCCCCAACCCCAACCATCGCGGCACCGCTGGACCTTCCTCCGCCCTTCTTCTTCCTCTACCTCACCCTAGCAGCGCACGACCTATAGAGCAGCGCCGGCGGCCAGAAGTAGCAGCTGCAGCTGTAGCGACGCCGTCCAGGAGTAGCTGGGAATGACCAACACTACCAAATGCCACCCTTGACTCCGACTAAGAGCCCTAAACTTGATTCCGCAGCCCCCTCAGCCACGAGCAGCACCTAGCTGCATTTCTAGCTGAGCCCTTTCCACTTGTGCATGAAGCAGGTCTGAACCAGGGGTAGTTCTGCCCGGGAAACACCACGAAAATCACAGCCTTGAGTTCGGACTTTAGGCCCAGACCCGAATCTACTTATTTGTATTTTTCATCTACTTATTTGTGCCTCATGCTATTCTGAATTAAGTGTATATTTACTTCATAATTGAATGTTTAAGTAAGTTATAGATATCTTGATGATGAACTGTAATGCACACATGTGACATGCTTGGAATGTAAATGAGGAACTGTAATGCACACATGTGACATGCTTGGAATGTAAATGAGGAACTGTAATGCACACATGTTTAACTTGTTTCATTGTTGAGTATATTGAGAATCCTAATCACCCTTCTTTTGCTTAATGATGAACTGTAATGCACACATGTGACATGCTTGGAATGTAAATGATGAACTTTTCCCTAAATTGCTAATCATGCTTTTAAAGACATAAAGAATCACCCTAACTTGAAGAACTAGGATTTTAGGTATAAGAATGACAACACATTATTTGTTGGCCTAGAAACCCATCCAAGATTTACTCATTAGGAGTAAATCTTGGATAGTCCCCGGTTTGGGACTGTTCTTGAACACCTAATCTCGCTTAGGATGTAAGTGTATATAATGTGTGTTGGGTTTTCAAGAAAATTTCCACAGCATTTCCCCATTTGTTCTCTAAGTACATATGTACTTGGAGAACAACGGGGAAATGTTGCCGAAATTTTCTTGAAAACCCAACACACATTATACACTTACTAGTGAGATTAGGTATTCAAGAATGGGATAGGTGGTACACATTTATTATATATAAGAATGACATCACATGTATTTGTTAACCCTAGACCCTAATATTGTCCTAATATATACTTGTTTTCTCTTTGATCATAGAATGGATAGATCATGGATGTCCATTCGCAATCGCTGCACCCCAGAGTTTATTTCTGGTCTTGACCAGTTTATTAGATTTGCCGAGGAGCATAGGAAACAACTTGGAGATAGGTTCTACTATCCATGTAGGCATTGCGGTAACCACTTGAAATTCAACACTGGTGACGAAATCAAAACTCATGTCATGTGCAACGGGATTATACAAGGCTATACAGAATGGCACTGGCATGGAGAGATTTCAAACCCAAAACCAGTGGATGTCGATAGCAGTGCTTGTGTGGAAGAAGAAATTACCTACGATGACGTAGATGTGAATGAACCATTTCCAGTAGACATCGTTGATGCGATGTTGGATAGTTGTGGGGTAGAGCACACCGATCCACCTCCCATTTTTAGAAACATTGTGCATGATGATGAGATGCCGTTATACACAGGTTGTACTAAGTTTACAAAGCTTAGCGCTGTGTTGAGATTGTATAAGTTGAAAGCTAACAATAGATGGAGCGACAAAAGCTTCACGTCATTGCTGTCTTTGTTGAAAGAAATGCTTCCTGAAGGAAACAAGCTTCCAATCTCAACATACCAGGTAAAGAAATTGTTGTGCCCAATGGGAATGGATGCCAAGAAGATACACGCATGCACGAATGATTGTGTATTATTTCAAAAGGACTATGTGGATTTGAAAGATTGTCCAAAATGTGGTGCGTCACGGTATAAATTGACGACTTCGGGGGAGTCCAAAACTGGTTCTCCTGCCAAGGTGATGTGGTATCTACCTATAATATCACGGTTTCAACGCTTGTTTGCCAATCCGATAGATGTGAAGAATTTGAGGTGGCATGCAGATGTTAAGAAAAATAATGATGGGATCCTATGACATGCGTCTGATTCCCCACAGTAGAGGAGAAGACGGTTGTGCCCCCCCTCCACAACGGTCGTGGGAATTACACGCATGGGACCCCTAGAATCAACATGGATGCACCCAACTCACCATGATCATGGCAATCTTCCACGACAGTGGCCTTTGAAGATTGACTCGCACGTGTTGCTTCCCCACGATCAAGGTCTCCTCCTCCAAAAGGGTCGTGTTACTCACCATGTCTGTGGTGCTACTCATCCAACACGACCGTGGAACTCCACCACAGCTGTGTCCACCTCTTATACTTACATTCTTCACCACCCTTTCCACACCATGCCTGTGTCCACTCTACACGATCGTCCCATACCACCTCCACCACGGTCGTGGCCCATCAACATAGTCGTGGTGACCAACCGACCCTACCTATTTTTTACACTATTTGTCCTATTCTACCCCCACTTACCCTAGTGCTTCTCTACCACCTATATATACATAGGTGGCGGCTGGGGAACGAAGGTTAGACCCCCTAGCTATTGCTGCTCCACCCTACTCACCCCTTGAGCATTCATTGCACTCCCCCTTGCATTTATGCTCTCCATCCACCATTTCCACCTCACTTCCACCTTGGAAACCTGGTTTTCTAGGTTTTCCTCCATAATCCCCCATATTCTCATGCCCATCTGTACCATTAGAGGAGGAAGACATCCCCAAGCTGCTAGGAGGTGAAGAAGAAGGCTTCTACCACGTGCTCCATGGAGTTTCTTCCTCTTCTTCCCCTTTCTTTTGCTATTTTCTTGATCATGTCTAGCTAAGCCCCTAGTGGTGGGTTGTTTGGGGTCAAAATGTGACTTTGATACCATGTTGGGTGAAAATAGCTTGTAACGAACATAATTTCTATCTATGATGATTGCTTCTTGCTTCTATCTCATTTCCTATTTTATTGCATGTGGTTTGTGCCTATAACATGGATTGATTGCTTTATGATGTTTGATGACACTTAGCTTCTAGGAGGAATTGGAGTGTATAAGGCCAATCTTAGGAATGGTTCCTATGTCCAATTAGTGGATCCCTAGATACCCCCCCCCTTTGTTCCTACATACATATCCCTCCTACAAGTGAGTGTGAGATCTAAGTGGCTAGTATAAGTGTGATTAGTGAAATTGCCTAGAGCTTTCTAAAGGTTGGATGGCTAGTGGCATGAGGTGAAAAACCCTCATCTCTACTCCCATTTCCACCCTTGGCTCTCAATTGACCTAATACCACTTACCCTAGAGACCTATACTTGACAAGTCCTACTAGAATTACACCTAACCCTAGTTCTCCAACTAGTAGTATAGGGCACATTCTACTAGCACTTGCCTTGTTGTTTGGTTTAGTAATCTAGATAGAATTGTGATAATTGTTTGTTATGTTGTGATCCCCCAACCAATATCAAACCACATTCCCTCAAATGGCCCACCTACCTAATCTCATTGTTTAAAACCCACTTTGCCTTCTTAGCTTATTCATGCTAGTCTAGCTTAGTTACTTTTGTCCAATTTAGCTAGTTGCTTAATCTTGCTCTGTAGTGTTAACTTAGGTTTTTGCTCTCTCTCTTGTGGTTAATCTAGTTCTTAGTGCTAATTACTCTACTAGTGCAGTGTAGTTAACCTTTGCCCCTACCCTGTTAGTTGCTTAATCTAGTCCTTTAGACTTGCTTGTTTAGGGTAATTTAGGGTCATGATAATCTAGTTTTCATAACTACTTTTACTTCCTTGTTCATATAGTTTAACAAACAATCAACCCTTTTAAAACCCTTCAACCCTAATCTCCACAATAGGAATGTAGCCAATGCTAGTCTATCTCTAGTGCCCCCTCTATCACTGAGGATCGACCCATACACTTGCCCTTCACCTATGCTACAATAGTACCTCGTGCGCTTGCAGGCGACCTATTTGGTACTGTGATCAACTTGGTTAGGGTTAATATAAATTTTTGAAAGATCCACACGTGTGTCTTCCCTTAGGGTTGCATCTAGCCACCTCTAGTTAGCTAGTGTGTAGCCTTGGTGGGAATCACAACAAACATGCATATTATATGTTTGATTGAACATTGCAACTAGGAAATGGATTTAGTTTTTGGGATAACCTAACCTACAACTCCCATGTAATGCCCCTCCAAGTACATACATGACAATGAAAGCAAACCATATGTTGTCCATAACATGGGTTACTTGGCTTGGAGGAACATTACAAAACACGATATACAATAGCAACAAAATAAATGAAACACCATGCATTAATTGGAAAATAGATTCATACATAGTTTTGGAAAAGGAAAACTACAAAAAGTTCATATAATCTAATTTGATAATAAGATTATACATCATGTAAAAGATATCTAAAAATCTGGATCATCTTGATAAAAGGCACCCCACTAGGTCTTTTCTTCTTGAAGATTTCTTGAGCTATTCCTTGCATGTCAAAAAGCTTCTTCCTCCTAAGCTTGCTCCTTACCTGTGGGAATCACACCCCCATCCATGCATAAAACCAATGGTAAGTGGAATTGAACATATTATAATATAAAGGAAACATGTAGATCGAAAATAAATTTTGAACATTAAACATTGAAAAGGGACACAATTTCTTATAAATTACTTATTTTATCTTGACATATATAAGAATCCTTGGATTTTGCACTGAAGTGCCTCTTCTCTTATGAACCGAAGATCCTCTTATATTGCATCAAAGTGCTTCTTGGGTTGCACCGAAGTGCCTCTTGGGTTGCATCGGAGTGCCTCTTCTCTTATGCACTGAAGTGCCTCTTAGTTTTGCTTCAAGGAGCCTCTTAGTGAGGATCTTATATAAGTTGTTTTTTAATCATTATCTTTCTCTTAAAAATCTTAAATTTTCTCTTAAATATTAATATTGACTTTACTCTTAATGTGTGTGAAGATGATACCATAATATGGATAGTAAAATCATGGCATTCAATTCATCACAAGTTCATTGACTGTAAGTAATTGAAATAGATAACACATTCATAACATTCATTGCATACATGCATAAATGAAAGCAAACATTACTTATGTTCAATTAGCATGCATAACTTACCTTGAACTCAGAGGAGATCTGATGTTCCTTCCTAGGTTCAACCCTAATCATGTCCTTGGGGTTTGAAAATCCTAAACACCATGTTCATAACATTCAATATATCAATTTGTATTCCAATTATCACCTACACCCCTAATTTTTGATAAAAATACGAATTATTAATCTTGAATTAGATCCGAGATGATATTTTTATCCAAAAAGGTTATAATTTGAATATTAGTATCATTTAAACATAGCATGATCATTAAAACTAAGGAATTAAGGTTCTTATATATGTAGCACATTAAAGTTGGTAACATTAGGTAATTTTCGAGTTGGAATCAGATATAGGTCTTAAAACTATTTTTATTACATTCCTTGCATTTTTATGATCAAATTGATATATAGTTTTGTTATAATTTGACCTACGGTTTAATTACTACATTGTTTGTAAAAACAACTTACTCGGGCCAATGAGAGACTGCCAAGTCAGTGCACTTGGACCACAAGTCTTTTCCACGTGGCTCCAGCCTGACCAATATCTTGTGGCTTCTTAGCACTACGTGCCATGATGGTAGGCACTCTAGGAAAGGTCACAATGACTTATTTACCACTTTCATCGTGGAATAAGTCCCCACTAACGTGAGGGTCTTTTAGCCCTTCCACCTACAGTCACCTTCGACCCCACGATCTACCCGATATTGCACTTGTGTGAGTTGTCCAGGGGGTTGATCCCATGCGTGAGTGTGATAGCAAGCCACGCAAGGGTTGTTGGTCCTCCGGCGGCATCGTTGGAATCTCCAGGGTCTCGTCCAAGTCGGGGGTGGCAGGGTCGAGCATTTACATCTATGCGCAGTGGTGATACAAGGAGTTGGTGACTGGGGGGCCAAAAAAATTAAATGCCCAATATAGTATTAGAACTCATGACCTTAAGTACAACAAAAAAAATGTTAAACACTACACCAAGTCAATTTTTGTGTTTTATTGTGATAAAGACTATATATATAGCAAATGTGTTCTGCATGTGTTGTGAGAAATGAGTAACACATACATAAGGATTTGAACCTAAGACCTCTTGGATATGGTTGCAGCCACAAACCATTCCAGCAAGTCCATATTTGTGACTAGTATTTTGTATAAATAATATATATTATCAATATAACATTATAGACATATGTATATGTACACATAAATATACTACATTTTTTATTTTTTCTGGGGGAGGGGTGTGGCCCTTGCCCGCCCCCCCTTGAGTCCGCCCCTGGCTATGCGGGAGGGTGAGAGTTTCTGCAGATATGTCAAGTTGTGACAGAGATGGAGGAACACCACAACCCCCGTAGAGACCCTTTCGTGCTTCCCAATATGGTGTGCCAAGGTTGCGGCTTACAGAGAGGCATTCCACCACCTTCTACTAAAAATAGGGCTCCAAGAACCATGGCAAAAAGGAGAACTTCAGTCCTCACTTCCAACCAAGCTTGTCCTTGTTCTTCCTTGTGAAATTAGGATTCAAAGACCTTCTACAGGGAAAAATGGCCATGATTGTGGAGGGGTATCACCTGAGTTCTCGTAGGGTTAGAGTTATATTTATACATGAAGGGTTGGGTTGCCTTGATAGACGCAAGAAGTTGAGGAAACTTGGGGCAGAGAGTTTGTGGCTCATCAGGAGTGTGTAGCCACTGGCTCATATTTGGTTTGGGATTGCTGCACCCAGGGTGACGATCAGAGGGTATATTTGAGGTCTATGTGAAGCTAAAGTTATCAATGCCACATTGATCAATAAATTAGGTTTAACTATTTAAAAGTTACCTAATATCATTATAGGGATCAAAAGACGTCAAAACAACCTCAGATTTCGACCATGACTGTGACATCCCGCTATCACACAGACAACGAAATGCCACACAAAAATGTGCAGAACTTCCATAAACCACCTATTACCAAAAACTCGGGTTAATTAAAACCGATTGCGGAAAGCATATGAAAGAGAACTATTACATCTGATTTCTTCTCATGCAAGGAAACATGTTATATAAACATACACAAGCTTGATATAAGTCCATAGCTTACAGAAACCAGCTGTCTTGTCAGCACAAGAGTTCATCACCTATTTATATGTACATATCAAGCCACGTAAGGCCAACAATAGGATATAATAAAGGTACAACAGTTGTTCATCGTGAAACGTCGATAAAACACCTCCGAGGACCTGAGAGTATAGGGATGACTCTAGGACTCTACTACAAAACCACCAAAATAGCACCATGTCCATCTCTTGCCTTCTACTGCTCTTCCTCTTGCTGCTCGGCCACAACCTCATGACCATCACCACGTCTGGCGCGATCACCTAAAAAGGTTGTAAACCAGTGGGGTGAGACACACAGTCCCAGCGAGAAACATAACTCCCTGTCGAAACTATAAAACTCTAAAGAAGGCTAAAGAAGGTAAAGCAGATAACTGGTATAAGTATATTATATGAGAAGCATACTGAGCAGGTCTTACTGTATTATCAAACTGACCAAGATATTAAAGAGGCATGTAACCTGATTTTCTTTATGGAACATGATTGACAAGATAAGATTTATAAGATCTTACCACACAACGTAAGGAACATATAAGTAAATGCAAGGTATAACAAGATCAACTACACAAGCAAGGCCTCAACCAATGTTCTGTGTTTTGCCTTAAGAAATAAATACTATTCAGATGGATTACGTATTATTATGCCCTGAGGAAGTGAGTCGTACCGCTCAAATCCAACCTTCGGTTGCGAAACCCAAGCTGGTGCCATAAAAGGTCATTGGAAGAGCCAGACTCCACGACCTCACCACCTCGTGGTCAGTGCACGAGTGCAAAATAAGCAGGACCACAGTTTCATGCTTAAAGTGGCCTCAGCCACAGGGTCAGGCTACCATCTGCTTAGCCCACCTCGGTATAGGTATCGGTGCTAGTGAAACTGAGCCACGGGCATGTTCACCGTGATCTGACCCATGAACATATTCATGCTCTCTTATCACACATCACGAGCCATGGGCCTATTCACCATGCTCCAACATATTGAGCCACGGGCCTGAAACTAAGCTCTGGAGTCTACAACCAAAGTTGCACTCTAATCCTCCTCATTTTCGGCTAGGAGAAACCACACATATTCAACAATATGCGCTTCCAGGTTAACCCGCAGGAGAACTGATGAGTGCATACTCATCATAATTTTCAATTACCTTTTTGGAACAATTTAATATCTTTTCCACATCTTTTCACCCTAATATGAATCATAATGCACAAAATTACTAAGTGATTCAATAATCAAGGTTTTAACTAATTATCTTTCATTTTATGCAGGTACAGCAGGCAACTCCATGCAAACGGTCTCAAGATCGTTTGGATCCATGCGGTCTCAAGATCGTTTGCTGGAATACACAAAGAAACAAGATGAAACCAGTTGCCCAAGAAGTCCATGCGGTCTCAAGACCGTTTGGTCCCATGCGGTCCCAAGACCGTTTGGTCCCATGCGGTCCCAAGTCCGTTTGGTCCCATGCGGTCCCAAGACCGTTTGGTCCCAAGCGGTCCCAAGACCGTTTGGTCCCATACGGTCCCAAGACCGTTTGGTCCCATACGGTCCCAAGACCGTTTGGTCCCATGTGGTCCCAAGACCGTTCGGTCCCATGCGGTCCCAAGACCGTTTGGTCCCATGCGGTCCCAAGACCGTTTGGTCCCATGCGGTCTCAAGACCGTTTGGTCCCATGCGGTCCCAAGACCGTTTGGTCCCATGCGGTCTCAAGACCGTTTGGTCCCATGCGGTCCCAAGACCGTTTGGTCCCATGCGGTCCCAAGACCGTTTGGTCCCATGCGGTCCCAAGACCGTTTGGTCCCATGCGGTCCCAAGACCGTTTGGTCTCGCGCGGTCCCAAGACCGTTCGATGCAAGCACAAGGATCGTTTGAAGAACTAAAGCCGCGCGACCACACCAAAGCCAGACTGATCAAAGCAAGACCGTTTGGCGCTCAAACGACCTCCAAACCGTTTGATGCCCAAACGGTCTCAAGACCGTTTGGTGCCCAAACGGTCTCAAGACCGTTTGGCGCCCAAACGGTCCCCAGACCGTTTGACGTCAGATCTAAAACTATAAATAGACCCCCAGGGTCCCCATTTGAGGCATCGGTTCCGGACGCCGAAAGGCTGCCAGAGCACCATCCCGATCAAGTTCCACTCCACCTACAGTTGGTGTTGCGTCCAAGGAGGCTAAGAAGGAGAAGAAGACGGAGCAAAGAGCGCATCTTCTTCACCGGGCTGCGTCCACCTTCTGCACCGAGCTCATGGCGGATCTATCTTCTTCTTCTATCCTTCTTGTACCTCACATCATGAGCGAGTAGTCCTCTTTCGCTGGGGTGCGGGGACTAGCCCCGCTGCCCATGCAAACCATGTCCTCTTGTTAAACTTTCCATGGCAATGTATATAACTCTTCATTTTGTCGTTTATCGTTAAGCTTGTGAGTTGGTTATGTGCGTGTTTCCATCTTTGTGCTCCCTATGTTGCGAGAACTTCAACGCATAGGTATGAATGTCGTTTAGCATGTTAGACTCCTTGACGAGAACTTCCGATAGGATTCCTTGAGGTAGTAGGTGTAGGATCCGCGAGGGGACGGTCCGCCTAACCTTCGGTGACACTTGTGTGCGCCTAACGCCCGTAAGGGGGGTTCACAGCCTTAGTTGGATTTTGTATCTTCGTGCTTTTCGTCGATGCTTACACGTACAATAGTCTCTTGTTTGCTTTACGGTTTGCGCGGTTGACTCCCTGATTAGAAATAGGATGGGATTTCATCGAGGTCGTAAGTGTATGATCCGCGAGGGGACGGTCCGCCTAACCTTCGGTGACACTTCTGTGCGCCTAACGCCCGTAAGGGGGGTTCACAGCTTCCGTGGATTTCTGTATCTTCAGAGCCGTAAGACGTATGATCCGGATGGCGATGAGAAATCGGCTGCCTATGGTGACGCTTACGCGGACCTGACGCCCGTAAGGGGGGTTCTGCAGCAGCTCTACTTGGAGTGTTATTTCGTGCCTGGATTGTTCGCGAGAGAGTATGTTTGTGTGTGTAGCGGTGGTCAAACCCGGTACCATCCCAGCGATTTCATATCATTAATCTAAACCCATCTTTTATTCCGCATTTACTTTCTTGCAATTAGTTTAATCAAACCAAAATCAACCTATTGTTCTAAATATTAGTTTTACTTGAGCTAGATCTAACTGACAAGGATTCTTAAAAACGTTGTCCTTTGGGTTCGATCCTAAACTATACTGCGATAAGATCCGTCCGCTTGCGGGTGGTATTGTTGCACTTGGTTTTGGTAAAAGCTCGGGGATATAAACCCCGAGTGAATTTGTTAGTGCATTCAAAAGGCCACATCAAATTCTGGCGCCGTTGCCGGGGACAACGGAATCAGTCAGTCAAATCAAGTTCTTTTAAGACTAATCTAGGATTTTGTTTTTCTTTTTGAAACTATCGCTCATCTACTTGATCTTTATTCTACTCCAAGGATCTCACTTTCAAACCTTTTTAAGTTTCAGGTGCTCTTGACGATTAGTGTATGCACCGTTCGGATAGTCTCGGACTGACTGCGAGCTTTGATCCCGAGATCGATAGAACCTTCCATCGTCAGATCCGAGAGAATCAAGCCAGAATGGCGCAAGAAGAAGAAGTAGCCCGTAGGGTGGCTCAAGCCATCAATGCGCAGAGAGAGAGGTTCATGCAAGAAGCCAGAGCTGCGGTTCAACAGGAGATCTTAGCAGCACAAGCAGCAGCGCAGGCAGCGGAACTTCAGAAGGATCTTAGAGAGTTCTCTATCCCAAAGGCCGCAAATGTATATCATCCGGTGCAGCCTCCTCCCATCGAAGCTGCCAACTTTGAGATTAGAGCACACTGGATAACCTTGCTTCAGAACAACCCATTCTACGGTAAACAAGCTGAAGACAGCCAAGGTCATCTCCTCAGATTCATTGACCTGTGTGCCATGACGAAGCAAAATGGAGTCTCTGATGATGCTATTTGACTCCGTCTCTTCAAGTACTCTCTGGCTGACAAAGCCATTAGTTGGTACAACTCACTGCAGAGTGATGTACCCATTACCACCTGGGAGCAGCTTCAAAACGCCTTTCTGGAAAAATTCTACCCCCCATCTCTTACATACGAAATCAGGGGACGAATCACAAATTTCACTCAAGTCCCAGGTGAAACTCTTTCCGAAGCTTGGGATAGGTACAAGGAGCTCCTACGAAAATGCCCACACCATGGAATTCCTAAGAACCAGCTGATCGAGATATTCTATAGGGGTGTGGAAGATGATGTTAAGATGTTCCTTGATTCCTCGTCCGGAGGGAACTTCATGCGGCAAAGTTACGACAGCGCATGGAGAGTTGTCACCCTGGGAGCAGAAAACCAAGCCAACTGGGGTAGATCTGTGGGTAAAGGAGTCCTAAAGGTAGCTATGGCTGATGCTATCCCAGAATACAAATCTATAGCTGAAACTTTGAAAGTCTTGGTCGCAAAGCAAGATCACATAGAATCATCCCTTGCTGCGATTGGAAGAGGACATTCTCCAACTAGGCTACCAGAACAAGTCAAGTCCACTTCTTTGTTTTGTGAAGCATGCAAAGGCACTGACCATTCAACACTATCATGCAATGTTCTCTATGATGTTGTTTTAAGCAATGCCTGTGGACAAGGAGATAGTTGCCAGATGGAAAATCTTAATGCTATTAACACCAACCCTGGGCAGAACTTTTACAATCCAAATCAAAATAGGAATCACCCAGGCTTCCAGTACGGAAATCCTTCAGGAGCTATGAACTCACATCAATTTGTTCCAAATAATCAACCAAGAGGCCCATCTGGGTATCAGTTTAATCAGCAACAGAACTTTGGGAATCAAGGAAACTTCAAGGGAAACTTTCAGAACAGAAACTATAACAATTATCAGAACAACTCTCAGTATCAAAACTTGAACCAACAACAGGGTCAAACAGGGCCCATCCCTTCTGATGACAAGCTATCTACCATCGAGAAGTTATTGCAAACACAACAAACGATGATAGCCAATCAACAAGCCCAGCAGAAGGCTATTGAAACTCAACTAGCTCAACTTGCTGCTAGTATTAAGCCACAAGCTGGGATCTTCGCTGGACAACCTGAGAACAATCCGAAACATCCGGAGCAGCTGAAGGTTATCGCCACAAGATCAGGGAAAAGTTATTCGGATCCACCAGCGAAAACAACTATGGATATCCCTGAGGAGAATGAACCCTTGACTGATCAAAACTCAACAACATCAGAACCGCAACCGAAGGAGAGAAATAATGATAAGGGGATTTCTGAGAAACCTACCAATGAAGAAGTAGAGACTCCTGAACCAGAAATTCCTGTATATAAGCCTCGTGTCCCTTTCCCATCCCGTCTGAGGGAAACCAAGTTCGATACTAGATTCATCAAATTCAAAGAAGCTATGAAGAAGCTCCATGTTGATATACCATTCTTAGATGCTCTTAATGAGATACCAGCCTGGACCAAATATCTAAAGTCGCTTCTCACCAAGAAGTACATCACGGAAGAATGTGAAACTGTGAAATTGGCTGCAACTACGTCAGATATCATATTAAGCAAGATGCCGAAGAAACAAAAAGATCCAGGATCCTTCGGAATCTCATGCCACATTGGTGATTCATCATGTAAGAAAGGATTGGCAGATCTTGGCGCAAGTATTTCTATTATGCCGCTGAGTCTATGCAAGAGATTAGGATTCGAAGAATTGCTTCCAACTGCTATGACAATCCAACTTGCGGACAATTCAGTAAAAAGACCGCTAGGAATTCTCGAAGACATCCCGGTCAAGGTAGGCAAGGACGCATATGTCCCATGTGATTTTGTTATCATGGACATAAAAGAAGACACCAAATACCCTATTATCTTCGGTCGTCCATTTCTCGCTACTGCTAGAGCTCTTATCGATGTTGAAGCCGGAACCTTACTGCTCAGGTTAGGAAAAGAAACTCTGGAATTCAAGGTCTTTGAAAGCATGAGAAGACCAAGTATACAGGAGGAAGTCTATCTGATAGATTGTGTTGAGCAAATGTCACAACTTACTCAAGAATATCACGAGTCATGCGATCCTTTGGAAACTTCTCTATATGACCTTTTTAATGATGAACCTACTGACCAACAAGATAAGGATTGCGCCAAACCTCCCGACTCTGCTGAGGAGAATCATGAAGCTACCTATGAGGAATTAAAGGTTACCGAAACCCCAGAAGAACTCAGTAAAAAACCAGAACCTCCTGAAATGAAGCCCCTACCTGAAGGGCTGAAGTATATGTTTTTAGACGATCTCAAGGTTTGTCATGTCATTATAAACTCTGGTTTAACAACCAAACAAGAAGAGCAACTTCTGGAAATATTAAAGGATAGCAAGAAAGCCATAGGCTACAAAATGAGTGACCTCACAGGGGTCAGTCAAGCCTTGTGCATGCACAGAATTCCCATGATGGAAGACCATAAGCCAACAATCGAGCATCAACGAAAATTAAACCCGAATCTGAAGGAAGTGGTCCGTCGTGAGATCATCAAACTCCTTACATCTGGAATAATATACCCGATATCGGACTCACCATGGGTGAGCCCAGTTCATGTTGTACCCAAGAAAGGAGGTACCACTATCACAAGAAATGAAAACAATGAGCTCATCCCCACCCGAACAGTGACCGGGTGGAGGATGTGTATTGATTATAGAAAATTAAACAAGGCCACTCGGAAGGATCATTTTCCTATGCCCTTCCTCGATCAGGTTTTGGAAAGATTGGCTCACCAAGAATACTTCTGTTACATGGACGGTTACTCTGGATTCTATCAGATCCCCATACATCCAGATGATCAAGAGAAAACAACTTTCACCTGTCCCTTCGGGACATATGCTTTTAAAAGGATGCCATTTGGCTTGTGTAATGCCCCTGCAACTTTTCAACGTTGCATGACTGCTATTTTTGCAGGGCTTACTGAAACAGTTATGGAGGTTTTCATGGACGACTTTTCTGTATATGGTGACTCCTTTGATTCCTGTCTTAAGCACCTCTCCATGGTACTCAAACGCTGTGAAGAAGCACATCTGGTGCTAAATTGGGAGAAATGCCACTTTATGGTAAAAGAAGGCATAGTTTTGGGCCACAAGGTTAGCAACAAAGGAATTGAAGTTGATAAAGCCAAGATAGAAGTCATATCTAAATTGGCAATACCCACAAATGTGAAAGAAGTTCGTGCTTTTCTCGGTCACGCTGGATTCTATAGAAGGTTTATACATGATTTTTCTAAGATAACAAAGCCAATGACCAATTTACTTCTCAAAGATGCTAATTTCAATTTCAATAAGGAATGCATCAAAAGTTTCGATACGCTGAAGAAAGCCCTTACGACTACCCCCATTATTAGAGCTCCAAATTGGGAGCACCCCTTTGAAATTATGTGTGATGCCAGTGACTACGCAGTGGGTGCAGTCTTAGGACAATGCATTGAGAAGAAACATTATGTTATCTATTATGCATCGAAAACCCTCGACGAAGCTCAAAGGAACTATGCCACTACTGAAAAGGAACTTTTGGCAGTCATCTATGCCTTCGATAAATTCAGATCCTACCTTACTGGTTCGAAGGTAATCGTTTACACAGACCATGCTGCCATCCGTTACCTTATGGCAAAGAAGGATGCTAAGCCAAGGCTGATCAGATGGATACTCCTTCTACAAGAATTTGACCTAGAAATACGAGATAAGAAAGGAACGGAGAATGTCGTAGCAGATCACCTGAGTCGCATCCACACTCTGGATGCTGAAGGAATTCCGATAAACGACTCTCTACCAGATGATCAACTTATGAGAGTCTCAGAATCTGAACCATGGTATTCAGACTTAGTAAACTACCTTGCCGCCGGAGTCATCCATCCTCAATACACAGGGAACGGTCTGAAGAAATTTATGCATGATGTGAAGCATTACTATTGGGATGAACCATATCTTTTCAAACTCTGCGCGGATGGATTGTATAGACGTTGCGTCGCCAAAGAAGAAGCCCATTCCATTTTGGAACAATGCCACTCAGGACCCGTGGGTGGGCATATGAGCTCTAAAAAAACTGCCTTAAAAGTTTTGCAATGTGGATTTTTCTGGCCAACTTTATCCAAGGATTGTTATGATTTTGTCATATCATGTGATAAGTGTCAAAGAGTTGGCAATATAACCAAGAGAGATGAAATGCCACTGAATCTATGGCAAGAAGTAGAGATATTTGACGTCTGGGGAGTAGACTATATGGGGCCATTCCCATCTTCTGATAGATTCTCTTACATCCTTGTGGCGGTGGACTACGTCTCCAAATGGGTTGAAGCTATACCAACCGTCACTTGTGATTCGAAACCAGTCATCAAACTATTCAAAGATATTATCTTCCCACGGTTCGGAGTGCCGAGAACCGTGATTTCTGATGGAGGTTCCCATTTCATCGAAAGAAGCTTCGAAGCTCTATTAAAAAAATATGGCGTCTCACACAAGGTAGCTTCTCCTTACCATCCACAGACCAGTGGACAGGTAGAAGTCTCTAATCGACAACTAAAGGCTATCCTTGAGAAAACCGTTGGGCGTAATCGAAAAGATTGGGCGACAAAAATCAACGATGCCCTATGGGCTTATCGCACTGCTTATAAAACTCCCCTTGGTACTACTCCTTTTCGTTTGATATATGGAAAAGCTTGTCACCTTCCGGTCGAATTAGAACATAAGGCATGGTGGGCAATTAAACAATTAAATTTCGATATGAAGGAAGCAGGGCAAGCCAGGATTCTGCAACTCAACGAGCTGGATGAACTTAGAATGACGGCCTATGAAAATGCTCGAATCTACAAGGAACATACAAAACTTTGGCACGATGGACATCTGAAAAGAAAGGACATTCAAGTGGGAGACCAAGTTTTGGTTTTTAACTCAAGATTAAGGATATTCCCAGGAAAACTTCGCTCACGCTGGTCTGGACCGTACATTGTCAAAAGCATCTCTCCTCAGGGCACTTTCTCTTTATGGAGTGCAGAGTCGGGTGAATTCATAACCAATGGCCACCGCCTGAAGAGATATTTCACCACAACAGACATAGGCACCAAATCAACGCTGGAACTCACCGATCCTAAGGATCCCACATAAAGACGAAGGACTCTGTCGAGCCATCGACATAAAACAAAGGCGCTTGTCGGGAGGCAACCCGACCAATAAATCTGTTTTACCTTTCTTTTCCCAATTTTGTTTTATAGTTAATTTTCCTTAAAATAAAATTTGCCTTATGGATAGTTTTCTTTCAGGATACGAGATCGGATTGGTGCTGATCACAACGGATTCATTCTCGGCAGTCATACCTTGTGTTTCCTTTCCCCTCCATCTTGAATTTAGGGTTTGCTCGAGGACGAGCAAATCTCTAAGTTCGGGGTGGAGGGTGGGTGGTACGTATTCCACTTCCACATACACACCCTCTTTTATACTCAATATGTCTCTATCATAAAATTTTTTATACTCAATATGTCTCAATATGTAACTAACTGTTTGCTATGCATCTTCTATCATAACATCTTCTATCATAACATCCTCCTTATTCGAAACAAATCCCCAAGAGGACTGACTTTTGAAACTTGCCTGAAATCATCCTGTGAAACTTATGATTCCTAACATCATAATCCTTTTTACATAATGACAAGTATCTGTCAAACTGATAGGGATCAAACACGTTGCGCTTCCTAACTGACTAATGGAACAATGGCTCAGAAACCCCACCGGATCCGCACCAAGTCATTATTTGAGCAGAGTATGACAAAGAGATTAACCCGGTTTTGAATTGAAAATCAAGTTGCATCCTGATCTGAACTCTCTTCTACACTTCTTCTATCATCTTCGTATCCCTCCATCCATAAATACCACCAAAATAGCCAAACTTGTGCCAAATCCCTAAGTTCGGGGTGGCACGCCACTTTCCCCATATCCGCTTCTTCCATACCCCCTCCAATAAGTAGGGGCGTACCACCAAAAATGCAATCTCGAGTCGAATAGAGGAGAGATCTGCAATAAAAAGATGCCAAAGTGCACACAAAATAAATGCAATCTCGAGTCGAATAGAGGAGAGATCTGCAACAAAAGATGCCATAGCGCACACAAAAAATATGCAATAAATGAAATTGCAAAACAAATAAAAATCTCGAGTCGAATAGAGGAGAGATTTTCTTCTTCCTTTCATACCACCTTTCACTCCTTTTTCTACCTAAGGGCACAATACATGCCCTACCATCCTTAACAATACCAGTGTCAGATCAAATGCATACTTGTTGATTCTGCGGGTATCTCAGAACTCCTACGACACTCTTTGACATGCTTGGTGTTAGAAAAGGCGGGGAGGAAGCGTTGTTGGGAAACGAACTCAGGAACGAAGCTATGGAAAGACGTGTTTAGTGGTCCCAGGAAGTTGAGGTACTCATTCATACTGAGCAGAAAGAAAACACTTGTGATGTGAAGATGAAGAAATCACATGGATCGAAAGTATTTCATTAGGCAACAGTTTCAAATTTTATGTTACTCGAGGACGAGCAACGATTTAAGTTCGGGGTGTTTTGATGAGTGCATACTCATCATAATTTTCAATTACCATTTTGGAACAATTTAATATCTTTTCCACATCTTTTCACCCTAATATGAATCATAATGCACAAAATTACTAAGTGATTCAATAATCAAGGTTTTAACTAAATATCTTTCATTTTATGCAGGTACAGCAGGCAACTCCATGCAAACGGTCTCAAGATCGTTTGGATCCATGCGGTCTCAAGATCGTTTGCTGGAATACACAAAGAAACAAGACGAAACCAGTTGCCCAAGAAGTCCATGCGGTCTCAAGACCGTTTGGTCCCATGCGGTCCCAAGACCGTTTGGTCCCATGCGGTCCCAAGTCCGTTTGGTCCCAAGCGGTCCCAAGACCGTTTGGTCCCAAGCGGTCCCAAGACCGTTTGGTCCCATACGGTCCCAAGACCGTTTGGTCCCATGCGGTCCCAAGACCGTTCGGTCCCATGCGGTCCCAAGACCGTTTGGTCCCATGCGGTCCCAAGACCGTTTGGTCCCATGCGGTCTCAAGACCGTTTGGTCCCATGCGGTCCCAAGACCGTTTGGTCCCATGCGGTCTCAAGACCGTTTGGTCCCATGCGGTCCCAAGACCGTTTGGTCCCATGCGGTCCCAAGACCGTTTGGTCCCATGCGGTCCCAAGACCGTTTGGTCCCATGCGGTCTCAAGACCGTTTGGTCCCATGCGGTCTCAAGACCGTTTGGTCCCATGCGGTCCCAAGACCGTTTGGTCTCGCGCGGTCCCAAGACCGTTCGATGCAAGCACAAGGATTGTTTGAAGAACTAAAGCCGCGCGACCACACCAAAGCCAGACTGATCAAAGCAAGACCGTTTGGTGCTCAAACGACCTCCAAACCGTTTGATGCCCAAACGGTCTCAAGACCGTTTGGCGCCCAAACGGTCCCCAGACCGTTTGACGTCAGATCTAAAACTATAAATAGACCCCCAGGGTCCCCATTTGAGGCATCGGTTCCGGACGCCGAAAGGCTGCTAGAGCACCATCCCGATCAAGTTCCACTCCACCTACAGTTGGTGTTGCGTCCAAGGAGGCTAAGAAGGAGAAGAAGACGGAGCAAAGAGCGCATCTTCTTCACCGGGCTGCGTCCACCTTCTGCACCGAGCTCATGGCGGATCTATCTTCTTCTTCTATCCTTCTTGTACCTCACATCATGAGCGAGTAGTCCTCTTTCGCTGGGGTGCGGGGACTAGCCCCGCTGCCCATGCAAACCATGTCCTCTTGTTAAACTTTCCATGGCAATGTATATAACTCTTCATTTTGTCGTTTATCGTTAAGCTTGTGAGTTGGTTATGTGCGTGTTTCCATCTTTGTGCTCCCTATGTTGCGAGAACTTCAACGCATAGGTATGAATGTCGTTTAGCATGTTAGACTCCTTGACGAGAACTTCCGATAGGATTCCTTGAGGTAGTAGGTGTAGGATCCGCGAGGGGACGGTCTGCCTAACCTTTGGTGACACTTGTGTGCGCCTAACGCCCGTAAGGGGGGTTCACAGCCTTAGTTGGATTTTGTATCTTCGTGCTTTTCATCGATGCTTACACGTACAATAGTCGCTTGTTTGCTTTACGGTTTGCGCGGTTGACTCCCTGATTAGAAATAGGATGGGATTTCATCGAGGTCGTAAGTGTATGATCCGCGAGGGGACGGTCCGCCTAACCTTCGGTGACACTTCTGTGCGCCTAACGCCCGTAAGGGGGGTTCACAGCTTCCGTGGATTTCTGTATCTTCAGAGCCGTAAGACGTATGATCCGGATGGCGATGAGAAATCGGCTGCCTATGGTGACGCTTACGCGGACCTGACGCCCGTAAGGGGGGTTCTGCAGCAGCTCTACTTGGAGTGTTATTTCGTGCCTGGATTGTTCGCGAGAGAGTATGTTTGTGTGTGTAGCGGTGGTCAAACCCGGTACCATCCCAGCGATTTCATATCATTAATCTAAACCCATCTTTTATTCCGCATTTACTTTCTTGCAATTAGTTTAATCAAACCAAAATCAACCTATTGTTCTAAATATTAGTTTTACTTGATCTAGATCTAACTGACAAGGATTCTTAAAAACGTTGTCCTTTGGGTTCGATCCTAAACTATACTGCGATAAGATCCGTCCGCTTGCGGGTGGTATTGTTGCACTTGGTTTTGGTAAAAGCTCGGGGATATAAACCCCGAGTGAATTTGTTAGTGCATTCAAAAGGCCACATCAAGAACCTGTTTCACCATCACCAGCTACTGATGATGATGGATCTATGGACAAGGCAAACTACATGATATGTTCCACTATGATTAATCAGTTAATTTTAAGTGGATTGTTGAGGCAACCAAGTTGTAAAACATACATAGCATTAATTTACATTATCACTGTCACCATCACATTATCCTGGGATCTCAATCCCTCATCACATGAAGCCACTGCCTCTCAAGGCATCATCATCTTACATCATCACCTAGGATAACAATCCCTCATCTCATCATTAAGAGGATAACATCTCACTGGGCACTCAGCCCTCATCAGGTCCAAGGACCTATCTCATCATACTGGTGATGCATGTTATCTCATCAACAAGAATTATCATCAAGCAGCATTATTCACACATATACCCCATAGCTCTTACCTAGCTATGAATTCACCTGATACACCTGCATAGTTAGTATGCACATCAAGAGAGATAACTCAAAATCACCAGACATAGATCTTACTAATTATCATATCATTAGGGTTGCAGATGTGCATGTCATGATTATAATCATATGAGGCATACAGCTGTATCAATTACATTATCGTTATCAAATCATAAGCATCCACTTATGTCATTTATCTCATAAATAAGTATCTTGTTATCTGATCTAGCATTATCTTTAAGCATTAAGCATAGCACCGGTTCACAACCCATCATCCATATAATATCAACGACATAGGTGTGATTACAAGACAACACATCACTAGCTAGGGTTTCCAGGTTAAGCATAACCCTTAGTAAAGGTACCAGCTACCCTCGCTAAAAGTGTGATGGGTAGCACGCCCCTTACCACAGGTGGTATCGGGCAGGGTAACAACCCTCACTAAAGGCCTGTCAGCCAAGGCACTTAGCCACATCTGTCCGCAAACTCAAACACAAGAGCGTATCGGTCAACAAGGCCTATTGGATGTTGTGCAACCAAGGTAACATGAAAGCATTGTGCAGCTGGGGTCAGGAGGTGTATCGTGCAGCTGAGCTATGTGTGCATCAAGAAGCTAGTTGTCGGCTAAGACCCTATCGGCTAGCTAGGGTTAGGTTTATATCGGGCAACCATCTTACCACCGCAATAGCCAAGATTGTAGCGCCTAAGCCAATGCTATGAATCCCACCATGTACACATCACCAACCGATACAAGGGTACCACAAGGAAGCCTATCGTCCAATAGGATCAAGCACACTATATTGACCACCACTAAGGCAAGTACTAGGGTTTCACCACTCAACACTGTATTGGGCAGCAACCTTACCAACCTATGTCACCCAAGGCACAAAACAAAGGCACCTACAGAGATAACAACTAAGCACCATATTGGCCAAGGGGATAACACATACTAGGAGAAAGGGTCATCTCGGTCAAGGAACATCGCCCAGGGTCACCAACAATATCAAAATGGTCATATCAGGCACAAAGCCAACCAAACTCAACATGACCATATCGGCCAAAGCTAAACCCAAGGTGAGGGGTGTCAGGAAAAATCACCACAAAGGTGTATCGTGCAAGGCACAAAGGTTCATCCTGGCTTGGTCATCACTAACCTCAAGATCACCATCATCAAAACCCTAATAGATCAAGAGAGTTGGCTCACCTCTCAACAATCAAGAGAGAGGGGTTTTGCACAACCTCCATCACATATCTCGGGCAACATGATAGATCATTTCCATATCGTCCAAGCTCCCAACCTCTACTAGGTCAACATCCAACCAAGGCTCACCTCTCTACTCCATGGTGAGAGAAGAGTATTACCCAAGCAACTAGAGTATAGACTCACCTATCAACAACCAAGTGAGAGGAGTGTTGCCTATACCACTAGAGCTGAACTCACTTCTCAAGACCAAATGGAGAGAAAGGAGTTTTGCCCAAGAAACTCTATACATATGGCTCAGCCACCAAGGTCAAGAACACATCTATAACATGAACATATATCTACAAGATCAAAGATACCAACTAGAGCAAGAAACATATCTAACAAAAAGCATGTCTAACAAGATACATTGTCGATCAAGGTGAAACATAACATGCAACAAGAAAAGGAAGTAGTATATCTAGGGTTAGGAATTATGTAACCCGCCTTAAGCAAGATCCAAGCTCCTAGCACCAAGCTCCCAAGCTTAAGCACCACCTTGGGCCACCTCAAGAAGAGAAACAAAACTTGTAACCACCATGGCCGAAGAGCAAGCAAGAAAGAGAAGAAGAAGAAGGTACTAAGGAAAGAGGGAAGGTGCTTACCACAAGAAGAAGAATAAGGCACCCTAGGGCTCGGCCACCACTAGAGGAAGAAGAAGACTCCAAGGAGAAGGAGGAGGATCAGCCACCAACTTCCTAGGAACTGCAAAACACAAGCTCGGAGAAGATCCTCCAAAGTCTGAATAGTCCTTTCAGACTGCCCATCTGTCTGCGGGTGGAAAGCGGTGTTGAACCTCAACTATGTTCCCAATGCTTTATGCAACTGTTCCCAGAAACGACTCATGAACTGGGGTCCTCTGTCAGAGACTATCGTTGCGGGCACACCGTGCAAATGCACTATCTCATCTACATACACCTAAGCAAGCTTCTCTGTTGTATATGTTGTCTTTATAGGTATGAAATGGGCAGACTTCGTCAATTTGTCCACTATCACCCAAATGGAATCATGATTCCTAGATTTCCTTGGCATACCAACTACAAAATCCATGGTTATATGATCCCATTTCCTTTGTGGTATCAGCATGGGTTGCAACATACCTGCCGGCTTCTGATGCTCAGCCTTAACTAGATGGCATATCGCACACCTAGCCACAAACTCGGCTACATCTCTCTTCAAGCCAGGTCACCAATACAGGTCCTTCAGATTGTGATACATCTTGGTGACTCTCAGATGCATAGCATACATTGATGTGTGCAATTCCTCGAGAACTATCTTTCTCAGATCATCAACATCAAGGACCGCCATCCTGTCATGATAGCAAACTAGTCCATCCTCGGACTCATGGAACCCATCACGCTTTTCACTGCTGAACTCTGATATGATCAACTGAACTAAAGCATCTGGATGTTGTGCATCTTTGATCTGTTGTCTCAACATAGGCTTTACTTGTATTTGTGCCAACAGTCCTGTCAGCAAGGAAACTTCCATCTGCACATTCATCTGCTGCAAGGAGACAAACATATCCCATCTATGGCATACCAAAGAACTCAACTGTGCTTTCTTCGTGGGAAGAGAAGAAGACTTCCTGCTAAGGGCATTGGCTACCACGGTCACCTTACCAGGATGATACTCAATGGTACAATCATAATCATTGATCAGCTCCATCCAGCAACACTGTCGTATGTTTAGCTCACTCTGTGAGAATATGTACTTCAAGTTCTTATGATCTGTATAGATCTGACACACTTCCCCATAAAGATAGTGTCTCTAAATATTCAATGCATGAACCACTGCTGCCAACTCCAAATCATGTGTCAGATAGTTCTCCTCATGTTTCTTAAGTTATCACGGAGCAAAATAAACCACATGATCTTCCTACATCAGCATGCATCCTAAGCCTTTCTTGGAAGCATCACAGAAAACAACATAGCCCTTCCCAGGCTCTGGCAGCACCAAAACCGGAGCACTAGTCAGCTTCTCCTTCAAGCTTTGGAAAGCTTGCTGACAAAGATCATCCCAAACAAAGGGTTCATCCTTCCTGGTCAACATTGTTAACGGTAACGTGATTACATTGAAGTTCCTTATAAACCTCTGGTAGTATCCTGCTAAACCCAGAAAACTACAAACTTCAGTCGGCGTCTTCGGTTGCTCCCAATCTGTAACTGACTCCACCTTCTTAGGGTCCACTCTGACTCCTTCTATAGATATCACATGACCCAAGAAAGTCACTTCTTTCAACCAGAACTCGCACTTACTAAACTTGGCATACAACTGATGTTGGCGAAGAAGAGTCAAAGCTTGTCGAAGATGTTATTCATGCTCTTGACTGTCCTGACTGTAGATCAATATGTCATCTATAAAAACTACAACAAACTGATCTAGAAACGGATGGAACACCATGTTCATCAGATCCATGAAAGCAGTAGGCACATTGGTTAGCCCAAACGGCATAACCACAAACTCGAAGTGACCATATCTCGTCCTAAATGCTAACTTTGGTATGTCCTCAACTGATGATATCCAGACCGTAGATCTATCTTTGAGAACACTATAGGACCACGCAACTGATCAAACAGATCATCTATCCTCGGCAACGGGTACTTGTTCTTGATCGTGACTTTATTCAACTGTCGGTAATCTATACACAGCGGCATCGACCTGTCCTTCTTCTTTACAAATAGGACTGGAGCACCCCAAGGTGATGTGCTCGATCTAACGAAACCCTTATCCAACAACTCTTGTAACTGCTTCTTTAGCTATGCCATCTCAGCTGGAGCCATCATGTACGGTGTCTGAGCAACTAATTGTGTTCCTGGCACCAGATTAATCTCAAAATCAATCTCTTGAGGTGGGGGAACACCAAGGAACTCATCTGGAAACACGTCCACAAACTCTCAGACAACAAGCACCTCCAAAAGGCTAGGACCTTTTTCCTTGGTACCCACAACGTGAGCTAGGAATGTCTTACATCCTTGATGCAGCATCTTCTATGCCAACATAGATGAAACCAAACATGTTGGAAGAATCTTCCTATCTCCTTGGAAGATCCACTTCTCTCCACCGTCATCAAACATTATCTGCTTGGAACCACAGTCCAACACAACCTTATACTTGTAATGACCTTGACCTGGATTATGAGGTAACCCTAATTGTTTTGGCTAATAAAGTTTCTTATAACTTTAATATAATCCTCTAAGGTGCTTTTCTATCATGTGACACACTTATGTTTCAATTTTGGTCCCGATTGAATGTTGTTTGAGCAATTTTTCTTTATTTGGACCAAAGTGCAATTTACCCAAAATGAGGGGCTATAATGCAAAATGTCACATTTTGAACATGCCTCATGTGTTGTAGCATCATTATAGTGAGAATGATGCAAGGTGGTGGCTTTTTGAAAGCCTAAATTCCAAGTTTGAACTTGGTTGAACAATGTTGGTACCTTGAGCACCGATCTTACTACAAATTGTAATTTACCCAAAATGTGGGGTTGATATGCAAATTACCACCTCTAGAATGTCCCTACTTCCTCTATGTATAATTTAGAGGAGATATAATGAATGAGACATCATGTTTGGATCAGTTATGAATGATGATACTCTAGGTGATGAAATGACCAAGAAAAAGGGTTGAATTTGGAAGCTTAACTTGAGTTGTATCAAGTTGAAAAGCTTATATATGAGTGCCTATCGGCCATGAAGCCCAAGGAGGTGTCCCATATTGTTTTGTGAACTCTTGGAAAAGTCCATATCGTGCAAAGCACCTCAAGGAGGTGAGGTGTGACGGCCAACAAGTTTCCTTAGAAAAAGTGTATCGGATTGACATAAAATAGTGATTAAACCTAGATGACTTATCCAAATGGAAACGCAATGGATGAATTTGCATCTTTAGATGATCATCAACCTTTTTGCATGTCAAGATAAATGTTGATGCATGCATGGACACGTGTCACCCATGCATGACACGTGGCACCTACTAGCTCAAAATGTTGACACCTCATTTTTACCTTTCTTCATGATCAGCAAGTATATATACCCCTAGTTTCACCCCTTGGTGCAATTTTGTGACCCTTACCACCCTCCCAGCCACAAATAGGAAGGTTAGAGTACAACTTCAGTTTTAGACTCCAGAGCACGGTTTCAGGCCCGTGGCTCAGTGTGATAAGAGCATGGTGAATAGGCCCATGGCTCAATGTGATAGAGCACGAATGCGTTCATGGCTCAGGGAGCACGGTGAACTGGCCCGTGGCTCGATTCACTAGCGTCGACACCTGTACCAAGTTGGGCTAGGTAGAGGGTAGCCTGACCCTGTGTGACTAAGGTCACTTAAGCAAGAGACTGTGGTCCTGCTTGTGGTCTCGCACTGATCGAGATGTGGGAGGTCATGGAGTCTGGCTCTTCCATGGACCTTGTATGGTACCGATTTTGACTTCGCAATGGTCGGTTGGATTTGAGCGGTACGGCTCACTTCCTCAGGGCATAAGTGAGATTGTAAAATGTAATCAGTCGTATAGCATGTTTGCTTAAGGATTGAATATGAAAATCATTGGCTGATGTTACATTTCTTTTATGCATCCTTAGTGGATAGATGTTATTTATGTTTCTTTACATTTCCTGCAAGGCAGATAGATGATTGATAACTCTACCATGGGTAGATGCAATGTTCTCCTTGAGAAAGGAGATTACTACATTTTGTTCATATAATGAATTATCCTGCTTATTAATATAAAAAGAACCTTTGCTCAGTTTATGAATGTTTAATCTGTGATAATAATATGGTCGGTGGAGAGTTATATCTCTTGCTGGGACAATTACAATTGTCTCACCCCTGTGGGACCCAAATTTTTAGGTGGACGTGCACGAGGAGGTGAAGACCTTTCTGCAGAGGAAGAACAACAACTGAGGCAGCAGTGACATCTCAGGTTGAGTGTACTGTCTATCATGTCTTGTAGATATGAGTCTTATGTGATGTCTATGTACTCTCAGGTCCTTGGAGTTGGTTCGTACTGGTTTTATGATCAATAAGAGATTTTAGCTTACGTGCCTTGAGGTTTTATGTTTCTCATGTATAGTTTGGTAAAGCAACTGTTATATGTTATTCTCAATATGAGATGTACCGGATATGTACAATGTGAATAATGATGTATATAAGGTTTTGGACCTTTCAGTAAGAGTTTTCTTTAGAATGGATCTCTTTGAAAATTGTTTTTAGATTTTTAGTGATTTTTTTTTGTTAATCTGTTGTTTATGTTTAATTCTGCTTAATTAAGTAACGATTTGATTGTCGGTCATTACAGTTTTAGTATCAGATCTTAAGGTTCGCTGAGTCTACAGAGACATAGGACTAAGGTGTTGAGTCTGTGTTAGTGTCCTCCGGTATACCCTATAGTGACTTCTTCTTGTACAAAAGAAAGGGTGAAGTTTATAAATGACTGGGGAACACGAGGAATACATTGTTGAGGGCAATGTTGTTGCACCAGGAAAGGGTGCAAGAGATCATGCAAGAGAAGAATGAGTGCCTGAGAATTCCCATCATGACCTGATCAGGATAGAGAATCCTATGTTTATGATCTTGTTGGGCAGGTTAGGACAATAGTGATGCATATAGTAGACTGGATACTAGCATTACAACCTAGGTTACCTGTCCTTAATACAGAAACTTTGGGCTTTGAAAGGATTCCTGAATGACAAAGTCATGTTGGAACAGTGGAAAATGTGGGAAGGATTAACATATGGCAAGAAAATAGACTCTGCCATAAGTATAGACAGATAGTATATCTGTGATGGTAATGCCCAAGAAGGGACAATAAGTTGAGAATTAAGGAAAGGTCTCTACAATTTTAGAGACATGTGCCTAGTTGTTCTAAAAAGACAAAGTTTTTGGTGCCATAAATGCAATAAATGCCTAGTGTACCGGGGCAGTAGCCACTAAGTAAAGGTAAAGGTCCTAAGTTTCCACCTGTAAGAACTCATGGTTTAGTCTCTACATCGGTAATAAGACCGATAAGACCATGGTACAAGGACAAGACATGCTATAGTTATGGACATGTTGAGCATACTAAACTCTTTTCTTTGAAAAGAAGGGAGGAAATGACTCAACAACCGAGGTAGACTTGGCAGGGCTTATGAAAGTTACAGCCCAATAACGTAAAAAGGCAAGAACAACAACATGAAACGGCTAGACTCTATGTGTTGAGTCAACCTGAAGCGGTGAATGACCACGAGGGGTAACAGTCAGATAGAGCTTTTTCATTTCAATATGCTTTATCTTGATGCTATCTGATAATCCTAAAAAGGATTGTTGTTATGGATTTCCCTATTGATTGTCCTATGGGGACATAGGGAAGATATGATGAGAACTAGAATTTATATTCTATTGAGTATTTTTTTAAATGCTTTATAATTGCTCTTATCTGTGTGAAAGAGGACGATGTATATATGTGGTGCCTAGAGAAAATCTAGGAATGTTAAATCATGTGTTTATAAAGACATGAAAAATAAGGAACATGATAGTAAACAAAGTGCATACTACCTAATCTCAGTACTTGTATACCCTGGCCAGGTATATAATTATTGGAGATAGGGCAAGTATGGAACTCTTAGATTGTTATCTTTCTGATTACTTTGATCAAGTAGTCATTCTGAGACAACCTAGTGAGTATAACTAAATTGGAAATATGGTATGGACATGTATATCACATCCTAAGTGCAATAAAGTGGAATCTGAGATGATCTCAGATCAATGTGTATGTATGAGGAAATGAAAAGTATAATCCTCGTGATAAGAGAATGAGAACAAGGGAGATGATCCCTGTTAGATAAAGCATGTATGAATAGTAAAGATATTTTCCCATGATGTGGAAATGGGAAATGTGATAAAATCACAAAATGCTCATGAACATGTTAGACAATAACAAAGAAAGGAATATGTTCCTTTGTGTTCTTTCCCTTCAGGGACATGACACTTGATGTGCATAAGTTAAAAATGTTCAATTGATGGATACTTAGAAAAGTATCAGTTTGTCTTGGACTTTGGTTCCAAGATAAAGATATGTGTAACAAGTAATGTCCCAAAATGAAAGAAAGATGAGGATGAGATGAGTTTTTGACACATGTGATAGATATCAAAGTAAGGAATCCTGGTATCTAAGAAGTGTCAGGTGGTATGAGAAAATGAAAACATAAACTCCTAATTAGATGATTTATGTTGGTTACCCGGTATGGCCAACTGTGAAATCAGTCTAGTTACATAAAATAGTATGGACATCACATGTTAGGGTTTTATGCTCCGCATGAACATAACATTGATAAGGATGTACTAATTGAAGGAACAATTGTAAAACCATTGTGAAAAAGCTTATCAAGCTAAAATAATTTCTTAGAACACCCCTATCTAGATCTGTTAAGGAAACTTATATATAACATCTAAAGATACCTCTAAGACAAGTTCTTAATTGATAAGTAACCTCCCTGTATGACAAGAGAATGTACAACTAATGAGATAGTTGGTAAAAGTAGTAAGAAAGATTAATGTTGTGTCAGTAGATTAGATGGCACAACAGATATATGATAAGACTTGTAGTCACAAGTGGGTGACAACATAACTCTGGTCTTTCCTTTAAAAGTGAAATGCTAATGAGGAGTATGGGAGACTTCCTAGAATCAAGAATCATGTCACATAAAGTTGTAAATTGAGAAAGGTGAAAATTCAGTGAGGTTTGACACCTGAGTTAAATAAGGTATGTATGATGTTTCTCTGACTAAGAAAAGTATTACCTGACACAGAGTTGACTCTACAGTTAATAATGAAAAAGATAGTGGAATATGTGCCTTGTGTGACAAATTCAATGATAACCCTATGTGGAAGAACTTTGTGTTGATCAAAGTTCTATGTCATCTCCATGACATTACGATGTTATGTGGAGACTTGATGGTATGATGAATGAATAATATATGTCTCCCTGTACCTGGGATTTCGGGGACGAAATCCTTGTTAGGGGTTTATAACTTGTAACGACCCTGACCTGGATTATGAGGTAACCCTAATTGTTTTGGCTAATAAAGTTTCTTAGAACTTTAATATAATCCTCTAAGGTGCTTTTCTATCATGTGACACACTTATGTTTCAATTTTGGTCCCGATTGAATGTTGTTTGAGCAATTTTTCTTTATTTTGGACCAAAGTACAATTTACCCAAATTGAGGGGCTATAATGCAAAATGCCACATGTTGAACATGCCTCATGCTTTGTATCATCATTATAGTGATAATGATGCAAGGTGGTGGCTTTTGGAAAGCCTAAATTCCAAGTTTGAACTTGGTTGAACAATGTTGGTACCTTGAGCACCAATTTTACTACAAATTGTAATTTACCCAAAATGTGGGGTTGATATGCAAATTACCACCTCTAGAATGTCCCTACTTCCTCTATGTATCATTTAGAGGAGATATAATGAATGAGACATCATGTTTGGATCAATTATGAATGATGATACTCTAGGTGATGAAATGACCAAGAAAAAGGGTTGAATTTGGAAGCTTAACTTGAGTTGTATCAAGTTGAAAGCTTATATATGAGTGCCTATCGGCCATGGAGCCCAAGGAGGTGTCCCATATCATTTTGTGAACTCTTGGAAAAGTCCATATCTTGCAAAGCACCTCAAGGAGGTGAGGTGTGACTGCCAACAAGTTTCCTTAGAAAAAGTGTATCGGCTTGACATAAAATAGTAATTAAACCTAGATGACTTATCCAAATGGAAAAGCAATGGATGAATTTGCATCTTTAGATGATCCTCAACCTTTTTGCATGTCAAGATAAATGTTTATGCATGCATGGACACATGTCACCCATGCATGACACGTGGCACCTACTAGCTCAAAATGTTGACACCTCATTTTTGCCTTTCTTCATGATCAGCAAGTATATATACCCCTAGTTTCACCCCTTGGTGCAATTTTGTGACCCTTACCACCCTCCTACCCTAAGGTATCGTGCATAGAGCTCCCATATCGTGAAGGGATGCTGTGGTATCGTGCATGGGCCTTGTTATATTGCCCATGGCAAGACCATATCACCCAAGTAGGTGATATCGGCCATTTAGGGTGATATCGGCCATAGAGTGAAGTGTTTTGACTCCAAGTGAGTGCCATATCGTGCAAGTGAGTGTCATATCATGCAAGTGAGTATCATATCATGCAAGAGGGGTGGCATGTCGTGCAAGAGCACAATGGTATCGTGCATAGGCCTTGTGTATCGGCCATAGCAAGTATATCGGCCATACCATGTTGATATTGCCCATAGCAAGTTGATATCGGCCAATTGAAGTGATTTTGGCCACAAGTGAGGGGGTATCGGCCAAAAGCAAAGTTGTGTCAGCCAATAGGAAGTCCATATCGCCCAAGAGTGGTAGGGTGTCGACCAAGAAGCTAAGGAACTCAAAACTTAACCCTAAGGTAAGATATAGTTGTCTTCAAACTGGAATTGAAGCATCGAATTAGGGTTATGATCTACCTTTCTTTTCTTCTTCACCAATTGCTTATCCATGGTGATTCCTTGTATATGAAGGAGTTGTGAACGAGCCTTGGACCTTTGATAAAGTCATCTTCAACCTTAGGAACATGGATCTTTGGACCTTGAAGCTTTGAAGTGGTTCTTAAGGCGGGTTATATAACTTGAACTCGACCATGTTATTATTCTTCACCTAAATTGCTATAATTAGTTAAATACTTTTAATACTGAAATTTCCTGAAATATTTGATGAAATTACGAGTTCTAGTAGTTGCTTAGACCTGTTACCATGAATTATATCAGTTATAACAAAGGTCTAGAGCTTGAAGAAGATGGTTTCACTTTGTAAAAGTGATATCGGATTCAAGTATAAATACAAGTAGTTATAACCCGATATGGGGATGACTTGCCCGATATGTCTTGCACAAGATGTTGCATGAGATGCTTGCATAAGATGCTTGCATGATAGGGAGTCTAGAATAGACTCCATGCATGATACAAGGTTAATTGTATACTTGTAAGATGATAAGAAACCCTAATTTGGGTAACCCGATATAAGTGAAGAGTAACAAGTGTTATTGCATGACACACATGGTTGTATGACATAGTTGCATGACATGGTTGCATGACATAGTTTCATGACATGGTTGCATGATAGGGTTGCACGATACACAACCCTAGATGATATGGTAACCCTAACCCGTCATGGCTAACCCTAGATGGTGACTAGCCCGATAGGGTGATTGAATGTACTTCTAGCCTGACATGGTGATGGGTTGATACCTCACAAGTATCATGGGAGACACATACATATACCTTGTGTCCGATATGAGGTCAAGAAGGTACCTCATGCCCGATATGGAGACAAGTGCAAATCCTAACCCGATATGGTGAGTGTTCATACACCTACAACCCGATACAGTGGTATCTAGACACCTACAACCCGATATGGTGAACACATGCATATGATTTAACCCTATATACCTTGTAAAGGTGAGAGTAAGACACTCTTAGGAGTGAATTGTGTAGCACCAAGTAATGGTGTGGCTAATACCTTGATAGGTGAAGCACCCAGAGTGGTTGTTAATGGACAACCTTATACCAATAATGCCTTAACCCGAGATGAGTCCATATCATTAATGATGGTCGAATAATTCAATTGTGTAACTTATGACCAATACATCTCATGATAAATGTGATGAGATAGTGCATAAAGTATTAGGATGGGACATACCCTAATACAAGATAAGTTGATGAAATTAAGTATGTTAAAAGTGATGAGGGAAGTGATATATCAAGACATGATAGATATCACATCCAGCACTTCAAGGTTGAAGCACCTTAAATCCAATATACTTGGATGAGTAAGACATGAAGTGTGTCATGTCAATTGTTACATTGAGATGTAATGAGATTAATGTAGTTTGATAAGTGTAGGCTAACATACCTTGAGAAAGGGTTTAGCCTAGTTAATAAAGTATGATGTAATCATTCTCTGGTAAGGATGAGAGAGAAACTCATACCTTGTGTTGATGATCATTTAATGATAAATGATGAGAATAAATAAGTATGATTGAATACTTATGATATCAATGTTTTCTCCTAGATGTGTGGAGCAATTAATTAGGGTTTGAATTAATAATATGAACTTGAAACCCTATTTGGAAATAAAGGGAAACCCTAACCCTAATAAGTTGTTGCCTAGTGAGAGGTGACAAGATGTGCAATGGCCTTGTGAGCCATGTTAATAAGTTGTTGCCTAGTGAGAGGTGACAAGATGTGCAATGGCCTTGTGAGCCATGTGAATAAGGTATTGCCTAGTGAGAGGTGACAAGATGTGTGATGGCCTTGTGAGCCATGTGAATACTTGCACAACAAGTGAAATGAATACCTTGGTCTGAGGACCTAGAGGTAATCGTTACCTATTATAGAAGTAACAATGTTATGTGATGATCTAAGGGTTTGAATACCCATATCCAGCAATCATGATAATGATTATGTGAAGGGATGAGAATTCCCAGTAATGTGATAAGGGACTAAGATCCCAAGTATCATGTGTTTTAAAGATTTGAAAAGTACGTGATAGATGTATTATACCTTTCTTTGTAGCATTTGTCATAATAATTCATGTGTGAAAACTTGATTGATGCTAAAAGAATATGGTAATGCACTTAATTAATCAAGTGGAATTTTATCATGTAGTGCCCTGGCCATAGATCTATCATCGTCAGCAGCTGGTGATGGTGAAACGGGTTCTCCTACGGGTTAATCCGGAGCGCATATTGTTGAATATGTGGGGTTGCTCCTAGCCACAAATAGGAAGGTTAGAGTACAACTTCGGTTGTAGACTCTAGAGAATGGTTTCAGGCCCGTGGCTCAATTTGATAAGAGCATGGTGAATAGGCCCATGGCTCAGTGTGATAGAGCATGAATGTGTTCATGGCTCAGGGAGCACGGTGAACTGGCTTGTGGCTTGATTCACTAGCACCGACACATGTACCAAGGTGGGCTAGGCAGAGGGTAGCCTGACCCTGTGTGACTAAGGTCACTTAAGCAAGAGACTGCGGTCCTGCTTGTGGTCTCGCACTGACCGAGACGTGGGAGGTCATGGAGTCCGTCTCTTCCATGGACCTTGTATGGTACCGATTTTGACTTCGCAATGGTCGGTTGGATTTGAGCGGTACAGCTCACTTCCTCAGGGCATAAGTGAGATTATAAAATGTAATTAGCCGTATAACATGTTTGCTTAAGGATTGAATACGAAAATCATTGGTTGATGTTACATTTCTTTTATGTATCCTTAGTGGATAGATGTTATTTATGTTTCTTTTCATTCCCTGCAAGGCAGATAGATGATTGATAACTCTACCATGGGTAGATGCAATGTTTTCCTTGAGAAAGGAGATTACTACATTTTGTTCATATAATGAATTATCCTGCTTATTAATATAAAAAGAACCTTTGCTCAGTTTATGAATGTTTAATCTGTGATAATAATATGGTTGGAGGAGATCTATATCTCTCGCTGGGACAATTACAATTGTCTCACCCCCGTGGGACCCAAATTTTTAGGTGGACGTGCACGAGGAGGTGAAGACCTTTCTACAGAGGAAGAACAACAACTGAGGCAGCAATGACAGCTCAGGTTGAGTGTATTGTCTGTCATGTCTTGTAGATATGAGTCCTATGTGTCATCTCTGTACTCTCAGGTCCTTGGATTTGATTCATACTGGTTTTATTATCAATAAGAGATTTTGGCTTACGTGCCTCGAGGTTTTATGTTGCTCATGTATAGTTTGGTAAAGCAACTGTTATATGTTATTCTCGAGATGAGATGTACCGGATATGTACAATGTGAATAATGATGTATATAAGGTTTTGGACCTTTCAGTAAGAGTTTTCTTTGGAATGGATCTCTTTGAAAAATGTTTTTAAATTTTTCATAATTTTTTTTGTTAATCTGTTGTTTATGTTTAATTCCTCTTAATTAAGTGATGATTTGATTATCGGTCGTTATAATACTTCTCTGAGGTATCCATTCCATGGATCACATTGAATCCATGCATATCAAGTAGTATAAGATCCACTTGTATACTGTGTCCTGAAAAAGATAGAACACAGGATGGACACTCCTCTTGAAGCATCGAGGAACTATCAAGAGGGTTTTCTAACAACAGGCTATCTTTCTTATAGTTAACAGGTAAAAGATAGTTTTCAAGCATAGTTTGTGCGATAAAAGAGTGTGTAGCACCTGTGTCAACCAGAACAGATATAAAGCAAGAAGAAGACAAATCAGAATGAAATAACTCCATCTGACCTACCACCAGTCGCAGGTTGACTATCGCCTCTGGCTGACTCATAGCATAGAATCGAGCTATTGCTTGCTTACGGTTAGTCAGAGAGAAGAGAGAATCCATGACTAAGAAGATGCCTGCTCAGTTTCAAGGGCAGAGGTCTGGTGGCTTTAAGAAGCCAAGGTTTTCAGTACCTTCTGGGTTAAGAGGTTCCAGTGAACCGTCACAGTGGTCCCCGAGTAAGGGAAGAGGATATGGTTATTCGTCGTCAAAGGCACATAGTATAGCTTCAGTGGCAATGACATGGCCATCTAGGCCACAACTGTGAGACCAGTCATGTCATCTTTATGGTTAGATCGGGCATTGGAGTTCAAACTACCCAAGGAAAGATGTTGAAGTGACACAGCAGCCGAGGCAGAATCAGTAAGGGTCAGATAGACAGCAGTCCAATGGAAGCAGAGGGTGAGGATGCGGTCAAGCATCACAAATGGGGACAGACTCCACAAGCGTGGAAAACCGCTCCCGGTTCTCCAAAGCAGCAGCAGGTGTCATCAACTCTGCGCTCAGTCCCTTCTCAAATCGTTTGATCTGCTCATCATTTGTCGCTGCCATGTGAGGACAAAACCTCACCAAGTCCATGAACTTGGCTTCATCTTGGTGATGTTCATCGTTCATTGGCGCAAACTCTCAAACTGGTTGATCTTCTCATCCAGATACGTCTTCAGAAAGTATCTGCTGATGAACTCTCGTCGGAAAACCTCCCAACCGATCACCTCATCAGGTCACTTCTCCTCATTGATGGCCCACCAGTGGCCAACACTACCTTTCATAAGGTAGACAGTGTGCTTGACTTTGTCTGCTTTGGGGATGTTGAGGATCTAGAAGGCCTTCTCAAGACCTGTCAGCCACAGATTTGCATCCGCTGGATCAGCCATTCCAGCATAATCCGAAGCTCTGACTCGGTGAAGCCGCTCGAAGGTTTTCCCAATACCTGATGTTTCACCATGGGGAGCTCGTGCTCTTGGTGGAGGCACTGGAAATCTCTCAACCATGAGATTCATTGTAGCCATTAACTGTCCCATAAGTTGTTGGTAGGCATGGTTTTTTAGAATGGCTGGGTCAAGTTGGGGGACCTCGGCACCCAATCTTCATGTGCCTGCACTCTAGCTCCATCAACCGATGCAGCCTCGCTGCTCTCGACAACATGTTCTTCATGGTTTCCAGACATCTTTGAGCTTTTTCTTCCGCTGAGGGTAGAAGATTATTGTAAGTAAATCTGGAAAACTCACAAGAACAGACACAACCCTAGTCCTAGATCCCTGTAGACATAGCGAACCTAGAGCTCTAATACCAAACCTATTATGACATCCCGCTATCACACAGACAACGAAATGCCACGCGAAAACGTGCGAAACTTCCATAAACCACCTATTACCAAAAACACAGGTTAATTAAAACTGATTGCAGAAAGCATATGAAAGAGAACTATTACATCCGATTTCTTCTCCTACAAGGAAACATGTTATATAAACATACACAAGCATTGATATAAGTCCATAGCTTACAAAAACCAACCGTCTTGTCAACACAAGAGTTCATCACTTGTTTATATGTACATATCAAGCCACGTAAGGCCAACAACATGATATAACAAAGGTACAACAGTTGTTCATCGTGAAACATCGACAAAACACCTCTGAGGACCTGAGAGTACAGGGATGACTCTAGGACTCTACTACAAAACCACCAAAATAGCAACATGTCCATCTCTTGCCTACTACTACACTTCCTCTTGCTGCTTGGCCACAACCTCACGACCACCACCACGTCTGGCGCGATCACCTAAAAAGGTTGTAAACCAGTGGGGTGAGACACACAATCCCAGCGAGAAACATAACTCCCCGCTGAAACTATAAAACTTCAAAGAAGGATAAAGTAGGTAAAGCAGATAACTGATATAATCAGATTATATGAGTGGCATGTTGAGCAGGTCTTACTATATTATCAAATTTACCAAGATATATGAGAGGCATGTAATCTGATTTTCTTTATGGAACATGATTGACAAGATAAGATTTATAAGATCTTACCACACAACGTAAGGAACATATAAGTAACTACAAGGTATAACAAGATCAACTACACAATCAAGGCCTCAACCAATGTTCCATGTTTTGCCTTAAGTAATAAATATTATTCGTCTGGATTATGTATTATTATGCCCTGAGGAAGTGAGTCGTACTGCTCAAATCCAACCTTTGGTTGCAAAACCCAATCTGGTGCCATAAAAGGTCAATGGAAGAGTCGGACTCCACGACCTCACCACCTCGTGGTCAGTGCACGAGTGCAAAACAAGAAGGACCGCAGTCTCATGCTTAAAGTGGCCTCAGCCACAGGGTCAGGATACCCTCTGCCTAGCCCATCGATACAGGTATCAGCGCTAGTGAAACTGAATTACAGGCATGTTCACCGTGCTCTGACCCATGAACGTATTTGTGCTCTCTTATCACACATCTTGAGCCATGGGCCTGTTCACCATGCTCCAACATATTGAGCCACGGGCCTTAATCCGCACTCTAGAGTCTACAACCAAAGTTGCACTCTAATCCTCCTCATTTTCGACTAGGAGAAACCACACATATTCAACAATATGTGCTTCCAGGTTAACCCACAGGAGAACCTGTTTCACCATCATCAGCTACTGACGATGATGGATCTATGGCCAGGACAAACTACATGATATGTTCCACTGTGATTAATCAATATGTTTTAAGTGGATTGTTGAGGCAACCAAGTTGTAAAACATACATAGCATTAATTTACATTATCACTGTCACCATCGCATTATCCTGGGATCTCAATCCCTCATCACAGGAAGCCACTGCCTCTCAAGGCATCATAATCTTACATCATCACATGGGATAACAATCCATCATCTCATCATCAAGAGGATAACACCTCACTGGGCACTCAGCCCTCATCAGGTCCTCAGACCTATCTCATCATACTAATGATGCATGTTATCTCATCAACAAGAATTATCAGCAAGCAGTGTTATTCACACATATACCTCGTAGCTCTTACCTAGCTATGAATTCACCTGATACACCTACATAGTTAGTATGCACATCAAGAGAGATAACTCAAAATCACCAGACATAGATCTTACTGATTATCATATAATTAGGGTTTTAGATGTGCATGTCATGATTATAATCATATGAGGCATACAGCTGTATCAATTACATTATGGTTATCGAATCATAAGCATCCACTTATGCCATTTATCTCATAAACAAGTATCTTGTTATCTGATCTAGCATTATCTTTAAGCATCAAGCATAGCACTAGTTCACAACCCATCATCCATATAATATCAACGACATAGGTGCAATTACAAGACAACACATCACTAGCTAGGGTTTCCAGGTTAAGCATAACCCTCAATAAAGGTACCACCTACCCTCGCTAAAAGTGTGATGGGTAGTGAGCCCCTTACCATAGGTGGTATCGGGTAGGGTAACAACCCTCACTAAAGGCTTGTCATCCAAGGCACTTAGCCACATCTGTTGGCCAACTCAAACACAAGAGTGTATCGGTCAACAAGGCCTATGGGATGTCATGCAACCAAGGTAACATGAAAGCATCGTGTAGTTGGGGTCAGGAGGTGTATCGTGTAGCTGAGCTATGTGTGCATTGGGAAACTAGTTGTCAGCTAAGACCCTATCAGCTAGCTAGGGTTAGGGTTATATCAGGCAACCATCTTACCACCGCAACGGCCAAGATCGTGGCGCCCAAGCCAATGTATGATGCCTGCCATGTACATATCACCAAACAATACAAGGGCACCACAAGGAAGCCTATCGTCCAACAGGATCAAGCACACCATATCGACCACCACTAAGGCAAGTACTAGGGTTTCACCACTCAACACTGTATCGGGCAACAACCTTACCAACCTGTGTCGCCCAAGGCACAAAACAAAGGCACCTACAGAGATAACAACTAAGCACCATATCGACCAAGGGGATAACACCTACTAGGAGAAAGGGTCATTTCGGTCAAGGAATATTGCCCAAGGTCACCAACAAGATCAAAATGGTCATATCGGGCACAAAGCCAACCAAACTCAACATGACCATATCGGGAAAAGCTAAACCCAAGGTGAGGGGTGTCGGGCAACATCACCACAAAGGTATATCGTGCAAGGAACAAAGGTTCATCTCGGCTTGGTCATCACTAACCTCAAGATCACCATCATCAAAACCCTAATAGATCGAGCGAGTTGGCTCACCTCTCAACAGTCAAGAGAGAGGGGTTTTGTACAACCTCCATCACATATCTCAGGCAACATGATAGATCATTTCCATATCGGCCAAGCTCCCAACCTCTACTAGGTCAACATCCAAACAAGGCTCACCTCTCTAACCATGGTGAGAGAAGAGTGTTGCCCAAGCAACTAGAGTACAGACTCACCTCTTAACAACCAAGTGAGAGGAGTGTTGCCTATACCACTAGAGTCGAACTCACTTCTCAATACCAAATGGAGAGAAAGGATTTTCCCCCAAGAAACTCTATTCATATGGTTTGGTCACTAAGGTCAAGAACACATCTATAACATGAACATATATCCACAAGATCAAAGATACCAACTAGAGCAAGAAACATATCTAACAAAAAGCATGTCTAATAAGATACATGGCCGATCAAGGTGAAACATAACATGCAACAAGAAAAGGAAGTAGTATATCTAGGGTTAGGAATTATGTAACTCGCCTTAAGCAAGATCTAATCTCCTAGGACCAAGCTCCCAAGCTCAAGCACCACCTTCGGCCACCTCAAGAAGAGAAACAAAACTTGTAACCACCATGGCCGAAGAGCAAGTAAGAAAGAGAAGAAGAAGAAGGTGCTAAGGAAAGAGGGAAGATGCTTACCACAAGAAGAAGAACAAGGCACCCTAGGGCTCAGCCACCACTAGAGGAAGAAGAAAACTCCAAGGAGAAGGAGGAGGATCGACCACCAACTTGCAAAGGAGATGTGTCGCCCACCAAGGAAGGAAAGAAAGTTACACCAACTAAAGGGATCCTAAGCAAGAGAAAGGAGAGGCATATATAGAAGAGGGTGAAGGAGAAAACAAGGTAAGGTTTCGCCCACCTTGGGACACTTGTCCATGGGCAATGCCACCTCCTTATCTCGCCCCATACACATGTCTAAGGCAATTTCCACATGCAAGCATCATGCACCAAGTGTCCACAAGGGTGGTGACACAAACGAAGCCAAAGGTCAAGGATGGTCAAAGGCCAACACACCTCATGGGCGATACACTCTCTTGCCCGACACAGCCTCATGGACGACACAACCATGGCTGATACAAGGCTCCCAAACACACCCTTGCCCGACACAAGGTCCATCAAGGCAAGGCAAGGCCCAAACAAGGCAAAACAAGGCCCAACAAGGCTCAACCAAGCCCAAGGCAACTCAAGCAACGAGCCCAACCCTTCCTCTCAACTCTAGAGGAAGAAAAGAGAGAGAGAGAGACCTCTCAAGGTGACAAACTTGTTCATCAACCCTAGACTTGGGTTATTTGCAAGTAGCACCTCCAACTCTCAATAAAGCACAAGCAACCCTAATCACCACTAGAGGTGATTAGCAAGCAACTAAACACAAGGTTTAGGCAAAGCAAACAGGATAAGCCCAAAACGGAGGTCAGGGTCCTTACAAGCCATAAACCTCTACAAAGGGATTTTGCCCCCCGAAATCCAAAGAGAAAAGCAAGGGATACTTCCTCCTCATCTCTTCCTCAGGCTCCCATGTGGCTTCCTCAACCCCACGATGATGCCAAAGAACTTTCACAAGAACCAGGTCATTCCTCTTCAGCTTCTTCACTTTTCTATCAAGGATCATCACTGGACCTTCTTCGTAGGTCACATCTTCATCGAGCTCAACCTCAATTGGCTATATTACTGTCCCTATGTTTGGATGACTTTTCTTTAGCATGCTGACATGGAACATCGGATGTAACATGTGCAACTCTGGTGGCAACTCTAACTTATAAGCTACCTTGCCATACATGTGCTATTACCGGGTAAGGCCCCATATACCTGGGTGCCAACTTACCTTTCTGGCCAAACCTTAGCATGCCTTTCCATGACGAGACCTTAACATACACCTTGTCTCCCACCTGGAACTCTATAGGTTGTTGACGATTGTTTGTATAAGACTTGTGTCTGTCCTGTGTCGCTTTCAATTGTTATTGTATCACTCTGATCTTCTTTGTTGTCTGTTGCACTAACTCAAGACCCAAAAGCTGATACTCGCCAGACTCATACCAACATAAAGGAGATCTACACTTCCTTCCATATAGAGCCTCATAAGGAGCCATGTCAATGCTCCACTGGTAACTATTATTGTAAGTGAACTCTATCAAACTGAGATGCACATCCCAACTGCCTAGGAACTGCAAAACACAAGCTCAGAGAAGATCCTCCAAAGTCTGAATAGTCCTTTCAGACTGCCCATTTGTCTGCGAGTGGAAAGTGGTGATGAACCTCAACTACGTTCCCAATGCTTTGTGCAACTGTTCCCAAAAACGACTCGTGAACTGGGGTCCTCTGTCAGAGACTATCATTGCGGGTACACCATGCAAACGCACTATCTCATCTACATACACCCGAGCAAGCTTCTCTACTGTATATGTTGTCTTTACAAGTATGAAATGGGCAGACTTCGTCAATCTCTCCACTATCACCCAAATGGAATCATGACTCCTAGCTTTCATTGGCAGACCAACCACAAAATCCATGGTTATATGACCCCATTTCCACTGTGGTATCGGCATGGGTTGCAACGTACCTATTGGCTTCTAATGCTCAGCCTTAACTAGCTGGCATACCGCATACCTAGCCACAAACTTGGCTACATCTCTCTTCAAGCCAGGCCACCAATACATGTCCTTCAGATTGTGATACATCTTGGTGACTCCTAGATGCATAGCATACATCCATGTGTGCGCTTCCTTGAGCACTAGCTTTCGCAGATCATTAACATCGAGGGCCACCATCCTATCATGATAGCAAACTAGTCCATCCTCAAACTCATGGAACCCATCACACTTTTCACTGCCGAACTCTGATATGATCAACTAAACTGAAGCATATGTCTGCTGTGTGTCTTTGATCTATTGTCTCAATGTAGGCTTTACTTGTATCTGTGCCAACAGTCCTGCAAGCAAGGAAACTTCCATCTGCACATTCATATGCCGCAAGGAGACAAACATATCACATATATGGCATACCAAAGAACTCAATTGTGCTTTCTTCATGGGAAGAGAAGAAGACTTCCTGCTAAGCGCATCGGCTACCACGTTCACCTTACCAGGATGATACTCAATGGTACAATCATAATCATTGATCAGCTCCATCCAGCGACACTGTCGCATGTTCAGCTCACTCTGCGAGAAGATGTACTTCAAGTTCTTATGATCTGTAAAGATCTGACACACTTCCCCATAAAGATAGTGTCTCCAAATCTTCAATGCATGAACCACCCCTGCCAACTCTAAATCATGTGTCAGATAGTTCTCCTCATGTTTCTTAAGCTATCGCGAAGCAAAACAAACCACATGATCTTCCTGCATCAGCACGCATCCTAAGCCTTTCTTGGAAGCATCGCAGAAAACAACATAGCCCTTCCCAGGCTCTGGCAGCACCAAAATCGGAGCACAAGACAGCTTCTCCTTCAAGCTTTAGAAATCTTGTTGACAAAGATCATCCAAAACAAAGGGTTCATCCTTCCTAGTCAACTTTGTTAATGGTAACGTGATTACACTAAAGTTCCTTATAAACCTTTGGTAGTATCCTGCTAAACCTAGAAAACTACAAAATTTAGTCGGCGTCTTCGGTTGCTCCCAATCTATAACTGACTCCACCTTCTTAGGGTCCACTTTGACTCCTTCTGTAGATATCACATGACCCAAGAAAGTCACTTCTTTCAACCAGAACTTGCACTTACTAAACTTGGCATACAACTGATGTTGGCGAAGAAGAGTCAAAGCTTTTCGAAGATGTTGTTCATGTTCTTGATTGTCCTGATAGTAGATCAAGATGTCATCTATAAAAACTACAACAAACTGATCTAGAAACAGACGGAACACCTTGTTCATCAAATCCATGAAAGCAGTAGGTGCATTGGTTAGCCCAAACATCATAACCACAAACTCAAAGTGACCATACCTCATCCTAAACGCTGACTTTGGTATGTCCTCATCCTTAATCCTCAACTGATGATATCCAGACCATATATCTATCTTTGAGAACAATGTAGCACCACACAATTGATCAAACAGATCATCTATCATCGGCAATGGGTACTTGTTCTTGATCGTGACTTTGTTCAACTGTCGGTAATCTATACACAGCCGCATCAACCCATCCTTCTTCTTTACAAACAGGACTGGAGCACCCCAAGGTGATGTGCTCGGTCTGACGAAACCCTTATCCAACAACTCCTATGACTACTTCTTCAACTCTACCATCTCAGCTGGAGCCATCATGTACGGTGTCTGAGCAACTGGCTATGTCCCTAGCACCAGATTGATCTCAAAATCAATCTCTCGGGGTGGGGGAACACCAGGGAACTCATCTGGAAACACATCCACAAACTCTCAAACAACAGGCACCTCCAAAAGGCTAGGACCTTTTGCCTTGGTATCCACAATGTGAGCTAGGAACGCCTTACATCCTTGCCACAGCATATTCTTTGCCACCATAGCTGACACCAAACATGTTAGAAGAATCTTCCTATCTCCTTGGAAGATCCACTTCTCTCCACCATCATCAAACACTGCCTTCTTGGAACCACAATCCAACACAACCTTATACTTCTCTAAGGTATCCATTCCAAGGATCACATCAAATCCATGCATATCAAGTAGTATAAGATCCACTCATATACTATGTCCCGAAAAAGATAGAACATAGGATGGACACTCCTCTCGAAGCATCGAGGAACCATCAAGAGGGGTTTCTAACAATGTGATATCTTTCTTATAGTTAACAGGTAAAAGACAATTTTCAAGCATAGTTCGTGCGATAAAAGAGTGTGTAGCACCTGGGTCAACCAGAACATATATAAAGCAAGAAGAAGACAAATCAGAATGAAATAACTCCATCTGACCTGCCGCCACTCACGAGTTGATTATCGCCTCTGGCTGACTCATAGCATAGAATCGAGTTGTTGCTTGCTATCCACGTCCTCTGCTTCCTTGAGCAGATGATCCCACTTGCGACGCTTGACTGCGCCTCACCCTCTACTTCCATTGGGCTACTGTCTATCTGACCCTTACTGATTCTGCCTCGGTTGTTGTGTCACTTCAACATCTTTCCTTGGGCAGTTTGACCTCTAATGCCCGATCTGACCATAAAGATGACATGACTGGTCTCGTGGTTGTGGCCTAGATGGCCCTATTACTACCACTGAAGTTGTACTATGTGCCTTTGACAGCAAAGAACCATATCCTCTTCCCTTAATCGGGGACCACTGTGACGGTGCATTGGAACCTCTTAACCCAGAAGGTGCTGAAAACCTTAGCTTCTTAAAGCCACCAGACCTCTGCCCTTGAAACTGAGCAGGACTCTTCTTATTCATGGATTCTCTCTTCTCCCTAACTGACTGTTCTATCCTCCAGACAGACTCCACAAACATGGCAAACCACTCCCGGTTCTCCAAAGTAGCAGTAGGTGTCATCAACTCTGCGCTCAGACCCTTCTCAAACCGTCTGATCCGCTCATCATCTGTCGCCGCCATGTGAGGACAAAACCTCAATAAGTCCATGAACTTGGCTTCATACTCAGTGATGTTCATTGTCCCTTGGCATAGATGCTCGAACTGGTTGATCTTCTCATCCGGATACGTCTTCAGAAAGTATCTGCTGACGAACTCTCGCCGGAAAACCTCCCAACCGATCACCTCACCGGGTCGCTTCTCCTCCTCGATGGCCCACCAGTGGCCAGCACTACCTTTCAAGGTAGACATCATGCTTGACTTTGTCTGCTTCAGGGATGTTGAGGATCCGGAAGGCCTTCTCAAGACCTGTCAGCCATAGATCTACATCCACTGGATCATCCGTTCCAGCATAATCTGAAGCTCTGACTCGGTGAAGCCGCTCGAAGGTCTTCCCAATACCCGATGTTTCACCATGGGGAGCATGTGCTCTCGGCAGAGGCACTGGCAATCTCTCTACCATGAGATTCATCATAGCCATTAACTGCCCCATAAGCTACTGGTAGGTAGGGTTTTCGAGAATGGTTGGGTCAAGTTGGAGGACCTCAGGCACCCGAACTTCATGTGCCTGCACTCTAGCTCCATCAATTGATGCAGCCTCACTACTCTCGGCAGCATGTTCTTCATGGTTTTCAGACATCTTTGAGCTTTTTCTTCCGCTGAGGGTAGAAGATTATTGTAAGTAAATCTAGAAAACTCACAAGAACAGACACAACCCTAGTCCTAGATCCCTATAGACTTAGTGAACCTAGAGCTCTGATACCAAACCTATTGTGACATCCTGCTATCACACAGACAACAAAATGCCACGCAAAAACGTGCGAAACTTCCATAAACCACCTATTACCAAAAACACGAGTTAATTAAAACTAATTGCAGAAAGCATATGAAAGAGAACTATTACATCTGATTTCTTCTCCTACAAGGAAACATGTTATATAAACATACATAAGCCTTGATATAAGTCCATAGCTTACAGAAACTAGCCGTCTTGTCAGCATAAGAGTTCATCACCTATTTATATGTACATATCAAGCCATGTAAGGCCAACAACAGGATATAACAAAGGTACAATAGTCGTTCATAGTGAAACGTCGACAAAACACCTCTGAGGACCTGAGAGTACATGGATGACTCTAGAACTCTACTACAAAACCACCAAAATAGCAGCATGTCCATCTCTTGCCTTCTGCTGCTCTTCCTCTTGCTGCTCGGCCACAACCTCACAACCACCACCACGCCTGGTGCGGTCACCTAAAAAGGTTGTAAACCAGTGGGGTGAGAGACACAGTCCCAGCGAGAAACATAACTCCCCGCAGAAACTATAAGACTCCAAAGAAGGCTAAAGCAGGTAAACCAGATAACTAATATAATCAGATTATCTGAGCAGCATATTGAGCAGGTCTTACTGTATTATCAAACTTACCAAGATATCATAGAGGCATGTAACCTAATTTTCTTTATGGAACATGATTGACAAGATAAGATTTATAAGATATTACCACACAACATAAGGAACATATAAGTAACTACAAGGTATAACAAGATCAACTATACAAGCAAGGCCTCAACCAATGTTACGTGTTTTGCCTTAAGCAATAAATACTATTCGGTTGGATTATGTATTATTATGCCCTGAGGAAGTGAGTCATACCGCTCAAATCCAACCTTGGGTTGCGAAACCCAAGTCGGTGCCATAAAAGGTCAATGGAAGAGTTGGATTCCACGACCTCACCACCTCATGGTCAGTGCACAAGTGCAAAACAAGCACGACCGCAGTCTCATGCTTAAATGGCCTCAGCCACAGGGTCAGGATACCCTCTACCTAGCCCACCTCGGTATAGGTATCGGCACTAGCGAAAGTGAGCCACGGGCATGTTCACCGTGCTCTAACCCATGAACGTATTCATGCTCTCTTATCATACATCCTGAGCCATGGGCATGTTCACCATGCTCCAACATATTGAGCCACGGGCCTGAAACCGTGCTCTGGAGTCTACAACCAAAGTTTCACTCTAATCCTCCTCATTTTCGACTAGGAGAAACCACACATATTCAACAATATGTGCTTCCAGGTTAACCCACAGGAGAACTGTTTCACCATCACCAACTACTAACGATGATGGATCTATGGCCAGGGCAAACTACATGATATGTTCCACTATGATTAATCAGTATATTTTAAGTGGATTGTTGAGGCAACCAAGTTGTAAAACGTACATAGCATTAATTTACATTATCACTGTCACCATCACATTATCCTGGGATCTCAATCCCTCATCACAGGAAGCCACTGCCTCTCAAGGCATCATCATCTTACATCATCACCTGGGATAACAATCCATCATCTCATCATCAAGAGGATAACACCTCACTAGGCACTCATCCCTCAGCAGGTCCTCAGACCTATCTCATCATATTGGTGATGCATGTTATCTCATCAACAAGAATTGTTATCAAGTAGCGTTATTCACACATATACCTCATAGCTCTTACCTGGCTATGAATTCACCTGATACACATGCATAGTTAGTATGCACATCAAGAGAGATAACTCAAAATCACCAGACATAGATCTTACTGATTATCATATCATTAGGGTTGCAGATGTGCATGTCATTATTATAATCATATGAGGCATACAAATGTATCAATTACATTATGGTTATCGAATCATAAGCATCCACTTATGCCATTTATCTCATAAACAAATATCTTGTTATCTGATCTAGCATTATCTTTAAGCATCAAGCATAGCACTGGTTCACAACCCATCATCCATATAATATCAACAACATAGGTGCGATTACAAGACAACAAATCACTAGCTAGGATTTCTAGGTTAAGCATAACCCTTGGTAAAGGTACCAGCTATCCTCGCTAAAAGTGTGACGGGTAGCGCGCCCCTTACCACAGGTGGTATCGGGCAGGGTAACAACCCTCACTAAAGGCATGTCGGCCACGACACTTAGCCACATCTATCGGCCAACTCAAACACAAGAGTGTATCTGTCAACAAGGCCTATGGGATGTCATGCAACCAAGGTAACATGAAAGCATCGTGCAGCTGAGCTATGTGTGCATTGGGCAGTTAGTTGTCAGCTAAGACCCTATCGGCTAGCTAGGGTTAGGGTTATATCGGGCAACCATCTTACCACCACACAGGCCAAGATCATGGTGTCCAAGACAACCCTATGACGCCCACCATGCACACATCACCAAATGATACATGGGCACCACAAGGAAGCCTATCATCCAACAGGATCAAGCACACCATATTGACCACCACTAAGGCAAGTACTAGGGTTTCACCACTCAACACTGTATCGGGCAGCAACCTTACCAACCTGTGTCGCCCAAGGCACAAAATAAAAGCACCTACAGAGATAACAACTAAGCACCATATTGGCCAAGGGGATAAAACCTACTAGGAGAAAGGGTCATCTCGGTCAAGGCATATCGTCCAAGGTCACCAACAAGATCAAAATGGTCATATCGGGAACAAAGCCAACCAAACTCAACATCACCATATCGGCCAAAGCTAAACCCAAGGTGAGGGGTGTAGGGCAACATCACCACAAAGGTGTATCATGTAAGGCACAAAGGTTCATCTCGGCTTGGTCATCACTAACGTCAAGATCACCATCATCAAAACCCTAATAGATCAAGAGAGTTGGCTCACCTCTCAACAATCAAGAGAGAGGGGTTTTGCACAACCTCCATCACATATCTCGGGCAACATGATAGATCATTTCCATATCGGCCAAACTCCTAACCTCTACTAGGTCAACATCAAACCAAGGCTCACCTCTCTAATCCATGGTGAGAGAAGAGTGTTGCCCAAGCAACTAGAGTATAGACTCACCTCTCAACAACCAATTGAGAGGAGTGTTGCCTATACCACTAGAGCTGAACTCACTTCTCAAGACCAAATGGAGAGAAAGCAGTTTTGCCCAAGAAACTCTATTCATATGGTTTGACCAAGGTCAAGAACACATCTATAACATGAACATATATCCACAAGATCAAAGATACCAACTTGAGCAAGAAACATATCTAACAAAAAGCATGTCTAACAAGATACATGGCTGATCAAGGTGAAACATAACATGCAACAAGAAAAGGAAGTAGTATAGCTAGGGTTTGGAATTATGTAACCCACCTTAAGCAAGCTCCAAGCTCCTAGCACCAAGCTCCCAAGCTCAAGCACCACCTTCGGCCACCTCAAGAAGAGAAACAAAACTTGTAACCACCATGGCCGAAGAGCAAGCAAGAAAGAGAAGAAGAAGAAGGTGCTAAGGAAAGAGGGAAGATGCTTACCACAAGAAGAAGAACAAGGCACCCTAGGGCTCAGCCACCACTAGAGGAAGAAGAAGACTCCAAGGAGAAGGAGGAGGATCAGCCACCAACTTGCAAAGGAGATGTGTCGCCCACCAAGGAAGGAAAGAAAGCAACACCAACTAAAGGGATCCTAAGCAAGAGAAAGGAGAGGCATATATAGAAGAGGGTGAAGGAGAAAACAAGGTAAGGTGTCACCCACCTTGGGACACTTGTCCATGGGAAATTCCACCTCATTATCTCACCCCATACACATGTCCAAGGCAATTGCCACATGCAAGCATCATGCACCAAGTGTCTACAAGGGTGGTGACACAAATGAAGCCAAAGGTCAAGGATGGTCAAAGGCCGATACACCTCATGGGAGATACACTCTCTTGCCCAATACAGCCTCATGGTCGACACAACCATGGCCGACACAAGGCTCCCAAACACACCCTTGCCCGATACAAAGTCCATCAAGGCAAGGCAAGGCCCAAACAAGGCAAAACAAGGCTTAACAAGGCTCAACCAAGCCCAAGGCAACTCAAGCAACGAGCCCAACCCTTCCTCTCAGCTCTAGAGGAAGCAGAGAGAGAGAGAGAGAGACCTCTCAAGGTGAAAAACTTGCTCATCAACCCTAGACTTGGGTTATTTACAAGTAGCACCTCCAACTCTCAACAAAGCACAAGCAACCCTAATCACCACTAGAGGTGATTAGCAAGCAACTAAACACAAGGTTTAGGCAAAGCAGACAGGATAAGCCCAAAATGGAGGTCAGGGTCCTTACAATGACAAAATGTTAGGGTCTACGTCAAACTCAGATTATTAATTTCTAATTTGACTGTCAATTACAAAGGGTCACCTTAAAGTACATACTAATTATAAAAAAACACTTTAATTGGTAAAAAGGGTTTCCTAATCAATTTTTGATGAAAGGAGTCTAACTTTAAACCTATTTAGAAATCAATGGTATATTAGTTAGGGTTTTATCCATTACGTGATGATTGTATTTTTAGAGAGGAGTGAGAGAGGATGGAAATTTTTTCTTTATATTCCTTGAATTCAGTTATGCATAAAGAAGGGAAAGAACACATATATTTCCTTTCTCTCTTCATATCTTATTCCAGATGAAGTATTGATTATTTAGGTATATTACAATAAGGTCCAAGATTTTGAAATTTATTAGTGAGAATTTTTTATTAATACCCTTATCTTATTTAATTTAAATGTGGGATGTTACATCCCCTATATAAATGGGTATTTGAATGTCTATAGGATGATATAAAAAAGTTGCTTACAAATTTCTCCCTTTGAGAGAAATAAAACATTCCCAAGGACAATGATACATCATGATAGGAAAAGGAAGGGAGTAATCCATGCTAGCATGTTGACCATCTAGTTCCACTTCAACTTAAAGGCAGAGATATCCCCAAGTGTCCCCTTCATACGTGTACACAATGTAGAGGCCAATGCATGTGTGTGGAGTCTTGGATATGAGTTGCATCTTAGAGGAATATAGTTTCTCTTCATGTTGTTATTGCAAGGATGACTGATATGTTTGACTACATTGAGTTCAAATCCATATTTAGAAGTATAAGATTGACACTGAGTTAGATATATCTTGTCATTGGAAATCAAGATCGCGCTAAGTTATAATTTGTTATACTTCTTGGTAAACCAAAATTGTATGGCTATATAGGATCCATGACTTAGGGGTTTTGTTAGAAATTATTGTTGTTCAATCATGCCCCCTTCACCATAACCCTACACTTATAGTTGTCCATGTACACTCGGGTCTCAGGAATAGTGTTTCTATAATGACCGCCACCAAACCGGTAGCCAAATCATTACTAATGATGCAGAATAATCATAAGCAGTAGATTTACAAAAATCACTAAAAATTAAAACCATTTTGCATAGAGATCCATTTCTAGGAAAACTCTTAAAGGAAGAACCAAAACCTTATATAAATTGATCACATTGTACATACACTTTACCATCTCTTCTCGAGGATAACATATAACAGTTGCTTTGTCAAAACATATACCGAACCAACATAAAACTTTGAGGCATACTAGCCAAAACCTCAGATTATTCATAAAACCATCACATATAAATCCAAGGACCTGAGAGTACAGACATGACACATAGGACTTCTATCTACAAGAAACGACAGACACTACACTCAACCTAAGCCATTATTGATGTCCCAGTTGTTGTTGTCCTTCCTCTACAGTATGGTCTCTACCCCCTCGTGCATGTCCACCTAAACAAAATGTGGATCCCACGGGGTGAGACAATTGTCCCAGCGAGAGATATAACTCTTCGCCAACAATGTAATTATCACAGGTAAATATAATTAAACTGAGCAGAGGATCTTTTATATTACTAAGCAAGGTTAATCACTATGGATAAGCAGATTAGAACATTCTCATATTTTAAAGCATTGCAAATGTCTATGAAAGAGCAGTAAATCATTTATTCACTTTATAAAGAATATGAAGAATATGTGTATCATTTACCCATCATATTATACCAACATTTCAAGCTTATCATGTGATAATATCATCATGTTCCAGCTTGACCGGCCTAAATCGCGCGTCCGAAAAGTGGAGGCAGATTTGAAGTAGTCAGACTTTTGAATTTATAACCTGAAACCTTATAGGCCCCCGCAACTTTGTTTTCGGGGTCGAAGTAGATATACGGGGTCAAACACAGGGACAAGGGTGGTAGTGTTGAGAACTCGAAATCGACACATTACACTCCGGTAAGGGTAAGGGGATGATAAGAGTTCCCCAAGGGAACAACAGACAAGGATCGATAAAACAAAAGAAAACTATCTCCAACTGGAGCTACGAGGGAAAATAGGTTTTAAGCATTTATTAGTTTTTAGGGTTTTCGTGCAACGGAAACAGAGAGATGATACTATCGCTTTAGTAAGGAACGAAGGAGGAAGCTTCGGTAAAACAAGCGGCAGCAGAAACATCCTGTACCCCTCCTCTCGAAGCGGGTACCTCTAACCAAGCATCAACACCCCTCTCGAGGTTGCTGGACTTAAGTTAGAGTGGAAAGGCTACTAAAGAAACTCCGATCATGGGCACTCTCGCACTCCAGTATCGGACCAAACACTAGAGCCACAACACCTCTCTCGAGGCTGTTGCAACGGGAAAACACGATTCGGTAGCTAATTGAAATGTGATCCAAGCGTACAAGCTAGAGTTCAGATGTTAAACATAGCAATCATCCAGCAAAAGGAACCAAACATAAAGCAGTAGATAATTCAAACTCTTCTACTTCCATTAGCATAAAGGGTCTGATTACATTGCATAAGTAAAGAAAATAAATGACAGAAATAAGTAAAGATATATGTCGCCTTCTTGATTTAGAAGGGCGACAGGCAGCAACAGATCCTCCAGCCCGATACCGGGCAGGAACCTTGCCTGATACCGGGCAGGAACCTTGCCCGATATGCCTGTGTCGGGCAGCACACCCTCTCGGGCGACACTCTCATTACGGGCAGACGTATCGAGCGCGGCGCCCTTGCCCGATATGATCGTGTCAGGCGGCACCCTCTCGGGCGACACGCCGCGACTAGAAATGCGAAGTGGGGTTCGGTATCGTGTCGGGTAAGAGTGTTGCTTCCAGTATCGGGTACTCTTGTTGGCCGATATCGGCCTGCAGTGGTGCCCGGGATAACCCTAAGTGAACCATTCCCTCCCTCTCGGGATGGGGAAGTGCTCACCTAGAATCGCCTGGCACACCTCTGAGGCACGATATGCTAGCTCCTGAAGCTTTCCTAAGTTGGCTTTCGAGGGTTTTCCGACCCATCCCATCAGAGTCCTGTAGCTGCTATTTATAGGCAGCGGTTGGGGGAAATTATGGTGCTTCGGACGCCACGTGTTCTTCCTTCAGCTCCATTATTGCGGCTTCAGGAGCGCCCGATATGTGTATCGCCCGGCACAAGGACGTCGGGCTGTCATTCATCGTGATGAGTGGCGCCTGCCGGTGGGTAGCATGTATCGTGCGACACGCTTCAGTTGTCGTGGTGAGCCCGGCTCCCTGTCGGGTAAATGGCGTGTCGCTCATTCGTTCCTTCTTGCGCGGCATCCTTGTGTCGCGCGGTATGGTATCGCGCGCCCGTGTTGGGCAGCGAGCGTATCGGGCGGCCGGTTGGTAAGAAGGTCGATGTAGGTGGAACACGTTGGTGGGCCGGGACGGGCCTTTTGCTGCTAAATGAGTTCAAAAACGAGGAAAACTCTGCAAAAGATGATAAAATTGAGTTAATAGCGTAGCGTGGCCTGTTTATTCAAAAATATGGCAAAAGAGAGAGGAAAACAGTTAAAAAGGGCAATTTTGATAACGAAATAAGGGCCAAAAACATCACAAAATTTGGTGTTATCAACTCCCCCAAACTTAGCATTTTGATTGTCCTCAATCAATCTTTAAACTTTGTTTTGTGATGCTTCTTCTTGACCGGTATAGTTTTCAGACCATGGGTTTGAGCGAGCATTGAGATGTCTCACAGAGAATGTGGCCCGACCACGAACAACAGACTTTATTTCTCCTGCCTTATTTAAGCAAAAAAATTCTCTACAGCTTCAACGAGACTTGGGTGCATGATTCGAAGTTAGCTTTCATACCAAACAGCTTTTGGGGGCAGAAAGTTGTGTGTTGGGTAGGATAAGGCTTTTTGGGTTTTTCTAGTTTCCCATCAGTCCATCCAGGTACGGGTCTGTTAGCGGGCTAGTGGTCCCTGCAGTCCAAGCCAGTTGGCTTTAGAGCAATGATTTCACATCTTACGTACCACTGCCCTGGATCTACCATGCCTAAAGGTGGGTACTTTTGGAAAACAAGTGTGTATATGTATTTTTTCTTTCATTTCATTTGGCACAACTCTCATGCTTTTATTCACTCTCATAAGGTTTTTCCCTCTTTTTGGGATTTTTGTTGGGTAAGGGAAAACAAGAGGAGTTTTTGTTGTTGTTTGGGCAGCTTTTTCCTTCTGCATACACATCTCTTAGCTGTTGCGAGATTATTTTTTGAAATTTTTGGCGTGGAAAGTCATAGTCTTTTGTCGTTTGAGGCTGCATTATCAGAAAGACATAACAAAACTTGCATCTCCTTAGGCACATAGAAAATAAACTGGCAAGAAGTCGTAATAGGTTTTTTCTATCTAGTGTCTTTGTACATATGCATGGAGACAAAAATAAGTAAAAATTTTCAAAAATTTTGTATGAGCATGTATATGTACACATGATATAGAAGAAGAATAAAAGAACATTGCATTTTTCAAAAAATTTAAAATTTTTATACCTCCCTCACTGATGCATGGTACCCCCCCCAAACTTACTCCACACTTTGTCCCAGAGTTGTGAAGTAGATAAGGTAGGGTAATGTTAACACAGTGAGGGATTAACCAATGAGCACGCCTACGCCAGATAGGAGCTCCCACACATATTCTCCTTGTTTGTTGTGGTAGTCGATGTGGTGGAGCTGGTCAGGCGTCTCTTCATTTGATATCCATTCCAAGATGAAGATGTCGTAGTCATTGGATAGAGGAATTTGTTGTGGACTACAGTGGAAGAACTGAAGCTCGTGCCATTTTCTTAGTGTCATCTCTAGGAATGGTTGTATCAGCGCTGCCACCTCGTCGTAGTATTTTTGTACTAAGCGCTCGAGGGATGTCAACATTGTTGATGTACACTGCACTGGATGATCTTTGTTGTTGTCCGAGCTGTTATAGAAGATTCATGCTCATTAGCGAGTGTACATCGTCAGGAGCATCCAGTGGTTGTAATGCAGGATGGGCAGGAAGATTGTGTATGGAACCCTGTGCTCCAACTCTGCCAGAAACGATTGCTTTACTCCTGTTTCATCGGCGAGGCAGATGTCGTTCAACAGCATTGGATGAGCAATGTATGTGTGTTCGAACTTCATTTGTAGATTCTGGATGTAGGCGGCCGCCACAGATATCGCCACGCATCCTCCATCTTTTACCATGTCCCTTAAGTCATCAACCGGGACTACGACACTGCCTGCCTCGTAGATGACATGTTACAACCCCAATTTTTGGGATCATCTGGTGAGAAATGTAATTTCTCATATTAAAGATAATTGAACAAAGAATGGTATAATTTGTTTTGAATACATGGATTTTGTTTACAATAGCCTTGATGTTTGTGTTGTGGGCTTTATTGGCTATTGGGCCCAAATAACAAGAAAATTCAATTAGTGAATTAATAATTGAATATTTGATAAAAGAAAGAAGTAGAAACCTCTAGAAGGCAAAGAGATGTAATCCAAGGATGGATTTCGTGCCTCTTGGGTTCCTTGGGTTCCAAAGAGTCCAAAGTTGCAAAAATAAAGAAATAAGAAAAGAAAAGATTAATTAAGTATTTCTTTATTAAGAAAGAAATTGATAATAATGATAAAATGTGGAAAACAAGTGAAAAGACGTATATTTGAGTTATCCTTTGTGGAATTTCGTATCCTAAGGATTTCTAATGATAAAAGGAATGCCAATGAGGAAAATAAAAGAGAAATAAAGAGAAATCCTCAAAAAGAGATATTTTGAAAAGAAATAAATAAGATAATGGATAAAAGATAAGTAAAAAGGGCTAAAGTATATCCCCAAGATGGGATTTCGAGCCATTAAGGTTCCTTGAGGTTCAAAGAACTTAGAATAAAAATTTAATAGCAAAGGAAAGAGAAAATAGGTGAAAATATATATAATTAAGAGATATCTTGCACTTAAAGAAAAGGAACGTTTTCTTTGAGATAATGAGCCCAATGTTGATAAAGAGGTAGATTAAGTCATTATGGACTTTCCCTCTAAATTTGGGATTAATTGGATACTTGGTTTGGGAGTTATATCTTTTACAAGATTCCCTAAAGTATTGGGATTATGATAAATGTCACGATTTTAATGGAATTAGAATTCCTTTTATCAGTCTTTTTTTTCTAGCGTGTGCTTTCTGGACCATTGGATATTTGATCCAACGCTTCATAGTTGTCTTCTAGCATGATCAAGAAAGGAAACAGGAGCACAGCTTTAAGGATGTTCCTACTCAATTCTCTCGCGAATCAATCCGTGTGCAAAGAAGGAAATCCCTTATGTGGGTTCGCAAGGCAGAAACGAACCAAAATACCCTAAATTTTGGTGCCTTTTGAAGATAATCGACGGAAAACCCAAATCAACACCACGGCAGTTCGAGCCTATGAACCAGACCTATAAAACGGAGGCCAAAGACCCTCTTCTAGAGCGTAAAAGTTATTCACTAGACGTTATGTGATCTCGCACTCCCTCTTTCAGCTTCAATCTCCTTCTCGGCCTTGACCCTCACAGCTAATCATGACCAGCAGCTTCGCCGGAGATCAGCCCTGCCGCCACGATGACTAGGACCACCATCAAAGGATCGGAAGGCGTCACAGAGTTTGCCAGAGTGAGGCGAAGGTAGCAGACCTTTTTCCTGCGGAAGGGAGGGCCCAGATCGCAGGGCCAACTGTGGGGTTGACCACCTGTTCGCGTGAGAAGGAGAACGCGCGCGAGGAAGAAGAAGACACAGGTCGAATGACTTGTTTGCCCCCGAGCGTGCGATGAAGAGGGAGGGGTGTGTAGGTCTTTCGCCAATTAAAAGCCGGCCCAACTATGAAATTTAGAAAAATGATTTTCGCTGATGTGTCAAGCCGCCATTGGCCAAAAGGTAATAATCTCCTGAAAATCATATCTAATAATTGGTAAATCGGATGAAGACAATATGCATATGAAAATTGATCACAAGAAAATGAGGAATGCAATAAAAATATAAATGAACCCTGATTCTGAGTGTAATTCAAAAAGTATGTAAATATGCTATCTTTAATGGTTTTACTAATGAAAACCCCTATATTTTGATGTTAATGAGTTTTAGTAAAGTTCAATGAACAAGTTAAGTTGATTATAACCAGTTTTTGGCAAAAGAGAGATTAAAGTCTAGAAAGATGATCTTTGTGGTTAATTGGCCTAATTTAGAGTTTATGTGCATAAGTATGCTTTAATGGGCCTTGAAACCCTAATATTGGCAAATTCAACTCTTAATAGCTTTAATTATTCAAAGTGGTGATTAAAGATAAGTTATAATGGTTCTAATCTATTTTGATCTTTAAAGTTCCTAATCATGGATAAAAACCCTAAAAGTAGTAATTAGGGTTTTCTCATGAATAAAAGCTAGTACTAATGGTAAATCGAGTTCATATGTGATTAGACCGTAATGAACTTTGAATTGATGATGAATGAGCATAATAATCTTGTCATGGATTAAAAGGGATAAAAATGGTATCTTTAATGTAAAAGAAGCTTAATGAAATTAATTGATGGTTAATTGTGCCTTTAAATCTGAGAATTGGGTTATATGTTGTTAAGATAACCTTAATGATGAAAAATGGATAAGATAATAAGGGTTTATGAGTAACAGTATAAAATTAGGGTTTGGAATAGTAAGAGATGAAAGGAAACCCTAATTGCAATGGAAACCCTAAAAGTGAGCTAGAAACCCTAGGAAGCGAGTTAGGTTTAATGGGTCTTGATGACATGAGTAATAAAAAGGGAATTACATGATTATTTTAGGATCTTATTGAAAATGCTTGCTTGCTTAGGATTCTTACTTGCATGGATATTTCTGTTCAAATCATCAAATCAGGTATGTGGTTACGCTTATGAATAATCACTCTAGTTTCACGGCGATTCTCGAAGTTTTAATCGGTTTCTTGAAAATAATTGTTGGACGTTTATTTATTTCATGCAACTATAAAGTGACTATGATTATCACTATAATTGTGCGTATATAACTCACTAGATCCGGGTCCACCTCTATTGCTTTGAAAAGGGCTAAGGAAAAAGGGGTAATCCTGGAGCAAGGTCTAGGTTACCGAGAGTTAGGAACTGGGCTACCTACGTGTAGTGCCATGAGACTAATTAGCCTGCCATGAGTTAAGGAGTGGGCTACTTACGAGTAGTGCCATGTGACTCAACCTTAGAAATTGGTTCACTTATAGGTGGATCATGAAGGGTTTAATGGGGACAACATAGAGGATAGGGTACTCTTGGATCGCGGAGTTATATCTAAAAAGTAATCTTGATTTTTAAATGATTAATTGAATGATTACATTGTTAACGTATTTACATAATTAGTGTTTCCCCCACATACCAGCTTCAGCTGACCGACGTTTTGTTTGTCGACGTTTTAGGTACAAGCCAAAAGGACAAACAGTAAATCGTCATATTGTGAAATACATGAAGTTAGATACAAGGAGGATTAGTTAGAGTAGAATCCTTAAGTGGATAGAAGTTTAGAGATCCAAGTTTTTAAAAAGGTATGCAAAAAATTATTTTCTTACATCTTTTCAGTATAGTAGGTTAAAATTTGATAATTATTCTTGGTTAATTGTCGAACCTTTGATCCGGAAGTTATGGGTGCGGCTTCGACCTCTCGGTCTCCCTTAATTGGGGGTTATCGAGAGGTGGGGTCGTAACATTTAGTATCAGAGCGTAGGTTCCTCAGTTAACCATTAATAATTATTAAATTTTTCAAACTCCATAGAACCCAAGGGAGTTATTAGAGGATTATCCGAAAGACGGAGGTGTCTAGAAAAGGATCATGACCGGGGCTGGCAATATTTTCCTCTGCACCGCTATCGAAATACGAGGACTCCGGGATCCGTGTGACTGCCTGGCCAAAGTCTTAGGGTATGAATCGAAATAAGATACCTTTAGGACTTTCTCATCTTATTCATCCCTTCTCATCCCAAATTCTGTTAAGGACCTTAAGGATTAGGGTTTTCCCTCTTCTCCTCACCCCCTAGAGGTATGGGTAGGATTAATAAGGTCTAAGGAATCCTCCATCAAATTAATGAAAAGCATGTAAATAAGATATCATGGACATAAGCTTAATAGAGTAAGCGTGAACTAAAGAATAGATACCTGCTTAGGTCGTATGACATAAGTTGTCATGTCCTCAGAAGAGACCTGAGGCTAGACCTTCTTATCAGGAGCATAAGTTAGTCTTGGAGATACAGATCTCCATTGCAAGTAGAGACCTGGCACATCCTCTGAGGATGATGCTAACCCTAACCCTAAGTGAAGGTTAGAGAGAGATGAGTTGGACCAGGTGTTTGAAAGGACATGCCTTTGGGATGCCAAATGAATCATGGGTGACCTAGCACCTTTGGCAACCCAACCCTGGGAAGGGTCATGCATGTTAGGGTAAAGGATAGCTCCTTAGATGATGATGTTAGTGAAGGACCTGAGAAACCCTATGGGCTTGTGCAAGTAGGGTATAGCTGGCACCTTGGGCACGTCATAGTGCTGACAGTAGGATGAAACCCTGGATAAGGAATCATGATGGAGCATAAAGGGTTATGGATGATCTTGAGAAAACATAAGTTCCAACCTAGACTTCACCCATGTAGGGCAAGCTCTTGAGGTTGATCCTTTATGAAGAGAGGACCCCTAATGGTGAGGTTGGATGTAGGGTTAGCTCTAGAGAGAGTAGGAAACCCAGCAAGAAGGTTGGAAGCCTAAAACCCTGAACAATGGATGATAGTAGTTGCCTCATGCTTGATCCCTAGAGGTTGATGATGTCTTGGTTACCATGAGACGAACCAAACCCTAGAGAGAGGATGAATCTGTTGATACCTCTGTGCCTTCGATATAGGTGTTTCCCTCCTTCTGAAAGGAAGGAGAAGTTTTGTATACCCTGGGGGGTTAGTAACAGGTTATGAGGCCTTGTACCTTGTTGTCCTTAAGGAGGACTCGACTCTAAAGTGTTTCTCAAGTAGAAGGATGACAGGAAGTGTGTGTCATGCCTGATACATGCCTGAATCATGGTTAAGAGATTGAGCATGCAGTTGGTCATCAAAAAGTGAACCTAGGGTTCCTAGGCCTAAGAGGGGAAGTGGTGTACCTAATGCTCATGGCGAGAGTTGAGTTTCCTTAGATGCAAGCATGGTACCTCCTATGTTAAGAGGAAAGGAAAACCCCTTAAGTTTAAGGTATGTTTGATGAACCCCTCACAGCTAAGTTGATGACAAAGGAAGGTATAATCTTGATCCAGTTTTGAGGAAAGAGAACAAGTAGGACCTAACCTGGTTTAGTGGTCTGCTTGTGCCTTAATAGCTTTCTAGGGTTAAGCATAAGGATGTAAACCCTAGACCTAAGGATGTTTGTGACCTTGTGGTCAAAAGTTGTAGTTTCCTCCCATCCTGGGAGAGGGACCCCTTTTGAAGGGTGTACACTGGTTTTCATGAAAGCCTAAAGAGGTCTCATAGGATCTTGAGAAGCTAAATGAAAAGTACATGGTATGAGAATGAACCTGTAGACCCATAGATATCCATCTCTAATTGCATATGAATGTGTTACCGTGGGGGTAACCGGTATGGGGCTTGACCAAGGTAGGAAGGTTGCCATGATCCCTATGAAAGGATGAAAGCCAGCCCATGAATGCAGAAAGAGAGATGATGAAGACTTAGGTAAGGTTCTAAGTGAACATGTACTATAATGGAGAATCCTAAGTCCATCCTAGGGTCAGGTAGGGATAAGACCGATGAAAGTAGGAGTTGCCTAATTCCCCAGTTGCACATGACCATAGGGTCAGAAGGTAACAGCTATCATTGTCTGAGGGCCATGGGTTAGGAGATTGATCACCTTCATGAACTCATGGGACCCAAAGGGCAGATGAGTAGGGCACTCCCTTGATGCATGAGGGAAGAGGGATGACCCCAAAAGAGATGATGAGTGAAATACATGGAAGTGTATGTCTTCAATGTAACCTAATACCTAAGGATGTGAAGTGATAATGGATGCTCTAGTTGAGATGTATCTGACTAGTTTGGCTAGAAGCTAGAAGAGGTTGTTAGGCTAACCCTAAGTTTGGAAAGGAAGATATGTTTGGCTAACACTCTGATGTAATGAAATCAGTTAATGGTTGTTTGGTTAGCCAGTCTAGTCCTTGAGATAATGAAAGGATGGTGATAAAACCTCAGATACACTTCTTTTGATAGGAAGCTGATGAAACCCTGATGAGAGTGGTTTAGGGTTTCCAAGGAATCGATCTTGAGGAATCATGACATACAAGAAATCATGATCGAAGATCAACATACACTGTGGTACTACCAAGATAGTAAGAGACAATAGCACTTTGGATGCTTAAGATGAGGTTGCATGTGGTATGATGCCATACACGACAGAAGGTGAAGGGTGAACACCAGTTACCCAGTGAATCGATAAAAGGGATAAAGAGTCCCCATAAGAGAAAGGGAGTTCATCACTAGGGATGTTGTAGGTCTCCCCTAGACCAAGGAAGGTCGAGATGCGATATGGGGTATGGTAGATCATCTTACCCAAATGGCATGAGAGATAAAGAGTACTGTCAAGGGATAGATCGGGTTGAACCACTTATGAGAGAGATGGTTCAGCTACACTATGAGGCGAGTTCAAAAGTTCATGAGTATGACCTAAAGGTTCCATTCCATAAGATGGAAGAAGGTACATGAAGAACTCTATGATAGTACAGTTTATCACCCCTAACTAATGGTTAGTATGATCCAGACTAAAGGGTCTGATGAGAGCATGTATACTCATTCAGGGTGATATCTAGAGACAGTTCTTGTTATATGAAAGACCACCATAGCCAATATCGGGATTTAAAGAAGCTTTGTTAGGGAGGTTGTGTCGGTCACCACTTCAGTAAGGTGATGTTGGTGAAGGGACCACGTAATGGTTAGAAAAGGACCACAGTGTGTGTAGATGTAGTTGCTTTGATCGTGCAATGGCTGAAAGGAGCCTAGAGATGACGTGAGTCGTGAGCAAATGCAAAGTAGACTGACATGCAGTTCACTGTGGGAGGATATGTGACATGAAAATCCGACCCCTCTAAGTTATAGCTAAGAGAGATGAGTCCCCGATGCATGGGTTCTTTTGACATGGTTTGGTGGAGAAGGTTAAGTTTGATCTTATCCCTCAGGATAAAGAAATGTGTGATGAGTTTCAGGTGTCCAATTTAGAGCACTATGTGAGGTACCCAGACCATGTGCGAACAATGAACCTAGTGAGCCCCAAGGGAGGCTGAAACGGCCTGAGTTCACTTGTGTAGTTTATAGACGCCAGGATGAGAGAACTCAGAGAGAAGGAAATGTGATGATAAAGGTTCTTTGTAAGCGCCATGAGTAAGGTAAAGCCACATAGGGGCCAATGATGGACATGGAAAAGTCTTATCCTGAATTGTTTGTTTGCTTGATAGAATTTTGAGGACAAAATTCCTATAAGAGGGGAAGGATGTTACAACCCAATTTTTGGGATCATCTGGTGAGAAATGTAATTTCTCATATTAAAGATAATTGCACAAAGAATGGTATAATTTGTTTTGAATACATGGATTTTGTTTACAATAGCCTTGATGTTTGTGTTGTGGGCTTTATTGGCTATTGGGCCCAAATAATAAGAAAATTCAATTAGTGAATGAATAATTGAATATTTGAGAAAAGAAAGAAGTAGAAACCTCTAGAAGGCAAAGAGATGTAATCCAAGGATGGATTTTGTGCCTCTTGGGTTCCTTGGGTTCCAAGGAGTCCAAAGTTGCAAAAAGAAAGCAATAAGAAAAGAAAAGATTAATTAAGTATTTCTTTATTAAGAAAGAAATTGATAATAATGATAAAATGTGGAAAACAAGTGAAAAGAGGTATATTTGAGTTATCCTTTGTGGAATTTCGTATCCCAAGGATTTCTAATGATAAAAGGAATGCCAATGAGGAAAATAAAAGAGAAATAAAGAGAAATCCTCAAAAAGAGATATTTTGAAAAGAAATAAATAAGAAAATGGATAAAAGATAAGTAAAAAGGGCTAAAGTATATCCCCAAGATGGGATTTCGAGCCATTAAGGTTCCTTGAGGTTCAAAGAACTCAGAATAATAATTTAATAGCAAAGGAAAGAGAAAATAGGTGAAAAATATATATAATTAAGAGATATCTTTCACTTAAAGAAAAGGAACGTTTTCTTTGAGATAATGAGCCCAATTTTGATAAAGAGGTAGATTAAGTCATTATGGACTTTCCCTCTAAATTTGGGATTAATTGGATACTTGGTTTGGGAGTTATAGCTCTTACAAGATTCCCTAAAGTATTGGGATTATGATAAATGTCACACTTTTAATGGAATTAGAATTCCTTTTATCAGCCTTTTTTTTCTAGCGCGTGCTTTCTGGACCATTGGATATTTGATCCAATGCTTCACAGTTGTATAATAGCCTGATCAAGAAAGGAAACAAGAGCACAGCTTTAAGGATGTTCCTACTCGATTCTCTCACGAATCAATCCGTGTGCAAAGAAGGAAATCCCTTCTGTGGGTTTGCAAGGCAGAAACGAACCAAAATACCCTAAATTTTGGTGCCTTTTAAAGATAATCGACGGAAAACCCAAATCAACACCACGGCAGTTCAAACCTATGAACCAGACCTATAAAACGGAGGCCAAAGACCCTCTTCTAGAGCGTAAAAGCTATTCACTAGACGCTATGTGATCTCGCACTCCCTCTTCCGGCTTCAATCTCCTTCTCGGCCTTGACCCTCATAGCTAATCATGACCAGCAGCCTCGCCGAAGATCAGCCCTGTCACCACGACGACTCGGACCACCATCAAAGGATCGGAAGGCGTCACAGAGTTCGCCAGAGTGAGGCGAAGGTAGCAGGCCTTTTTCCTGCGGAAGGGAGGGCCCAGATCGCAGGGTCAACTGCGGGGTTGACCACCTGTTCGCGTGAGAAGGAGAACGTGCGCGAGGAAGAAGAAGACACAGGTCAAATGACTTGTTTGCCCCCAAGCGTGCTATGAAGAGGGAGGGGCACGTAGGTCTTTCGCCAATTAAAAGCCGGCCCAACTATGAAATTCAGAAAAATGATTTTCGTTGATGTGTCAAGCCGCCATTGGCCAAAAGGTAATAATCTCCTGAAAATCATATCTAATAATTGGTAAATCGGATGAAGACAATATGCATATGAAAATTGATCACAAGAAAATGAGGAATGCAATAAAAATATAAATGAACCCTGATTATGAGTGCAATTCAAAAAGTATGTAAATATGCTATCTTTAATGGTTTTACTAATGAAAAACCCTAGATTTTGATGTTAATGAGTTTTAGTAAAGTTCAATGAACAAGTTAAGTTGATAATAACCTATTGTTGGTAAAAGAGAGATTAAAGTCTAGAAAGATGATCTTTGTGGTTAATTGGCCTAATTTTGAGTTTATGTGCATAAGTATGCTTTAATGGGCCTTGAAACCCTAATATTAGCAAATTCAACTCTTAATAGATTTAATTATTCAAAGTGGTGATTAAAGATAAGTTATAATGGTTCTAATCAATTTCGATCTTTAAAGTTCCTAATCATGGATAAAAACCCTAAAAGTAGTAATTAGGGTTTTCTCATGAATAAAAGCTAGTACTAATGGTAAATCGAGTTCCTATGTGATTAGACCATAATGAACTTTGAATTGATGATGAATGAGCATAATAATCTTGTCATGGATTAAAAGGGATAAAATGGTATCTTTAATGTAAAAGAAGCTTAATGAAATTAATTGATGGTTAATGGTGCCTTTAAATCTGAGAATTGGGTTATATGTTGTTAAGATAGCCTTAATGATGAAAAATGGATAAGATAATAAGGGTTTATGAGTAACGGTATAAAATTAGGGTTTGAAATAGTAAGAGATGAAAGGAAACCCTAATTGCAATGGAAACCCTAAAAGTGAACTAGAAACCCTAGGAAGCGAGTTAGGTTTAATGGGTCTTGATGACATGAGTAATAAAAGGGGAATTACATGATTATTTCAGGATCTTGTTGAAAATGCTTGCTTGCTTAGGATTCTTACTTGCATGGATATTTCTATTCAAATCATCAAATCAGGTATGTGGTTACGCTTATGAATAATCACTCTAGTTTCACGGCGATTCCCGAAGTTTTAATCGGTTGCTTGAAAATAACTGTTGGATGTTTATTTATTTCATGCAACTATAAAGTGACTATGATTATCACTATAATTGTGCGTATATAACTCACTAGATTCGGGTCCACCTCTATTGCTTTGAAAAAGGCTAAGGAAAAAGGGGTAATCCTGGAGCAAGGTCTAGGTTACTGAGAGTTAGAAACTGGGCTACCTACGTGTAGTGCCATGAGACTCATTAGCCTGCCATGAGTTAAGGAGTGGGCTACTTACGAGTAGTGCCATGTGACTCAACCTTAGATATGGGTTCACTTATAGGTGGATCATGAAGGGTTTAATGGAGACAACATAGAGGATAGGGTACTCTTGGATCGTGGAGTTATATCTAAAAAGTAATCTTGATTGTTAAATGATTAATTGAATGATTACATTGTTAATGTATTTACATAATTAGTGTTTCCCCCACATACCATCTTCGGCTGACCGACGTTTTGTTTGTCGACATTTTAGGTACAAGCCAAAAGGACAAACAGTAAATCATCATATTTTGAAATACATGATGTTAGATACAAGGAGGATTAGTTAGAGTAGAATCCTTAAGTGGATAGAAGTTTAGAGATCCAAGTTTTTAAAAAGGTATGCAAAATTTTATTTTCTTACAGCTTTTCAGTATAGTAGGTTAAAATTTGATAATTATTCTTGGTTAATTGTCGAACCTTTGATCCGGAAGTTATGGATGTGGGTTCGACCTCTTGGTCTCCCTTAATTGGGGGTTATCGGGAGGTGGGGTCGTAACATGACATCTGTCGGGGTAGAATCAGCTAACTTCAAAAGAATTTCATTAACCTGCTCCTGCGTGAGTGTAGAGCACGAGAAGCGGTCAAAATTGTTGATCAGTTCTTCTGGAGTTCCAGGCGAAGCAGGGTCTTCGAATCCGTGCACTTCCCGCAGGATCTCTAACTGCTTGCCTGCCCCGTAGGTGTCTGTTTCCATTTGCACTTCTTTCTCCAGAGTGCTGCTAGGTTGTGAAGATTCGCTTTCTAGGTCACTGTCCAGCAGCTTTTCAGGTACCCCCGCGTCTTGGAAATAGCGCATGTCTTTTATCAGCAGCAGTGCATATATGCTCCTAAGATGGTAGAAGTTTTGGCCTTGGAGGTGCCTCATGTATCCAAATATGTTAAGCAGCTCCATAGCATGTAAGACGATGAAGGCGCTGTTTCCGCTTCCCTCTTCTACTTGGACGGGGAAGTCTCAGATAGAAAAGAAGTTCCAAACTTCGTTGTGATGTTTGACTCCTTACTTTATAGCTCATAGAAGACGCAGCGGTAGAAGCCTCAGGTGTTTGTCCTCCGGGCGACTGAAAATAAGCCCGGAGCATGGCACCTTGTTGTTGTTGCAGCTCAGCAGCTGGACGTCGTGGTTCCTGAGGTCTGCCACACAGAGGAACCATACGTTGCGGTGCTTGTACGGGGCCAACACCATGTTCGTGTTATGCTTTTTGATGTGTTGCAGCATGTTGGCCACCGCAATGGAGTCTGGTACTCCCATCATCAGTCTTCTTGCCAAGGTTGGGGTGGCGTTGTATATTGTTCTCTGACATGTCCCGGCGCTGATGTTCTCTATCATTGCACCTTCCAGGACCCTAAACAGCTTTTTGTGGATGACGGATGGCGAGCGAAAAATGCTTCTGAGTGCTCCCCGTCGTACGGAGAAGTAGTCGTCGCTCCAGACGACGTCTTCTTCATCTTCCTATGTCCTCAGGACCTTATTCAGTAACTTTTGGTCCCTAATCAACGGGTAGTCGATGTCCTTTCTGTTGAAGTCGGCCATCTCGTAGGAAGGTAGCTCTGACGGCGTAGAGAAGTTATTTGCCGCCGAGCGTCTTCCTCTGGGGGGTGCCTTTCATTGGCAGCGCATATGTCCCCCCTTCTCCCTTTGATTCATCAGAAGAGTCCACCCCAACGCTGATGTCTTTGTTGTCATCTTCAGCTTCATCTAGGGGGACTGAGGGAGTTGTTTCTTCCAGACCGTAGGAGCTCGCTTGTCCTGCTGGAGCTCCGTTGGCCGATCTTTGTGGCGTCCCTTCCTCGGGGATTGTTGATGGCCCGCTGGACGAGGAAGAGGACGATGATCTTGAGGATGCTTCTGACGAGGATCATGGAGATCCTGAGCTAGGGGGCGATGGAGACCTTCTCGG